>JAPDPK010000109.1:0-1200000 GCA_031772115.1 Heritiera littoralis | reverse complement strand
TAAATTTAAATAATTTTAAGAGGCATTTTTCTCCCAATATCCCACTATTATTCAAACATACAAAATTTAAAACTAAGGCACCACCAACTAAAAAAACAAAATGGCAAATATCTAGCCGCCGCACCTCCTATAACCCTTTGCCTTTGTTTTGTTGCATTCTTTTTCAACCCTCAAACATTATGGCCATTAATATTTCTTTCTATTTTCCAACTGTCAACCAACACCCGTCTCTCAACTTTTCTCATAGGTAATTAACCTTTTTTGTTTATCATTTCAAGCATCTTATTTTGTTGGGCATTTGAGTGGTTGTATTGTGATGTTAATCTATATTTGGTAAATGATTTTGGGTGGGTATTCTGCAAATTTGCTTTACAATAAGATTTAAAGTTTTTGGTATTTGTATGTTGTTAATCCCAAACATGTTGGTATTGGATTGAAATTTTAGGTTGGAGAAATAATTATAGGAGTAGTATGAAATCAATTTTTTATTTTTTTTTGTGTGTGATTATATCATTGTATGGATAGTTAATTTTGATTTGGATTGTGTTCAAAAGATTGAATTAATTTGTATTACTCTAATATTTTCTTATGGCGAACGAGGGGATTTGGTTATTGTGGAAGACAAGTAAAAAGAATTCAGAAAATTAATTACACGATGTAAAAAAAATCAAAAAGTTAATGTATGGAAGTGATTGTTTTCGTTTAGTCAATTGCCTTGTTTTATTGTATTGTATTGTATTGTATTGTATTGTATTGTATTGTATTGTATTATATTATAGCATATTTATTTTTGAATAGTTTTAATTGACTTATTTCTTTTTTTCTTGTGTTTGCTCATTTTGCAGGAAACGAAAATTCAAATTACATTTTTTTAGAACCGTGGATGCTATTGTTTACCTTGTATTTTTTTTATTCATTTATTTTCATATTAATGAATTTAGAAATTTGTACAATATGTATTTTCCCATGAATATTGTAATTATTTCAATGGAATGTAAATGATATTTGAAATTGTATTTTGAATATTATTTTTATATCCGAATGAATATACATGGATTATTTAGAAATTAATCTTGTAAATTTTTTCTGTTATTAATTTATTTTCATGTAATAGTAATAAATTTAATAAAATAAAAATATTATTATTGTTATTATTATGAATACTAGTGATGAGATAATTGTAACTATAAAAAATAACATGAGTGACAATAATTTTGTCGTCACAAAAACCCAAGAAATAGTGACAATTTTTATTTGTCACTATTTTTATTTTTTTAGTGTCAAAATATTTGTCACAATAAAGCGATTTATTATGACAACATATTTTTGTCACATATTCTAATATTTTTAGAGACGAAAAATTTGTCACAAAAAAATAGAATTATTGTGACAATTTAACAAAATTTGTCACTAATAAAATAGTGACGGCGTTATTTGTGACGATAGGTGACGACTCAAAAATTAGTCACTATATATTATAGTGACAAAATTTTATGCTTTTAGTGACTAATTTTTTCTTCACTAAAAATACTTTTTCTTGTAGTTCTATTAAAATTTTTACTTTACTTGCATTTTGTGTTTGACACTATTATAAATATTTTTTTAAAAAACCCTAAAAATAGAGTTTTTCAACACTAATTAATTTTATAAGATTCATTTGGAGTCATCTAAATTCAAATTTTAAAAATAAATTAGTTTTAAATATGCAATATTAACCAATAATCTATTAATGATTAATATAGTAAGGTTGTTTTCATTAAAATTGTAATTATTTAATTCATTTATTATATATTTAAGATTTGTGATATTTAATTTTTCTTTAATTTTTTAATTGTTATTTGATTTTTAATTATTTTTTAATTTGTGTATTCTATATATGCATCAAGTTTTTACTACATTATTCAACATGTATTTTAAAATAATTTTATTATAATTCTATTCTTTAAAAAAATATTATAAATTAAAATAGTTACCGTGCATTACATAGGTTTAAATCTAGTAATAATAATAATAATAATAATAATAATAATAATAATATCAATGATAAATAATTACAATTTTAAAGATAAAATTTCTATATTTTTATTCAAATTCATTCCTGCGATAATTGTTTTTTGAATTATTTCACTTTTTAATTCCCAAAGCTTTGATTATTTCAAGGATAAAATTGCAAATTGCAATAATATATAGTTGCTTTTGTCTTCCTTGCTAGACTTAGACAATAATATTCTGGAATTATTAGGAGCAATGGGAAGGGAAAAAGACAACGGAAGCATGAAAATGGAGAGGTAGGAATGAAGAAGAGAAGTTGAGTTATTGTACACAATCCAATGTTTTTTACGTGCTTCACATAAGGAAGACAGCAATTAAACAAGGAGAAATTCGGTGATATCATGGTAAGGGCATAGATTCCTTTGGAATTGATTTTTAAAATTCATCACTTTTATTGGCCTAATCGTTATTAAAAATGTGCATAAATTTATTTGAGGAATACATATAAGATTTTTTAAAAAAATTAAAAAGTATCAAGCATATCATCTACTGGCAGGGCTTAGCTTTATTTGATTTAAAAAGAAAAATCAAACTATTAATTTAGCTTGGATTGGTTTGGGCCGATGAGGCATTGGTTTGGTGGCAAAAAGGAGGTTTTGTGACTTTGAACTCTCAGGTTTGAGTCTCACTAAATATGAAATTTGTTTAGTTTACTATTCTTTGCATTGTTTGTTATTGTTATTATATTTATAAGTTTATCAAATTACTTGTTCATCGAAAGTAATATTTTGATTATAATTATAATTTTGAATGAGAATACACCCTTCAAAAAAAAAAGCTAGGATCGGTTTGGATTGTAAGTTAAATAAACTCGATTTGATTGCCTACTATAGATAAAGAGTTTTTTTTTTCTTTCTTGTATACAAATTTAAGAGATTCACACGTCGAGTCTTGAATTTTTCACTGTTGTGAGGGATTTACCATTTATCATTATTAGTCTGAATAGTATAAATCTCATACTGTAAAACAGATGAAAATTCATGTGCTTACAAAAAAATAAAATAAAAAGAGATTCACACGCGCACACAAGCTTACATCCAAATTAAAGTATCCAATTTGATTTATCCGAATTTCTTATTTAATAATATGCATTTGAATCAAAAGATAAATATTTGATCCAAACCGATCCACATTAATTAGATTTAGATCAATTATTCAGGATTGAATTCAATTTTAATTTCAGTTTTTAATTGAAATATAAAAATAAAATTCTGATTCAAATATAGTACAAATTATAAAATATTAAGCAACAAAGTACTCTGTTATAATTTATATCTCAATCGATTTGATCAATGTATACGATTTGATGATACAATTTGTCTTAATTTGAATCAAATTTTTTATAATCTAAACCGATTTGGTCTAAACTTCCAATTCGCATCGATTTTGCAAGTTTCTTAATTTTTTTCTTAGTTGTAGACAAGATATAGTTTCCCGCATGCATTATTTATCTTGACAGATTAATTCTTTGACAGAAAATCAATATCCCTCTCGGCCCCTGTCTTTTCCAACATTAGGCAAGATGTGATGTAAGGAGTAAATTGCCTGTGGCATCTAGGGAAAGAAATTGCCTCTGCCAAAATATGAACCGGAGAAGAGATTTTTTGAGGTCAATTAAATAATTTTAACATGATAAAATTATTTCTTTAAAAATTTTAACTTGGGATTTGGTTTATAAGATTCTTGCAGCCATTTTTAAGTGGTAATATTTAGCAAATTTGAAAATCAAATTCTTGCATTTACAATTCCTTTTTTTATTCACAAATTTTGACTTTCTTTGCATAAAAAAATTAACTTTTTTTTGAGTAATAAAAAAATTAACTTAAAATTAGACTAAACCTTTATTTAGTGAGATTGGTTGGAACCTAAATCTAAAGGATCTTTATATTAGTTCTTATAAAAATTTTAAAAAAATGATAACAAAAAAATTCAATGCACTATTTTATAAATAGATTTCTGTTGACATTAAGAATTAAGTTCATGTAAAGTATGAAAGTTGGAAAACATCTCATTTTGTCTACTTATGGGACAGGTTTATGAATACCTTGGCAAAAGATCATAATGCTTCTTAATTTAAGTTTTATTCCTAACCTAAAGAAAAGTTTAATCAACCATTTAATCTCTCTTGCAGATTGTGAAACACAATTTATGATGACCTCTAATTTCTTGATTCCATATTGTGACATTGTTTTATCCAAATTCCAACCACTTGGTCCCACGTTTCCCTCTCTTTTGAAGGATTGGGCAAAGACTTCACCTTTTAAAGAGAAAAAAAAAAAAGAACTCTATTAGCTAGTTTGAAAAATTAGACACATCAACCCAAGTACATATATTTACGAATTTTTCTCCTGTTATCATGATTCTAAAGAGAAATTTTATCCAAAGATCGAGGAAAATGAATATGTTTGATTAAATAATTAATAGTTCCTATTTTCTTTCATTACTTGTCTTCTTCCTCAAAGAAAGGATTTTCGAGGTCATTGCATATGCATGATTTGATGCTTCTTAATTTCCACTCATGACTTTTGGATCATCCGTACGTCACCCGCAATGTTTTCATTTCTTTTCAAACTTATAATCAAGTTGGCTTTTGAAGCAATCGTAGGAAGACATGCTCACATGCACATTCACCCAACTAAAATCATCAACCAAACAAAAGAACAGAAAAATGAAACAAACAAACAGAGGACCATGTTTTAATTAATGTCCTTCCACAAGTTCTAGCGGGCTTTTGGAGGGTTCTTAGGGTTTTTTTTTCCCTCCAATTTCCGATAAATGACTTTTGGTAAATCAATACGTCATTTCTCATTTTATGTTCCTTTGCAAAGATAAAGAAGAAAATAGGACAAAAAAATAAAAAATTATTCAATTTTTTTGGTGAGCTGGTGACGTATTTAAAAAAATATATGATTTTTTTTCTTAACTTGTTACACGCAAAATTTCAACCACATAACATAAACGAACATTATAGAATATACTATATGAGATTCTTATAGTTTAATCTTTCTTAAAAATATTAGTTTGTGTTAACAATGATATTAATTAAGACGAATTAATCAACAAGTTGCATGCGTGCATAAGTTTCATTATATACTAATTGCAAATAAGAAATAAGCAAACATCAGCATTCATGGTTGAATATTGGCTGATTTTGCCAACACAAACGTGAGGCCGAATTCTGAGAGTAAACTTCATGGACGGTTTTGGTTTAAGCAGAAGAATGCTCAACCATGCACCACATTCAAATCCTAAACCTTAACAGCTGTTTATGTTTGATATACACATTAAATAATTATTTCCGATCCGAAAATCGGGCTGCAATTTCAGAAACTAATTTTTTTTTTACAATAAAAAACTCTAATTTGAGGGAAGGAGGAATGCATTTGCTTTGTGCGGAGATTTGAATTTCATTTTTGTAAAATTCTCATACTTTAAAAATGGAAATATAATTTTTTTGTCTGTAAATTTGATCTAAGGGAAAAAGGAATACAGATATTGATATTTGAACTTTAAATTTACATAATTCTCACGTCTTAATAAAAATATGATTATTTAAACCAATGTGAAATCAAACTTAAAATCAACTTTTTCTTTGTAACTAAAAAAGATTCTTAAATAGTAATTGAGAGTGTGAACACGCTACTCGTTCATTATATTTTATATGCAATTTGTGACTGTGTCTGACATTCATAAACTTTTTAATGGAAGACAATTGATTTAAAAATATGTCTCATAATTAAAATATGAAAAATAAGTTAAAAACGTAAGAGAAAGTTGTTAGAAATTTCTTTATACAGGGTTTCCGCTAATTGATTTTGGTTTGCTTAAAATTAGTCCATTAAGGAACCAATAACACTCAAATTTTAGGTCTAGATATATCCCCATTATCAGTCAGCCATCATATATAACATAATTATTTGAATTAATTAAAATTTAAAAAAAAAACATATCACGTCAAGATTTACTGAATAATTAAGTTGAATCAACAAGAATTCTGCGAATGAGGTTTACTTTGTTTAAAATTAGTTTTCTTCTTGAACAATTTTAAAATACTACATCATTTTATACATATTTAAAATAAGTTTTATTAAGATAAAAGTTTGAGTGAAAAAAAGAAAATGTTTTTCCCAAGACACTAACTCGTATGAGTTGGAATTAATAATTAGGATTTATATATGATGCATTGACATTGTATAATTTTTATACACTGTCAATGCACCAAAGGTTGACACCTCATCAATAGGCCCTCATATGCAAATATAAATAAATTTTTTAAATTTACTCATAAAAACCTATTGATAAGGTGTTAACCTCTGATGCATCGACAGTATATAAAAACTATACACTATCAGTATATCATATACAAACTCTAATAATTATAGGATAGTTGTAGCGAGCATCTTTCCTTAAAAATAGAAAGAGAAAATGAGAAATACAGCCATGCCAGCTAGCTTGATATGATCTTGATTTCGCCAATGAAAAAAGCAGAGGTGATGCAGATTTGCAGCCCCGCACCGTTTTGCTCATAAGACTTGCTCTGAGTCTGGGGTTTATGTAGAATAAAAAAAATAACACGAATAAAAAATATAAATGTGATATGAATTAAATTTTAGTAAAAATTATATTAGAATATAATAAAAATTAAAAAACAAAATTTATGTTTATTGTATGAATATAAATTTTGACATAAATTTTTTATATTTTATACAATACAAATATAATTTTATATAATACGAATATGAAACATATATATATACACAAATTATCAAATCTAATTTTTGGCTGAGGATGACAGCAGAGAAACTCGAATTATACAAAGAATTCCAAATCCTAAAGCACGACCAAAAATGTTCCACGAAAGCAAAAAAGCAAATAAGTTAATGGCTTGGTATGAGCAGAAGCAGAATCATGAAATTTCGATTCTCCAGACCGTCCATGTGTGCAATAATTAGTATGAGTTGCCAAACCCTAATGCTTATATCTGGGAGCATGGCAGAATATAAAAAAGAGAGGGGCTTATCAATTAATAAAAATGGAAAAACTGGAAGACGAATGTGCTTATCATTGCCATGTGCTAAACCAAAAATATATCCTACTTTTTCATTTTTTTATTTTTATTTTTCTTCCCGCACATGCATATAAATATATATATATATATATATTTATATTTACACACACATACATACATATATATATGTATATGTGTGTGCTTGTATATATATATTAGATACGCACCCATGCGATGTTACGGATTTATTTTTATTTTACAATTCTTAAAGTTAGTAAAATTGATTATTAGATAAGAGTTGTTGATCATAAAAATATTTATTTCCTTCATATTGTTTAGTACAAAAGAGAAAAATGTTTATTAAAGATAGAGTTTATATATCAAACAAAATATTCAAAAATAATTTTTTGAGAAATTTGGATTAGCTTGGATTAAAAAAATACACAATACTTAAGTTAAATAGTATGACAAATAGATAATTTGTGCTAGAAACAAACAAATTAAAATAATGATGCAACAACAATAAAAACTAAAGCACCAAAATATATATATACGACATAGTAATTCATACAATTTACCAAAGAAGTAAGAAAAATTAGCTAAAAATGTTTTGTTCATATTATTAATCAAGTGTAAGGTTTAAAACTCATCTGTAAGCATTTTTATTTTAAGAATAACTAATTGAACTATTTATATTTACTTCAAAGTACAATATGCAAAGTAAAAGTATTTTTTTTTTGAAAAAGTTAGAGATAAAAAAACCCTTTCATATAATAATTTTCATTTGAAAGCAAAATATATGCAAGTAAAAAAAGCAAATATATAAAAATATAAGGGTTTGTACATGATGCATTGACAATATATAGTTTTTATACACTATCAATGCATTAGAGGTTGACACCTCATCAATTAGTAAATTAAAAAATATGTCAATCACTTAAAAGTAAATATAAATTAATTTTTTTAATTTACTCATAAGGATCTATTGATGAGGTGTCAATCTTTGATGCATTGATAATATATATATAAACTATATACTGTCAATGCCTCATATATAAATTCAAATATAAAGCAATACCATAAAATAATAATAGAAGACTGAATTAAAAAGAATTAAAGAGACATGTAAAAAATATGTTAAAGATTTAATTAAAAAAATTACTGAAAAAAAATAAAAAAATTTAAGTAAAAAAAATTATTGGGAAAAAAAATAGACATATGTCAAGTAATATGAGAAAAAGAGATAAAAATATATAATAGTATCATATCCTTTTCCTTTTTCTCTGTCAGTGTTGTCGTTTATATATATAAATATCAATGATACTTTATATATATAAACAAAAAAAAATGATACTTCATATAATTGTCCTTTTTCCCTGTCAGTATTGTCGTTTATGAATGGATAAACTCCAAAGACCAAAGACCAAAGTACCTTATCTTATCTGTATTGTTTTTGATGGCTTGTACTTTTTTTACTCTTCCTAATACTTATTAATACTTATAAATCGGAGCTTGGTTGAAGTTTTGATTCCAAATCGAATTAATTTTTAGAGCCAACATTTAAGTGTATTAATTTTATTGAATACATCAAGTTAATATCAAGGTGCACACTTAACATCGTTCAAAAAGATTAATTTTAAAATGTACATAAACTGATTTGAAAGCAAATTGACCATAAGACAAGAAGAAAAATCAACTCTCACGTATTTTACTATATTTAAAATATGCTTCTATTATTATTATCTCTTTCTTATGGTTGTATTTTAATTTGGACTAATTGGTCGACATATTGAAGTGAATACTCAATCGTTTTTTTCCACAAAAATTGTATGTTCCTTCTCTTTACCGGGTCATGTTAATGTTTTATATTAACTAGTAGTATAGTTTTTTTCTCCATTAAAATTATAATTATAAAATACATATATAAGATTGAATTTTTTTTTGTAAATATATATATACACACACCAAACAACTTTTGAAAAGTAAAAATTTCATGTACAAATATATACTTTATAAAAAATTTTGTATGTATTAATTAAAATATTAGAACTGATTAATTAATTTATTATATTTAATAAAAAATTAATTAGTTGGTAAGATGATAAAGGATATATCCAAATTAACTTGTGAGAAACTGAGAATTTATTACTTGTGGCTCATGCATGACTTTTTAAAATTTTTTCCATGAGTCTTAATCCTTATCCTAATAAGAAAGAAAATGATTTGACAATGAAACAATAACGAATCAATAAAACATTTTAGAGAGAAAAATAATTAAAAGTTTAGTTGGGTAGGTAAGGAACCAAGGATCCAATGCGATCTTTCTCTATGATGAAGCATTTTTTTAATCTTCACTGCTTTTGCTATTGCGATGCATCGCGCTGGAGTCTCACAAATGGTCCCAAATTCTGTCTGCCTTTCGTGCGGCGACACGTTTGAGTTGCGTGTCTAACAACCAAGAAACTGACATTCTAGAATTCCGATTCCGACAAACTCCTGTTTTTTTTACCAGTAATCTTTTTTTGACTTCGATTTTGTTTTGGATATGCCAATTTTGTGTTTGATTTTTTTCTTTTTAGGATAGTTATCAGTTCATTCAGTAATCTTTTCATTGAATGATTGAAAAAAAATTATAACATATTATAAGATTTAAATATGAATTAAAAAAATATAATTTATTCATTTGTTTAATTACATTTGAATACAAATTTTAAGTTGAATATTAATAAATAACTGTTCGAGGATAATATACTAATATAATAGTATAATATTTATAATTTTGAATTATATAAGTAGTAATAATTTTTACTTAATTTATCTCATATTTTTCATTTCCAAAATTGAATTTGAATTTTTTTTATATAAATCAAAATCATAGAGTAAATTTTATCATTAATTCATGACTCTGTTTATAAAAGTTCAATTTCATTTGCAATTAAAAAAATTATTTTTTCGTCCAAGATTTATTGAATTTGTTTCAAATTCGTCGATTAATATAACTTAAATTTATATGAAATTTGCTGTATATACATTCCTCCATCAAAAGCATTATGTTTGCAAAACTCTTTTGTACATATTTTATTTATATATTAAACTAATATTAATGGATAGATGAATTTAAAATAAATTCAAAAAGTCGTTAAAAGAGAAAATAGTATTTTAAGTAAGAAAAGTAAATCAAACATTACAAAAGATCCACAAACTAATGATGCAATTTACTTGGAATTATGTTAAGTTATAATGGTTAATGTGTTCCCTAAGGAACTATATGTATTGGATAATTTCTTTACAATGACTTGGAAATCTTGAATTATTGTCACCCAAAACACCGAAAGTCTTTGAGTGAACATTAAAGTCAATTTTATCTCTTGCTTTGCTTGTAATTTTTTTTTTTTATTTAGCTTTTTTTTTTAATAAAATAATAAATGATAGAAAAAATGTCAATTGAACAAGTTGAATCTGATTTAATTTAAATCAACGAACTAATCATATTCCAATTTAATCTTTAACTATTAAGATTGATCAAGTCAAGGTGAAAAACAGTCATGCTAACTTGTAAAATGAAATAACTCATGAGATTATTTCTTTGATTTTAATTCCAATACACAGCATATATAGTCTCTCAATGAGACACGACAACAATTAAAAAAAATTAAAAACAAAAACCAAGAAAATAATAGTACTATTAACTGATAATTGATCTCTCTAGCAATTTATAAAAAATGAAACATTTGCTGTTTTTATTTTTATTTTTTAACAGTCTTGCTAGTTTGGCTAGATATAAAGACTAAAGAAGTAGTAGTTTAGAATCCAAATTAGGAAAAAAAACCTTTGAAAGAGAGATCTAGAAAGGAAAAAATTTTAAAAAACAATATATTGTAGGAAAAATCATTTCATACAGCATTTTGAGTAGAAAGATTTTAAATTCTATAAAAAATTTAAGTATGACAGTCGATTTAATAATTAAAAGAGCTACCATACATTACTTTATCATAAACCTTACCACATCTTAACAAAAGATTTTGTTGAGGTTTTTAAATTTTACCTACAACTAAAGGTAAAAATTAATTCTATATGTGATGATTATTTTATTTTAATTTCGTTTCATCGAGTATAAAATAATCAACGTTGACGTAGAATAATGGTTTTTATATTTTTATTATGAATCAATGAAAGTGAAACACACTTTTCAAAGATTTAGACCTACTAAAACGCAAGAAATTTCATTGAAGGTGTAGTAATGATAATATTCATGACATCAAGATTGAAGACTGCCTCACAAAAATCTCAAAGGTTTGAATTGAAAGGGCAGCAGTGTTCCGTAATGAAACTACTAATAATAAAGAAATTGAAATAACCCTAACAGATAATAACAAAGACAAGTGATAGAACAGATAACGAATAGCAAGCTCTGGTTAATCTTGAGTTTCATGAATGATGATGACAATGATTTCTTCCATCAAAAAACAACAAAAACGTGAAAAGTGACGACCAGACACTGTTGATGTGCTGATTAATTACATGTGTATTAAATTGTCTCCCCTAATGTCATTTTAATGGTATAATAACTCAGTTGGTACAGCTTTGGATAATAATATCCACAAAATCATGCATGCCCACTTGGTCTTTACCAAGTAATTTTCAGTCGATTTAATTATCTACATGTCTTCGTCTAGGGTTTGCTATTTTTCTCTTATATTTCATTCTTGTTGTTGTTGTTGTTTTTTTTTTTTAATTTTTTCATAGAGATTTGAAAAAAAGTAATGATAATGATATATATATATATATATATATATATATATATATATATATATATATATATATATATATATAAAAATGATATCTTCCAAGATGTATTCATATATAAGAGGCAGCTAATGGAGGCGTGTAGAACTATACAAACTTGAGGAAACATTACCTCCTTAAATTTTGTAAATTATTTCTTTTTTATTTTTTTATGTACAGTGGCCTCCAATATTATTTAATGTATATTTATTTTTCAAAAAATATATGTACGTATCACTATAAATTGATTTTCCAATAGCTTCATACCATTAGTTTTGCATGTTCTGGATTAGAATACGTGCACATAAAATGCCATAGATGTTAAAATATGATTGTGATTGTTTCGTAGATAATGATTTTTGCATTTTTTAATATTTATTTAATAAAAAATTATTTGGTCAACAAAAATTGAATTTTTTTTTCTAAAATTGTCTTCATTTTTGAGAAAGGGAATACAATTTTTGCACAAAAGGTTGTCCATGGATGGGCAACTCATCAAGCCCATCAGCTTAATTACACTCAAGTCGAACCATTGATATGTACAAGGATACTAACAACTTTGTTTGGCAAAAAGAAAACAAATGAAAAATAATTAATTTAATAATTAAATACAAAATAAAAAATATTATTATCTCATACATTAAGAGTGGAGTTTTTTTTTTAATTCTACAAATAGAGTTAAAAAATTGTTACATGTCTATAAAAAATACATGTCATTTTTAATTAGTTTTTTTTAATTTTTTAAGATTCTCTAAAAAGTACTTGTTACTCTGTTAATTTTGCCTGTGAAGTCTAAAAATCATATATGAAATAATAATTATAAAATCTAATCAGATTAATAGTTTTTCCTTTGTAACCTTTTTTATTTTTATTTTTTGTCAAGCAAAGCCTAGAAACCTATTAAGTGTAGGTAGTCCAAGCCCCTCTTAGCCTTACAAAGTAGACCTTTGGAATGAATAGAATGGCCTTACAAAGTAAGTTTCAGCCTAAAATCAACATTTCCTAGCCCAACCAAAGCTTTGGTGTGCAAAAATATCAAGCTAACCCAACCAACCCAACCAGATGGGACATGCTTTTCTAATGGCCCATGCCTTGCACCAGTATCATCTTACAAACCCAAACATTGAACAGAAATTTGAACATTAAGCATTAAAATAAGCCCCTGGAAACCTGAGGTTGTCTCATTAATTTATTCATGTTCCAACAAAATGGGCAACCCAAGTTCAATCAGGACACTGTCCCCCACGTGTTGTCGTCTTGCCCCATCCAATTCCTTGCCCACAAATTTCCCAAGCTTGAAAATTGCATGAAAAGGGTATACAATAAACAATAAACAATTATATGCATAATTAAATCATAAATTAAGCTTGCTTTCTCTAAATGATCATTGATGTCAGCTGAGATGAAAATGAAAAATTGAAAAATAAAGCTGGCAGCAATTCCAGTATGACCCATCCCTTTCAGGCAAGTAGGGTTTTCATTTTTTAAAATAAGAGTAAACATTGCTATCAATTGGGTGCAGGTAGCAAAGGATTCTTTCCATACTTAATAGAGTTTATAAAATGATTTTTTTCCAGTATTATGTTTGACATTCCCTTTGAAGAATAGATATACTCAGGCTTTTAATTTTAGTTATATCCGGTCTTCATCTTAATGTATTTATAATGTCAATGTTTGTATCGGATTTAGTGCTGAACTTCTAATGGTTGATTGATATGTAAATTTTTTTATTAAGATTGAGCTTAAGAACAAAAAAGTTGCACAGTTCATGCAGCTGGGAAGAGTTAGATTAAGCATTGGATTTTTATTTTTATTTTTTTTCATTTGTTGTTTTTCCATTTTTCTCCATCAACTGGATGGCTCACGGTCTTGGGTTTCTTATGCAAGGCTACCATGAGTCAAAGTCAAGGAAAGTATTTGTTGGATATTATTGGACATTTTCACCTTGAAAGTTAATTCAATAAATAAAATTTTCTATCACACTTATAAACATACATCAGCCTCAGCAATCTACCCTGGAGGTACTAATTTCTCTGTCCGAAACATATGGGGCCTTGGGGTATTTTGTCTGCTCAAAATAATTCTAAACAAATAGGACCTTGGGGGTATTTTCTCTACTTTAGAACAAAAAAAAAATGTTGGTAATCTAAACTCTGATGCTGATTCAAAATGCTATTAGGTTTTTTCATCCCAAATACTACCTTAAGGGATGAGTTTTCCTCACATTTATAAATACACATTCAACCTCTTCCAAAATCGACATGAAAACCCCAACACTATCCACTTCTACACTATCTACAATTTCTGGACTGACCGTAAATCTACAGCTACTTGATAAGTAACTCTTAATGTTGTAAATCTACAATTTTGTTCTTTCTCCTAATAGATAAGTAACTATACTTATTTAATCCTGTGCATAATGAAATATAAGATTCTTAATGTTGAAAAAGGCCAATTGATTCCATTCACACCTACAAAAATGCAATAAAATATGTCTTAAATCTTTTTCAAGAAAAAAAATTATCCGTCAGCTCAGAATGTGAATAGCGCGAGGTTATGGATATGCCCCTGGAAGTTGACAGGAAAAAACCATGGAAAGTTGCTGAATTCTGACGTCATTGATTATTAGACTCATTTGAGATGACTAACCTGGGAGAATTGGGTCATTAAATTTCACCTCATAGATTGCAGTTCCCAAACAGAATTTTTGAAGCTTATTAACTTGCTAATGGATTCACCAAACAGATATATGCCAACAGAATTTTCATGTCAGATATGTTTGCTTTATCGATGTCTTTACCTCAGTGTTTGATGTTAACTGCGATGACCAAGTCAACATCAATGATAAGAACTCAACTCAAGTAAAATATGATGTTTAATAGAATTGAATATAAATTATATCTTCTTCAATTCTAAGGCTATCCGCCATTGTTGATGTTGCAGGCTTGCAGCTGGCTTGTCACCTGTTACCACCTGACTAATTAGTAATTAACATAATGAAATAGCATCACTTGCAGCGTCAGATTCTCAATTCGATTCCTTTCACACCTAAGAAATGACGTCGAGCACGTCCAGATTCTAATTTATAAGTTATTACAGCAACATCAGCTCGCACATTCACCTGGCAGTGCATACTAGCCTATGGATGCGTCCAGAAATTACCCCCTGGAGCTCCCTGGCAGCTTTGAGCTACATGACTTCATTGATGACCCTAACTTTGATCAGTTAATCGATCTGATTCGTGGAGAAAATGAAGATGCCGTCGCCGGTCTTGACTATCATCTTATCAATGGCTGTATTGTTGATAAGCAGATTAGTTCAACGCCTGATGGGACTGCTTTCGGCTTTGATGCTTCAAGCGCCATGATGCCCGATCCTGATTATGTTTTCAACGCATTGTCAAGCTTTGATGGAGAAATAATGATGGATGGAGAAGAAGATAATGAGGAGAACTCTTCCGGGACAACTACCGCAAAAACAACAACGGCAACGAAGAAAACAAAGGTTGATCGGTCAAGAACTTTGGTTTCAGAGCGGCGGCGGAGGAATCGGATGAAGGAGAAGCTCCATGCATTGCGCTCCCTGGTTCCCAACATAACTAAAGTATGTCTTGTATCAGCGTCAGTAGTTTATTATCAGCTATTTCTTGACCCTTTTTATCATCAAGAAAATTGGTATGAAGATGGGTAGGATTAATCAATTACATTTAATATGCCTGCAGATGGATAAGGCTTCCATAATCGGAGATGCTGTATTGTATGTGCAAGACCTGCAACTTCAGGCTAAGAAGCTAAAAGCTGAGATTGCTGGTCTCGAAGCATCACTGGCAGGGTCTGAAACGTACCAAGAATCAATCGACAACCCTGTGAAGATTCGAGTTGCACAAAACAGACATCCCATTTGCAAGAAGATATTGCAGGTAAAGAATCATAACATTATAGGCATTTCTTCGAAATGTAAATTGAACATTGCCAAGTTCTTATAGTTGTGCATGTGGGTTTGCAGTTGAATGTGTTTCAAGTGGGAGAAAGAGAGTTCTACATTAGATTGGTGTGCAACAATGGTGAAGGGGTTGCAGTATCACTCTACAAGGCCCTTGAGTCCCTAACCAATTTCAAAGTTCAAAATTCCAATCTGGCCACTGTTTCAGACAGATTTGTATTAACATTTACACTAAATGTAAGATAGTACTTCTACTATTTTCATCCTAATTCTGTTTCCTGTTGCTTTTTATTTTGCAACTGATAATCTGTTCTTGCTGGAGCAGGCTAGAGATTGTAAGCGGTCCATGAACTTGCCAAACCTGAAATTATGGGTGACTGGGGCTCTTCTGAACCAAGGATTTGAGTTCCTAACACCTTTATCTTCCTAATCTGTCTCTTCTAAACCTGTTAACAATGCCTGTGGATTACCAAGGAATTGAGTTGCATAAGTGCTAACCTGTGATGGAAGTTTTCTTTCTTTTCTGACAAGATCCTGCTTGAAATAGTGCAATTTGTACTAATACGTGCATCAATGTCTTGTTGCCCCAAACTGCAGAGTGTAATTTATTATCACATCTTTGTTTGAACAAACAATCTAAATGAAGCAAAAAATTAGAAAGTTCATCTAACTTACTGTATGTCAACTTGTTTACGGTAAGTCACCAATAATGTAAGAGAAGCTCTATGTATTGTGCTCAACTTGTAATTAAAAAAAGGTTGGAACCTTTACCATTGATCCAAAACTCACCCTCTTCGGCAGAATAAATATAACTTCTATTATTCTCTTGACTGTTTTCTTGCTCTTCCGAAAAAGCAACCTTTTAATTTTTTTCCCTGAAATGGAAACTGCTGCATTTTCAGTTGTGAATAAACATAAATATGGACGGGGCTAATTGTGGCTGCTCCTGGCTAAAGGACGTTTGATTGATGATCTGAAACTAACTACTACTTTTTCCAGGCAGCGCTCCTTCATAAAGTCGGAAGAGAGAGGAGTGAAAGTATTCATGCTCTTTTGATCTTCTTTCTATGATTAATTCACATTAGAGGAAATTCCCAAGTTTTAATTCAGATTAATCTTTATTAAGTTAATGGGGTTGACTATTTTCCAACATTTTCCATGCATATGATCTAAATTTATTATATAAAATAAAAAAAATAAAAACAGGATTTAGTATGTCACAGCATCATTTGTTTTTGGTTAAAACTCAAGAATTAAAATCATCTCTGCTTTCACTTAAAATTGGATTTTGGCCAAAAAAGTATAAAAACTGAACTTCTCTAAAATTGGATTTGGGAAATAGAGTAACCATCTCCGCTTGCCATACTTTTCTTGAATTATATCAAGCAAATCCTTTCATGACAGTTAAACACTTGCTAACTAGAATCTGGCAAACAGTTGCATTGCATTAACACTTCGTAACACTGTTACTACATAAAAATAAAATCAACAGCAAACATCTAATTAGATCTTTGGAAATGACCTTGTTGGTAACTAGAGATGGTTGACACTAACCAGAAAATAAAGTGGCAGCTAACCTAATATATTAAGCTTGATGATTAACATTGAAGCAATTTCTTTAGTTTCATTCTCTGCATTCTGAAAATCTATGTAAAACATTGATCCTTGCATAGTCTTTCTTTTATATCTTCAATAAATTTCCTTCATTAACACCAACCTTAGCCTGCATCAGCAATGCAAAAAGCACCACCACAAGATCGTCCATACGGGAATGAAACAGTTCAAGTTTGCTTTGTTTTACCGCCCAAGGTAAATTCAGCCGGCATCTGGGAGGACATGGCTTCTCCATCTGTAATTCTCACGTATCCATTACCGCTTCTGGAGTTGCAGATGCTCCTAATTTTCTTGGTCACTCATGTCGTTTATTCCTTTCTGAAGCCTCTTGGAATCCCCATCTTTGCCTCACAAATGCTTGTAAGTACCTCTTTCTCTTCGCTGGATTTTTCCTCTGTTCTTCATCATTGGTGGTTTCTCTTTGTTGCTTGACCTTCATTGCCAACCTTCATTGCCAATTTATCCTTGATTCTCGCCAATCTTTCAGCAAGTTTTGATTTGTGAAAGATGTCAGAAGTCGCAGAAACAACCACTGCAGCACCAAAGGAGTCAAGCAGTCTCAACCAAGAAGAGATCAAGAGACTGAGATCTCTAATTAGTAACTTTGACAAACCTTCAGGTACATGTTCATTGGTGTATTTACGTAAGTTTCCATCCTCTATTGGATTAAATGTCTCGGATACAACCTTTGCCAACTCTTAGATCATGGATTCAAGAGCTACCGATCATATGACCCACTCACCGAATATCTTTTACACATACTCCCCATGTCCAAGCAATAGGAAAATAGTCACAGCTGATGGTTCTTTGACTATTGTAGCAGGTATAGGAGATGTTAAAATAAGCCCATCATTGACCTTAAAAAATGTTCTTCATGTCCCTAGATTATCCACAAACCTTGTCTCTATCCAAAAACTTACTCAAGATTTATGTTGTAATGTGATTTTTCATCATAGTCATTGTGTATTTCAGGACAAGGATTCAGGGAAGACGATTGGACATGCTAGAGAATGGGATGGGCTCTACTACCTTGAAGCACTGAGCCAATCAAATATTCCTAAGGGCTAATTACCTTTTTCTTTTGTTTCAGAACTTTATTCATCCAATAAAGACAAAGTTTGGCTTCACCACTGCCGACTTGAACATCCATAATTTAGAGTCATTAAAATTTTGTTTCCATCTTTATTTCAAGGTCTAGATGTTGAGAGCTTTCATCGTGAAGCGTGCGAACTTGCTAAACATAAACGTATACCTCTTGCAGTAAGTAATAACAAAAGCTTTCTTCCTTTTTTTCTCATTCACAGTGATATTTGGGGTCTTTCTACTATTCCTAATGTTTCTAAGGCAAAATGGTTTGTGTTAGCTTTAAATTGACATGTATTTTGAAATGACAAAAATTTAAGTAAGCTTTAATGTTTCATTCATATTGTAAATTTACTTTATCACATATGATTCTCTCAAACCATGACCATGATTTAATTATATATTCTTATTGGTCTTAATATTTTACAAAATGAGTTTGAATATTTTCATCAAAGTAATTTTCTCAAGAATATATTGAACACAGGTTTAGAAAATTACTTAATAAGATTTTGACTAAGTCTTCACTTGAGAAAGTCAAGGAAAACTCCCATAAAACTCATAAAAGTTTTGGGGTAAATTAAAACCAAATATCACATCATTTCTAACCCAAAATGGACCAGAAAAGTGCAAGAACAAGTTGAGGAATCGATCCCCCATGTTGAGGGATTCATCTTAAAGTGACAGAATGCTCCAAGAAGTATAATTAAAGCATGGGATCGATCCTTTAAGGGAAGGGATCGATCCCTTCCTGGTAGAATGCCTTGGAGGCCTAGAATGAAGCATGGGATCAATCCCCTAGGGCATAGGATCGATCCCCTACCTCGAAAAAGCACTCCAACGGCTAGTTTTGTGAGATACAATGGTAACTTTTATTTTTGGCTCCAACCAACGTCAAGAATACATCCAAGGGACTATAAATAAAGGCTTGAAACCACAAGAAAGCAGTAAGAGCAGTCAAGACATATCATTCTTCAATTTCTTCATCTTCTTTAAGCATCTCAAAGAGTTCAAGAGCTAGAATTCAATATCTTCTATCATTCTCATCTTCATTGTATAAACTAGCATAAATATTGTATAGGTTTTTCTTTGTGCTGAACCTTTGTAATCATTTGCCTATCTAAAGGTATCTCCTTGATTATACAAACTAGAAAACCCATTCATAATTTGTAAAAAAGAGTGAACCCTTAAGTGCTTCATTGTAAGTGAGGATTGGGTAAAAGGTTTTCTCCTTGAGCCACAAAAGGGAGAGGTTGTAAGGTTTCCTTCTTGAGCCCCGGAAAAAGAAGGGGAAAGGTTTTCTCCTTGAGCCCGGAAAAAGGAGAGGTGTAAAGGTTTCTCTTGAGCCTTGAAAAAGAGAGAGGTTTCTCTTGAGCCTACGAAAAAGAGGGATTGTAAAGACAAATTCAAGTTAGTGAATTTGGGAAAAATCCTTGGGAGCGTCTCAAGGTAGAGGACGTAGGCAAGGTTGCTGAACCTCTATAAATCGCTTGCGTACATTTCTCTTTCTCTTCTCTCTTTGTTTACTTGCAATTATATTTGTGCTTATTGTATTGAATTTGGATTGCATGCTTGCATAGCCTAGAGAACTTAGAAAACATTAATATATGCTAGTGAATTTAGAAGAACCGAAAAACGAACTTAAGGTTAGTTAAAAACCGATTCACCCCCCTTTCGATATTATTATAGAGCCAACAGTTTGTGTCATTCATTGACGATTATATTCGTGTTACTTGGATTTTCTTGCTTAAACATAAATCTGATGTTAGTACTGACGTCCCAAATTTTTGTTCCATGATTAAGAACCAATTTGGAGTCAATATCAAAAGGTTTAGGTCAGATAATGCCAGGAACTATTTTAATCAAGTCTTAACTCCTTATTTTCAAAAGGAAGGGATAGTACATGAGTCATCATGTGTCAATACACCACAACAAAATGGATTTGCAGAAAGGAAAAATGGTCATCTTCTTCAGTCAACCCGAGCTCTCTTATTCCAGAAAAATGTGCCTAAATCCTTTTGGGGGGAAGCAGTTCTTATAGCCATTCACCTTATAAATCTTTGCCTTCCAAAGTTTTAGGATTCAAGAGTCCAATGGAAACACTCTCAACATTCTATCCAAACATACACACTACAAATAATCTTGTCCCTAAGATATTTGGGTGCATGTCATTTGTCCATGTTCATAGTCAAAATAAAGGAAAGCTAGACCTAAGGGCATTACAATGCGTATTTGTGGGTTATTCCTCAGCTCAAAAAGGGTACAAGTGTTATCACCCTCCATCAAAGAAGTTCTATGTCTCAGTGGACGTTTCTTTCAATGAACAAATGCCTTACTTCACCACACCTTATCTTCAAGGGGAGAATTTCATACTTGAAGATAAGGATGGGGATTTCTTGCTTGATCTGTCGTCACTTCCAATGTCTGTGCCAGTATCTGAGTCCATGTCATAACCTGTGTCTGAACCCATGCCAAATCTTGTGTCTGAACATGTGCTTGAACTTTCAGAACCTGTGCCAAATCCTGTGTTTAAACCTGTGCCCGAAATTTTAGAAAATCCCAACTCTGCCATTGAGAATGTGAGATTTGGCAAGATGTACTCATGGAAGAAGATGGCTATCCTTGAATCAGTGCAAGTCCAAGAATCCAACCCAGATCCTGAGAATGAGGTAACAATTTTTAATTCTTCATTACAAGTTGATACTGAATCTCATGTAGGCGATGATAACCTAAACCTTCCCACTGCTGTTAGGAAAGGAACTAGAGAGTGCACAAAACGACCTTTATATCCTCTTGCACACTTCCTATCCTTCAAACATTTTTCACTATCACATAAAGCCTTCCTGGTTAGCCGGAACACCATTGCCATCCCTACCACCTTATCTGAGGCTTTGTCCAATGAGAAATGGAAACAAGCCATGAATGTAGAAATGGAGGCATTAGAGAAGAACAAAACGTGGGAGTTGGTGAAGTTACCAGTATGAAAGAAACTCGTGGGGTGTAATAGTTCTATACAGTGAAATATAGAGCAGATGGGTCAATAGAGAGGTACAAAGCAAGGCTGGTAGCCAAGGGCTATACTCAAACCTATGATATTGACTACCTAAAGACTTTTGCTCTAGTTGCGAAAATGAATACTGTTAGAATCTTGTTGTCATTAGCAGCTAATTATGGTTGAGAGTTACAGTAGTTTGATGTCAAGAATGCATTTTTGCACGGAGAACTAGAAGAATAAATTTATATGGAGGTCCCACTAGGTTATAGGAATAATTTGGATGCTCATACTATGTGTAAATTGAAGAAAGCCTTATATGGACTTAAGCAATCACCACGGGTATGGTTTGGCAGATTTGCAAGAGTTATGATTGCCATGGGGGATAGTCAAAGCCAAGGGGAGCATACACTATTCATTAAACACTCATCTTCAGGGGGAGTCACAGCACTCTTAGTGTATATTGATGACATAATAGTGACAGGGAATGATGATAAGGAGAGATGGCTTCTAAGTCAATGTTTAGCTAAGGAGTTTGAGATCAAAGCATTAGGAATGCGAAAATATTTTCTTGGGATTGAGGTGGCTCACTCTAAGCAAGGCATTTTTTATCTCCCAATAGAAGTATGTTACAGATCTCCTTAAAGAAACAGGCAAGACAGTGTGCAAACCAGCAAGTACTCCAATAAACCCAAATCTTAGACTTGGAATGGCAAAGGAAGATGCTGCAATAGATAAGGAAATGTATCAGCATTTGGTAGGAAAACTCATTTATCTATCTCATACACGACCAAACATTGCATACGCAATAAGTGTGATTAGTCAATTCATGCATAGCCCAAAGGAAGTTCATTTGCAAGCAACTCACCGAGTGTTGTAGTATCTCAAAGGGACACTAGGAAAGGGTATTATGTTTAAAAGAAATGGAGGTTTAGTGCTTGAGGCTTACACAGATGCTGATAATGCTGGGTCAATAGTCGACAGGAGGTCAACCATAGGATATTGCACCTTTCTTGGTGGTAACCTCGTGACGTAGAGGAGTAAAAAACATGTGGTAGCACGGTCTAGTGCAGAGGCAGAAATCCGAGTAATGGCTCAAGGTGTGTGTGAACTACTCTGGTTGAAGATCAGCTTGGAAGACTTGAAGATCAATTGGGATGGCCCAATGAGACTTTATTATGACAATAAGTTTGCGATTAGCATAGCTCACAACCTAGTACAACATGATCAAACAAAGCACATCAAAATTGACAGACACTTCATCAAAGAGAAACTGGAGAGCGGATTGATTTGTACCCCTTATGTGTCTACACATGGCCAACTTGCAGATGTGCTCACTAAAGGGTTAAGTAGCTCAGTGTTTCAGCGTATTGTATCCAAGCTAGGAATGAAAAACATCTATTCACCAACTTAAAGGGGAGTGTGGGAAAACATGATTAATGTACAACCAAATTTTTAGGAGATTTTGCAACAATTTGTATACCTAGAATTAGGTTGATTTGGTTAAGAATATTCCATAAATCATGGGATCTGATAGCCTAGTTAGTTTCCTTTTCTATTGCTAGGGTTATTATATATGTAACTACTCTGTACATATTTTCTTAATAAGATACAGCAAAAAATTCTTTTATTTATAAATTTACATCAGTTTTGGATAATCAGAGAAACACCAAATGGCAAGCCAATCAAGGAAGTGTACATTTTCGCCATCATGTTACTAGCTTTATGGTCTTCTATATGCACACATTGGTTTGCTCAATCTCCTTTGTTCGGAGCTTTTCTCTTCGGTTTAGCTGTACCGGACGGACCACCACTAGGATCTGGCCTGGTAGACAAGTTCGAATGCTTTGTTTCTGGTGTCTTTCTGGCACCCTATGTAACCACAGCTACAATGAGAGTTCATTCAGGGACGATGTGGTCTAATCAGACTATAGTCAAGTTCAGTGCAGTTCTTGTTGTTACGACATTTCTGGCAAAATTTATAGCCTGTCAGATGCCTTCAATTTCGAGCAAGATGCCCTTGAATGATTACTTGGCTTTTGCTCTCATTATGACCAGCAAAAGGAATAATGGAGTTGTTATGTTTTTCCACTTTCAAGGACAGCAAGGTAACCTAGATAAAACTCAGTTGAATGTCCAAATCTATTCCCTGTACGCACTAATTTTCTTGACTTCTTCCCTGATCAAATTGCAGATTATTGCTGATGCAACTTTTCTGTCGTGGTCATCGGCATTCTACTAAATTCAGCTATAGTACCAATCCTGTTGAAATCCCTCTGATTCAATTTCAAGAAAATATGCAAGCTACCAGGAAAGAAACATAATGCATTTAAAGCCTAATGCTGAGCTATGAATCCTTAATTGTGTTCACAGACCTGAAAATGTTGCTGCCTATCATAGATTTGCTTAATGCCACATGCCCTACAAAAGAGAGTCCTAATGCTGTTTATGTCCTTCACCTGGTTGAATTGATGGGTTGAGCCTCACCGGTCTTCATAGCTTACCAGAAGCAGGAAAACAGGGTTGTGAGCAACTTCGAAAATTTCATTCTTGCTTTCAATCAATATGAGCAAAACAACTGGGGTTTGGTGACCGTGAATGCATTCACAGCAATCTCTCCACCTAACCTGATGCATGGGGACATCTGCACAATGGCCCTGGACAAGCAAACATCCTTCATACTTCTTCCATTCCATAGAAAATGGTCAATTGACGGATCTGTTGAAGCTGAACACAAGGTCACAAGGAATCTGAATTGCAGCATCCTGGAACGATCTCCTTGCTCAATAGGGATCCTGGTGGACCGAGGCAGTCTGGACCATCGAATCAAGAGGACATTGTTTAAGTCATCAAGGTCATCATATTCCACTGGCATGATCTTCTAAGGCAGAAAAGATGATCAGGAGGCTTTAACATTAGCCAAATGCATGGCAAAACACCCTAGAGTGAATCTGACCGAGATCCGCCTCATTGCTGAAGACAGCAGAAATTTCATAGACTGGGAGACGATGCTTGATGCTGAGGAATTGGAGGACATTAAGCAAAGTAAAGTGGGGAATGGCAACATAAAGTACATAGAGGAAGTTGTGAAAGACAGACCTCAAGCTGCAGTGATTGTAAGATCAATTGCAGATGGCTATGACCTGAACCTGGTCATAGCCGGCGGACGCCATGGGGTGGATTCTGTTCAAACATCCGGTTTATCAAAATGGAGTGAATTTCCTGAGCTAGGGATCATCGGAGACCTCCTTGCCTCCACGGATCTAGATATCAGGGCATTGGTCGTGCAACAACAGCACTACGTAGAGGTAGATAAACATTAATCGTACATCCATCAACATTCAATGATAAATCTTATTCTTAAATCTCATTTTGTCAATACTTGTCTCTAACTTCTCATACAAAAGTTCAATCTCAATCTGTTCTTCAATGCACTGGCCTTCTTTCACATCCAACCTCTTACAAGGTTACCCTAACCCCCTGGCCTACCTTCACTGGCCATCTTTCACTATTTTTACAAACTTGATCGACAAAAACAAAGATGACAAGCAAAAAATGCAATGTACTAATAACTGAGTTTAAAATACATGGGGAAACTAGAAGAATTGCAGTGGGGACAAAACTAACTTTTATTTAAAACTCATGGTTGTTATATAATACTACCATTATACCATGTCTGCTTATGTGCAAATTTTTGTTTTTTGAATTTGCTGTATTTTGCACATTTTTTCAGTGGAATCAGTGAACAGCGGTTAAGACAAGCTTCTAATTTGTTAATTTCAGGAAAGTAGCATGTTACAACCATGAAACTCTTTCACCATGACATAGCTAGTTCCCAAGCAGCAAAAGCAGGTGCCCGCATGAGATTTTGAAGTTGCTCCACCATCATTTCTCAAGTTCTACAAAAATCAACACGGCATGCTTGAAGCCAATACCAATCGAACCAAAAGCTGCAATAACACTACTTCAAAACAAGTTGTATCACTTATCTGCAGTTAATTTGTGTAGCATGTATCATAAACAAATCAGTAATACGTGGTACATGTTAACTTTTTTATAACAATTGGAATGATATTGAAGAACCAAAACAATATCAATATAATTTGTAGCATTTTAATTCACATTATGCACAGACAAGTAATAGGTGTAGATAGCATAAGCTGCAAAAAATTCCTAGAATTTATCCTTAGCTATCAACATATCTCCCTGATTAAAGCAGCATCCATCCCTAATCATCCACCACAACCATGCATAGTGCACATTATCCATGCAAGTTTGCAAGCCTTTTGGTAAAAGCACTACTCCTAATCACAATGAAGACATCTACAGGATTACTTTGATTTCTAGAGCATTGACATAAAGTGCTAGTATAGTGGAGGATTCATACATTGAAAGAACCAAACTTGGTCTAGTTATTCTAAAGAAAATCAAGTTAGATGTGCATAGTGCATAGTGTAAGCAGGACATAGAGAACGTACACATCATCAGGAAACTCCACTTGAACTCTTGAAGCACCAGCCACCTGGGATTCCAAGTTACGTGTTTAATAGTAAGCCCAATTATTTGAGATTGATAATAAATATCCCTTTACAATGAAGGCTGTAAAATAAATACCTGAAATTGACCAAACATTCTCCATTCACCTCTGCCTTCTTATCAACTTTCACCAATTATCAATGCACCGCAACAATACAAAAAATATCCTTGTCCTGAAATAAATCTCTGAACATAAGATTCATTGACTTAGTTGAGATCATTCTGAAGGAGGAGATGAAGAGATACCCTCATATTACATGTTAAGCTCCAGCCTTAGTCTCTAATTATAACTTAAGAACATTAACACCAAGTAGAAAACTTCATTAACTAGAGCCAAACTTAAAATTAAAACATCAACCAGCTATAAGAGAATTCTTCTCAGCCATTAAGGTTCTAATTTGAGCGTCACCTCATTAACAGCAACATCTTACATCAAGAAAGTAGTTACAAATTTTCACTCACATCCATTTTTATTGATGTGCTTTTCAAAATTGCACTCATGCTGCTATAGAAAATTAGCTCGAAAATAAAGAAACTCAGTGAGAGAGGATACAAACAATAGCCACTTCAAGAAAAAAAAATTAACATATTATAAATTAAAAAAATTAAAGAATAACAACTTATTAAGCATCTTTCTAAATGCCTGAACCTCACCTGACTCTAGATGGAGCTGGTCATACAACTCTGCTTCTGCACACTCATCATTGGTGTATCCATTTTAGCCAGTTCTAGTTCTGTAACTTCAACTATTTATAAAATCCTTCATTGAGAGCATTTCCTTTGGACATGAGCTGCAATGTTGTGCCCCTAACAATCCAACCAGTTACTTCACCTGGTTTGTCTCCAAAGGGGTTAAAAGAATGTACGCTTTTATCCTCCAGTTGTACACCATACACAAATGGCAATCTCAGTACGAGAAAACTCTCTGGTGGTAAGACCACTTTACATCCCAGACTGAACTGCAACTTTTGTTCGCGATCTGGAACTGATGAGGGTAAGCATGATGCCTACAACAGAATTCTCACTATTAATTTAGAGAATGCAATAGCGCCAAAAACACTGATTGCTTAGCAAGAGCATATTTAAGCTTAAGACACTCTCATTTCCATGGTAACAGCAACTATCCTTTTTGTTTTATTATCATCCACTTACTATGATTTTAATAACAGGAAAATCAGAAAACATAAATATAATCTAGGAGCCCCTGCTAAAATCCCCAAGCAAATAAGGTTTACCAAGAGTAATTAAAACATCGTTTTAATATCATACATTGTGGAAGGTAAAGCTCATGCACGAGGAAGTGAGATTTACCTCAAATTGTATAATTGGACAAGTTGCCAGAACAACAGGAAATGGAGGTGTGACCTGGAAACAGATTCTACTTATCAGGCACCTTGTATTTGGAGGCAAAAGAAGAAAATTGTGACAGAAGAAACTTTCAATCAGTTAGGCATAGCATACTTATGTTCCAGAATCATGTTAGACCACGACAATGATCATTGCCAGAGAAAATGAAATAGGTATTGCATGAAGCAGTAGTTAAAAATATAGTACTTACAAGCCCTCCAAATCATCCACTTCACTTATCAAACCATCAACAAATAAGATTGGAGCTGTGCTGTTCCTATTTTAGTTTCTGACACACATACACTATGCACAAATTTACAACTTTCAAGGAGTAAATTCAACAGAGACTTTTTTGCTTTCTTTCTTTAACTTCATTTTTTTTTCAGACAATAGCCTTTTTTCAAGACATTGTGTATCAATTTTAATTCAGAAAATGGTACATCAATGAGAGAAACTAGCCCTGAGCAATCATATGGACAAAAAGTTGGAAAATGCTTTAAGATGACACAAATGTACCGAGATATATAAACAAAATAAAAGTATTCATCTACAATTTAACAAACAAAGATGCCCCTCAGCACAGGATACCAGTTGCATACACCTAAGTGATGATGCTATAACATAAAATTTTCATAGATTATTCACTAAACCCTAAAGTATTATTCACTATGTCTGAGTTCACAACCTATATTTTGATTACTAAAGTATCATTCACTAAAGTATTATTCATCTAACAATCTGTTTCTGAAACAATATTGATTAGTAGGGTAGATAGAACCTATACAAATGAAAGCAATCCTGATTCAAATATCAAGAATCCCTCCTAATTCATGTTCAAGTAAACGATAAAGCATGCATTCTAAGAAGAAAAATAGGTGTGGAATTAATATATTTAAATAGGGATAAGGTCATTCAATTGGGATACTACTTTTCAAACAATTAGAAGAAAGTTTAAAGCAATGTGTGGAAAAGAATTTGTGATATTTTACCAGAAAAATTCTCTGAAGCTGTGATATTGAGCTAGCAAACTTAACCTTAGGTGGATCTGTTTTATTCCTCGCAGACCTGCAGTATGGACAGTTCATGTATATTGGTAAATCTCTA
Source organism: Heritiera littoralis (assembly GCA_031772115.1). Lineage (NCBI taxonomy): Eukaryota > Viridiplantae > Streptophyta > Magnoliopsida > Malvales > Malvaceae > Heritiera > Heritiera littoralis. The sequence goes on along the minus strand of JAPDPK010000109.1, from coordinate 1,171,540 downwards.
TTCAACATGGAGAAAGTGGATTCACCATCATCAAGGCTAACAGAATGAAAGCCTGTTTCAAGGTCTTTTACAGTGACAGGCACACCTGCCACACTCACAAATGTCTGATTATGGTCCTTCTCAGGCATAGATTGTCTCAGCCCATCTTTAAAGACATTGCCATTTGCCACCACCTGTTTTGCCTTGTCCTTGTTTTTTATCTTGTTTACAGAAGTACCCACAGCAATAATGCCATTTGTATTCCGATGAACTTTACCCTGACCACCACTCTTACCCACCTTTGAAGAATCTGCCAACTTGTAATCTGAAGTTTCCACAGAGCAAGCGATTTGAGATCCTTCAAGCAATGAATATGGGGACCCAACTTGATTGAGATGTTCCGGATTCAATAAGAAACGGTGGCCATGAGGGCACTCATGCTCAAAACCAACATATGCCATCACATGCTTCATGTCAGGATTTGATTTTGCCTTTTCATCATTGTTCACATTCACAGGAACAACATAACTGCCTATCCGTAAAAAGGGGTCACCATCTGTGCTGCCATCAGAACTTACTTGATTTAAGCTTTGATGAACAGATGAAATCTGTATGGGTTTTTGAGATTCTTGATCTACAGTTGCATGAACCCCCTCCAAACTCTGGTCACTTGCCTTATTTTTCTTCATTCCTTTTTCTGTCCCTGATGAAGGTTGCTTCCTCTGCTGAAGAGGAGGGAATCCTGAATCTGTTGCCACTGATCCAGCAACAACCTCTGAAAAAGGTTTTTTCATGGTGAAATTGGGAAGGCCTCTACCAAAACTGATCATGTTACCATTGAACTTGCTGATTTCCAGGGGTTTTCTTGGATTTTCAACAGCACTCTCTATTTCTGCAGAACCACCCTCTGTGGCACTAGCCCTTTTTAACTGAACATCAGCATTGAACTCAGCCTTGGGATCAGTACTTAACCTACCCATAGAACCTAGTTGCATAGTTCTTGCTGATAAGCCATTTGGGGCTTTCTGTTTCTCTAAAAATAATGTCCACTTCAAAAGAAACTTCTCAGTGGTGCTAAACCCACTTTGAAGTAAGCCTTTAGAAGGTTCGTAGTACCTTGCACTAGCAATACGAATCAAACTCCAGGAAGATGGCTGAATTGGTCCATTGCAGTTTACTTCCGGTAGTTGGAGCTTTGAAAGATGCTTATCGCAGTCAGCAAAGCAACTGGAAGTAATGTTTGCAGAGTCAAAATCGAACGGGTCAGGTCGCAATTGCCGTGTCCGACCACAAGCACAGGCATGAAGAAAGACATATCCACTTGAATGAGGTTTCATCAAAGTTCCTGCAGGCAACTCACCAGTCTCAACATCATGTCTTTGGTGCATACATGGTTTTCCTGTCAAACTAACAGCATCACAAAGTTGTCTCCCAGATTTCCACATTGATGTGCATTCTTCTTCCAGCTTCTTTGAGAACAGTTCCACTGCAGGTCCCCTGACCATTGAGTGAAAAGCATGCAAAGCCTTTTCCAAATGAGCTTCATGCTGAGATGTGGGATAACAAGCAGGCAAGTCTCCCAAATAAATATCTTTCGCAGCTGGAAGGGCCCTTTCACACCACAAACTAGAAAACTTCGTGTTAAGCCCTTTACCACTTTCCAACCAAGATACTGCAATATCTAGAGATTCACTGCTTCTAGAAGCAATCCCTTCAGTCTGTCCAGTAATGGTACTTCGACGAAGTTTTCTTTTACTGATTTCAACTTCATCAATACACCCAGGCTTTGCAGAGAGTAGTCCATGTAGAATAAGCTGACTGGAAGACAACCATATATCTAAACTTGGGAGTTCAGGAACAGTCAATGTCTTCCCAGAGACAGCTGAGGCAGCAGCGGCAGCAGCAGCAACAGCCACCATACCAACACCAGCAGCAGGGCCACTGTTAGTGTTAGCAACCAATCCCCCTCTTGCCCTCAATATATCTGACTGCCTGTAGATAAAATCTTTCAAAGATGATAGATCCTCTTTGTTTGAACTCTGACTATGAGTTTCAAGCAAAAAGGAATCTGAAGTTGTTTTGCCATTCAAAACATCTTCCACAAGACCAGTGGCAAACTCCAGAGACTCCCCTCCCTGATTTGTTGACTTGTCTAGCAGCAAAACAGCCCTGGATGCATCGAGCGAAAATAGAGGGGCTGAATTTGAAACACCTGCACTTCTTGACCCACTGTGGTTACCTTCTGAACTTGATAGTGTTCGGCATTTCTTAATTAAAAAACGGATCTGTGCCTCTAAGGATGACTGCAATTTCTTCCGGAAACCACCTTCAGATTTACTTACAGGACGTGCTAACACTACTACTGAAGCAGAACCTTTCATGGGCAAGGTAGGCCTAGCTAAACTGCTTGAACTAGAAGCATGATTAAACGAGGACGTCTCTACTGTTTCCTCAGTAATAGGAGTAGAATTCGGTACATCACAGAAATCATCAATAAAAACAAAGAGTAACACTGGGGTACACTGCCCGGGAAACAAAGAAGTATAGGAACCTAAACCTGACATGAGAGAAATAGCTGAAGCATTGCGAGCCAACATGCTACCACTTCTACCTGGAGAAGTGCTGGTAGTGGTTGCTGTTGTTGAAGGGATAGAAGATGAGGAAGAACGAGGCCGTGATGGCAATGGTGGTGTTGTTCGAGATTTAACATATGGGGTTAATGCATGCTTAGCAGCTTGCAACACCCGTAATTTTTTCAAATTTTGAGTATCAAAGCATGAACCCTCATGAATATATATGATTATATGGCACACCTGCATTGCTAATTGGGTTAATCATTTGATATATCAGCCGACCAACGAAGCATCCAAAAACATGCTTTCTTAAGGGTTTTTAAAACGATATGAGATTTTTCATTGCCTCTAGTCTGATTAATTATACCATGTGATCTAACAGAAAATGATAAAGAAATAGACATCAATATGCAAAACTAAGATAAAAGTTCACAATTTAAATGCCTAACAATTAACATACTGATAAAGCAACAACATCACAAAGTTTCCTTTTTTGCTTGGTATTACTTGTTCATGCTCTTAACTCACCATCAAGGAACTTCATTTCAAGACTACGACAAGATTATACATACACATTTACTCCAAAATAATTATAAACAAAATCCATTTCACCTAGTATAAGCACACACTCAGAAGCATGCTTATCTTAAATTTTGTTATATTCATCAAATGTTACCATATTCAACACCAAATTCAAATTCTAAATCCAAAACTGATATGTTTAACTAAATTAAATATGACCAATTAGAAAAAAATCTAAAAACCCATTAAGGCAAGCAAAAAAATTTAAAGAAAAAAAAACTTACAGAAAACATAAAAAGCAAGCCTTGAAGATCCCCAAACTCCCGCTCCTCCAAAACCCCCTCAAAATCCGACCTGGAATCCAATGACCCATCAAAAACTGGGCATCCATTTGAACAGAACTGCAAGAATAAAATCCCTTTATCTTCTTCATGATAGTAACTAATTCTCCTATTCTTGAACCAATCTTTCAGTTCATCTTTGTCAACAGACAACAATCGGTCCATCTGACCCGAGCCAAACACATTAGAGTCTATGATCCTGTTAATGAGCTGGGAAGAGTCGTTGGGTCTCCGAGATACGAAGCCCACCACCACGACGCCGTCGAGAGAGCGGGGAAGTGAAGGCGGCAACGTAGGGGCAGGATCCGCTGAGGACGTGGGTACGGGAGAAGGAGGTGGGCGAGTCAAGACCCGCATTGAAGGCGGGTTAGGAGAGTCCATTTGATTGAGAAAGGGAAAACAAGAGGGAGGTTTACATGGGTTGGATTTGTTGGACTGCCATTGAAAGAAATTAAAAACGGAAAAGGCTGCTTCTTTTGGGGGGCTTTGGGCAAAGGAGCAAGAAAGTCTCGGCTGTTTTTCTATTATTTTTTTTTAAATAGTCAAATTGATCTTTAATTTTTAGTATAAAATAAAATTAAGCTCTAAATATTTTATTGTATAAAAATCAGTTCATAAATTTTTATTTTATTGTAAATAAATTCTCAACCTTTTAAATTATACAATTAAGTCTAAATCTGTTAAATGACACTAACTTCTGTTAGTATTGCACAGGTGACATGCCACGTGATAACCAACTAGGCTTTCTATGTCAACTTTTACGTTAGATATCCAAACAGAAATTAATATCATTTAACAGATTTGAATTTAATTGCATAATTATGAAAGGTTAAGTGTTTATTTATAAAGAAATAAAAATTTATATATTGATTTTTACGTAATAAAATATTAAAAATTTAATTCTATTTTATGTTAAAAGTTGAAGTCGGTTTATTTGACCATTATTCTTCTTTTTTTTTTTTCTAATAAATTTTGTTGAGGGCCTTATCCAATTGGCCCTCCGAAGAGTAAAAGAGAAAAACTGTAGAATTGCCCTTTTTACGGGTGTTTTTGACCCACAATCACACCGGTCCCCTCAGACTACTCAAACACCATTCACCGAACCATAGCAAACCCAGATCGATCCTCCTCCCCGTACCATATATAAGCCGGCAAAGAACACTCTAGCTCAATCCCACGGGCTTCAGCAGCCACCACAACCTTAGCTCACATTATCCCCATCATAATCTTCACTCTTCAGTCTTCACTCACTCAGCTAATGCTAGCTGAGGCAATAGCAGCCATGGCAACCCATGCTATTCTCACGACAAGCCCATTTCACCACACCCTCCTTTCTCCACTCCCAACTGACCCTTCGAGCCCACCGGCTCTTCAATCCTCATTTCGTGGTGTCTCTGTCAAGCTCCCTCGCCAATCCCTCTCCGTTGCTGCCGCTGTCCCCAAGAAGCCACTTTATGTTTTAGCTGCTACCAAGAAAGCAGTGGCTGTTCTTAAAGGTGATTCCAAAGTTGAAGGCGTTGTCTCGTTGACCCAAGACGATGATGGTCAGTTTTTTTCCTCTCTTTTTATCCGTTTATTTACTTTCTAATGCATTTTGTGATTTGGGTTTTTGGTTTTGTTGCTTTTTAGTGGGGGAATTTTCTTCCTTTATTAGGGAATCTTTGATTGTTTGAAAAGAACAAGCAAGAGAAACAAAATAAGTACATTTTGTCTTTTGGGATTTTGGTTATTGGAGAATTCATTTCCAAGTTTGATACTTTGTGGTTGGATAGAGTTTTGATTAAGGTGTGTTTAGTTTTGTTCTGGTTCAAGATTTTATTTTTGAATGCCAGCTTATTAGTGCTAGCTCGAATTTCTTCTGGTTTTTCAAGTTGATAATGTTATTGATTGTTTCCTGGGCATTGTATTCAATTATTTGATGTTCAAGTTAACGTTGGAACGGATGTCTAGTCTGCTACAAATTTTAGGGAAAAAAGGCATTACTTGTTCTTACTTTGCTGTTTGATATGGAAACTCAACTCTTCGAGCCCCTGGAAATTCAAGAGTCGAGTGAAAAAATTGACTTTGTAGTTCCCTTATCTTCTTGGCAATCAAGTGTTGCATTATCTGTGTTGGTGGTTCACAGAAGCCTGGAAGTGGAGTGTTTAGTTTACAGGGGCATATTAATAGAAGTAACTGACAGTTAGGTAGTTACAACTGTACCTACCTAACTGCCAGCTAGATAAGCCCTATGCTTTTGTCTATATAAACGTTTTGACGTAAAAGAACTAAGTCAAGTTTTCTAAAGATAATTGAATTACAGATTCTTCTATCTCTGCATACTCTTCCTCTTCTTTCTCGTCTTCTTCTTCTTCTTCTTCTTCTTCTCCTTCTTCTTCTTCTTGAATGTTGTTCTTGAATCTTGTCTGAGTCATTTCATAATCTCAACAATCTGGGAATGCTTACGTATTTCTATTATAAACAGGTCCTACAACTGTGAATGTTCGTGTTACCGGTCTTACTCCAGGGCCTCATGGATTTCACCTAGTGAGTGTTTTGGACTTTAGCTACTCATTTTCAGATGATTTGAGCAAATAAAAGTTCTTTGAAATCTATGATTTTAATCTTTCTTTTTGTTTTATGTGTAGCATGAGTATGGTGACACAACAAATGGATGCATGTCAACTGGTAGAAGTTATTGCATTTGAATCACATGCCTTGTGTTTTTATAATGTTTCAATTTGGTGTATATTTAAGATATTTGTTTTTAAAATTTTAAATGATAGGAGCACATTTCAATCCTAATAATATGACACATGGTGCTCCTGAGGACAAAGTACGCCATGCGGGTGACCTGGGAAACATAATTGCTAATGCTAATGGTAATGCATTCTTTTTTTTTTTTAATTATTCTATGCTCCTATACTAAATTTATTCATAGCTTAGTGCTTGGTTGACACAGGAGTGGCAGAGGCAACAATTGTGGACACACAGGTGCTATTCGAAACCTATGTTTCTTTCTGATAAGCTGTATACAAGTGTCCGTGCATGCATGTTCAATTGTGTGCCTGTTCATGCATAATTTCATTTTCGGTGTGAGATGGCTCTCACTCCTGCCTCCTTTTCAGTTGCTAAGTATTGACTCTCGTATGCAGATACCACTGAGTGGCCCCAATACAGTCATTGGAAGAGCATTAGTGGTTCATGAGCTTGAGGATGATCTCGGAAAGGGTAATTATTTGGCTTACAATTCTCACCTTTGCAATTCTTACTTGATTATACTTAGAGAAGGAAGAATTGTAGTGGCTATTTACATTGTTAGGTTGGTGAAATTTTGTTGCAGAAGTTCTTTTTGTTAAAATGTACATGCTTCATCATAGTTGATATAATTTGTCATGGCCATATTTCAGTTTCATTCCAAAACTTCCCTCTTATTTGCTACTTGCTTTCCTTTGCAGGTGGACATGAACTTAGTCTAACCACTGGCAATGCTGGTGGAAGGTTGGCATGTGGTATGTGTAGAGTTCTTTTATCTATATGCCTATATGTTTCCAGAGTGGACAAGAACATTTTTCAGACTGATCACTAATTGCATTTTCTTGCACCTATTTTTTTAGCATAATTATCTTTTCATTGATTGTTTTAGCTAGCAAAAAGTACATTAATAACTTGGAGGACTCTGCAGCTTGTTGTACCAGTTTCCCATGTCCTTCATTTTATTTTGGGATTTAAGCTTAATTGGCTTAGTTCAAGCCTTGATTTTGCTTGAGGGGACAATTTTGCTATTGGTTCAAACTTTTATCAAAACCTTACTAACTTAGATCCGTGTATCTTAGATCCTTCATATAGGTGTATCTCCAATTTATCATATATTCATTTATATATTTTTGGAGGGAGGGGGATTTAGAAGGCATTGAGAAGGCCAAAGACTTCGACGGATCATGGTTTTAGACTTTGATAGATTTGCAGTCTCTTAGAGGTGTAAGACAACCACTAGAAGGACTAGTAAGGCATCTCAGATGGACTCTTCAACTGTTGGAATTACTTGTATGCCTACGGCTTGGGAATGAATGTGGTATATGTAATTATGTATCTATCTGCTTTCTACCGGACATAAATTTCAATCATTCTGCTATGTGCCAACTTAGTGCCTTAAAATCTAATTGGAGACCAATAATCAGTAGTTTGCTTTCAAATCATTTGAGTCAGGCAAAGGGATGTTTAACACATGTTGAACGGTTTTACTGTTGGACTAAGTGATATTACAGTGCTAGATATCGGTTGGGTGTTACTCCTGTTCTACCGTTTGAAATGCCCGTGCTAATATTCTTCCTAACATAACATATTTTCTTCATATCAAAGCTGGTCCATGTCAAAAATTACGTTGAATTCTTAACTTCCTCTCGTATTTACTTGTTTTGGTATTGTGTGTGCAGGTGTTGTCGGCTTGACTCCAATATAAATCCTTCTATGACACCTGTTTAGTCTTGTGCTATCAGTTTGTTGCTTGCTTTGGCCGGCTTTTCTTATAGAGCCGCATGTTACTTTCAATGTTGAGACTTGAGAGAGTGTGATATGAGATTGTGCACTGCAGACAGCAAGTTTTAGTTAAATGACATTTACATACCTTGATCCTTGTCATTGTTATTCCCTACGTAATAAAAACTTGCATGGCTTGTGAATGTGAACTTGCTTTTTTAGCTTATGAAACTTTATGCTGGTGCTGGCTATGGGCAATTCTGATGCCTTGCCACAAACAGTTGTGTTTCTCCGTAGAAACCTCTTACGGGTGTGAAATGGACCAAAGTCCTAGGATCAGTCTGTTTGGTCAGTGGACTTTCTTTGGACCAGACATGTAATTTGATGGTCGATTTAAAAATAGGTTTAAATGAATTTGGTTCGACGGATCGCAATCTATGTGGACCCAAACTAATTTTTGGACCGAAATTTATCGTCAATTTGAGGACAATGATCCAATTTAAATTAAACACGTATGACCTATTCATTTTTTATCCAACCCATTCTCAATTATTCATTTTTTATCGTCAATTTGAGGACATTGATCCAATGTAAATTAAACACGTATGACTTATTCATTTTTGTGTGCCCATTAAGTTTTTAGATATAATTAAAGAATATCCCTGCAGACCACAAACACAAAGTTGCTGTGGTGTAGTGGTTATCACGTCAGTCTTACACACTGAAGGTCCCCAGTTCGATCCTGGGCAGCAACAGCTCAAAAGTTTTTTTTTCTCTTTCTATATTATGCTACTTGCAAAGATTTTAAAGCCTTGTCCTTTTAATTAATGAAAATTTTTCTTTTTTTTTTTTTGAGCAACGAAAATTTTTCTTTAATTTCTTGCTTTCTTGAGCAATTTCTGCTTCAAGGCAAACATTTTAAGAACAACAAGGATATATTCTTTAAATTCTCACTCCTAATTAAACTACTTTCCGGAGAAAATGTACCAAACAGCATAACTTTGTATGAGACCATGTAAATGAATGTACTTCATAAGATCAATTCCTGAACCTGAGAAGCTGCAGTTACTCTTGCTTCTGCAAAGAATTTTATCATCAGATCTCACAAACCTTACACTAATGCAAGTGGCCTACAAACGCTGCCCATCTGCTCAGGAGATGCCCTTTCTTTCCCAGGTATTCCACATCCTCCTTCTATATTAATTGCCCGCAACCAAACATTGACAAACACCCAACCACTTACTAAGCTAAATAAAAAGAAAACAAATTTCAAGAAATGAAACAGTTTGTTTTACCTTTCGAGTCTTTCTAGCTTTCTTTTGGGCAAAACCACAAAAGCCCTGTTTCCTTCTGCTTCCCTTGTTGTTGTTGTCTCATTCTGGGTACCTCCGAAGCTGTGAAGCCACGAGAGAGTAGGTGGTGCTGTAGCTGTTGCCATCGCCACTCCCACAACAAAGCTCAGTTTTATCTCTGCTCTCTCTCCCTTTGTAATCTTATCTGTTTTCGCATGTAAAAGCAACCGTTTTGCGTTTCATGTTTTGTCGTTTTTGGAGCTATCTTGCCATTGGAAAACGAGCACGTACGGCAACTAGAAAAGAAAATGAACTAAAATAACACACATAGGACTTAAGGTGATAACTGATAACCACTACACCACAGCTAATAAAATCTAACATATAAACAAGCAAGTAAAATAATAGCAAAAGAGTAACATCTAGTAGCTCTGGTTTTATTTCAGCGTTTCCTAATAATATTATTATTAATACAATTAAAAGTGGTGCATTCTAAGCTTTCTGGTGAAGCCACGTTGCTGCTCTCTTTACTGGCCATGCTCATGTCTTCCCTCGTTGCTTTATTGGCCGCGTTCAGGCCTTCGCATGCTGCCACGTAGCCAGCTTTTGCTCCACAAGTTATTTGTTAAGTTTTTACAGCTCCATTTCTGTCCCTTTCTTCAATCTTGCATTTTGCATCTATTTTGTTTTATCTGTTTTGTTGAATTTACAGCTTCTTTTTAGTTGCGGCTGGGGTCCACTAGTGATAGTCAAATATTTCTTTTATCCTTTTTTTTTTTGGTTTAGCCCGTGTATTTCTTTGTAAATGCATTTGCAACCCATGTCCGATTACGTTGTTTTGCTTATCCAAGCTTTAAAGGAACTCGAGGAATCGTCTTTTCTATCTATATTTCTTTATTGTGGGTCCTATTTTTCCCTTAAAAATACTTATCTTTTTGGCACGTCTGTGTACCTATATTTTCTTTTCCCAAATGTGCTTTTAATTTGCTAATTAATGCAATTAAAAGTAGTGCCTTTCTCGCTCTCTCTTGAAGGCACCTCTGTAGTTTCGTTTTGTTTTTTTATTGGACAAAAAAAGATAAATTTTATGAGATGTGATATTACCTGATTGTGGTTCCAGCTCTCTCTCTATTTTATATGCCTTGGATTAATATTTTTGTCCTCTATCATATCTTTTTTTCGGCTCTTTCTTCCCAACGAATAGCCATAATTTCTGCAAAAATTTAACCTTCGTTTACGTTTGCTATTGTGAGAGTCGCCTTTGCAAAGATGGTTCTGTGCCTTTTAGGTTGGGTGTTTTCTTGCACGGTTTCTCATGTTTGTTGGGGGCTTTATTTTCTTGCCGCCATTTTTCTTGTCTGGACTGTGGTCATCATGCCTCAACTGTACGATCCCCAGCTTACTGTGTCAGTCTTCATCTTGCAAAAAAAATCTTTTTTCTTGCTTGCTTTTCCTAATTGTTGTCCTTGGTCTTCTTTTATTATTTTTGTTGTGGTCATTTGTTTTCTTTCCTTGCTAGTTGTTTGCTCTTGTCGTCTATTCTGTTCGTTTGTTTGGGGTCTCAACTGCTGCTCTCGGTTGTCTTTTCAAGTTTGGTTGTGCAACTTGTGATTATCGGTGTTAACAAGGTTTGGTCCTTGACTGGTGCAAGGCTTTGCATCTTTTTTCACTGCTTGTGTTTTTTTGCTTGAATTTCTTGCGTAAACCTAGAAGTTTCTTGCTTTTTTTGCTTCGCCTCTTTATCTCTTTATCGGATGATTTCCTTGTCATTTGATTGTTGTTTTTGCCCCTTTCTTTTTTTTCGTTGGTTTTTTGGTTTGGCATTGTACTCTTTTTCAATTGTCTCTTTATAGTTTTCTTTAATCTCCTTTGCCTTGATGAGTGTTTAATGTCTGTGCTTTTCGTTGATTTTGCGACTAATCTATCATTTAAGTATTTCTCTTGCATCTGCTCTCTCATTTAAGATTGGTATTGTTGTTTTTCCCTTTTCTTTCTTTTGTTGGTTTTTGAGTTTGTCATTGGATTCTTTTTTTGTTGTCTCTTTATAGTTTTCCTTAACTTCCTTTGCCTTGGTGAGTATTTAATGCCTGTGCTTTTCATTGATTTTGGGATTAGTCTATCATTTAAGTCTTTCTCTTGCATCCGATCTCTGATATAAGATTGGTATGTTTTGTCCTTTGTTGGTCGTTTAGGTTGTTCTACTCGTTTGATTCTCACATCTTTCTTTAGTTTTCTCAGTGTTTGTGCTACACCAACATCTGCTTTTTGTTTTTGTCCTTATTTTTTCCTTTGTATTTCCTGTTTTCTTTATCTATTCTTATTTCTTGATTATGCTTCTCTTCCATCCTCTCTGTTTCTTAGTGTTTGTGCTACACCAACATCCGCTTTTTGTTTCTGTCCTTATTTTTTCCTTTGTATTTCTTGTTTTCTTTATGTATTCTTATTTCCTGATTATGCTTCTCTTCCATCCTCCCTGTTTTAGGTGTTTTCTCATGTTTTCATTGCGTCCAATGCTTCTCACATGCGTTTTTGTTTTTTGGCCTTGTCATTTGTGTTTCTCTCCTTTTTTTCCCTCCTCTTTCATACATTTAATCTTCCTTGCTTTTGCAGGTTCTACTTGTCATATCTGATCCTTCTCTTACGGTTGTTTCTGAGGTTTGATTTTCTTTTTTTTTCCCTTACTCCTTATATTTCTTTTTATGCTTTGCCTGCTCTTGCTTTGATTACTTATGTATTCTTTGTTGCTTTGCATGTTTGACTGTACTTTAATGGTTTTTATCTTCCTTCTCTTGCACTTTTTTTGCTCTCTTCAGTTGTTTCTATGGTGTTCGTTTTGCCTTGAGCATGTCCCTTGCACTCATTGTCTTATTGTTTTTGTTTGCTTACTTTCATTTCCTGCCATTTTGTTCTTTGGATTTATCTTTCTTTCATGTGTCTCGATGTTTTCAGGATCTTTCGCACGTGCCTATCTTTTTACCTGCATTTACTGTTCAGGTTTGTTTGTATCTATTGCTTTATGATGTTTTCTATCATGCCTGGTTATTGTTGCGCTCCTTACGTATGTCTGTTTTTGTGACCTTTCAGATTAGAATGTGCTTGCCTTTTTTGCTGTATGCTCACATACCCTCTTGCTACTTTTGAGCTTGCATTTCTTATGTACTTGTGCTTTGTTCTTGTTGGTTCTTTGTATTATTCCTGCTTATTTCCAATCGCTTCCTGCTCTTGGTTTTGTTATATATGCACATTCTCCTCTGGTTACTTTGTTTCTTGCTATCTCCTTTCTTACTATTTCTCTTTGCAATTGGTGTTCTTGCATGCGTTTTGCCCTTTTTTTTTCTTTTTCATTACTGATTTCTTTGGTCTTTTTCTGCCCTTTCCTTCATTGGCATTTTCCCTGCTCAATTTGCCTCTTTTGTATATTTTCCCCCTAATCATGATTTTATCCGTGTATGCAAACTGAATTTGCGATTCTAATTTCTTAAGTTTTGGTTTCTTTTACATCCAATGTGAATTTTCCTGCCATGCTTGCTTTTGCTTTAATTTTCCTATTTGTTTATTTGTTTATTCATTGGCGTTGTGTTTTCTTGGTTGTGATTTGCATCATGCTTGGTTGAATTGTCTCGCTGCCCTAACAATATCATTTCTCTTCTTCTTAAGACACCTTTATTCCTTATTTGTTTGCATCTTGCTTTTATTTTTACTTGTGATGCTTTGATGCACACTCATTGAGTATTGTCCATGGAGAAGAATGTCATTCTTCTGTCCAAATCAATTTGCCTTCTCAACTTTTCTCTCTGTTGCTCAATTTGGTTTCTATCTCACTTCTGCATCCTGTTTTTGGTGTGTAAGGTATTGGACAATGGCATACAGAGAAGCAAGCAAAGGAAAGTGTTTTGGTTGGCTATGTTAAATTTGCAGATGATAAAGTCATCTTTTTTTTTTAATTCTTTATGATTATAAAATTATTTTCTCCCTCATTATGCTTTTACAAAGATTGAGTGTTTTCGTTGGCTACTCTAAAATTGCAGATGATCTTGCTCACCCCCTTGGCTTTTATGGTCTAGACCAAGGTTTGACAAAATTCAATAGGTTGAAACGGAGATTGTATCTCAAAAATCAAAGAATGAAGCATAGGAAAAATGAAATTAATCTTGATGCTTCCTCATCTACTTGTCTTGATTTTGTTCATCCTGTTGAACGAATGCATACTCAAAATCTTGTCGATCATGCATAGATGTTAATGCTTGGCCCAAAATCTGAAATTCCTGGCAACTATTTGGTTTCTGATGCCAGTTTTGGTGGTATTCTATCTTGCTCTGGCGTTGAATGCCAACCTAAATGTCCTATTCATGGTCAAACAACTCAACCTATTCTTGCTACTCTTATGGCCATCCTTGGAGGTAATACCATTGTTTATCTTGCGTTAACAGATTACCTATTTATTTAAACATTTTTTTCTGATCTTTTGAATTTTTAAGCACTTTGTATGCTAGATTAAGAATCAAGTAAATTTAATAGGTTGAAGTGGAAATTGTTTCTTCTAGTCTATTGACACAATACAGAAATTTTCATGGGTTTTCACTTTTGTTCTCTCTCTTTTGCATAGGCTATTTATCTACTTGTTTATTTCCCATAATTCCTTACTATACTATTTGTTAATTTATGCTAGGAATTTGCTTTTTTCTTTTTTTATTATATATTCCATTTTCTTTTTTTAATTTTTTGCGATTATAAATCATTTTTCTTCCTTGGCTTGCTTTTGCAAATATTAAGTGTTTTTGCTGGCTGCTTTAATTTTGCATATGATATTGCTTACCCCCTTGGCTTTTGTGGTCTAGATCAAGGTTCGACAAAATTTAAGAGGCTCAAACGGAGATTGTATCTCAAAAATCAAAGAGCAAACCGTAGGAAAAATGAAATCAATCTTGATGTTTCCTCGTCTGCTTGTGTCGATTTTGCTCATCCTGCTAAACAAATGCACGCTCAAAATCTTGTCAATTGTGCACAGATGCTGATGATTGGTCTAGAACCTAAAATTCCTAGCAGTTGTTTGGCTCCTGATGGCCATTTTGTTCGTATTCTATCGCGCTCTGGTATTGAATGCCAACCTGAATATCATGTTCATGGTCAAACAACTCAACCTATTGCTGCAACTCTCATGGCCATCCTTGGAGATGATAGCATTGTTTCTCCTATGTTAATAAATGAGTTGTTTATTTAAACGTTTTCCCCTAGTCTTCTTAGTTTTATGCATTTTGTATGCTAGATCAAGGATCAAGTAAATTTAATAGGCTGAAACGGAAATTGTTTCTCAAAAGTCAGAGAGCCAAGCGTAGTCAAAATGAAATCAATCTTGATGCTTGCTCGTCTATTCACCCTGTCTTTGTTGATACCGATGAAGGAACCCATGCTCAAGATCTTGTCGGTTGCTCCCAAGCACAACCACTCAAAACTGTACTGCAAGTTGCTAGCACTTGCCTAGCTTCTGATGGTAGTTTTGGCAATTTTTTGCCGCCTTCTGAGCTTGGATCTCAAGCTAAATTCCTTGCTCATCCACAGTCACCTAAATTGACTGTTAGTTCTACTTCGAGTATCCTTGCAGGTAATGCCATTGTTTGTTCGATTTTGGCAAATTCCCTGTTTTTTGTTTCGCTTTCCCCTTGTGTGTTACGTTTCCTCACTTCCCTATTTTACCTTGTCCTTCTTCGTCCTTTTCTTTGTATCCCTGTTTTTTAGCTCCTCCACATCTGAGTTTGGAATCACACCAATTGTGTGGTAAGAACATATTTTCCCCCTTTTCGTTTAATTCTAGATAGGCTTTCCTACTCAGCTTCAATGCATGCATTGCTCTGGCATAAACGCATTTTCTTGCAGAAATTTTTGTTTGGTTACTCTTTAGCTATTGTAAAGAAATCTAGCTACTCAACCATGCACAGATACATCTGACTAGCAATCGTCTCTGTCAACAGAAGTTCTTACAAATCAGCATCTAATTTTTATGGAGAATGCAGCTAGATTGTCTCATAGCAATAGAGCTGATCAAATGGATTTCTGCCATGATTCCTATGAATGTTTAAGTCGGGCGCAAATTGATCCTGTCAACTTTAATTCATGCAATAAAATAAATTTGATCTCTGTTTTTTTAAGAGTGAATGTTGATGGTAATCTGGAAATAATTTCTGGCCCTTTCCAACAGCAAGTCATTGGTCCTTGCGATACATTCGTATCAGCTTTTGATGTCACTCCTCCTTTCTATATTGTTGGCTCCAGTAGTAATTCATTTGATTTTGATAGGCGCTATACAACTAATGGTAGAGATGTGTCTCTCTCACTTTCACATACTCAGGGGACTTTCCATGTTGATGCATCACTTGGTTCTTCATTTGGTAAGACTTAATTTCTTGGTTTTGCCCATGTGATTTTATTTTTTTTTAATCTACCATGCTTGCTTCTTTTTTTTTTCCATTTTCTACTCCTTTGTTTACCTATCTTAGTTCTTACTATACATAGTTGGTATGATGCATGTTATCCTATTGGTTTCATTCAGATGCTTCTCAAATACCTTCATCATCCCTTCAAGTTAACAATTGTGAGATTCTTACACCTTCCTTTTTTTTATGATATACTGTGCTTGCAGTTTGTTTTTTTCTTATTTTTATATTGTCTCAAATCATTTCTTTATTTTGCTTCTCTTTGTTTACCTATCTGCCTTGCTTTTATATATTGTTGATCTAATACATGTTGCCTTCTTTGTTTCATTTAGGTAGTTCTCAAATATCTCAGGCGTCTATGCCGGTCACCAATCGTGAGATTTTTGCGTATTCTCTTTTTATCACTTGTCATATTTCTTATTGCTCATTTGCTTTTGTTTCTTTTTTCCTATCTTGTTTGCTATTATATATTTCCAACTTGATGTATGTTGTCCTATTTGTTATATTAAAGATCTTCTCAAATGCATCGTTTATCTATTTTGACTAACAATCACTTAACGTTTGCATTTTTTTTAGCAATCATTCGACTTCTATTGTTCTTTCATGAAGTTATCGATTCAGTTATTGATATGTCCTCTTACAATATTGCTTGCTTTCTTTTTACATCTATTTCTTTCTTTCTTTTCTTTTTTAGGAAAATATTTTGAGCCTCTTGATTTGGGCAGCTTAGACTATGAGTGTCCCTACTGCTATGCTAAGATGTGGTACGAAGAGAGGTTAATGAGGTGTCATAATAGATCACCCCCTATGTTCAGCTTGTGTTGCAAAGAAGGAACAATTGCTTTGCCTACAACTCAATTCACTCCTCCATTTCTTGATAGTTTACTGGATTATAGAAGAGGTCAGAAATCAAAGAAGTTCAGGAAAAATATCAGGACTTATAATTCAATGTTCCAATTTACTTCTATTGGAGGCAAAATTGATTCTTCTGTCAATGCCCACCCTGGACCTTATGTTTTCAAAATAGGTGGTCAAGTCCATCATCTCATGGGATCTCTATTACCGCCTAATGGACAAGCTCCCAAGTTTGCACAGCTATATAGATGTGATACCCAAAATGAAATTGCAAATAGGTTAAGGCCTTTCCAAGCCTCTGATTCTACTGCTGATCTTGATGCTGATATTGTTAGAGGTTTCATGCACATGTTTGATGAAATTAATTCAATTGTTAAGATCTTCAGAATGGCTAGAGATCGATTTGCTGAAGATAGTTATGCCCCTATTCGACTTCGCTTGATTGGATCAATAGATCGTGATCATCGACAATATGACAGGCCATCAAGCGTGGAAGTTGCTGGTTTGCTTGTGGGTGAAGATGAAAGGCCTCAAGATGAACGTGATATTGTTATCGATGACAGATCTGATGGCTTGAAACGCATTAGTGAACTTCACCCTTTTTTTATGGAGATGCAATATCCGATTCTCTTTCCTTTTGGTGACAAAGGATTCCATTTAGGAATTAAATACAGAAATTCTAACCGCAAAGGCAATAAGGAACGAGATTGTATAACCATGATGGAATACTATAGATATCTCATTCAACGACGCATGTCAACAGGTCATACTCTTCTTAGAGGAGGACGACTTTTCCAGCAATTTGTCGTTAATGCTTTTCTTTGTATTGAACGAATGCGCTTGCAATGGATTCGAGACAATCAAAGACAACTGAGATCTGAAATCTATCAAGGAGTTCAAGAAGCTGTTACAAGAGGTGATGTTGACAGCCATGCAATTGGCAAACGTATAATATTGCCATCAAGCTTTGTGTCTGGCCCTCGATATCTATTCCAAAATTACCAAGACGCCATGGCAATTTGTAGGAAATTTGGCCAACCTGATTTATTTATTACATTCACTTGTAACCCAAAATGGATTGAAGTTGAAAAAGCATTGTCAATGATTCCTGGTCAGAAAATTGAAGACAGGCCAGATATTTTGACACGATTGTTCAAGTTATGATTGAAATGTTTGATGGATGATTTGATCAAGAAGAAACACTTTGGCCAAACGATGGCAGGTTTTTGTTTTCCCCTCTTGTTTGAATTTTTGCTTAATACATGATGATCGTTCCCTTGTGCTCTTCTAATTTACCCTTTTTCCTGTATATGTTCCAGTTGTATACACAATTGAGTTCCAAAAACGAGGATTGCCACATGCTCATATTCTCCTATGGTTGCATCCTGATGATAGGCATTCAACACCAGAGGACATTGACAAAATCATATCAGCTGAAATCCCAGACAAAATTCAAGATCCTGTTGCCCATGAAGCTGTTTCGAACTTCATGATTCATGGACCGTGTGGGGTACTCTCTAGCAATGCTCCATGCATGAAAGAAGGAAAATGCTCCAAGTTCTTTCCGAAGCATTATGCATCTCAAACTATTGTTGGGGAAGATTTAATTGCTTCTTATAAGAGACGACCTCCAACAAATGATGGAATGCTAGTTGAGAAAAATGGTGTAATGCTTGACACTCGATATGTTGTGCCACATAATGTTGATTTACTTGTGAGGCATCAAGCTCATTTGAATGTCGAAATCTGTGCAAAAACTAAATTGATCAAATATTTGTTCAAGTATGTTAACAAAGGACCTGATAGAGCTAGAGCTGTAATTGAAGAAGTACCCATTGAGAATCGAGATGAGGCTCAAGCTAGGTCAAATGAAATTGATGAAATCAAGACTTTTCTCGATTGTAGGTACATATCATCACATGAAGCATGTTGGAGAATTTTTGGCTTCGAAGTCCATCATAGAGAACCTTCAGTCATCCATTTACCTGTCCATCTTCCAAACCAACATTACATTACCTTCCCTGAAAGCTCAGACTTGTCAAATGTTTTGCGACAACCAATGTTGGACAAAACCATGTTTACAGAATGGATGGAAGCAAACAAAATCTTCCTAGATGCTCGAAGCCTAACGTATACAGATTTTCCCACTCAATGGGTTTGGTCTCAAAAAGAAAAAAGTTGGAAACCGAGAGACAAAGGAAGAGCCGTCGAGCGAATTAACTTTGTCCATCCAGCTGCTGGTGAATTGTATTACTTGAGGTTACTGTTGAATATTAAAAAAGGTGCAACAGGCTATGATGATATCAAAACAATAAATGGTATTCTCCATCCTTCATTCCAATCAGCATGTTGTGCTTTGGGTTTATTGGGAGATGACAAGGAATGGGATCATGCTTTGGAGCAAGCTTCTTTATGGGCAACTGGGCATGAATTAAGACAATTATTTGTCACCTTGATCCTTTTTTGCGAAGTCGAAAATCCCATGGCTTTGTGGGATAAACATTGGATGCTTTTTGGTGAAGATATTCAATACAGGTTCAATCATCAATTTAGCAACTATCATGGCTGCTTATTTGAGCAAGAGCTGAAGAATGAAATATTAATTTCACTTGAGCAATTATTCAACAAGCATGGATCATCCTTGTCAAACTATCACCTTCCTTTTCCATCCATTAGCTCAATTCATGGAATGCAAGATAGATTAGTTATTGAAGAAATGGATTATAATGTTTCTGACTTACAGAGGCAGTATGCATTTTCCATTGCAATGTTGAACCAAGGCCAAAGAGCTATTTATAATGCTGTTCTTAATTCATTGTTCAACAATGAGGGCAAACTTTTCTTTGTTTATGGGCATGGTGGTACAGGCAAAACCTTTCTTTGGCAAACAATCATAGCTGCACTTCGATCAACCAAGAAAATAGTTCTTGCTGTTGCTACATCTGGTATTGCATCTTTGTTGTTGCCAGGTGGTCGTACTGCTCACTCTCGATTCAAAATTCCATTGAGGTCAATGAGATATCAACTTGCCAAATAAAGCGCGGTTCAGAACTTGGTAGACTTATTACCATTGCAAGTTTGATAGTTTGAGATGAGGCTCCAATGGTCTGTCATAACGTTTCTTAAGACTAGGTCGTTAGACATTAGAGAAATGGAGTCGCCACCAATCTTTTTTAACCTAGGTGTGATTGGCCACCTAAATGACTCTAAGGACTAGTCTACATTTTAGTTTTGGGTTCGGGAGTTCATTTACGTGTAGGGAAGGTTATAGCACCCCTACAACGCCCAACATTGGTACCATTTTAATCTTGTGTTATTTTAACTTAGTCTAATTATGGTCTTTTAATATTTCATATTATTGTTTAAGTATTGAAAAATCTTTTAAGAATCCTCCATCATTCTGAATGAACTCTAAAAAGACTCTTCTCACCTCAAGAGTATTCAAGAGGTACCATTCGACTCCCTTGAAGAGGCTTTGTTGTCGGAAGTATCTTAGAATTTTATTATTCCTTAATTTATTTCTTTATTTAATTATTTATTACTTTTATTTATTTATTTTAAATACTATTTTATATATATTTTTTTATAGTTTTAGGATTTTGGCATCTAATATTGGGAACATCTACTAAATTTTTCATCATTCTGGATAAACTTAAGAGAACCCCCTCACCTAGAAATTCCTCAAGTGTTACTCATTCGTAATCGCCTTGAGGATTCCATCATCGGAATTAATTATATAATTTGTATTTTATTATTATCTTAGCCTTCTATCATTATTATTGTTACACAATTATTTTATAATTATTTTTTTTATTTTTTATCTAGAGAATAAAGTGTCAACCTTTATTTTTGAAAATACCTTTTAAATCTTCCATCATTCTGGATAAACTTAAAAGGATCCTCTCACCTAAGAATTCTTCAAGTATTACTCATTCGTAATCGTCTCGAAGATTCCATCATCGGAATTATTATTTTATTATTTATTATTAATTTTTATTTTATCTTTATTATTTAATTAAAATATAAATTTTATTATTATTATGTTATTATCTTTATTATTTATTTTGAAAATGCCTTCTAAATCTTCCATCGTTCTGGATAAACTTAGAATGATTCTCTCACCTAGAAATTCCTTGAGTGTTACTCATTCGTAATCACCTCAAAGATTCCATCATCGGATTTAACTCATCTTTTATTTTCTTAAAATTTTTTATGCTTTTATTTATTTAATTTTTATTTATATAATTTTATTTTTATCTTATAAGTTTTAAATTAATTATTGTCCTAAATTTATTTCATAAACACTAATCCTAGTGTACTATAGTAATTCTATAAGTCATGCAAGTCATTAAATCATGTCAAATTATCCATGCAAAACACACCATACAACTTGATCATACAAAGTAAATTATTCAAATTAAATATTACCATGCAAATTATCAAGTTAAATATTATCATGCAATTGTTTCATATAAAATCAAATTAAATTTATCTAATTAAATTATTTCATACAACTTAAATTATTATATCATGCAACATACAGTTAATCAAACTAAATTATCATGCAATTTACAAAACTAACTCATTAAATTCTATTTATGCAAATTAATTTATTATATTTTATATCATGCAAATTAATTCATTATCAAATCATTAAAACAAGTCATACTTAATTAATTCAATGAAACATATTGAGCATATAAGACAAATAAAATTATTAGATCATGCCAACCAAACTTACCTTATTTCCCAACTTCTAGCAACTCACGTTTTTTAATTAAATTGTTTTCTCAACTTTCAATAGCTTCGTACGCGAGTCGTGTCCTAGATCTTCAAGCAGCAGGAAGACGTGATACAATACAAAGAAGCTTGCAATAACAGCTACCGGTGCAGGCAACGACGATTCAATGAAGCAAGGTGCTTCGCCAAATGAACGGGCAGCTGAGGCTCGATAATCGTTTTGGAACGAACAATAGTGGACTTGGACGCAGCAGGAGATGACGATGCTGGTTGGTATTGTAGTGCAAGGATACCGAATTGTAGATGCTTGATCCCCCTTCAGTTATGGGTTTAACCCCTTTTTATAGTCATGAACTTGTTAGAGTCCTAATACAACTAAACATATTCTATTAATTATCTCTTATTTTTAATATTTTATCTATTTAATTTTTATGTTAATCCTAATCTAACTTTATCAACTTTAATATTAATCTAAATAATTATCTAATTATCCTATCCTATGATTAATTTTATTTTATTTTCTTTTCTTATCTCTTCTTCTCTTTTTTTTTTATTTATCATTCTGAAATCCTATTTTAACTTTAATTTACTAATTAATGTTAATCTAAACCTAAAAATTCTAATTTAACTCTAGTTAAATTAAAATATAATGTCACACAATCCAATTAATTATTTTTTTATTTTTTATTATTTATTTTTTTAAATTAAGACTCCAGACAAAATAAGGTGTCTACAGCTGCCCCTCTTTGCGCATTTTCTGAAAATCAGGAATTGTGCAAAGACAATTAGACAACTATTTTGTTCAGATTTTTTTTATTTTTTCCCTTTTTTTTTTCTTTTTTACAAAATATTTACAATTTTTAAGACACATTCAGTTCCTCTCACCCTAGGCTGTAAGACTTTGAAACAAAACCTTGTGCTCCTCTCACTAGAGGCATTGGAACTATCGAAACATAACCTTGTGCTCCTCTCACCAGAGGCATTGATACTTTGAAAAATAACCTTGTGCTCCTCTCACCAGAGGCATTGATACTTTGAAAAATAACCTTGTGCTCCTCTCACTAGAGGCATTGAAACTTTGAAATATAACCTTGATAGTGGTCTTCTCACCAGAGGTTATACCACTTTGGAAAACTTCCTAATCTCTTCCTTCTGGAGACTATGGAAAACTTTACCTTCTGTGAAATTTCCTAATCTCTTCCATCTGAAGATTAGGAAAGATTTTACCTTCTGTGAAATTTCATAATCTCTTCCTTCTGAAGACTATGAAAGACTTTACCTGTTCTATTCAAATTTAATGTCTTATATGAAAATTTTCAATCAAAATTGAATTCAAAATCTACTCATTAATGTCTTGTTTGTCTAAATGCAATGCATGTATGCAATCTTAATTGTGGTAACAAGGTTCTCCAACCCAACTCATCTATCTTTTCTTTTCTTCTTTTGCTACCTCTTTTTATTTCTTGTTCTTTCCCTTCTTTTTTATTTTTTCTTTTATATCCCAACTTTATAACTTCCTATCTTCATGATCCAGTTATTCTCAAAGATTCACTTTTCATTGAACATTTTCCCAAACTCTTATTCTTCTCATCATTCACTTTTGTTTCTTTTTTTTTTTGGAGTAATGTAGGGATCCTTTAAGTATTACCACACTTTTACTTATCATCATTCCAATTCCATGACTAACATAATGCAATCTCACATTTTCTCAGTTCAAAATAGGTTAAGTAAAGAAATGGTATACACAAGATAATGTAAAGATTATGGATATTACTGAAAGGAAATATTTGAACAAAAAGAAAATATCAAGAACAACTTTTAGGATAAGGGTAACAATACCCAAATGATGAGCCTTCAAATAATTTTGATTAATCCGAATTATCCTCCAAAAATTTGAGCCATTGATGCATTGATGCATCAATCCATGTAACTTTCTTCAATCAAAACTCTTGCCCCCTTGTATTTGAACTTTCGATGTTGATTCATCTTTATACCTAAGTCGCCTTTTCAGGTTTTCAACTTAGATATCCTCCTTTGACTTAAACCGCCCTTTTCGGGTTTTCAGTTTGAATCCTCCTTTTTCTTTTTCTCTTTTTTTACTTTTTTCATTTTTTTCATTTTTCTCTCTTTTTTTTTGTTTTTCACTTTTCCTTTTTTTTTTGAAATCACTTCAACATTTGAATTGGTTATATTTGGTAGAATGTTGCCTTTCACATCGATTCACATTTATGCCCCCAAAATGATCCTTCTTCTTATACAAACTTTCCCAATTCGATGCATATTTTCCTCCACCATCATGCTTAATCAAACAAATCTTTTTCAAACGCCAAATCTTATACTATTCTCTTAAATGGTCTTCACCAAACTTAATACCATTTCTAAAGGATCATCTCCTCATTATTCTCTAGCGATATCACAAGCTTGTCATTATTCAAAATATGATTCTTTAATTCAAGTATTCACATTTGATTAAAATGGACTTACAAGGCATGTAATGTGGGCTTAGGTGAAGGGTTATGAAGAAATAGACAAAATAGGCTCAAAAAGTCTTTCAAGGTTAGAAGCCAAGGATCATTTTTATCATAAAGAGCATTTTGGCATTTTGCCCCATACTACATCAATCGCATTTTTATTTCTCAAAAACCCAACATTTTCATTTCCTCTTTTTTTCTTTCTTTCTGTTTCTCTCCCTTCTTTTTTTTTTGAAAGAAAAAAAAAGCACAAAGGATTTTTTCCTTTTCTTTCTCTTTGCCCCAGGTTTTCTTCTTATGACTTGTCTTTTCTGTCTTTTCTCTTTTTTTTTTCTTGAGTAAACAAGTCTTCTAAACCTTACCCCCCAGTGTAGAGGGTGATCCTTGGTAGGTTTCAAAAAAAAAATGTATATTAGGCTCAACTGGGGTGAACAACAGATAATTTTACTCAAGCATGAAAGGAAAATGAAAGAAGGCCATTTCTCATTTCAAATTGTGAATACTCTTTAAAGGAACATTTATTGAATAAAAACAAACTTACAGAGAAAATGACATAAGAGATTCATCCATAACTTCATGCCAACTTCAATTCCTTTTTTAGTTGTTTTTCTTCTTGCTTCTATGCTCAATAAATTGGGAGCAAAGTAATCATCCAATTCGCTAATAAAGTTTTCAGCATCAAATTCTTAATTATCATCATGCTCATCATTCAGATACTCAAGAAAATGGGAAATATGGAGCAAGTATAGGTATTGGCATTAGCAAGAACTGAACAAATG
Source organism: Heritiera littoralis (assembly GCA_031772115.1). Classification (NCBI taxonomy): domain Eukaryota; kingdom Viridiplantae; phylum Streptophyta; class Magnoliopsida; order Malvales; family Malvaceae; genus Heritiera; species Heritiera littoralis. The sequence goes on along the minus strand of JAPDPK010000109.1, from coordinate 1,147,099 downwards.
AAGTGAGAAAAAGTAAAAATGCATTACGCTATTCATCTTTATTGAAATACAAATAAATAAAAGGCAGTCCACACCTAAAAGACTTCCTTAACACTTTTGGACTTAAGCAATTAAGGACCTACACTACATTATTAAAAGAGAAAACAAAACAAAATGTTCCTTCATCCTCGAATCTTCCAAATTCGAGTCACATCAAATAAGTTCTTGCTCAATCTTCATGAAACTTATTCTTTACCAGCATGGTTTGGCAATGGATTTGAATTGACATTCGGTTCCTCATTTTTCGAAAAATTCAATATTCCCGCATTAATCAATCCTTGCACTCTATATTTCAATGCAGAACAATTTTCTATAGTGTGACATGGATTCCCAGAATGATACTCACATGGGGCATTCTCATCATACCATTTTGGATAAGGGGGTTTGAAAGGTTCCAAATGGATGGGTGCGATGAGGTGTTTCTCAACAAGCTGTGGGAAAAGTTCAACATAGGTCATTGGAATTGGGTTAAGTGGAGGTCTGTAATTGGATCTAGCAGGATAAGAAACATTGTTGGATTGTCTACGTCCAAAGTTGATATTGTTGGTCTCACCTTCTTTCCACTTAGAATTCGCCCCTTTCTTGTAATTTGAAGCATCACTAGCTTCAATCCTCCCATTTTTTATTGCATTTTCAATCATTTACCCTGCAACCACTAAATTTGCAAAGTCTTTTGTTGCATTGCCAACAAGCTTCTCATAATAAGGTGCTCGAAGGGAATTAATGAACAATATGATCATCTCTTTTTCTGTGAGAGGTGGGTAGACTTGTGTAGCCATGTCTCTCCATCTCTGGGCATACTCTTTGAAACCTTCGCTAGCCTTCTTCTCCATGTTTTGCAATGATAACCTATCAGGAGCCATATCTATCACTTGTTTATATCGGGTCTTGAAAGCCTTTGCCAAATCCTTCCATGAATGAATATATCCCCTGTCTAGTTGGACATACCATCTGGCTGCAGATCCCGTCAAACTATCTTGAAAATAATGAATTAGTAGTTTTTCATTGTGTGTATACCCAGCCATCTTTCGACAGAACATTGTGATATGGGTCACAGGGCATGTTGTTCCATCATATTTTGTAAACTCAGGAACTTTAAATTTCGGTGGGATCACCAAATCAGGAACTAGACTCAGTTCATCTGCATCGACGCAATCAAAGTTGTCTTTCCCTTCAACGGCTCTCAATATCTCTTCCAACAGGTCATATTTTTGTTACATCTCTTTATCTTCAGTTGGATCTAGTCCACTTTTTCTCCATTTCTCTTGCTCTAAAGGATCGTCAAGATTTGGCACATATGAAGGGTTAACGAAGTTACCTCCAAAATTTGGCTCTTGATCTTTATGTTGACTTGTAGGCATGTGTGATTGCCCCCCAACTGGTATATGAACTTGAGCAGCTATACCGTGAGAATGTTGTGGTGAGATAAACCCAAATGGGTAAACTGATTCAGCACTGGAATCATGAGATCTACCTGCTTCTTTAAAGGGGGAAGTTTCAACAACTGTTTTCCCTTTTACCATAGCTTTTATCATTTGCATCATCTCAAACATTTGCTTTCTTATTTCATCCAAATCTCCTGCCATTTGTTCTCTCATTTCTTCTTGCATTCTTTCCATCTTCTCAATTCTTGCAGACTGTTCACTCTCCATGATCTTAACTCTTGCTCGAGTATTATAAGAATGTTGAGTAGATTGCCTTACAACTTTAGATGATTGAGCTATTTTGGACCTTAATTACCACAAATTTCCGGCTTTAGAATGAATGTATGAATGTATGTAAGTATGCATTAAGTAAGATTTACTTGCAAAAATGCATGAAAGTAAACATTAAATCTTTATTTGCTTTAAAAAGATTATGGAAAAGGTTAAGAATCATTCCATCACATGTCCTACTGGCTAGGGATGATTATTCTAAGGCTAGTCTCTTAAGCTCACTATATGCTGGGTTAGGATGTGATAAAGGCTAAAGGTTCTCAAATTGTTCCTTACTGTCATCCACTCTTGACTAGTAGGGCATCCTAATCCTCACTCATGACAGGTTACTAGCGGAAAAGGTTCAACTTGAGTGGGAGTATTTTGCTAGCCCATGCGGAGGTTATCACCTCACGAGAGCGGTAGGTACTCTACTCCCTCCTAGAAATGACTGAGCTCGGGTCGAGAACTTTATGCATGCAAGTGCAAAGTGTGGTGTGTGAGAAAAACTTCATCTTATTAATGTCTTCATAACAGTTAAGAAATCAACAAAAGAGCATCAAACAACATCAGAACTTTCCAAATTTAGACCATCAAACTTAGACTTAGTATAACACAAGATTAATTATGGCTTAACTCTCTTAATTGTCCCTAATGGAGTCGCCATGCTGTCATAACGTTTCTTAAGACTAGGTCGTTAGACATTAGAGAAATGGAGTCGCCACCAATCTTTTTTAACCTAGGTGTGATTGGCCACCTAAATGACTCTAAGGACTGGTCTACATTTTAGTTTTGGGTTCGGGAGTTCATTTACGTATAGGGAAGGTTATAGCACCCCTACACGCCCAACATTGGTACCATTTTAATCTTGTGTTATTTTAACTTAGTCTAATTATGGTCTTTTAATATTTCATATTATTGTTTAAATATTGAAAAATCTTTTAAGAATCCTCCATCATTCTGAATGAACTCTAAAAAGACTCTTCTCACCTCAAGAGTATTCAAGAGGTACCATTCGACTCCCTTGAAGAGGCTCTGTCGTTGGAAGTATCTTAGAATTTTATTATTCCTTAATTTATTTCTTTATTTAATTATTTATTACTTTTATTTATTTATTTTAAATATTATTTTATATATATTTTTATATTTTTAGGATTTTGGCATCTAATATTGGGAACATCTACTAAATTTTCCATCATTCTGGATAAACTTAAGAGAACCCCTCACCTAGAAATTCCTCAAGTGTTACTCATTCGTAATCGCCTTGAGGATTCCATCATCGGAATTAATTATATAATTTGTATTTTATTATTATCTTAGCTTTCTATCATTATTATTATTACACAATTATTTTATAATTATTTTTTTATTTTTTATCTAGAGAATAAAGTGTCAACCTTTATTTTTGAAAATACCTTTTAAATCTTCCATCATTCTGGATAAACTTAAAAGGATCCTCTCACCTAAGAATTCTTCAAGTATTACTCATTCGTAATCGCCTCGAAGATTCCATCATCGGAATTATTATTTTATTATTTATTATTAATTTTTATTTTATCTTTATTATTTAATTAAAATATAAATTTTATTATTATTATGTTATTATCTTTATTATTTATTTTGAAAATGCCTTCTAAATCTTCTATCGTTCTGGATAAACTTAGAAGGATTCTCTCACCTAGAAATTCCTTGAGTGTTATTCATTCGTAATCACCTCAAAGATTCCATCATCGGATTTAACTCATCTTTTATTTTCTTAAATTTTTTATGCTTTTATTTATTTAATTTTTATTTATATAATTTTATTTTTATCTTATAAGTTTTAAATTAATTATTGTCCTAAATTTATTTCATAAACACTAATCCTAGTGTACTTTAGTAATTCTATAAGTCATGCAAGTCATTAAATCATGTCAAATTATCCATGCAAAACACACCATACAGCTTGATCATACAAAGTAAATTATTCAAATTAAATATTACCATGCAAATTATCAAGTTAAATATTATCATGCAATTGTTTCATATAAAATCAAATTAAATTTATCTAATTAAATTATTTCATACAACTTAAATTATTATATCATGCAACATACAGTTAATCAAACTAAATTATCATTCAATTTACAAAACTAACTCATTAAATTCTATTTATGCAAATTAATTTATTATATTTTATATCATGCAAATTAATTCATTATCAAATCATTAAAACAAGTCATACTTAATTAATTCAATGAAACATATTGAGCATATAAGACAAATAAAATTATTAGATCATGCCAACCAAACTTACCTTATTTCCTAACTTCCAGCAACTCACGTTTTTTAATTAAATTGTTTTCTCAACTTTCAATAGCTTCGTACGCGAGTCGTGTCCTAGATCTTCAAGCAGCAGGAAGACGTGATACAGTACAAAGAAGCTTGCAATAACAGCTACCGGTGCAGGCAACGACGATTCAATGAAGCAAGGTGCTTCGCCAAATGAACGGGCAGCTGAGGCTCGATAATCGTTTTGGAACGAACAATAGTGGACTTGGACGCAGCAGGAGATGACGATGCTGGTTGGTATTGCAGTGCAAGGATACCGAATTGTAGATGCTTGATCCCCCTTCAGTTATGGGTTTAACCCCTTTTTATAGTCATGAACTTGTTAGAGTCCTAATACAACTAAACATATTCTATTAATTATCTCTTATTTTTAATATTTTATCTATTTAATTTTTATGTTAATCCTAATCTAACTCTATCAACGTTAATATTAATCTAAATAATTATCTAATTATCCTATCCTAAGATTAATTTTATTTTATTTTCTTTTCTTATCTCTTCTTCTCTTTTTTCTGTATTTATCATTCCGAAATCCTATTTTAACTTTAATTTACTAATTAATGTTAATCTAAACCTAAAAATTCTAATTTAATTCTAGTTAAATTAAAATATAATGTCACACAATCCAATTAATTATTTTTTATTTTTTTAAAATTAAGACTCCGGACAAAATAAGGTGTCTACATGGTCCACAGGTATTCTTTTGAAGCTTTCGAGAGAAGTCTTCGTGATATTATGCTTTCTGGTGTTAATGGACAACCAGAACATCCATTCGGAGGCAAAACAATTTTGCTCGGTGGTGATTTTAGGCAAATTCTTCCTGTAATTTCAGGAGGAACAAGATCTCAAATTGTCAATGCATCAATTAGTAAATCACCTTTATGGAGATATTGCAATGTTTACTGCCTTACTATGAACATGAGGTTGAGGTCTCAAATTCATGATCCTCATTTATTAGCTCAAAGAGAAAACTTTGCCCAATGGATCTTGGATGTTGGCAATGGGAAAGCCACTGGTGTTCAAGTAGGCATAGACAGTGATGATACATGGATTCAAATACCGGCTGATTTGCTCCTTGAGGATAGTTGTACACCTATTCTGACAATTATAAATGCTATTTATTCAGATTTACAACTTTGCTTTACTGATTCAGCATATTTAAGAGAGCGTGCAGTTGTTACACCCTTCAATGATACCGTTGATGAGGTTAATTCGGCTATTTTTTCATTGATACCCGGTGAAGAAAAAATATACCTTAGCTGTGATTCTATATCAAATGCTGATGGCCATCTTTTTTACCAAGAAATCCTGTATCCACCTGAATTTCTCAATTCACTCAAATTCGTCAATGCCCCAAACCATCAGCTTTGTCTCAAGTTAGGATGTGTTGTCATGTTGCTCAGAAACATAAATCAAACAAGTGGCCTGTGTAATGGAACCAGACTTATTGTGACTCAACTACCATCAAATGTAATTGAAGCAAAAATTATCACCGGTAGTCATATTGGTGATAAAGTCTTTATCCCTAGAATATGTTTTGTCTTAAAAGATGTCAAATGGCCTTTCGTACTCAAGAGAAAACAATTCCCACTCCGATTGTCTTATGCTATGACTATTAACAAAAGCCAAGGCCAAACTCTTGAATATGTTGGTTTATATTTGCCCAAACCTGTATTCACTCATGGACAATTATATGTTGCAATATCAAGAGTAACAAATAGAAATGGATTGAAAATCTTGATTCACAATTCTGATCCTCAATTACATTCTCTAACTAAAAACATAGTTTACTCTGAAATTTTCGATGACTTACCCCAAGGTTATCTCTTTCGCTTCTGCCTTTTGTTTGTATTATCTTTGCTATTTTCATTTTTTCTTTGTTGTCTCCTATTTAGTGCTCGTTATAAACTCTCTCTCTTCAATTAATCATTATCAAGACTTCTTTTTTTAAATTCATGCTAATTGTTCTCTTGGATTGTCCTATGTACTTGTTTATGTTGCAGCCACAGTTTCCTCTTAGAAAAAAACTTTACATTCTTTTTTTCCTATATTGTATAGTAGGTAAGTATTCCTTTTACTTTTTTTTATCTTTTTTGAATTCATATGCAATGTCATAGCCTATTTTCAACTTTTTGATGCTTGTGCTTGCTTTTTTTTTTTGTTGCACAATCTATATTGGCATTAGTTTTATTGTTTCTATTTTTACTTTTTTTTTCCCTATAATTTAATCCCTTCCAAAACTCATTATGTATTATATGTTTCTTGTCCAACATTCAAGTTTTGATTTAACTGTAGATAATTATCCCTTTATATTTTCCCCTTGATCCCTTGGCAATCCAAATAAAACATTTTTATCTATGCTACCCATTAGTTTTGTTCTGTTTTTTCCCCTTTTTTACATTGTCTTACATACATATTTCAATAGCTTTCTCAACTTCCTTGCAACATGCATGCCTATCATCATCTTTACCTTGTGTGTAATCCCTTTTATTTTGCTACCATGTACTACCTTTTATCCTTCAATTTAAATTGCCTGCATGTTTAATCATTAACATTTATGTTTGGTTCAGTGAATCTTGTAGCTTATTTCCTCTTGCTTTTCTCCCTTTTGCATTCTACTATATTTGCTTCCTTTTTTCTTCTGCTAACTTCCCCTCCCCCTTTCACCCATATGATATTCATGCTTTAATTTTTTTCATGCCTTTGGATCTAAACAGTCTACTACATTGTTAGCAAATTCAATATGAGTTACCTGTTGCTCAATCAGCTGAATCCATTGGAACCTTGCTCGAAGCTTCAAGTGCAAGTTGTTAGAATTTGCAATAACATTGTAACTAATGTTGACAAAATATTTCTATCACTTGATCTACTGGTTATCAACAAAAAGGTATGCCAATAACTATTCACATGTACTTATATGACATTTTCAAGATTTATTAGAAATATTCAATACTACCATTGGTTTATCTTGCTTGTTAACTATATCCAGGGAAATGCTTTGCAAATTTCCATTCTCAAAAAATGATGAAATGATATTCAAGCCTTTTCTTAAAGAAGGTTCTGTTTATGAGATCACTAGCTTCTTTGTGGGCATAACAAAAGGCTCCTACAATGTTCTAGTGGCTGGTGCAATTCCTATGATGCCAGTAAGCCCAACAGAAAAATTTCTTGATGATATGCCCCTCAAAAGACTGAAAAACAAGTAATAACATTTTGAAATATTCTACTCCTTACACCATTCCTTATTGTTTGTTCATTAGTTCACATAAGCACACCTAGTTTATCACGCTTTAAAAAACCATCAACAACTTAGTTAAAAACGATTATTAGTTGCTTTAGAACTGATTGCCAACACAACAGTTAAAACATTGGTATTTTTTTTTGTTTTTTCAACACATTTGTCTTCCACTGTTTTTCTTGAATAATCTATCTTTTTTCGTTTATCTCACTACAACCACACATTAAAATTCATTTAAGACAACTAAGATCCTAAAACAAGCAAAACTACTTTGATTATTAAGTCGATCTCTCATTGGTATCTTTTTCTGCTTAACTTTACACATTCCTACTTATCTTACTTGCAGGGGAAAAAAAAAACTAAAAGAGTAATCAACTTTTTATATCCAACTCAAAATCTCCCATCTGTCCAACTACCATTGCAAGAATATAACCAGAATTGTCTTTTGTTGATGGCTGCAGCTTCTGATGAATACTAAACATAAGCTAAAACGCACCTGTCTGGTATCTCATCATGTTTGCTTTTGTCTTCCTTTTGAAAAATAATGTCTGTCCTAATCTTGAGTTGCTTTTGATAAATTATGTAATCAAGATGTTTGCAGCCTTTGCACTTCTATTTCGTAGGCTTTGTTCAAGGGTAAAAACACTTTTGTAAAAAAGCATAGACTCCAACTCTTTCACTTGTCAACATAACAAAAATGCACCATCCTGCATTAATAAGAAATCATTTCTTGACTTTTTTTCCCTTTTTGCATAAATACAACCTGCTCTATCTGCATTGATGCAATCTAGGTTTTAATTGATTCTTTGAAAAGCCTTTTTGAAGTTACATTTTTTTCATTTATATGCATGTCTGTATCTGGATCATACCTTTGTTAGACCTATCTCAAAGCCAAGTTTATTCTTTTTTTGGCGCTACTTCTTTTGCCTGCATTGTTTTACTATACATTTGTTCTCCTATTCGTATCTAATTTAGTTTGTACCTGTGTTTTTTCTTGGTTAACTACTTTGGCCTTTTTAAGCACAACAATTTTGTTGTTTCCTTATTTTGTTACTTGGTTTGAGGGAAGAACCTTGCATGTTTATAACAAACTAAACTTTTTGACAAATACATAATTATTTGGTACATGTTTTTTCCTATTAATGGTCATTTCTTATTCCTGGGCCGAAAGATTTTGAATCTGGGCGAAGTCAGTTGCTCCAGTTCTCTACTTTGATCACATTACTTCTCAAAATGACAATATGTGATTCTTAGTAGCGATTTTTGAGTAAAAGATTAAGAAGTCTAACTTGCTTAATTCCTTGAATTATCTATTTTTGCTATATTACTTTTTTGTCATGCCCAAACAAATAGTCTAATGAACCTTAGCAATATCTTCAATTTTTACATGTATATTGATGATAGCTTTTCAATTTGAAGTTAATTCATAATCCATGCTTGACTGACAACTTATTGTTAGCTCACTCAACTATTCAACTCCATTGATGGAGTACCTAAAGAAATTGATACTTAGCAAAGTTTCTTGGCAATTTAATGCTGCCTCTTAATCCTTTAAGTTGTGATAATTTTTTGTTCTGTATGTGAAAGAACAAATTTATTGATAAATTACATAAGATTAAAAATAAAACATTATATGGCAGCTTATCTTTTTGTTATTTGCTCTCCTATACTTAGTAGGCCATGAATTATTGTGTATCTTGTGTTTAATTTATTAGGAAACTTTAAACTTTTATAATTAAACCGTATCTTTGTCATTTTTAATATTACTTTTATATTCACATTGTCAACTAGATCGATCTAATGCAATTGCTAGGATTGATCAAAATTGCATTTTTTTAATAAATTGTGCAACATTTATATTAAAAATGTTTAAAAATTATAGGTATTTGTTAAAATAAATATTTGAACTGTGTAAGAAGACCGCGGCAAAGCGCGGGGGTCTACCTAGTAAAAGTTAAGGTTGGTGATAATCTGAAAACCAGGTGAAACCACGTTTTCATCCTCTTTAAAGAACGCGTTTCTCCTCTTTTTAACTATCGCGTGTCCTTTTTATGTGCTCTCACGTTTTGCTTATGTTTTTAACGTTTGCCTCTCTGGTTCTTTGCTCCTTGGTATAAATTTTTATCAGACTTCTTATCCCATTAATTATTCTTTCATTTATTACCACTTTTATGAGTTTTTGTCAGATTTCTTATCCCATTAATTGATCTTTCATTTATTAACACTTTTTTTAATGCAAAAGTCTCGGGTGAAGTGAGAAATGATGGAAATAAGAAGGCAAAAGAAACTAGAGACAGATTGACCCAAAAAAACAAAAGAAACTAGAGACAGAAAATGCACAGAACCTCTTCTTCCCGCTTTGAAGTCGCAAGCCAATTTTTTCGATCATCATTTTTTTCCCATTTTTTCCCAGATTTATTTAACGAGCATGGAGTAGAGTCGGTCGAAGGCCATGCAATGCACTAAGGTGTCGATGATGCTGCTTCTAAACGTTTAATCTTTGTTGGCTATGGGTAATGTTGATGGCTGTGGGTATTATTGATTTTTTGTTGCATTTTCTATTTGTCGTCTTCTCATCGAACCGTCGGTTGTGCTTCTCTTTTTCTTCTTTCACTCTCTGCTCTCAACGAGCCCACCTATCGCTGCCAGATATCGTCCTTTCCCTGTTAATGGAAGTATATGTTGGTTTAGGGAAAGAAACACAGAAACTATTCTGCTTTCTCGCGTTTCTGCCGTTTTGCTGTGTTTCCTTTTACTCTGCATTAATTGCGTTGCAGACTTTTTTCGCTTATGGGCGGCAGCTGCACATCTTGAAATAATCAATAGACATTCAATGAGATCAAAAAAAAATCTTTAGAAATTGCACTGCAGACTTTTTTTGACTTATGGGTGGCAGTTGCACATAGACATTCAACGAGGATAAAAAAAAAACTTTAGAAATAATGTCTGATGATTTGATATCAGAAGGATGAAGAGCAACGAGAGAGGTGATCGGATTTTTTCAAGGTGGACAAGGGAGCAAGAATTATCTTTGCAAAGAGCCTATTTTTTCACCAAGCCAACGCCTGATTTTTGGAAGAAGGTTTCTAAGCTGGTATTTTTTACATACCTGGATATATGGATTTTCTTATATCACAAGAAGTTGTAGATGAGTTAATCGATGCTGTTTTCAGGTGAAAACAAAAAATCCGAAGAAGTATTGTGTTTGTCCTTACATGTTTGGTGAGGACTTTTTGTACAGTCAACTTTTGGTTGGTGCTAGCTCAGATGATGAGGAGCTACTGTTTTGTTGAGGTCTGTCATTCTGAAAATTCTTCTTTTATCATGTTAGGTATAATGCCGACATATGTGCTATTTAAGAATTATGCGATTATTCTGGTATAATCTTTTCAGAAAATTTTTTATACTAATTGAAATTTTCTGTTAAACTTGTCAGATTCTTTTATATCTGGATTGTGAGGTAGACAAATAAATAGTGCTTATATGGTTTGATTAAGACAATGAGGTAAGCTTTTTTGTTTGTTAATGGCTCAAATATGAAAGAACGAAAAAAAGGAAGCTTCTTTTAGTTTTTTTTTTCTTTTTGTTTCCTATTTTACTTGCTTTGAGATATTTTGCTTTGTGCTTTTACATTAATTTCTTTTGTACAAAAAACGGAATATTATATATAAGGATAATTATCTAATATACTACAAGTAGAGTTTTTAGACTCCAAAAATAAGATTAAGATGTGACACATGTTTTTTTAGAAATATTAAAAATAAAATATGATGTGTGTTATCGTCTTAACACCACTTGTAGAGCTTGAAAATTTTATTGTTAGTGTATTAATGGATAATTATCTTATAACATATACATTTATGTTGTAAGCAAATATAGCCACTCAGATTTGCTAATTGGATGCTGACGTCAATTTTTCAGATCAGAAGATCTACTTGGTGCTCACTGCCCACATATGAACAAACGACAAAAACAATTTAGGTTATTTTTTACTTGTCTGGATTGACTAAATGAACCCTATAAATTTTGTCATTAGTTTAATCTTTCCCTTCATTTACAATAGAGCTCCAATTCCGTGGGGAATTACAACTTATGACTGATGGCTATTAAGACAAAAAATTAAGCTTATTTATTCTGATCCGTTTGGGTAAGCCTTCGACAATTTGAATACTTCAAGTCATGTGTGAAAGATTGATATCTAAGAATAAAAAAAAATGGCTTTTATTAGAGAAACAGAAGGAAGTTATTGACATGATGCAAGAGGAAATTGTTAATGAATTCACAAAAGCAATATATATTTATTTTAATAATTGAGGGTGGGATATTTCAGTTCAAACCCAAGTCTCAGAGTATGTTATAATTTTTTTAATAACTCAATCAAGAGGTTGTCCACCACAAAAAAGATGGGATTAATTTGGTTTATTTTATGCTATTTTAATATAAAAATTATTATCAAAAACACTATTGGTGAAGCTTTTAGATTTCACAAACAATGTTAAAATCACACATATTTTTTCTGAGAATATTAAACATATTAAAAATAAACAAAGTAAAGTATTTGTCACCATTTTAACACAAATTGTGGAATCTATAAACTTATAAGAATACAATACTATGAAAATATGAAAACGTTTGCCAACTTGGTGATGGACTTTTTCTTTATTTAAATGGTTGTCATAGCTTGCGAGATTAGAGTGATATCTGAGAAAGGTCTTAAGTGGGGATGAACAGAACCTCTTAAGTTGACTATTGCAGCACTTCAATGTCATTTCTTAAACAAAATTTTGTTTGTTTTCAACCAAGTCCAATAATGAAAAGCTTTTCTTCTACTTTTCCCTATATAATCATTCTCACCCACAAACAAGCTTTTTAGAAAATGCAATAGGAAATCCAATCAAGGGAGACAGAGCTACCATTGTTTCAATCAGTGACAGAAAGTAAGCAAAGATTTTGAAAATGATTTTGGGGTCCGCTTCATGTTTCCCCAGTGCATCACAAGGTTTGCAAACGTATCCTGTGGCTGCAGAAGACATTGTTTCATCTTCCATTGAAGCAGCCGATTCAGGCGTAGAGGCTTATTCAAGCTCTCTCCTCTATAATCTCTCCATCCTGAATGATAAGGTTCATCAAGTTCAATCACTTCTTAGCATCCTTTTGTCTCCAGAACAAACCCACCCTGAGTCAACGTCTTTAGCCATAGCGAGCATGGGTTCTTTGGTTCAAGAAGTCATTGTAACAGCGTCTTCCATGTTATGCGTTTGCCAACAGATGTCTCTTGGAACCAGTTCAGGTAACAATGGCACAACTGATCAATCGCACCAGCAGCATGTTAGCGTGATTCCTGATAATGGGATATCTCAAACACCAAACTTTACTGATAATTCTGTTGGTAACACAGTTCAAGAAAGAGAACAAGGCTTTTATTCCAGTTCTGAAACTATTATTAGCTGGTACGATAACCACTGCAATAACGGGAACAACAACAATAACAACAATAGCAATCGAAGTTTGCAAGTTAGGAATGATGACATTAGTGAAGGGTCGCAAGGGATTTCAGCGAAGAATTATGATATAGTCGAATTGGATGCTGCGGAATTGTTAGCCAAGTACACACATTACTGCCAAGTTTGCGGTAAAGGGTTCAAGCGAGACGCAAATTTGAGGATGCACATGAGAGCTCATGGCGATGAATACAAGAGCAGTGCTGCTTTGATTAACCCCATGAAGAATCACGGCGGAAGTAGTTCTGCCAGTTCGATGAAACTGCAGCCTAAGAAATATTCATGTCCTCAGGTAGGTTGTAGGTGGAACCAGAAACATGCCAAGTTCCAACCACTGAAATCCATAATTTGCATGAAGAATCACTACAAGAGGAGCCATTGTCCCAAGATGTATGTGTGCAAGCGGTGCAACAGGAAGGAATTCTCGGTGCTGTCGGATCTCCGGACTCATGAGAAGCACTGTGGTGATCTCAAGTGGCAATGTTCTTGCGGCACCACATTTTCCAGGAAGGACAAGCTGATGGGTCACGTTGCTTTGTTCGTCGGGCATAGTCCACTAGCTATTAACTCTTCGACAAAGCCTGGAAAGCTCGAACACCAAGCCAGCACTATGCAACTAGATGATAGGTAAGATAGATGAAACACTACTTTGCTTATAAATAATACTAGCATTACTAAAAGTCATGCTTTTCTTTCTGTTTAATTTAAATGTCGACATGACAAAATTAACAAACCGAAACTATGAAACATTTAATATTTCTTTTGCTCGATGCTAGTGAAACACTGCAATTAATGCTAGAGTAGTGTCCGAACTCTTGCTTATATATAGACACTTGTTTGAAGTTAATTAACTTACTTGTAATTGGGATTTATATATTCCTAGGGGATGAACTATGAAGCAAGAAAATGTACGGACAGGACATGATCCGTGGATGGAGCACTGGTCTGTTTTTGTTTGAAGGTTTGCACCAAAAGCATAGAAGTTTGATACAAATGTTTTTAGACTTGCTCATAGGAGTTCGACACATTTTGCCAATAGTTATATATAATATTGTACTATAAATATATGTATATCACATTTTCTTTTTTTTTTTCCTTGTAGTTTCTCCCAATCTTGATGGTTCTAAGTGTTAAATCGAATTTAGTTATGACTTGTATGGAATTTCATGTATAGAATTTTATTTATATATATGGTTTATATATGATGTATTGATAGTGTATAACACATATAAATTGTTACTGTACAAGGAGTTGTGTAAGATCTGATTTTACCCTATTGTAGACGCTAATTTCATGAAATTAATATTGGAAATTAAATAAATAATGAATATTGATTTCACTTAAGTGAAAAGCTCCTTAACTTAGGATGAAAAGGGAGCAATTTCTGTGAAATACTCGACGGGCGAGTACCATGAAAAAACGGCTCGCCAATGTGCGAGCAAGGTAATGGTGTGATCGCCAATGGATTATGGCGAGGGCGAATGGTAAGTTCGCCAAGTTAATTTGTAGAATTGATCGCCCAATGAGTGTGAGGGCGAGTAGGATTCAATGGCCTCATTGGCGAATAGGTGAGTTCGCCAAGGCTGTGATTAGATGATGGTCCGTGTGTGGCGAGGACTATGATCGCCCAAAGAATGTATTTGGCGAGTAATGTGGTCGCCCATATAGAAGCACAAATGATAGCCTAGCAAAGGAAATCATTTCGTAAATTCCAGATATTGAGTTGGCGAACTGAAATCGAGTTGGTGAGCTGAAGGTCTCCAGGATGAGGAGGCGAACTGAAATCAGTATGGACAAAATGAAAATAGATTCAAACCATTTTGCAGCCAAAATTGACTTTGTAAGTTATACGGTTGAAGACAATAAATTGAGAAAGAATAAAGTCAATAAAGGAAATAACCTCATTGGTTGAGGAATAAGACAAAAGGTGTAATAAGTCAAGAAAAAAGGCTGTGGACTTCACAACATTGGCTTCTCGGTTTAGACAATTAATGGCAAGTGAAGTAAGTCAAAATGTGCAGAGAATAGCTTCTTATAGTCGTTCCTTCTGCTGCAGTTTTTCTTCTGTTTTTAATGAATGAAAGACATGAAATAAATGAAGGAAATGAGATAAGGCCAAGTGATGAGCTCTGATTGGATAGCATGGCTATATAAGAAGAAGCATTTGAGGAAAACCGATTTAGCCATATTCATCTTCTTCACGACAGCTATGCAAATGCCAGTTTATGTTCTGATTTCATACATTTCTACCATGCTTGATTCACTAAACTTCACCCTCAAGTTGGCTAAACAAGTAAACCTGCTTACAAAACCTTTCCTCCATAGGTTGATGAGCTAAAGGAATGAGCAAAGTAAGGCCAACGTGAGACAGAAAATAATCTATTTTGGAAGTACAATTGATTAAGGTGAGTTCCATATTTCTATGGTTCTTTTAACACTCAATGATAGATTTCTATGTTTATAAAGTAATAAAACATAGAATGCAACTTTGTTTTTAGTTAGATCTTTAGAGAATATGAAAACAAGGAAAGTAATGGAAATGATGTAAGAATGATGAAAATGGCGACTACTGTATTCGCCCATGTTGAAATTTAGTGATCGCCAAGGGGCGAGTAGGCAATATGAACTCGCCAAGTCCAAGACGGCGAGGTCGCCCAACTTAGTTTAATTCATGGACGAACTGATAAATGGGCGAGCTCAGCCATCATTGGCGAACTAAATAATGTGAAGTATGTTTGTGGGCGAGGTCGCCACAAGTTAAGTCTTTGGCGAGCCCACCTTAGACTAAAAAGCCATGTCGGGTGAACTAACTTGAGTATGTATGGTGAACTCAAATAGGACGAGTAGAAATGTGGGCGAACTCCCACATTTAAGCCAGCAAAGGCTTGGCGAGTTGAATGTTGGCGAGCTCCCAAATATATGAATGGCGAGTAATGGCGGGCGAGCTCCCACGTGTAAGCCATTTGATGAATAGCGAGCTCGGTTAGGCGAGCTAGTAAAATGTCTGTGGGCGAGCTGGTTGATTATCTCAAGTCTCGCCCAATTAATGGAAAAATATATGAAGAAAATATTAATGAAAATTATATATTATTTGCAGCCGGGAATTGGGAATGGCTATTGGCGAGCAGGAAGCAAGGCGAAGCAAGGCTTCGTAATATCAGGTAAGGGAGATGTGTGTGAAGTAAAATGCATGTCCTGTGGAGTAGAAATATAATGAAAATATTAAGAAATTATTTTGGTTTATGACATGCATTGTTTTGATAATTGTTTTGACTTGGGCGAACTACAAAGCCGACCCTATGTTATTTTTGGGCGAATTGTAAAGTTGGCGGGCGAACGATTCCCTTTATGTTCTTCTGGGCCAACACCCAAGTTTTAATAAATGGCGGGCAAGCCAAACGTTTATAATATTTTGGCGAACTGGTATTGGCGGGCGAGCCAAACCTTTATAATTTTTGGGGCAGGCGACCCCTTTTGTTAAGAAAGCTATAGGCGAGTTCACTAATGGGCGAGTCGACCATGGGCAAATTAGCCATGGCGAGCCCGTTTAACCCGAGACTTTCTCACACGGAATTCAGTGAGATTGCGGACTATTTTTAGAACTTTTTTGGAAAGAAAATCATTTTGAGCAAATGATGAAATTATAAAGTAATTCCTTAAAGGTTTTTCATGAGATATAAAGTGATTTTGAGACTTTAGGCTCCTAGTTTCATGCATTATTATTTATGTTGTTGCGTGACCCGCCTGGGGCGGTGGCTCGATCGATGGACCAAAAAGTGCACCTCAGGGCGTCACAGGGCTGATAGACCCGCCAAGTCATCAGCGGTCTCGAGGTCACTTGGCAAGTGGACCCGAGGACCACCTATAGATTATGGTCATAGATCTAGCAGATATAGCCGTGAGGGGTGATGGCCTACGGGTGCACCCCAATAACGGTAGATGCCGTTCTCGCAAGGGGGAGGGGGAACGATGATAGCATGATTTACTCGTAGGGTGATGCCTAGTCTCAACTTGTTGATTTATGTTGACTAAAAGGATTTGCTAAATCCTATTTACTGTTTAATTCATTTTATGGTAAATGGTTGAGCAAATGATTTGAATGGTTTATTGGGAGTGTTGTTTACTATATCCACTGTTTCCTATCGATATGATTTTAGGAAAAATAAAGAGTTCGTGGTATATAGTTTTGGTTTTATAAAGCAGCATATTTTTCCTTTACTGAGCGTATGAATCGCTCACCCCTTTGTTTTAACTCCACAGATAAAAGACACGGAGTTAGAAAATTAGCTCCAAGATGGATGTAGCTACATATAAAGTGCTGGGGCAAAATATGTTAAACGTGACAGGTACAGTCTCTTCCCTTTTACATTCCAGACATGTGCATACAGTACTACTTATTGAAATAAAGACAATAGGGGATGTCAAATGTAAGGAATAATGAACAGGATTTCATATTCCGTATTTGATAAAGAAATGTTATTATGTATCACTATTATTGTAGAATGTTATTGGCATCATAGACAGCCCAACCGGTAAAGTTGTATAGAAATATGTGAAAAATGTGGTAACGGAATGTTACAAGTTGACATATCAATAATGAGCAAACTAAAAACATGCCAATCTCTTATAAATAAATATTAATAAGTTTTTTTTAATTTACTCATAAAGACTTGACATATTTTCAGTTTACTTATTAATAATGTGTAAATCTGTGATGCAATAACAATGTATCAAGATTATATATTGTTAGTGCATTATATATAAATTTTGATACAAATGTTTTTAGGCGTGCTTAGAGGAGTTTGATACATTTTGCCAATAGTGTTATATATATATATATATATATATATATATATATATATAAAAATAAAATATTGTACTATACATATATCTATATCACATTTTTTTTCTTGTAGTTCCTCCCAATCTTGATAGTTCTAAGTGTTAAATCGATTTTATTTATGCAATTAAACTTATATGGAATTCCATGTATAGAATTTTATTTATCTATCTTATATATATGTGATTATTATCTAATATATTATCGGTAAAATTTTTGGATTTCATAAACAGAGTTAAGATAATGACACATATATATACCTTATTTCATTTTTTTTTATTTTTTAAAATATTTTATTTACAGTATCTTGATCTCGTTTGTAGAGTCTAAAAACTCTACTAACTGTATATTAGATAATAATCTATATATATGTATATGGTTTATATATGATATACTCACAGTGTATAGACCTATACGCAGTCATTACACCAGAGGTTGACACGTTATTCATGAGCAAATTAAAAATATGTCAATCCCTTATAAATAAATACTAATAAGTTTTTTTAATTAGTTCGTAAGGACTTGGCATATTTTTAGTTTGTTTATTTATAATGTGTCAATATTTGATATAGTAACAATGTATAAATGTTATACATGGTTAGTACATCATATATAAACTCATTCGTGTATGTATGTGTATATATATATTGTTAGTATATCTCCTCATTTATGGAAATAAATATTTGGTTGACCAATTCCGGATATGGTCCATAATTTCACGGTGAATCTCAACTCAATATTTGGCTATTAAAACACGATTTTATGATGGTTAAAACGTGATTTTATTGCCATAATTAGCACGCTCTCATTACTATTTAAGGAGGGCTCCTTCCGGTCCCCAAGTACGTTAACCTAAAAACACACAAACACCATCTAGTGAGGTTTTGAGTGCTTGGAAGATTTGGAAGGTCTGTGATCGACACAGAGTAGACTGTCAGATTCGGCAATTGCTTCAACAGCAGAGTTACAGAGTGCAATGGCTGGAGGTTAGATCCTATCGCTTCCGCATTTTATTTGTTTAACATGTTTCATATTGTGTAGAAGCATGTTAGGCTTGTTATGATGCACTTACATTTGGCATCAGAGCCGTAGTTTAACCTCTGTCTTGCTAGAGATCTGTAGAAAAAAGCCATAAAAACCCATATTTTGAAACTTTAAGTCTCGGATTTCATAAAACTCATTCTGTTTTCCTGTGATTTTGGTTCAAATACTTTAGATCTATTGTTGTAAAGCTCTAGGGATGAAAAATACATGAAAAACGAGACTGTTTGAAGGGTTTTGTGCCGGGTCGGGTCAAAAGACCCAAAATTCTGCAAAACACCCATTCGGGTGAAGAAGAAGCCTCGGGCGCGTGAGTCACACGCGCCCGACAAGGGAAGAAAATGCGGGCGCGTGAGTCTCACGCGCCCGACAGGAGAGGAAATGCGGGCGCGTGAGTCTCACGCGCCCGATAGAGATAATGCGGGCGCGTGAGTCTCACGCGCCCGCCTGTTGTACAGTGCAGTGACACTGTGCAAAAAAAAAAAAAAAACCTTTGGGCTTCGGGTTTTGGGCCACTGTTTGGGTCCTTATTTGGTTAGTTTTGGGCCATTTATTTTGGGCTCTTTTGGTTGATTATTTGGGCCATATGGATTAAATAAAAGGGTCATTTGGTTTATTTTAGACATTAAGGATTTATTTAATTTAAGTAAATTTAAATTATTTAATTTAGGCCAAATAATTATATTTTTTGATAGTTTTATATCAGATTTTCAATTCTGTAATTTTCATAATTTTATGAATAATTAGATTATTTTCACAAAATTAATATAATTATGAAAACTTCTCATTATTTGGATTTTATGAGGATTTTTCATAAATTTGGAATTTTTATTAATGCTATAATTTTAAATTGAATAATTTTGTGAAAATTATCATAAAATTATGATTAAATTATGAAAATTTGATTTTGAATGTGCATATGTGCTTATTTTGAATATGTATAATTTTGTTATTTTTTATACTAAAAGCACATGTAGCTAAGTTATTCATATTATTTGGAATTAAAATTGCCTTGTGTTAATTGCAATTTTTAAAATATGAATAAACTTAGAATTTTACCAATATGTCTAAGTGATTTATAGTTTATTTAATTAGGGCTTAGCCACAGCAACCTTAATTAAGTAAAATTATTTTGTAAAATCACATAATGATATTAGACATAAATTGTGATTAGTTATAAGGTTATAGTAAATTTTATCCCACAGGAATTTTTATTATAATTTTATAACTAATTAGGATAAAATATCAAATTAGTTTCTTAATTTACCCACAGGAATTAGGAAATGATATAATTTGATAGTTTTATCATTATGAAATAAATCTATTAGAATTAGAACTTTAGCCCACAGGCAAGTTTTATGTCTGAGATTCATTAATAAAATATGTTTACATTGGTAGACATAATTAAGTTTGCCTCAAAAATTCTAGATACATAAGCATGTTTATTTTCTATATGCAGTGTTTCCTCAGGCTAGTATTAACCTAGAAGTTCCCGAGCTGGATGGAGAGAACTACAAGGTTTGGAAGGAGAGAGTTCTCCTCCAATTAGGGTGCATGGATATAGACTATGCTATAAGGAAAGACGAGCCCGTATTGACTGAGACCAGCACTCCTGCTCAAGTAGCTTTACATGAACGTTGGGAGCGATCCAATCGCCTTAGTGTCATGTATATTAAGACAAAGATATCTGCTGGGATACGTGGTTCAGTCGAACAGCATACCAACGTTAGGACCTTACTGAAGGCCATAGATGATCAATTTGTCACTTCAGACAAAGCGTTGGCCAGCACCCTGATAATGAAGTTCTCATCGATGAGGCTCACCAGTGTCAAAGGAGTGCGTGAGCACATAATGACCATGAGAGATATAGCGGCCCAACTCAAGAAGCTAGAGGTGGAGATGTCTGAGTCTTTTCTTGTGCACTACATATTGAACACTCTACCAAAGCAGTACGGACCATTCAAGATATCCTATAACACACATAAGGATAAGTGGACCATCAATGAATTGATGACCATGTGTGTTCAAGAGGAGGGAAGACTGCTTATGGAATCGGTGAGAGTGCATTTTTTGCAAGCCAAGGAAAGACCAAGGATCGAGCCAAGAACAAGGGAAAAGGTAAAATCCCTGCCCAAGCTGATATTAAGAAAGAGTCCAAGTGTTTCTTCTGTAAAAAGAAGGGACACATGAAGAAGGACTGTGCCAAGCTTCAGCAGTGGCTCGTTAAGAAAGGTAATCCACTCTCATATGTTTGTTTTGAATCAAATATGGTTGAGGTTAATCATAACACATGGTGGATTGATTCTGGATCTACAATTCACATTTCGACTTCCTTGCAGGGTATGACAAACCTAAGGAAGCCAGTGGGAAATGAGGAGAGCATCTATTCAGGAAACAAGATGCGCTCGCGTGTTGAAGGCGTTGGAACATGCACTTTAGTTCTTAGGAGTGGTTTTGTTTTGCAATTGGAAAAGACCTTTTATATTCCTAGTTTTTCGAGAAATTTAATCTCTGTTTCTAGGCTGGTACCTTATGGATATTCCTTTCAATTTTCAAATAAATCAGTATTGATATATTTTAAGTGTGATATTGTTGGGAATGGTACCTTATGTGATGGTCTTTTCTCTATTGATTTGCAAAATGACACTGCTCATAACGCCTTGCATGTTCAAACTGGTACTAAAAGATGTGTTATGAATGAGGACTCCTCTACGTTATGGCACCGGAGATTAGGTCATATCTCCATAAATAGAATTAAGAGATTGGTAAATGACGGAATACTTAGTACTCTCGATTTTACTGATTTCGACACTTGTGTGGATTGCATTAAGGGTAAGCAAACCAACAAGTCTAAGAAAGGTGCCAATAGGAGTTCAACCATATTAGAGATCATACATTCTGACATATGTTGTCCAGACATTGATGCATATGGTCAGAAATACTTCATCACCTTTATTGATGATTACTCGAGGTTTATGTATCTCTACATGCTTCATAACAAGAGCGAAGCATTAGATGCCTTTAAAATTGTAAGGCTGAAGTAGAGAAACAATGTGGAAAACCCATAAAGATAGTAAGAACTGATAGAGGTGGGGAGTATTACGGTAGATACACTGAAGATGGACAAGCACCTGGACCATTTGCGAAGTTCCTTCAAGAAAATGGGATTGTTGCCCAATATACCATGCCTGGTTCACCGGATCAGAATGGTGTTGCAGAAAGAAGGAACCGAACTTTGATGGAAATGGTGCGTAGTATGCTTAGCAACTCGAAGTTGCCTAAGTCCTTGTGGATTGAAGCTCTTAAAACGGCAGCGTATATATTGAACCGGGTTCCAACCAAGGCTGTTCCAAAGACGCCTTTTGAATTATTCAAAGGTTGGAAACCGAGTTTGCGTCATATGCGCGTTTGGGGATGCCCTTCTGAGATAAGAGTTTACAACCCACAGGAAAAGAAACTGGATCCTAGGACCATAAGTGGGTATTTCATTGGATATGCCGAACGGTCCAAAGGCTACAGATTCTATTGTCCATCTCATAGCACTAGATTTGTGGAATCAAGGAACGCCAAGTTTCTTGAAAATGACTTAGTTAGTGGGAGCGATCAATCTCAAGACCTAGTTTCTGTGAGAGATCAACCCTCTATCTCGAGTCAAGGATTGGTTATCATGAACAATGTCCCTTCAGTACAACTGGACATTGAACAACCAATCGTTGAAGATCCACAAGTAGTTGATAACTTACCAGTAGACGAGGCTCCTCTGGATACACCAGAATTGAGTGAGCAACCAGTTGAACAACATGATCCTTCGGAGAATGTTGAACCAACATTAAGAAGGTCTACTAGGGAAAGGAAATTAGCTATTCCTAGCGATTATATTGTGTATCTACAAGAGTATGATTTCAATATTGGGCCCGTTAATGATCCAGAGACGTTTTCACAAGCCATGAACAGCAAAGAATCAAAACTTTGGTTCGATGCTATGAAGGATGAGATGGATTCGATGGCATCTAATGGAGTATGGGATCTTGTCGAGTTGCCTAATGGGGCCAGGGCTATAGGCTGTAAATGGGTCTTTAAGACCAAAACTGACTCATTAGGCAACATTGAACGTTATAAGGCAAGACTCGTAGCCAAAGGATTCACTCAAAAGGAGGGAATCGATTACAAGGAGACCTTCTCTCCTGTATCTAAGAAAGATTCTCTTCGCATCATAATGGCGCTTGTTGCACATTTTGACTTAGAGTTGCAACAAATGGATGTGAAAACGGCATTTCTCAATGGTGATCTAGAGGAAGAGGTTTACATGAAACAACCTGAAGGTTTTTCCTCTAGTA
Source organism: Heritiera littoralis (assembly GCA_031772115.1). NCBI lineage: Eukaryota > Viridiplantae > Streptophyta > Magnoliopsida > Malvales > Malvaceae > Heritiera > Heritiera littoralis. The sequence continues at coordinate 1,124,078 of JAPDPK010000109.1, read as the reverse complement.
ATGGTGAGCATTTGGTCTGTAAGCTCAAGAAATCCATATATGGGTTGAAACAAGCTTCCCGCCAATGGTATCTAAAATTCCATGAAGTCATCTCTTCATTTGGTTTCGTTGAGAACATCATGGATCAATGCATATACCAGAAGGTCAGTGGGAGCAAGATTTGTTTCCTTGTGCTATATGTGGATGATATTCTGCTTGCAACCAATGATAAGGGGATGCTACGTGAGGTGAAACAATTTCTTTCTGAGAACTTTAATATGAAGGATATGGGCGATGCATCTTATGTCATTGGCATTAAGATCCATAGAGACAGACATAGAGGTATATTAGGTCTGTCACAAGAAGCCTATATCAATAAAGTCTTGGAAAGATTCAGAATGAAAGATTGTTCACCAAGCCCAGCTCCCATTGTGAAGGGTGACAGGTTCAATTTGAGCCAGTGCCCGAAAAATGATCTTGAGCGGGAACAGATGAAGAACATTCCATATGCCTCAGCTGTTGGAAGCATTATGTATGCACAGGTCTGTACCAGGCCTGATATTGCTTTTGCTGTGGGAGTGTTGGGTAGATACCAAAGTGACCCGGGGATGGACCACTGGAGAGCTGCGAAGAAGGTGCTTAGATATTTTCAAGGCACTAATGATTACATGCTTATGTATAGACGGACTGATGAGTTGGAGGTGATTGGCTACTCAGACTCAGACTTTGCTGGCTGTGTTGATACCCGGAAATCAACATCCGGTTACATCTTCATGCTTGCCGGTGGAGCTGTTTCATGGAAGAGTGCTAAGCAGACACTGACTGCCACTTCCACTATGGAGGCCGAGTTCGTTTCCTGTTTTGAGGCTACCTCACATGGTGTATGGCTTAAGAGTTTCATTGGTGGGCTTAGAGTTGTTGACTCCATATCTAAGCCATTGAGGATATATTGTGACAATTCAGCTGCGGTATTCATGGCTAAGAACAATAAGAGTGGAAGTCGAAGTAAGCATATCGACATTAAGTACTTAGCCATTAGAGAACGTGTTAGAGATAAAAGAGTGGTCATTGAACACGTTAGCACTGAATTGATGTTAGCTGATCCTTTGACTAAGGGCATGCCACCGTTTAAATTTAAGGATCATGTAGAGAGAATGGGACTTGGTCCCACATTTTGATTGTAATTGAAACTCTTATTAATAATATGATGTTTCTCATTTTGATTTGTATACACTAAAGTTTTATTTGAGAAATATCCTTGTTGTTTGGACCGAGAATTTACATAAGTTTATTCATTAAGTAAAAATGGGTTGATTTAGAAACATTTTACATAGTAATACATGGAAGATAATACTCGCCACTTGAGGAACTGTCGCCATGATTCATGTGATTTGTTTCTTCTATAAGTGAGATATATGGACCAAGTGGGAGAATGTTAGTATATCTCCTCATTTATGGAAATAAATATTTGGTTGACCAATTCCGGATATGGTCCATAATTTCACGGTGAATCTCAACTCAATATTTGGCTATTAAAACACGATTTTATGATGGTTAAAACGTGATTTTATTGCCATAATTAGCACGCTCTCATTACTATTTAAGGAGGGCTCCTTCCGGTCCCCAAGTACGTTAACCTAAAAACACACAAACACCATCTAGTGAGGTTTTGAGTGCTTGGAAGATTTGGAAGGTCTGTGATCGACACAGAGTAGACTGTCAGATTCGGCAATTGCTTCAACAGCAGAGTTACAGAGTGCAATGGCTGGAGGTTAGATCCTATCGCTTCCGCATTTTATTTGTTTAACATGTTTCATATTGTGTAGAAGCATGTTAGGCTTGTTATGATGCACTTACATATATATATATATATAAATAGGGAGAGAATTCCATTTATATGAAACATATAAGAATTTCATGTATATATACTAGTATTTCATTTTTGGTTTTGATTTCAAGTAATTGAACACTTTGTTGTGCATTATTGATTCAACGCAAAGCTAACGACTACATGCATGCATCAATATACAGTATATACTTTGGCGACTAAATAACATTTTATATATATATTTTTTTGGTCAACAAAAAACATTTTATATAGTTTATATTGGATGAAACACATATGGTAGTTTTTTTAAAAAGATGAAACACATACGGTAGTCTTTTAACTCAATTTGTGAAATTTGAAACTTTTATCGATCATCAGTAAATAAAAAACGAACTATATATATATATATATATATATATATATATATATAATTATGTTATTTCTCTTAAGGTTTTGGACCTCAATCATTTAGAAACAATAATGGAAACACCATGTCATATGTTGTTCATTCTTGCCACATGAAGATAATTAATTTTAGATTTCTGTTTTTCAAAATTATTTATGTACTTATTATTAATTCTTTCAATCTCTGTCTTTTAATTGGATCTATACACCTTGGAGAAACTTATGTGTGACCTTTTGTTGGTGTGCTTCATAATTCATTAGCTTTCGCCCTTTGCAACATGTAATATACGTGGCGATAACTTAACTCGGAATGGATCTTGTGATTTTTCAAGTGTTATATAATAAGTTAAAGATTAATTTCAACATGACACCAAGTAATCATGTGTGGCTTTCTAAACCTTTGCTTGCTTCTTATGCCTACAGTAGTCTTTACCATCTATTTTATATATTTTGAAAATGGAGACCACAAGCACGTTTCCTTTCCTACTTATAATTATTATCAAAATAAATTAATTTTGTAATAATTTCAAAGGCAATCACCAGACTCAAATATTTTACTAGTAAGAGGTTGGCGCAAGGAACATGGTACATCTTTGCCGTGAATCTATTTATTTATTTTTTGAAAATATATTTGTCGTAGATTTAGTTTGTGAATAAATTTGATTTTTGTTCATTTACTAAGTTTAATAAATGATTAGGAACAGCATTTCAAGATTTGTTTATTAAGCAAACCAATTTCGAACAAATTAAAAGTTGTTTAATTTGTTTGTATGGACAAATAGACTGTTTAAAAATTGTTAAAATTGGTTTGTTTATAGATCATTTAAAATTAATTTACTGTTTGATATAGTAACAAAATAATAATATTCTCCATTATCTTAATATTACCCCAAATTTATAATTATTTGGTTGTTTAAATTTGTTAGGTTACGGTCTATTTATTGTTCTTAAACATACTGATTTTTAATTATTTGTGTGTGTGTATATATATATATATATATATTCATAAACATATTCATTTAATATTCATAAAAATAAACTCGTTTTGCCTCAAACAGATTTTTAAACATCTTAATATCAAAAAGAATCGGGCGTAGATATGTAAAAATTCCTTACAAACGTGAACTAATCCTAAACAACTCTAAACATAGACAAACAGAAAATACCTTTTTAATTATTCGTTGATATGTTTATTTATAAAACAAGAAAGAAGAAAGTGAATTGGGCGTGATACTAATTCAAAAACTAGCATTTTAGTTTTTTCTTTTTGTCAATTGAACACTGTTATGAATTTTGCATGGCATGTTGATTTTGGAGTACAGTAGGTTACGAAGAAGAGGCTGAAACTGGAAAGCCTGAAATGAAGAAAGAAACGTTGCTTCGTTTTTCTTGTGGAAGCGCGAAAGAAACGCTTCTTTGCACGCCACGTGGAGAAATAAGACAGTTTTCACCCGCGAAACATAAAAATTCGGCAAAAAATTAAACGACGAAAGAAACAAATCCCGCTTAAATTCTTAAACGTCAAAGACGACAAGACCCAATCTTCCCCGTTCCATCCCATCGTCTTAGATCCAACGGTTCCTACATTCCAAGTCATCGATCCTTGCAAACCAAAATCAACCAATAAAATCTCACCACTCCGCCCTATATACATTCGGCTCCCACTTCTTCCATCCCTCATTCCATAGCAACATTTTCGCTAAGACTCCTTTTAAAGTCGAAATTTTCAATGGCACCAAAAGCCGAGAAGAAGCCCGCCGAGAAGAAGCCGGCGGAAGAGAAGAAAGCCGAGAAGGCCCCAGCTGAGAAGAAGCCTAGAGCAGAGAAGAAGCTCCCCAAGGAAGCCGGCGACAAGAAGAAGAAGCGAGCCAAGAAGAGCGTCGAAACCTACAAGATCTACATCTTCAAGGTTCTTAAGCAAGTCCACCCTGATATCGGGATTTCCAGCAAGGCCATGGGGATTATGAACAGTTTCATCAACGACATTTTCGAGAAGCTAGCTCAAGAATCCTCGAGGCTCGCTCGTTATAACAAGAAGCCAACGATTACGTCCCGCGAGATTCAGACGGCCGTCAGGTTGGTTCTGCCTGGGGAGTTGGCCAAGCACGCTGTTTCTGAAGGGACTAAGGCTGTTACCAAGTTCACTAGTTCTTAGGTTTTCGAAAAAATGGGTATTTTGCGAAATATGGTTTGTTTGTAAAGTTAGTTGTTCTAATGTTGCTTCTTCTGTGGATCTTTTTGTAGTTTCAGGAGCTTCAATGAAATCTAATTATCTATTAAATTAGTTTTCTTCTCTGAATTTTGCGAAGTTTGAAACTGGGCATACTGATTTCTGATGCGGTTTACAGAAGTAATATTCAACAATGAAGATAATCTTACTATAATTTCTTCTCTACACTGTAAAATTCTCAATTTTTTGGGGATTTTTGGGTTCTACTCGATTTCAGCGTGAACGTAATCAACGAAAATAAAGTTCTTTTGCAGCTCATGCAATGCATACGCCAAAACAGCAGAAACAAGTGCAAGCACAGCTAAGACAGTTCGGAACTGGATGTCGGAAGGAATACCAGCAGTTGCAGAGAGTGCAACAGTTGCGCCGATTAGAATCTTTTGCCATTTTTGGAACGAATTGTAAGCTTGTTTACATGATGAACACTTGAGTGTGTGCTGCTCGAATCTATCCAACATCTGCAAATGATAATGAATAATTAATAACTTGACCGCAGCAGCTGTTGTGAGTGTTAGTGAATTACAAGTACTCTTTACCTCGCGTTTTGATAATACTGTTGATGGGAGAGGCTGTTGGATGCTGGAGCTGAGCCATTCGGGTTGGCTGTTGCCGTGGCGTCTGAGCCAGTTTCGAAATGCCAGGACAAAGCGATCAGCTTGTGTGGGTGTAAATGTGAGTTTTGTGTACTGCTTATTTACATCTTCTGAACTCTCCATTGACTTTGAAAGAAAGATCTTCTCTTGACCTTGAAGCACAATCATGTCCCCGTCGTAGACCTTGTTCGAAGTCCAATGCTCAAACCATCTAGGAACCACCTGAGACGAGAAACCAGTAATGATTGACTTACCAGTTTATGCAGACATGAAGCGTAGTAAAACTTGGTATTGGTTTTGGTATTGATATCAAGTGTAGCTAGGAATAATGTGAAACTCTGGTTAGGAACCTAGATGTTGACTAAAGCAAGCAGACGAGGCAAAACCTCTCTGCTTCATCTTTGGATATAGTATACCCAGTCGTCTAGTTCATACAGATATCCTTTATCGCAAGTGTATCTGTTATCTGAGGTTTACCATGCAAAAATTTCCTAGCACACTAATTTCTCAGGTATAGCCTACGCAGTGATGTAGCACGAGATCATTACAACAGGTTTATATACTTCAGCTAATCGAAACAATTGAAAAGCCTGCCTTGTATAAACTGTGCACGAAGCTCTAACATAATGTACATGGAAAAGGAGTAACGTGTAGGGCTATAGGCAACATCATGACAGAAATATAGGAGTAAAGATCCCTTATAACTGCACCATTGGACATAAACAAATGCATCTGAAGTATAATGAAATAGTACTCACCTGCCACCAGGCAGGCCCTGGCACTGTAAACTTGAAGAAATTTCGAGCACTACAAACGATTGATCGTGTCTTCCCTGGAGCCATTGGTACATTGAATGAACATATCCATATCTTCCATTTCTGCTCACCAACTATAGGAAGCTTTGTGTCTATCTCTATTCTGAAGGGAAATTGGAACAAGTATGATAATTTGAAAGATGCACAAAACTTCGAGGACAATAATACAAGAGACAATAAGTCATTAGCTGACCTAAGTTGCATTCAATGTAAAAGCAATTTGGTCCTCATTATTGAAAAAACATCAATTACACACATGAAAAGATGTCCAGCAGACAAGAAAAGCCAAATAGACTTTAAGAAGTTAAAACTTTGAAAGGCAAGCCTTTGTCAATAACCTTTGATACGTTCAAAATAGCTTGAGTTTTGGAATGAGGAAGATAGTCCTAGATTATGTTTACAAACAGGATGCCGAAAATTCTTGATAATGCTATGAGCTATACACTGACATACAAATCTCAAATTCGTGAAACTTTGTGGTAACATGTAAAAGAAATTAGTCTAAGATGCATTAAAATTTAAATCTTGAACAATGGTAATGAACTTACTTGTTCATATAATAACATGGTGCAACAAACTTAGCACTAATCTTTGGATTACCCTCATTTGATCCACCGAAGCCCCAAGGGCCACTAGACTCCACCTTAAATGGCAAAGGTTTGGCTCTGTCTCTCCTCCCTGTAACCTGTGTTGAGTAGAGCACAAATGTTGACAGCGATGAATGAGCTATGTTTCTCTACTTTATTCTTTTCCAAAATTAAGACTAGGGATAAAACAACATTACAACTCCTATAAGAACCAATGTGTTTCAAAAATAATATATTGCCAAATAATTACAGAAGAATGAAATGCGGTATGGTACCAAAGAAACATGTTGAAATATGCCCGGTCTAATCTAATTAGATGTTGAAAGCAAGAGATTGCCCAGGCATTGACGGTGATACTTTGAGTGATCTTAATACTTTTTGAGTTTTTAGTGGTTAGAGCCCTATTGAAAAGCATGTTTATAAAAACAAAAGTTACTTGGTCCCTCCACATCAGAACAAATTAGTGCATAGATACTATTAGTCAAGAGACAAATGTGAGTCTTAACCTAGCCGGGGAATAAGCCATTCAAAAAAGCCATGGCACCATAAACAAGATTTTGCTTCACTTGGAAATAATGAATCTTTCAATTTCACCATGATGGATCTTAACCATGCAATTAAACTAAATCTCATGAAGCTAGTAAAAGTACCTTGTGATGTGCAAAATCAATGTGGGAAGGATCAGAGACATTCTCCATGAGGGTATCATAACCATAGAACAGATCGCGTTGAATATTCACAGTTGCAAACTCAGGTTTTTCAAAGTCATCAGGCAACCTGAAAACCATAACAATGATGCCTCATCAAGATATTCACCTAGATTATGTGGTCCAGTAATTGATCTAATAGATGAACCACAAATAGATGATAAAATTAGGTGCAATGAATTACATGGGGGGCTTGGTGGCACTTGCTCTTTCCTGACCATTCTCATCAGGCCAAACAAAAAGCAAGCCTTGAGACACCATTGTAGGAAACCTAGTGGCACATGCTCTCGGAGACTGCACTGCACCAGCTTCAGGACCTTGAGATGCAGCCTGAGGAATCCTAGTGCAAGATCCACATCCACCGAAAGACCACCCATGATATGAACATTGCAAGTGCCCATTTTCATCTATCCGCCCTTCCTACAAATTCAAAGAAACTAATCAAAACCCAAAATTCCAAAAATTTTCTTTTTCATTTAGCAGCTGACACAAATAGCTTTGATGCAACAGTAAAAATTGTTTTTGGTGATATGGAGGTCACGGATTCAAACAACCTCTTTAGGCTGCATGCATATGATCCTTGACAGATTCTACGAAGTGGGAGTTTTCTGTACTGAATTTGCCTTTTTAGGCTACACAAATAGCATAATTAAAGACAACCAAACTCTTGAACTTTAGATCATTCATCTAATATTATATCAACTTTACTAGATAAATAAAAAGACAAACAAATGTCTAAATAGTATTACACTTTAATCAGAATTCCAATCCAAATTCTTCATTTTTATTGAAAACAAAACAAGTAGCAACCAGGTTCTGATCAAAAGAGAGTCTAAAAATAGAGAACCGAGAAACTTACAGATAAAGGAGCGAGCCTATGTGGACATTTATCGTCAAAAGCAACCCATTCTTTCCTTCCTTTATCAAACCAAAGCACTAAATCACGACCCAGAAGCTGAAATGGGGTTGGCGAGGCTGGGTCCAAATCTTCAACCAAAGAAACTGGGTACCAATGATCTTTCCATGAAAACTTAGAGTCTGAACTCTCTTCGCCAAACTCATCACCTACTATATATCCTTCTTCTTGTTTCTGATCTGGAGTTGGTTCTACAGCAGATGATGATGGAGGAGCTGCCACGTGTAGAGGTGTAAGCTTCGTGATTCTTCTTGGAGTAAGGCTCTTCCTTGCAGATATAAAATGAGGGGTCTTGCTTGTTTGTGAAGATGCAATAAAAGAAGTTGCTATATGGGCATTAGAAGTAGTAGTAGCTAGAAACACTGCCATTTTTTTTTCTATCTTTGCTGATCTTTTTCTCAATTAAAAATTGTACCAGAAGTCTGTTTCTTTAATTCTTTTTGAGTCTCCTTGAAGAAAAGAAAAATTGGGTTTTTCTTTTTTCTTTTAAATCGAAGAAAAGGGAAGCTTTCGTGCAAGTTACCAATGGTGGGTCTGGAAATGTCTTTGGCTTCCAGATCAGACAGCGAAAGCTCTGAAACCATTGAACCATCGCTCAGAGGAAATATCCTATGTATCTTCTCCAATCATCGGCCTTTTGCTAACAACCAATGGAAAAATGACACGTCATTGATTGCGGCTTTTTGGACGCCGTGTTTCAAGTTGTGCAATGGGACTTACGGAGGATTAGCCGCTTCGGAAGCCAAGCAGATATCTGTGTTTGCATTCGACATGGCTTTACATCCACAATCCTAACGTTATTAACGGTAATAGCTCCATAACACGTGGCAAATGTAGCAGGAAAGATTTGACACGTAAACTAAACAGTCTTGGCACGTGTGAAGTTGCCCCGTTTTGCCCCCCCTTTTTTTTGTCTTTTTGCAACCACTAAAATTGAGAAAAAAAAAACAACACGAACTCATAGATTCAGTTATGATTATAAAAAAACTCATTCAAAATAAATAAATGATATCATCAACTCGCATTAATTCAGATAAATATAAATATAAATTTATTATTTAGTATTTTATAATTTGTACTATTTAGATAAAAAAATTTTAAATTTTAAATTTTTTTTAGTGGTACATTTTCATTAGAAGTTACAGTCACAATCAGCATATTATATTCCATGAACAGATAAATATGAAAATTAAATTACTCAAATTAAGTAAACTAATAACTAGACTAACTCAAACTCATATTTGGTGAGACTCGAAAATAAGACATTGAAATCTAATCCTAAAATTTAATTCTAGTCTATATGGTTCAAACATAAATTGTAAAATAAAAACTTCACATAAGTCAAATCAAGTTAAAAAAATTAAAATTTTTAGAAATTTAATCTCAATTTCATCCTTACTCGTAGCTCTCCTTAATCGATAACTGTATTACTATTGTGTGGATTATATAAGTTAAGAAGATCTTGATTTAGTAAAAAAAAAAGGACTTTTAGACTTTAAGATTACATATTCATGTTTCATGTCTCTTTGCATGTAAACCTGACTTTAATCTAATTAGATAAAAGTGATAAGAGATAACTCCAAGACACCAAACCTTTTAACCCCTACATATGGAAACTGGTTACTTCAGGGATCAACCAAGCTAGCTGCTTGAATCTAAGCTTTACATCATGTCATAAGTCTTCTTTAGTCACTCGGCTTGCTCGGCTAAGAGATTGGCAATTCATGACTCTATTTCTATATTCATTACAAATGAGCAAGCTTTAAGAGGAAGAACAAATGCACTGCAGAGGCTTCTAAAATGTACATCAGCACAAAGTGTGTGTGTATATATATATATATATATATATATTCAATTATCCATATTTGCGCCGTTCTCGGCCATGAAGCATCAAATACCAAACTAGAATATTATATATAAACTTCTTAAGAACGCATATTTGCGCCGTTCTCGGCCATGAAGCATCAAATACCAAACTAGAATCTATCAAAAGGGTAAACTACTCTTGAGCACTATTACTCACAATGCAACATTTAAAAAGTTGCACACTCACAGTGAATTTGAATAACATTTAATGGAGCATATTCATATTCATATTCCATGTTGAGTTAGAAATAAGAACACGAGACTAAATCAGGAATTAAAATTATATCTTTGCCTCTTTGCTACTTTCTTCATGTTATGTCCTCGCTTTCCACAGCGAAAGCAAAATAATTTTTTTTTTTTTAATTCAGTATATTGAAGGATATAGATCAATGTATCAAACATAATCACATGAACTCTTACCAAGTCCACAGAAACAAGAAAAATCCTGCCATTTTGAGACCCAACGTTCAAGAAAACTTAATCAATTCTATCTTCCAATTCAGACAATGGAAGCAGAAGCTGATAGTGCACGTCATATTTGTCACATTTGAATTCTACGAAGTAAAATTTTTCACATTCACTCGTTCTTTTCCATGAGAGCACGGAACAAGCTATCACTCATAATGCTGTGGGAAGCAAAGTGAATTTCTTGGGCAGTCTACAAAGGCACATCCATTCATGCAAAAGAACCATCCCAATTTCAAACATATTGTCAATTCGCATTGTGCACAAATGAGCATAAATTTACTTACAGCCAACAGTAGTTATTCAACAAAAGAGATAATTTCTCCAGGTAAATCTGGTGATCAGGTCCAACATCACGTGAACCAGTGTTTATGTAAGGCCCTCGAAAAGTTGCCTGTGGAGGAAGAGGCTTAGATGAGTCCACAGGTCTCCTAGATGTCCTGGATGATACAATACAACCATTATTTACCTTTTGCAGGTTGACAAATATGGTTCTCAACAACACATTAGCGTTGAGAAAGAAGTATCTTACGCCATATAAAATGGAAATGATAAGCCTGCAGCTGCAAAAGCCAGTAACCCAGAGGCAACTATGACATTCCGCGCTCGTGCCATGGGATTCTAAACCAAGTTCAAAAAGGAAAGACCAATACCTAACAAGGAAAAGAAATTGTTGTCATTTCTGCTAGCAATATGAAATTTACATGTTAACCCATACATTTTATATAGCAAATAAAAGAAATAGTATTCTAGAATTACAGATTCTAGCTCAAACTACCCATACAGCAAACGAGGGTAAAAATGAAAACTAGAAGTGCCAAGTTCATTCTTAAGAGCAATAAAAGAACTGATCTAAAAATGCTGCAGAATTTCCAGCTTGACAAGCTCAGCTTCATGCTACCAACAAGAAAACAGTCATTCCGTATGATCCTCAATACTGAGTAAACTAGATCGGCAGGTTTTCACTCCCACTGATTACCATAGGCCTGTAAAGGCCAAAACTTTCCACCGTCCGCATGAGATTTATACAAATGATTAAGACAAACAGGCGGCATGCCCGCAAGCATGCCTCAATTCCCAGCTCAAGGATGCTCGCAAATGCCAAGAAAACTGGCCTCAGCAACTATCTACAGCATAATTACCAGAATTTACTACAGCCCTTTTGAAATTGCGAAGTTGGATCACCTAACCAGTCCTAAAAGTCGGAGATTTCTATAACAAGACACTGGTTTTCACCATCCCAAATTTTAAGTTCAACTTGCTTCTCTTTTGTTCCATTTTTATTGCACTTCTATAAGAAAAGTAAGCAGAAATAATACAAGAAATCAACTTAAAACTACTCTGTCTTATACTAACATGTAGAGCCCAGCGTGAAATTATTATAGTTTTTGTTATCAACTGACCAAAGCATACAAGTACCAGTAAAATCCCACTTCAAGAATCAATAAAATGAACATAAAACAAGGTAAACAATTGCCTATAAACAAGATCTATGAGAAAACCCATTTGGGCGAGAGGTTGTTGAATCAGAAGTCGCAATTGGACTGAGGAGTGAAAGATAAAAAGAATAATTGAATGAGTCAGGTGTCGAAGAAATGGGGTATTGGAGATGACACCCATAAGAGATTGGGCTCGTATGTGTGTGTGTGTCAAAGAGCCGAAAGAGATGAGCGAAGGCCTAAGAGCCTAAGGACAATGTGGACTGATCTCACTCATGGGTTTCCTCAGCTTCATCTTAGCCCAAATGTCGGTATCCATACTACCAAATGGGTTTTTTAAGAGTAAGTTTCATTTGTGTCCTTTAGTTTTAATCTTAATTAAAAAAAGTCATTTTTTTTATATGGAATCTTAATTCAAAATTAATTTATTAGTTTAAAAGATAGACACTTAGATCTAAAATTACCAATTTGACATTATAAAAAAATTGTTTTATTATGTTACTATTAAAAATTCTATTAACCGAAACATTTATTATTCATGAAATTTCATAATGTCATTTTTTGTATTAAAAAACTAAAAATCTTATCTAAAATAATTTTTTAAAAACTACTTAAAAATAATAAACAGTAATAAAATTTATTGTTGATACTTGAAAATATGATATTATTAATTCATGTTTAGTAATTGACTAATATATGTTAGAATCATTTCTAATTTTAAATCGAAGTATATCTACTTTTAAAATTAATAGATTAGAGTTAAATTTTGACAAAATTTTGAGAACTTTAGTAAAATTTTTTGTTCACATGGATTTGGTATCATATTATAATATCATTGTCAGATTTGCGGACTTAATTTTCAGAGTTTCAATTGTTTGTTTTGCAAAAATTAAATTTTAGAAAGTATTTTTGTATTTTTATTCAATAAAAAATTAAGTGGCCAATGAAAACAATTTATCTATTAATAAAACTTGAAATTATTTTAGCAATCTATAGTTGTGTACATGTCATTACCTCTGCTGGATAAGGTGAGAGTATTGGAGAAGGAGCAATCAGTGTGCTTGATGGAAGAATGAACAAACGCAAGGGCAAAGTAGTCACAGAACCTCTGATTCAACGGAGGAACACCTTTCCGAAGGATGCCACGTGAGAAGCTCTGCAGCACGTGAAGTAATTAAACAACTAATTAATTATGTTTAGGGATCATCGTCCAATTACAAAGTTCTGGCTACGATTCCACGTTCGCCTCTCGTGTTTCCATTTTAAAAAATTATAGCCAATTAGCGACAAACACGTATTTGCTGATTTGACTCGTGCATTATTATACAAAACCCTTCCCCGCGCGGACGAAAAATCACACCGCAATCTATGGTGGTCAGTGCGCGCGGATGATAAAAGACATTATAAAGAACGACTTGTGCAAAGTCAAGCCAGGCCTCCATTGTTGGCTATAAACTTTTATTTTAACAAAATTAAAAATATTTTTATTTTAATTTTATTATCAAGTTGAAATTAATGTTTATCCAAGTTAAAGCAAATATAAATTATGAACATTCAATCTAAAATAATCAATAATAAGTAAATTCATGTTTAAAAATATTCTAGATCTTTTTTTATTTATAAGAAAGAGAATCACAATCTTCATAAATGATATCATAAATGAATCTTTTTTTTTAATTTTTTATAAGAAAATATTAAAAAAATAAGAGAATAGAATTTTGAATTTAAATCTTCATAAAAAAAATATCATAATCGTTAAAATAAGATTTAATTGTCAAAAATAATATTCAGTTAACTGATGCGAACTTTTTTCTTTCAATAATTCAAACATATTTATTTACGAAGTAATTAAGAAGACAAGCCAAACTTTGAGTTTAAAGTCTATCATAATTAAATAAAACAAAAGCAATGTTACTAGTTGTACAGTATGAGTAATATTTTCTGTTTCAATACACGCACAAATTTATTTTGCTCCGCAAGGATACTTAATATGCGATGAAGTGAAGGGAGGGTAAGTGAATCAATCTTTTTCTCTAGCATCAGGTTTAGTTGGATTAAATGATTATTTGTTTTTGACTAACACTTATTCTATATTTATAAAATAAAATTACTTTATAATCAAGAATTCATATTCATTATAAATTTTTTTATATTTTTTAAAGAAACTTAATTTTTTAAATAATTTTCTAGTCAATAAAATTTTACCAGGAATTGAATTAAAAATTTAAATAAACTTTGAAAAATTTGAGTTAATATCTAATAACAATGTTTAAACTTTCAAAACCAGACATACAAGTTTAATCTAAATGAACGATGTGATTAATATCGATAAGATGAAAAATAATAATAACAGTTTTTACAAAGTATAACTAAGTTTATAAAATTATACTTGGCAGCATGGATCTACCTTTTAGACAGCTCAATACCACAATTTAAGAAACAATCTTAACGTGGGATGTTTTGTTTCGATCTTCTGAGATGAAGAGAAATGTGATCAGTTGAGCAAGTGCCGTAGTTAATCGAGAAGCAGAGCTTCAATTTCTTTATCTTCGCAATTCTGCTCTGTTTTTCTTGGCAACCAAACGCAGGAAAAAATTCCTAAGAAGTCAGTGATCAAATCTCCGATTTCCTTCCAGAGTAGAACGATTTAGCTTCTTACACATTACCTTCCAAATGTCTTCTAAGTAATTGGAGCACGATGAAAGTTCCTCTTCATGCTCTGCTTGCAGGATTCTTGATCTGCGCTTCAAGTTTTCGAGAGAGGGACATTTTTTTCTTTTCATGCTTCTGTGTCTCATCCCTTAATTTTTTCATCCTCTGCTCCCGGCTAGTCCGGGAATTCGCTGCTTTAAGACCAAAGTAAGAAACAGCAATTGTCTTCAAATCTGCCCAAGCAAATTCCACGTCCATTCCAATCCGTTTAGCATCCCTGATTGCGTCTCTCCACTTCAACATTCTCTCTTCCGTAACCTGTTTTAGCGGTAAATCACCCATCTCTTTGAATGCAGCACAAAGTAAAACGTAAGCATTCTCAACAATACTAGGACTCAAAAAGCAATTCCTTGTAACATCCCCATGAGCATGTTGGTTTCGAAGAATAAGGATGTATTTGACAAGAACAAACGAATATTGAGCAAAGTATGAGTAAGCAAAGAAAAAGAACAGAAGAAAGAATATTGGCTAAGAATTCAAAGGATCTTCTTCATTACTAAAAACTCAATTTGCAACACTATAAATAGATGAACTGAAATGAAAGCCACTCCCCCATGTTCTCACTTCATGGGATGATATTCACCCACTAAGTACACAAACATAAAGTGGGTTAGTGGGAACTTAACTCCTAAAATCTAGAAACCACTCTTCCATGTTATACACATAGTGGAAGACTTATTCAACTTAAAACTAATAATTGTTTGCATCAATTTCTAACATCCCCCCTTGATGCAAAATCTGCAACTCCAAGTGATAATCGAAACTTTGCAAACTTTGAATAACCAAGTCCCTTAGTAAAACCATCAGCAACTTGATCATTTGTTGAGCAGTACTTCATCACGATCAGTCCTTCAGCAACAGCATCTCGAATAAAGTGGTGGCGAAGCTCAATGTGCTTTGTCCTTCCATGGAACACTGGATTTTTGGTCATTAAAATGGTTGCTTTGTTATCACAGAAAATCTCAGTCGCCTTTCCTTGAACTTGATGCAAATCCTCCATGATTCTTCTCATCCAAATTGCTTGACAAGCAGCAGATGTAGCTGCAATATACTCAGCTTCCGAAGATGACAATGCCGTGCTTGCTTGTTTCTTTGAGCTCCATGACACAGCACCCGAACCAAAGTTAAAAATGAAACCACTTGTGCTTTTTCTATCATCTACACAACCTGCCCAATCACTATCAGTAAAACCAAACAATTTAAAGTTAGGAACTGGGTTGTACCAAATCCCAAAGTTACTTGTAGCTCGAATGTAGCGAAGAATTCGTTTTGCTGCCCCAAGATGATGCAAGGAGGGATTATGCATGAACCTTGAGACCAAACTGACAGGAAACATGATATCTGGACGAGTATGAGTCAGATACATCAACCCACCAACCAAGCTTCTGAAATACTTCTCATTTGCCCTTGGTGTTCCATCATTCATTGTCAACTTCTCATTTGTATTCATGGGAGTAGAAAATGTCTTACAATTCTGCATGTTAAACCTCTTCAACAAATCCAGAGCATATTTTTCTTGTGAAACAAAGACACCATCATCAGTTTGAGAAATTTGTAAGCCAAGAAAATAATGCAACAACCCCAAATCTGACATATCAAATTCATCAGTCATGCTCTTCTTGAATTCTGTAATAAGAACTTCAGAAGAACTAGTATAGATAATGTCATCCACATAAACACAAACAATAAGAACATCATCACCTTTTTCCTTCACGTACAAAGTGGGCTCACTACTACTACGATGGAAACCATTTTCAAACAAGTAAGAATCAAGCCTACCATACCAAGCTCGTGGTGCTTGTTTGAGTCCATAAAGGGCCTTCTTGAGCTTGTACACCTTATCCTCTTTACCTTCAACAACAAATCCTTGTGGCTGCTCGACATATACCTCTTCATCCAAATAACCATTCAAAAAGGCAGATTTGACATCAAACTGATAAACCTTCCACCTCATTTGAGCTGCCAATGCTAACAAAAATCTAACAGTTTCAAATCTAGCAACAGGAGAGAAGGTTTCAAAGAAATCTTTACCATACTCTTGCACATATCCTTTAGCAACCAACCTTGCCTTGAATTTTTGGACACTCCCATCTGCATTAAACTTCACCTTGTAAACCCACTTTAAACCAATTGTATCTCTTCCTTGCGGCTTGTCTACTAGCTCCCAAGTATCATGCTTCTCAATGGAAGCAATCTCCTCCTCCATGGCATGTTCCCATTCATCTTTTCCACATGCTTCATCAAAACTCATGGGTTCTGTTACTAAAAGAGCAAACATGTTAGAGTTATAAACTTCTTCCCAAGGTTTTACCTTTCTGGGAAGAGCCCCAGACATACTTCTAGTAATCATCCTTGAAGGTTGAGGAGTTGGTGAAGCTTGTGGTGACAACCTTGAAGGACTAGGTGTAGGGGAAACCTGTTGAGCCACTTTGTTCTCGTCATCTTGTGACTCAATTAATTCATTTTCTTCACAAGACAAGTGCTGATTTTTGTCTGCATTCCACTCCCAAAAGCTGTTCTCATCAAAAATAACATCTCTACGAATGATTAGCTTCTTAGTAACTGGATTATACAATCTATACCCCTTTGTCTCATCACTATACCCACCAAAAATCATTCTCACTCTTCTTGTCCATCTTTGTCCGATCATTAGAAGCTAACATGGCATAAGCAATACAACCAAAAATCTTCAAGTCACTTACATTAGGCTTGCGGTTCCACCAAGCTTCGTAAGGAGTCATACCACGCACCGCCTTCGTTGGAGAAATGTTGAGAAGGTGAACCGCTGTAGCTACTGCTTCAGCCCAAAAATCATTTGCAAGCCTTTTCTCATTCAACATACTCCTGGCCATCTCCACTACTGTTCGATTCTTCCTTTCAGCGACTCCATTCTGCTCTGGTGTTCTTCTCACTGTTAGCTGCCTTTTGATTCCATTTTGCTTAAAAAACAAGGTAAAATCATCGGATAAAAATTCTCCTCCCCTATCAGTTCGAAGAATTTTTAATTGATGACCAGATTCCTTTTCTGCAAAGGCCTTGAACTCCCGAAACTTATCAAGTGCTTCTGATTTCTGAACAAGAAAAAACACCCAACTCATACGAGTAAAATCATCAGTAAACAACAAAAAATATCTACTCTTGTTCAAAGACAGAGTATTCATTGGCCCACAAATGTCTGCATGCACCAACTCCAAAGGCTTCTTTGCTCTCCATGCTTTCCCAACCAGAAATGACTGTCTATGCTGTTTCCCATAAATACAACTTTCACACAAATCATTAGCAAAAGGAATTGTAGGCAAACCATGAACCATATTTTTCTGACACAACAACTTCAACCCATTAAAATGCAAGTGCCCATATCTCAAATGCCATAACCACGAATCACTTTCAACATTAGCAACAAGTGCACAATCATCCAAACAAGAAATCTCAAGAGGAAACATCTTATTTTCAGCCATGGGAATTTTTACAAACGGCATATCAGAATTTTTACCTTTAATTTCACACACACCATCATGAAATAAAACTGAATATCCCTTTTTAACCAATTGACCCACACTGAGTAAATTATGTGCCAAGCTAGGAATGTAATAAACATCATGAATCAACCTCTCATTACCTGACTTGGTCCTCACTGCTATTGTTCCCTTACCTTCAATCTGCACTTGTTTGTCATTCCCAAGACGGACTTGCAACTTTACTGATTCATCTATACTCTGAAAAAGACTTCTAACACCTGTCATGTGATTGCTACATCCACTATCCAAAAACCAAAGATCACCGTTACTTTCCTTTGAATTCATAAAAGTGAGAAACAAGTTACCATCTTCTTCTTTTTCAACGAAATTTGCCTGTTGCTTAGCCTTTTTCCAACAATTCGCCTCAACGTGCCCCATCTTTTTGCAAAAGTAACACTGCTTGTCCTTATGGTTTTGCCTTTGATTCTCTCTGTCACCACTCTCAGTTTCTTGGCGACTTGAATTTGATCTACCATGACCTCTACCACGACCACGGTAGCCACCTTTACCTCTTCCTCTACCTCTACCTGCAAAACCATTGTCATTGCTTTTCTCCTTGCTACAGATCTCCATCTTTGTCTGAAATGCCTGCTCCATACTCTTCTCTGCAGACCTGTTCATCCTATCTTCATGTGCTAAGAGTGAACCCATTAGCTCATTAAGAGAATACTTAGAAAGATCCTTTGATTCTTCAATAGCAGTAACAACATGATCAAATTTAAGAGGTAAACTCCTCAAAACTTTTTCTACAATTGTTTGATCTTCAATTTTCTCTCCATAAGTTCTCAATTGATTCATAATAAGAGAAACTCTACCAATATAATCTTGAACCGACTCACTACTTTTCATACACAAGTTCTCAAATTCTCTACGAAGAGTTTGGAGTTTCACTACAGTTACCTTGTTATCTCCATGGAACTCTTTATGTAGAATGGTCCAAGCTTCATTCGATTTTGCTGCATTCGAGATTCGAGGAAAAATTGAGTCTGTCACTGCTTGCTGCAATACGAGCAACGCCTTTGCATCCTTCTTTCGAAACTCCTTCATCTCTGCTGCCTTCTCTGCCTTGTCAGATTCTGTATACCCATTTTCTACAAGATCCCACAAATCTTGAGAAATGAAAAAGGTCTTCATTTTAATGCTCCAAAAAGCATAACTTTCTCCATTGAAGATGGGCACCAATGATTGAGAAACATTCAAAGTATTCATACCATTAGACATGATGAATACAAACTAAAGATCACTTGCTTCAGCAAAGATCACCACAACAGAATAACACCCAATTTAATCGAACCTGGCTCGGATACCAATATGTTGGTTTCGAAGAATAAGGATGTATTTGACAAGAACAAACGAATATTGAGCAAAGTATGAGTAAGCAAAGAAAAAGAACAGAAGAAAGAATATTGGCTAAGAATTCAAAGGATCTTCTTCATTACTAAAAACTCAATTTGCAACACTATAAATAGATGAACTGAAATGAAAGCCACTCCCCCATGTTCTCACTTCATGGGATGATATTCACCCACTAAGTACACAAACATAAAGTGGGTTAGTGGGAACTTAACTCCTAAAATCTAGAAACCACTCTTCCATGTTATACACATAGTGGAAGACTTATTCAACTTAAAACTAATAATTGTTTGCATCAATTTCTAACAGAGCATCCATGATAGCGTTAACAGTCGAGACCAGAGAGATTGGGAAACTATAGTTCCCGACTCTTTGGCGCTCCCCATCTAAATCTTTAAAGCTGGAGAAGTCGACGTTGCTCCTAGAGTTCGTCTTAAACTTGGCAATGAAGTCAGTCACACGAACATCAGAATATGGTGTTTCAACTGCAAGGGACATATCACAGATTCCATATTCTCGCACCTGCAACAATAGGTCGGAGAAACAATGAAAAAGGATCACAGCACGCAGCTTATCCATCCAGCATATCCTCATTTAACCAAAAAAGCGGTCCATGAAAAACATACAACAAACATATATACCATGTCACTGCAACCATTAGATCCTTGGTTATTCGAGTTCGCTGAATGTTGTACATGGTTGGACAGATCCTGCAAATCATAATAATATAAAAACTCACAATTACTCAAAGCCAGCTAAAAACACATCCAATTCCTTCAACAAAGAATATAAGTAACCTTTTATGCATCGATCTTTGGATTCAAAAAAAAAAAAGAAATCCTGGCAACTTGAGTTTTGATACTAGTGTTGAATGTTTTTTTAGCTTTCTTAACACAAAAAACAAAGTCCAAGAGTGAGACTTTCTTTAGGCTTATAAAGGTACACCCAGTCTCTTTCACAAACATGTGGCTAAAGGGAAGGTTTGATTTGGCTTAGTACCTATCTAGCTACGATTAGAATTTGATACAAAGAAAGAGCATGTTTTTCCATACATACAAACCGTACAAATGGAAGCAAAGATAAGATAGAAAGAGAGAATGCCTGGGGAGAATCGGAAGATGGCGGAAGAAAATCAATGAGTGGCTTTTCCGTTTGATTTTGCTTACAAACTGCGTGCTTAAACTCTGTTTTCTTCAGCCTATCCAATCCGGACTCGATGTTCTCAATTCCACCAAACATGGTCTTGACTTTCTCGAATACTGCCGTCTCTGCCTCCATTTGCTCAAGTTTATTCAACTTGGACTCGATTTCCTCAAATCCGCCATATCTGGACTTCATTTGCTTGAGTCTTTCGAACTCAGACTCCATTGTGTCAATTCCACCGCACTCGGACGCTAATTTCATCAGTCTGTCGAACTTGTCCTTGAATTAGCAGTAGCACCTGGAAATCGAAAAGCAGAAAATTAATAATTACAAAATCGTTAAACTAAATTAGAAACTGGAAAAGAAGAGGAATAGGGAGAATTGTTTTACCTTATGGTCTTTCCGGTAAATCCTATCACTAGCAATTTTCTTTGTTCTTCTTTCATCTGCTGTTAGCGATGGTTTACGACTCCTTTTTCTTCCGGTGTACGCTGCTGCAGATTCTCCTGCTCCGACTTCAACGACTGGCTGAGGATTATTCAGGTGAGCCAAATCGGCCTGATCATTACAACTTTGTGCTGTTCCAGGAAGCTCTGGCAATGTTAAATACGAAAACCAATGTTCACTGTGTGCCAAGGAATCATCCATTTGTTTTGCAAGTTTTTAGACATCTAGCTAAGCTCAAAGCCGAATATATAACCAAACATTACACGGACCCTTGAGTAGGTATTTTTGATTTGTTGGAACTTTGACATTACAGTTCATTCATACGACGTCGATAATAGTGTTGGGGTATTCTCACATCTGTTGTGGAAGGAGCTGGATGTATGTTTATAAGTGTGAAGGAAAGCCTCACTTCTTGAGCTAGCTTTTGGGGTAACAAGGCTCAATAGCACCCAACACTGATATCAAGGCCCAGGTTGCCAACATCTCTTCCTCTGTTCCGGGTAATAAAAAGGCTCCCTCTGCTCTCCCAAGGCCCGATAGTTGAAGGGAGAGATTGTTGGGGTATTCCCACATCGGTTGTGGAAGGGGCTGGGTGTATGTTTATAAGTATGAGGGAAAGCCTCACCTCTTGAGCTAGCTTTTGGGGTGAGCAGGCCCAATAGCACCCAACACTGGTATCAGAACTCAGGTTGCCAACATCTCTTCCTCTGTTCCGGGTAATAAAAAGGCTCCCTCTGCTCTCCCAAAGCCCGATGGTTGAAGGAAGTGATTGTTGGGGTTCCCAACATCTCTCGGTGTTCACGGTTCCAGACAGAAAAGTGCTCTCCCAAGGCCCGATGTGTGAAGGGGGAGATTGTTGGGGTATTCCCACATCTGTTGTGGAAGGAGCTGAGTATATGTTTATAAGTGTGAGGGAAAACCTCACCTTTTGAGCTAGTTTTTGGGGTGAGAAGGCCCAATAACACCCAATAAATAGATTTATCACGGTACACGAAACCTTGCCAAGTGCCAACTATAATTGTACAAAGTCAATGCCAAAAGAGGATAGTAAAGAAATATTTCTCCTGTTTTCTTTGAGCTGAATTAAATAATGCCTCTAATCTTTCCCGTAAGTTAGAAGTAATGGTCAGCTTTGACTAAGTAATATTTTTTCTATTTCCTATTTAGTACCGCGCGTCTTTTATTTTGTTGCGCGAGGTAATTCCGGTGCAAGAATTCCAACAAAAAGGACAAAACGAAAAACAAATCTAAAATTATTTTTTCACTTTTTTTTTTAAATATTTTGTTATTATTTTAATAAATTTATTTTTATTTAATGATCATTTCATATTTTTTAATTTCATTGAATCAATCTTACTATTCATTTAAACTAGCTTCTATCTTTTTCCCTACGATCCTTCTGGTTAAAACCAAGAAAATAAATTCCTATTGCTATTGATGATAAACTTTAAAATTCATTTAAAAGTCTCAAATTTGATTCTTATAGGATGTAGCTCAACACATAAGTTTCGAAAGAATGAAATGCAAAATGAAACCAACCATCTTAAACTATACTTTACTAGACTAGATATTGGACATGCAAGAAAATAACGCTCAAATTTCATGTAAAAAATGAAAGTTATCGTGAGTAGGGGTGTGTAAGTGGTTTTTTTTTATTGATTCAATTTAAATACAATCACATACCGAATTAACTAACTTACCTTCATAAATAATTGAATTAACCGACTTAATTTTACTAGTCAAAAAAATTGAATCGAAATAAAAAGATTTGGTTCGATTAGTTCGGCAAAATTCAAATTTTTTATTTATTTTTCTCATCTTTACTTTCCATTCTTTATTATTATAAATATGTTTTACTAATCCTTGAATTCCCATCTCCTTTGGTTCAAATCTAACAATATATAATAATTTTTATATATATTTTATTATTTATATTATATATAATATAGTTACAAAATATTTTTAAGGAGTTGGTTAATTAGATAGGTTGAATTGATAATTTTAAATACCAAAAACTGATTGATCTAACTTGACAAAACCCTCATAAATCGATATTTGACCAAAACTAAACTGACAAAGTCGATCAATTAAATCAATTTGAACCTACAAGAATACAATTTTCATTTCTGTAAGGAAACAAATTGAAATCGACCAAAAGGAAATAATCATATAGCCTCACATGTTCATAGATTTGATGATCTATTTTTCTCATATAGAGAACCCTTTAAAAGCTGGAAATTTCTTTTAGGAGTTGAAAACATAATGCAATCGTTTTTCTAAATGTTGATAAAAAAAAAAGATTCTAAAAAGGACGGTACATTCAATCTCAAAAATATATTAGTGTAACAAATTAGAGGAAGAAAGAAAAATCAAGATTAACAACAAACGAATGATTTAAATCCTGTTGTGAACACGCCCCGTACTACAAATTATGATCTCAGCATCATCAACCAAACTTTGTGGGTAAATTTGGACTTGTCGCATGTAGTTAGAGATTGCGCAGAAGTCAATAACGCTATTAGGATTCTGGCCCTATCAAGTCGCCAAACATTATAACTCAGGGTTAAGCATAGACAGTTTCAACTTGGGACAAACAAATCATTTAAATCCTGTGATATTCAGGAACAAAATCACGTAAAAGAAAGGTGAAACCCATGTGATCATTCAAGAAGAATTTAATCAACACCATCTAAGATGCATTACCAACTGAAATAATTATGTCATTAACACCACAGTGGAGAAAGTAGGAAACAAGCGTAGGATGGAATTCTCCACGGCAGAGATCAACTGCAAATCAAACCAGGAATTCCGGAACTTCCAATCCAATGTACAGAGCATAAAACACTAACAAATATTTTCTATATTCATCCATTTTTTTGATACTAATTACTGAATACTACTATGATTACTTAGCAAGAATATTTTGCTGGGCTTGATTCCCCTGCTGCTGCCGATATTTGAGCTGAGAGTCCTGCTGAAGAGCATAATGTGTGGTTCATGGCGATGAATGGCATAATGGAATGGCCCCAACCTACTCCAATGGCTCGCCACTCATTCTATAACTATAAAAGATTTATATATGATAGACTGACCGTGTATAATCTCTATGTACTGCAAAGTATAAGAGATTGATATCTTATCAATAAGTCTTTGTGAGCAAATTGAAAAAAATTTTGTTTGTTTTTGTTTTTAAGAACTTGCCATTGCTGTAGTTTGTTTATTAATGAGATATTAACTTTTGGTATATTAACAGTGCATTATATATAAACCTTTTTATAAAAAGAACATAGACGCAAACCATATCACAAACATCTGCAACAGCTGCCTCAGGCAGAAAACTTACCGAATCCAGAGGTTCTCCTTCCTTTTGTTGGCAAGCGCCAAGTGCAGCTGCTGCTCTATTGGTTACCGTTTAGCAATGGTGAAGATGAAAGTTTGCTGGATCCGCTCACAATGGACCTGCTGTAATCATTGATGAATGGACTCAAAATCCTTAAGTATCAGCATTGTGAAAAAGATCGATTATCAGGGCAGTACCAACATAAGAAACAATCTCAGCTAACAATGAATCATTGCTTTATTAAACCCAAAAGCTTTTAGTTAAGATATAGGCAACATAACGAACAAAAGTAAACCAATCAATTCAGAAACAATGTTCACCAATACCATCTAAACAGCTCCAGGTGCAACAGTTAAGAAAAATCTCTACATGGAGTATACTGTTTCAACTTTCAGATACGAAAAGCAATGTGATCGCTTGAGCGTGTATGGCAGGTAATTAATCAAGAAGCAGAACATCAATTTCTCTGGCTCCTTTTTCTTCTTTTTTGGATAATTTGAAATTTGTATTAAAAAAAAAAGAAAAGAAAAACAGATACTAGTATGCTACATATGTAAATTTAGTGTAAGACCTATACAAAATTAATTATTGTAGTTTATACCTCACTGTTCACACAGATTTATCTTTACATCATTCTAACTGATACTAGAAATAATACAAAAATGAGTTCTCACGGCAGCAACTAACGCCAGACCAACTGATTTTCCCACATATTCCTTTGTTGTTTCTTTACTTTTTTTGTATTTGGTTAGTTCTGTTGTTACGGGCTAATAATACATCTGGCAGCCTATATAAACACATGTGTACAAACCATTTGTACATGAATAAAGTTTTTACTTTAGCTCTGCATGTGATTCTGACATGGTATCAGAGCGGGAAAATATTTCCTCCTTTCTTTGAATTTTTCCTTTCCGGCAGAGCTATCTTCCTTCTTGTTCTTCTTCTCCAAACACTCGCCATGAGTAATCCACCAACTGAGAAGACTTCCTCTAGCTTATCTACTACTACCGGCAACTTTGAAATCACACCTCTACATCCTTACTATATACACTCGAATGAAAGCCCCTCTCTGGTTTTGGTATCCTCAGCTTTATCGGGCTCCAACTATCATTCATGGAGTCGAGCCATGAAAATGGCGTTACTTTCCAAGAATAAGTTCTAATTTGTCGATGGATCTTTGCAAGCTCCCTCCAAAACTGATGCTCTTTATTCGGCATGGGAAAGGTGTAATATTTTAGTTTTATCTTGGTTATTACACTCTGTTTCCTCATCTATTGCCAAAAACATCATTTGGTTCGACACAGCCGCTAAGATCTGGTCCGATTTAAGAGCTCATTTTTCTCAGGGAGATGCATTTCGAATTTCTGAACTTCAAGAAGAGATTTATTCGTTTCAACAGAATAATCTCTCTGTCATTGATTACTTCACTCAGCTCAAGGTTCTCTCGGACGAGCTGATGAATTTGAGACCTATACCTAGCTGTTCTTGCAATCCGAGATGTAATTTTATGGCTCTTACAATGGCAAAGCAATATCAGCAAAATGATTATGTAATTCGATTCTTGAAAGGATTACATGAAGGATTTACAGTTGTTCGATCACAGATCCTACTCATTGAGCCATTGCCGCATATTACCAAGGTGTTTGCGATGGTGTTACAACATGAACGCCAGATTCATTCCTCTTCTACATCTATACAAAAATTTGAATCTAATGCTTTTGCAAACAAAGCTTTTATTCCTTCTTTTGCTAGTAATTTTTCTACAAAGAAGATGCATTCTACTACAAGGAGGCCTTTGTGCACATTCTGTGGTGTTTCAGGCTACACTGTTGATAAGTGCTTCAAGAAGCACGGATTTCCTCCAGGTTTTAAGTCTAAATCTCGGATTGGAATAGTTAATCAAGTAGATGCTAATGTGGTGAATACTGATGAAACAACCACTTGCACCAGTTCTCCAAACTCTACTGCATTTGCTTTTTTCCCATTTACAAAATATCAGTACACCAAGTTGCTTGAGTTGCTTAAATTGGCTAGCACTGATTCTTCTCCAATCTCTTATGCTAATGCTACGAGCAAGGTTGTGTGTTCTACTTCACAAACACCTCAGGTTTCTTTTGCTTCAGGTAAAACCACTTCTCTATCTCCTTCCATTTTTATATTAGATATTGGTGCCACCGATCATATAATTAGTTCAGTTCATTTGTGTACTTCTTATACACCTGTATATAATTCTTATGTTCAATTGCCCAATGGTCAACATGCACTTGTTACACGTATTGGCACCGTCATATTATCATCAACACTTGTTCTAAAAAATGCTTTGCTTGTGCCTACTTTTTCTTTTAACCTGAATTTTGTTAGCAAGCTTACTCAATCCTTGAATTGTTTCTTGATATTTCAATCTGACTATTGTGTCATTCATGATGTTATGAACTGGAAGATGATTGGATTAGCTAAACAATATCAAGGCCTATACCAGTTAGTTTCACCCTCTATGACTGAGCTTTCAAACTTACCGTGTTCATCTTCTTATAGTGTACTTGCCCCATCACAATCCTTTAATGTATGGCATTATCGGTTAGGCCATGCATCAACACAAAGAATAAAGTTGTTACATGCTTTAGATCCTAAAATACATGTTCGGAATATCTCACCTTGTGACACTTGTCATTTTGCCAAGCAAAAGAGAAATGCATTTCCTATTAGTCATTCTGTTTGTGCTCATTGTTTTGATTTGGTTCATATTGACATTTGGGGCCCTTATCATGTATGTTCTTTATATGGCCACCAGTATTTCTTAACTGTTGTTGATGATCATAGTAGGTTTACATGGACTTATTTCATGAAAAACAAGAGTGAAGCTAAACCATTAGTCCAAAATTTCTGTACCTTTGTTGAAACCCAATTCAAAAGCAAAATCAAGATCATTCGTACTGACAATGGCCAAGAATTCAATATCCCATCCTTCTACCTAGCAAAGGGAATTATTCACCAAACATCCTGTGTTCAGACCCCTCAACAGAATAGTAGGGTTGAGCGTAAGCACCAACACATACTAAATGTTGCAAGATCATTACGATTTCAAGCTCATTTACCCGAGTACTTTTGGTCTGATTGTGTAGGTCATGCAGTACATTTGATAAACAGGCTACCTTCTCCTGTTATAAAAAACAAACACCTTATGAACTGTTGTTCAACAGCCCTCCAGATTTTTCTCATCTTAAGGTATTTGGTTGTCTTTGCTATGTTGGCACTAAAGGTTTTAAATTGTATTCCTTGCAGTCCCATTCTGTTTTCCTTTCACGCGATGTCATTTTTTATGAAAATGTGTTTCCTTTTGCTTCTGGCACTAATGATCAGAGTGTTCATGATGATTTTGCCTTACCTTCTACTCCTTTCCTATCCTCTTTTCCTGATGATTTTAACCACCATCCTCTTATTCCTTCTGATTATCAAGATCACCCTTCATCCATTACTGCTTCTGATCAAGTTTCCACCTCTGATCAACCCTCTATCTCCCACTCAGAACTTATTCCATTAAGAAAATCACTTCGCCATAGACAACCTCCCAATTATCTTTAAGAATACCATTGTGGTTTAGTTAGTTCCAATCATCCATCAGTTCTCCATCTTGATAATGCAAAGTCTAAGTTGATATATCCTCTATCTTCAGTCATCTCATATGCCAAATGTTCCCAGTCTCACAAAGCCTTTTCCATTGGTATCACTACACTTACTGAACCACACACTTATGCACAATCCATTAAGGATGATGAATGGAGAAGTGCAATGCAAGCTGAACTTGAAGCACTTCAAGCAAATCACACTTCGGAGGTTACTGATTTACCTACTGGCAAAACACCAATCAGATGTAAATGGGTTTATAGAATTAAGTACAAGGCTGATGGCACAATTGAAAGATTTAAAGCAAGGCTAGTGGCTAAAGGGTTCACACAACAAGCAGGGGTTGATTTTATAGACACTTTTTCTCCTGTTGCTAAAATGACTACCATTCGGACACTTCTTGCAATCTTAGCAGCTGAAGGATGGCATTTGCACCAGCTTGACATCAATAATGCCTATTTACATGGAGATTTAACAAAGGATGTCTATATGACTCTTTCCCCTGGTTATTCTGCTGGCAAACCAAGTCAAGTATGCAAGTTATTGAAGTCGTTGTATGGCTTGAAACAAGCTGGTCGTCAGTGGTATCACAACCTTAGCTCAGCCCTGATGTCACATGGCTTCAAGCAGGCTTCCTCTTATCACTCTTTGTTCTTCAAAAGCAGTGGTTCTTCATTTATTGCATTGCTAGTTTATGTAGATGATGTTATACTAGCAAGCAATGATCTTACTCTCATTGATGATATGAAAGTTTACCTTGATAGCACCTTCAAAATCAAAGACCTTGGAACCTTGAAATACTTCCTTGGTCTTGAGGTTGCTAGGACCAAGAACGGAATCAGCCTTTGTCAACGCAAATATGCCTTATAAATTCTACAGGACGCTGGTTTTTTGGGCTGCAAACCTATTACAACACCTCTAGTTGTTTCTCAACACCTCAGTCAGAATTCTGGTGTTAAGCTTGAAGAGCCTTTATCGTACAGGAGGCTCATTGGTAAACTGCTTTATCTGACAACCACATGCCTTGATCTTTCTTTTGCTGTCCATCCGCCTATTGTTTCTTTATTTTTTCAGTATTTGGTTTTTTCTATTGTTACGGGCTAATAGTACATCTGGTAGCCTATATAAACACATGTACAAACCATTTGTTGATGAATAAAGTTTTTACTTCAGCTCCGCACGTGATTCTCACAGCAACAACTAATTGAAATAATTCCACAGAAAATCTATGTTTGTCGACTGCTTCCTGGAGTTTCTTTCCCACCAAATGTAGCAGATAGAAACAGTCCAAATGAAACGTAACAAGATGGCCTTGAAAGATTTACCTTCAAAAGTAGAAATCATCCATTGAAGATCATCATCCCAATTTCAAATTGTTGACAGAAGACGTGTGTAGCATTCTCTGCTAAAACTGTCTAGAGGCAAAATGCAGGAAAAAATCCGAAGTAACAAATATATATTATTCATAGGGGCGAATATTCTTTTGAGTTACTGTAACTTCTGTCATGAGATTAATCTTTAGTCCCTGCTCATAATTAAATTCTCTGCTTTCACCCAGAGTAGAATGATTTAGCTTCTTACATCTCACATTACCTTCAAATATCTGTAAGTAAATGGAAGTGTACTTGTCACTCCAAATTAGTGAAAGCCATGATGACAGCTTGTTAGCTTCTGTTCATGCGCCACTGGACCAGACAAAAACACGATTATTTAACGTGAACAAAGCTGAATAAAGCAAAACAGTTCACAAACTACTTAACGTGAAAAACCTTTGAAATACATGATAACGTCAACTTCTGTTCATTTGCCATTGGCAATTTCCATGGATCAGACGAGGACAAAAACAATATCACACTACGGTAGGCAATCAGAAAATGAATAAAGCAAAAATGCTCACAAACTATTTAACATGAAAAACCTCGAAAGACAAATAAAAACTGCGGGAAGAGGAGAAATTTAACAAAAAAGATTTAGTACAGAGATATTCCAGAATATATATATATATATATATATATATATATATATATATATATATATTTAAAGCAATCCTAAACAAAATACATCACCATCAACTTTGCCATCCTCTGCTCAAAGCTAGTGCGGTAATTCTGTGCTTTTAGACAACAGTTTGCATAAGCAAATGTCTCCAAATATTTCCAAGCATCCTTGATTGCATCTCTCCGCTTCGACACTAGGACCCAATAAGCCATTCTTTGTAACATCGCAATGAGCATCCATGTTAGTGTTAACTTTTTGGTGCTCCTTCTTGGCAATCCCCATCTAAGTCATTACAGCTGGAGAAGTTGACGTTGCTCCAAATGTCATTCTCAAGCTCCACAATAATGTCAGTCAGCTGAACATCAGAATATAGTGTTTCTGCAGACTGCATTTGACTGATTCCATGATCTCCCAGCTGCAACAATAGGTTGGAGAAAACATCAACATGCTAAACAATGAAGAAGGAAGGGCTTAACGAAAGAAACGATCGGTGAAAATCATACAATAAACATACCCAGTCACTGTCATTGATAGATCCTTGATTATTTGAGTTCACTGAATTTGCTCCATGGTTGTACTGATCCTGCAAATCATAGTATATAAAACTAACAATTAGTCAAAGCCAGCCAAAACTTTTTAGTATTTCTAGAGAAAGAAAAAAAGGCTAAAGGCCATGTTTGATTTAGCTTAGTAGAACCTCCCTACATGCTGTAAGAATTTGACACGAAGAAAGAGCATGTGTTTCCATGCGTACCGACCTTATAAATGAAAGGAAACATGAGAGGGAGTCCGGAGAAAATCGGGAGATGGCGGAAGAAAATCAATGAATGGTGTAGGAGAGAGCATTCCATCGATTGAATTTGTTGGACCTTGAAAATTTGAAGCTGAATTAACTAATTTCACTTGATATAATTGACAGAATCGAACCTATTTAAAGTGATTAACTGAACCAATCAAAACCAATACACATTTGTACAATGTAAAAATATATAGTATAAATATAAAATGGGTTATTGTCCTATCCATTGTCAATGGAGTTTTTTAACTCTACAAGCGAGGTTAGGATGATGACATATGTCTTTTAAAAATATTAAAAAAATAAAAAATAAATAAAATGGGATACATGTCATCATCCTAATCCTACTTGTAGAGTTAAAAAAACTCTACTGACAGTGTATAAGATAATTTTTCATATAAAATTATATATTAGTAATGACATATATATGGATTATTATTCTATCCACTGTCAGTGGAGTTTTTTAACTCCACAAACGGGGTTAAGATGATGATATGTGTCTTTTAAAAATATTAAGAAAATAAAAATAAATAAAATGAGACACATGTCTTCATCCTCACCCTGTTTGTGGAGTTAAAAAACTTCACTAACAGTGTATAGGATAATTTTCCTATATATATATATATATATATATATATATATATATATATATATATATGATTGATAGATTAATTAACTAAATAGATTTAATAAATTAGACTTTTGACTGAAATTGAAATAATCAAATTGAAATGACTGAATTCGATCAATTTTGATAAATTAAATCAATCTAAACCAAGTTTTGCTTTCTCGGATACTGATTGTTCTACCTCCATTTGCTTAAGTTTATTCTATTTGAACTTGATTTCATCAAATCCACTATATCTAGACTTGATTTGCTTGACTCTTTGGAAGTCAGACTCCATGGTCAATTCCTCTGCACTTGGACGCTATTATCATCAAATCCGCCATATCTAGAATTGATTTGCTTGACCTCTATAAATACCATGTCAGATGATTAGCTAATGCAATTAATTACTCTTTCTTACTAAGACTTTGTCTAGCTTCTGACTTAAGCATCGAAGTGCATGCAAAGACAAATCCTTGCATCTCTTTTGTTTTTTCTCTTTTTTACAAAGTTCTTGATAGACATGTGGACATAAAGATTGAGATTTCTGCAACATCATAAATTCGTTGTTGTAAGCGGGCAACAACAATTGATGCCATCTGTGGGAATCTAATACGAAAACCTTTCTTGTGAAAGATGGTGAGAACATGATCAGCAGGAATGGGATCAAATGAGGAAGAAGGTTAGGTTAGCTCTCTTAATCGTCAAATGCGCCAGGAGACCCAGTTGCTGGAAGCTGAACGTGTGGGTCTCGAGAGCGGAATTCGAAGCTCTAAGGCAAATAAATGAAGAGACTACTCATGCATTAAAGGTCTTAGTAGATTTTTTCAAAGAAGCACTTCCGATCTTACTTCCAAGCACATTCAGTCACAGTTTTAACCAATCAACCGTTAAGATAGATACTCCAGAAACCGGAACAATCTGTAAGTTTGATAAAGTGGGTACTTGAACTAGGCAAGCAATCAAGGGCCAAGCCTTAGTTGATTTTATAGTTGAGTATACTGGTCATGAGAATATAAAACAGGAGGAAAAAGGATGCTGGAAGTTGTTTGTGGATAGAGCTTCAAGTATTAATGGGGGTGGAGTCGCCATAGTATTAATCTCGCCAGAAGGAGAAGCTTTGGAATACTCTTTACAATTCAGTTTTCCAAGTTCGAATAACGTAATTGAGTATAAAGCCTTAATAGTGGGCATGAAATTGGCTAAGAATCTGCGAGCTCAAAAACTTTTGGCACATAGTGATTCTCAACTAGTGGTTAACCAATTTAATGGTTAGTACAAGACGTGAGAACCGACCTTGATCCCCTATCAACAAAAGGTCCTTTCTCTAGCACAAGCCTTTGAAGATTTTCAACTGGTCCAAATCAATAGGTCGAAGACTACTCATGTACACTCATTGTCAAAGTTAGCTTCTGCTAAAGAGACTATGGGAAGGACAGTGAGAGTTGAAAAGTGAGAAAGACCAAGTATTGAGGGAGATGAAATATGCAAAGTTGAGATTGATGATGATTGGAGAACAATGATCAAACAATATCTGTTAGATGGCATTCTTCCGAAAGATAAGGAAACAACTCAGCAAATGAAAATTAGAGGTGCTAAATTCACAATTACCAATGGGGAGCTATAGAAAGAGGATTTACAGTACCATTGTTAAAGTGCCTCAGACCTAAACAAGCCAATTAAACTTTAGCTGAGGTACACGAAGGAATCAGTAGAGAACACTTAGGGGCTCGAGCACTAGTTGCAAAGGTGCTTCGTGCTTGGTTTTATTGGCCTACAATGAAGCAAGACGCTATTGATAAGGTTCGAAAGTGTGATAAGTGTAAGAGATTCTCTCCAATAACAACAACTCCTGTGACAGCACTACAAAGTACTTTTCAACCCACTCCATTTGCACAGTAGGGGCTTGATTTCTTAGGCCCTTTTCCTGTAACTACTGGGCAAAGAAAGTATTTATTGGTGGCCACCAACTATTTCTCTAAGTGGATCAAAGCAAATTCCTTGGTCACTATCGTTGAGAAAAAAGTTGAAGCTGTGCTCTGGAAAGAAGTCATCTGCAAGTTTGGAATACCTTAAGTATTGAATGCAGATCATGAAAAATAATTTGATTGTGATGTATTCCAAGATTTCTGTAAAGGGTTGAACATTCAGTTACGAATCTCATCAATTTCATACCCACAAGCTAATGGAAAAGTAGAAGTCAGCAACTGAACTATCTTGCAAGGTCTGAAAACTTGTTGGATAACGCAAATGGGGCTTGGGTTGAAATAGTATTCTAGAATTACATATGCTAGCTCAAACCACCTAAAACACAGCAAATGAGGTCCAAAAGAAATCTAGAACTGCCAAGTTCATTCTTAAGAGCAATAGAAGAACTGGTCTAAAAATGCTGCAGAATTTCCACCTTAACACTTTACAGGCTAAGCTTCATGCTACCAATAAGCAAACAGCATTCCTTATGACCCTCAATCTAACCTGCAAATCTGAGTAAAATAGCTCAGCCGGTTTTCGCTCCTACTGATTACCACAGGCATGTAAAGCACAAACTTTCCACAGTCGGCATGAGATTTATACAAATGGTTAAGAACAATGCACGGAATGCCAGCAAACATGCCTCAAATCCAAGCTCAACGATGCTCGCATGTGCTAAGAAAACTGGCCTCAGCAACTATCTACAGCATAATTATCAGAATTTACTTGAAATTGTAAAGTTGGATCACCTAACCAAACCTAAAAATTGGAGATTTCTATAACAAGACACGAGCTTTCACCGTCCCAAATTTGTTTTAAGTCTACATGCATCTCTTTTGTTCCATTTTTATTTATAGCAAAAAGCAAGCAGAAAGAATACAAAGAAATCAACTTAAAACTACTCCATCATATACTAACTTGTAGAGCCTAGCCTGAAATTCTTGTGGTTTATTGTTCCCAACTGACCAAAGCATACAAGTATCAGACAAAATCCTACTTCAAGAATCAACAAAATGAACATAAAACAAGGAAAACAATTGCCTTTAAACAAGATTTAAGAGAACCCATTTGTAAGTTTGTTGAATCTGAAATCAGTTACCTGAATGAAATGAAATGGAAATTTGAGCCACTCTCAAAGTCGCAATTGAGGACGAATAGAAGAGAAGAATAATTGATGAGTTTTGATTATCGAAATGAGTCGGGTGTAAGAAATCGGAGTACCGGAGATGACACCCAGAAGACATTAGGCTCGTATGCTGAAAGGGCCCAATGAAATGAGCTAAGACCAAGGTGGACTGATCTCACTCATGGCTCCTTACCTTCATCTTAGCCCAAAAGTGGACCGCAGATGACACCCAGAAGACATTAGGCTCGTATGCTGAAAGGGCTCAATGAAATGAGCTAAGACCAAGGTGGACTAATCTCACTCATGGCTCCTTCCCTTCATCTTAGCCCAAAAGTGGACCTGAGATGACACCCAGAAGACATTAGGCTCGTATGCTGAAAGGGCCCAATGAAATGAGCTAAGACCAAGGCGGACTGATCTCACTCATGTCTCCTTACCTTCATCTTAGCCCAAAAGTGGAAATACATAGTACTAATGGGCTTTTCTTTGTTTCTCGTGTCGTTTATTGAAAATATCAAATTTAATTTCTAGAATTCCCATTTTTGGTTTTGCAAAAATTATTTTTTATATTTATTCAATAAAAATTAAATGATCTATGAAAAAAAATTTATTAATTAATAAATTTTAAAATTATTTTCGATACATAAAAGAAATCTTGTTAATTCTTTCCATTGCCAAATAAAGAAAATAAAATCGTTGAATATAAATGAAAAAAAAAAAAGTTTTGGATTGTTGCTTGATTCCATCGTCCCCTGTCTGTCCAAAGTTTTGGCTACAATTCCACGCAGGGTCCAAAGGTACTCATAAATCCAACACTGTTCACGCCCTTTCCTTTTTTGTCTTTTTAAAAAAATTCATAGACAATTAGCCAGAAACACGTACGTGCATTATTGTACAATAAAAATGCAATCCATTTTCTGCACGCGTGGAAGAAAAATCACGCCGCAATCCATGGTCTTCATTGCGCGCGGATGGAAAATGAAATTATAAACAACGACTTGAGCAAACTCAAAGCCAGGCGGAGGCCTGCATCCATGGCTATAAATATTTATTTTTACAAAAAAAAATATTTTTTTTAATTTAATTTTATTACCAAGTTGAATTTGATATTTCTCCAACTTAAAACAAATATAAATTATGAACATTCTATCTAAAATAATTAATGATAAGTATATTTATGTAAAAAAACTATTCCTAATTTTTTATTCATAATATAAGAAAAGAATGAAAAAACCAAACTTTGAATAAATTTTTTTTATTCATTTAGTTGGATTAAAATCATTAAAAATGATTATTTCTTTCTGAGTAACACTTTCAAACTGCTTGATAAACAAGAGTTGTTAAAATTTTTTATTATATTTATGTTTAAATAAACTTAATTATTATATAAATTTTTAATCAACAAAATTTAATCGGAATCTAAAAAAAAAGTTTACATTGGAGTTGATATCTAACAAAAATGTTTCAAAGGATTGAAACACAGGCAATAGATTGTACGGGACCAATAGTTTAGACGTGCATACAGGATAACAGCTTGGCTGCTGAGAAAGCACCCAATCTCACATAACTAATAACCATGCCTGTAGACAAGTAAATACTTCAAAATTCTGTCAATGTTATCCAAACAGACCGACATTTTTGTCCTGAAATCGATCCGCACAATCCTGGCACATTATGCACGGTGAAGAAGTTAACCGTGCTATTTTTGCTTTTACGGCTTTCACCTCTTCTACATTCTTTTCAAGCTTCTGTTTCAAAGAATTTTGATCATCCATTAAATTTGTCATCCTCTTCTTCAAGCTAGTCCGGTAATTCCGTGCTTTGAGACCAAAGTAACCATAAGCAATTGTCTTCAAATGTTCCCAAGCAAATTCCACGTCGAAACCAATCCGTCTAGCATCCATGATTGCGTCTCTCTACTCAACATTATCTCTTGCGTAACCTCTTGCAGCGATAGATCACCCATCTCTTTGATTGCAGCATAAAGTAAAACGTAAGTATTCTCAGCAGCACTAGGACCCAATAAGCAATTTCTTGTAACATCACCAGTCGAAACCAGGGACATTGGGAAACTATAGTTCCCAACTCTTTGGCGCTCCCCATCTAAATCTTTAAAGCTGGAGAAGTTCACGTTGCTCCTAGTGTTCGTCTCAAGCTTTGCAATAAATTCAGTCACAAGAACATCAGAATATAGTGTTCCAACCGCAAGGAACACATCACAGATTACATATTCTCGCACTTGCAATGATGGGTCGGAGAAAATATCGACACGCTTAATAATGAAAAAGGAACATCTTATCCCTATAGCATATACTTCACTTAACGAAAAAAAACGTTGGACGAAACACAAACAATAAACATACCATGTCACTGTCACCGGCAGGTGACTGAAGACAATCAATTAATGGCAATATTTCCGTTTGATTATTCTTAAAATCCCAGTGCTCAATCTCTGTTTCCCTAAGCCTATCCAATCCGGCCACGATATTATCAATTCCACCGAACATGTTCTCTTCTTTCTCGAATATTGCTGACTTTGCCTCCATTTGCTCAAGTTTATTCAACTTGGAGTCGATTTCCTCAAATCCGCCATATTTAGACTTCAATTGCCTGAGTCTTTGGAAGTCAGACTCCATTTTGTCAATTCCCCCGCACTCGGACGCTATTTTCATCAGTCCATCGTACTTGTCCTTGAATTAGGACATGGAAATTGAAAGAAAGAAAATAATTACAAAATCGTTAAACCAATGCAACTGGAAAGCAGTAGGGAGAGTTGTTTTACCTTATGTTCTTTCCGGTAATTCTTATCACTAGCATTTTTCCTTTTTCTTCTTTCATCTGTTGTTAGCGTTGGTTTTCGACCCCTACGCTTTCTCCCATTGTATGCTGCCGCAGATTCTCCTGCTTCAACATCTGGCTGAGGATTATTCACCAGGTGAGCCAACTCGGCCTGATTATTACAACTTTTTCCTGTTCCAAGCAACTCTTCCACGGTCAAATACGACCAGTGTTCAGTATGTACCATGGAACCATCCATTTGGTTTGAAAGAATACTCAGCTGGTGAGCCAACTCGGCCTGATGATTACAAATTAGAAAAATAGTTTTTTAATTTTAAAGAAATTGAAAAAAGATAACTGATTTTTTTAATTTTAATATATATAGTAAGATAATTTATATAGTTAATTGTAATTTAAAATAATACATTGAAAAAAATTATTAGTTTTTTAATTTTAATGAAATTGAAAAAAATAGAAATTTTTTTTAATTTTAATCTATATAAATTTAAAATAATACATTTGTTAAAAGTTTATATAACATTATCTATTTTGTCAAAAATTTTATGTATTTATATTTTATATAAGATTTTAGGCATTATTTAATAGGGAATAGAAAATATTAATTACGTAACCCGATGACTTTATTGCATATTAGTAGCCTCACGAGCTTAACTTTTATTTTGTTCCGTGGAATGAAGTCAAGACTGCAGGGAGGGCAAGTGATCCACTCTTTTTCCCTAAGCTATTTCTGATTAAAACCAAGAAAATAGATTCTTATTCCTGATAAACTTTCAAACTCATTTAAAAGACCCCTCTGATTCTTATAATGAAGGTGGGCCACCTAAGTTGAATTATCGTAAATCGATATTTTATAAATGAGTAGTTTATATTATTTGGTTTGATTAATTAAGATTAAAATATGAGTTTGTATATGATGCACTGATAGTATATAGTTTTTATATATTGTCAATGCATAAAAAGTTGACACTTCATCAATTAGTAAATTAAAAAATATGTCAAACCCTTAAAAGTAAATATAAATAAAATTTTTTAATTTGCGGATAAGGGTTTATTGGTGAGGTGATAACCTCTGATGCATTAACAGTGTATAGAAACTATACACTATTAGTGTATCATATATAAATCCTTAAAAAGGTTTGTATATGATGCACTGACAATATATAATTGTTATACACTGTTAATACATTAGAAGTTAACACCTTATCAATTAGCAAATTAAAAAATATGTCAAGCCCTTAAAAGTAAATATAAATAATTTTTTTTAATTTGTTCATAAGGGCTTATTGATGAAATGTCAACATCTAATATATTGATAGTGTATAGAAACTATACACTATCAGTATATCATATATAAATCCTTAAAAGAGTTTGTATATAATGCACCGACAGTATATAGTTTCTAAACATTGTCAATGCATAAGAGATTGACACCTCATCAATTGGCAAAAATTTTGGTATGATTTGGACAAAAATTTTACTACGCATTATGCGTTTGGATAAAATTTGGATAGTGATTTTAAGACACTCTACCATATGAATTCGACGATAAATAATAACTAGTTTTAAACATGTGCAATACACGAAAATATATTAATTAAACAATAAATTCGTTGATGATATATTTTTTTCAAATTTTATAATATAAATTATTATATTTATGAAAAAGACAACATTTGTAATTTTTATATAATATAAAAAAATTATAAATTGGATATAATAATTATATAAATTTTGGAAAAGGTAAACAACCTCATATTGTAATTTATTGAAGGAAAATAGTATCTAAAGAAATTTAACATGTCCTTGATTCCAAGTTATTAAAATTTTCTTTGTCTTAAAGTCAATTTCGTGTACAAATGTTTTTGAATAGAGAATCTTCAATGATTTCTTGTTGATCTGAAGAGGTAACAAATGGTTATTACGTATGATTTGTCACTTTACTTAATGATCCAACATATTGCACAAATGGAATAGAAGATATGGATAAGATATTAATCTGCAAATTGATTAAATTAAGTTTCAATTATAATATATGTTATATGATATAACAAATTTATGTATAATGGTAAAAAATATAAAATAAAGATAATAAAACTTATAAATATTAAATATATCTTTAAAAGTATGTCCATCAAATAACCGTCTACTCAAAAGATTATTTCAATTGTTTGATTTCTTATCTCTTCTACTGACAACAATGAATCTTGAATCACACTACTATATGAAAGATTGGAAGTGTGTTGTGAATAAACCCTCTTAAAAGTCATTACTCTGCTAATAGAATTATTTTAATTTGCAATCATCCTTGGAAAGACAGGCGCCATTGTCACGTGAGTAATGGGAGTAAATGGACATCTATTTGGTTGGATCAGTAGTTGAGAATGACCACTTGCATTGCTGCTTTGTGAGAATTAACTATAATTTGGGTCAATGTTCTCTGTGTATAGAGTATGATTGTTTCCTAAAAGATTTTGGTTGTTCTGTGATTTTTAATTGGTTCTTGATTAACAGTTTGAGTAACTCGACACATCCATAGTACAATGTGGTGTCAAAAATATATTTTGACTTATTCTACATGGAGCAATATGCTTTGAATGTTGCTTTTGAGTTAAAATTGTCCTTCTCCTTTGTCTATTTAATCTTGTGTCATACTACATTAATTATAATCATTATTTAGTTAACTTATTATTTAAAAATTATTAAATAATGAAAACAAAAACAACAAAACATTCTTTTATACATTAATAAAATATGTTATCAACGAAAAATATACATTGAAAATAATATTAATTTCTGTTAAAAATAATTGTACATTATCATAAGTGTAACAAATATTAATATATGATTAGCTTACTTGAGTAAATTGATAAAAAAATAAATCATATATAATATATAATATATTAATATAATAATTAAGAAAATAAAATCCTAATATTAAATTTAAATTTTTGAATTCGAAATAGAATTCTCATACAAAATTGAGAGATCACTGAATTATGCATTTATTATGACATTGGATTGTAAATGTGTGTGTATATATTTCGTGTTAAAACAAATTAAAGAACATTTCAATTCCATTAACTCATAACTTAAAAACTAAAATAGCAAGAATTATCAAAAAAATATTTTAAGATGAAGCAATGCTATTTTTTAAGTGAAAACAAACATTTGGAATGCACCACAGAACAGAAAAGACCCAAAGCAAGACTAACACATGACTTATCGGTAAGTATTGAACATTTATCCACCAACTGTTGCTCTATTTAGCGATCATCATTAAAAAGAAAACACCCAAAATTAAAGTTTCCTAGGATAACTTAGATTACCAGACTTCATACTTAACAAAAAAATTGTTCTAACCTTAAATTTAAGCATCTTTTGATTTCAAAATTTTAATGAATTTTACATATAAAATTTTAAGAAGGAAGTAATTAATCAATAAATTCTAGTAGGCAAAATCTTACTGTTTATATTGATTCAATAACAACCAAGCCTCTCATACAGAAGAGAAAAAACTCTATGCACTGGAACAATTTTAGACTCCAACATAAATGAAAATGATGTTAGATATTTTAATGACCCACATTAATGACCCATGTGATTAATGTAACTCTTCGATTAAATGTTAGATATTTTAATGACTCATTAATGATCCATGTAATTAATGTGACTCTTCAGTTAAATGAAATGAGATGATAAATTAATTATCATCGTAAATGAAATATTAAGAAATACATTGAATTGATAAGGGTTATACTTGATGGACGTGTATTTCATTATGACAAAATTAATGTTTTACGAAAAATGTGAAAAGA
Organism: Heritiera littoralis; assembly: GCA_031772115.1. NCBI lineage: Eukaryota > Viridiplantae > Streptophyta > Magnoliopsida > Malvales > Malvaceae > Heritiera > Heritiera littoralis. Next base: position 1,082,999 of record JAPDPK010000109.1, on the reverse strand, counting down.
TATGTTGCTTTTCACGAAAAGACTCCTCCTCTCACTATTTCTATATAAAGTATATTTATCTCCATCAAGAAGAGACACTGAAGAGCACAAGAGGTCAAGTGAGAGAAAGAAGTTCTTCTCAAAATTATCTTTAAAAATTCGTTAAGATTATCTTCAAGAATTTATCATAGAACAAGGTATGTTTTTCTTTTAATTAAGTAATTGTGAAAATCATTCTGTTCGAAGAACTTGGAAATTATGATTATGTAAAATAATTATTTATTTGCATAACATGATTTAAATAACAAATGAAGCAAAAAGTGTAGATTTAAAAACCAATAAATGAATCAACCAAGTGAGTACAAAATAAAAAAAAAACCAATATTTTTTAGTATAAAAATAATAGCAAATTTGTATTAAAATCACAAAAAACTAACCTTAATTTTTTGAGTTAAATTAACTCAAAAATCTAAGCTTTAGTTGATTTCGAGATAAATTGCGATAATTGCGAATTTTCCTCTTTTTTGAGTTAGGTATCGTAAAATTTAATTTTTGATGTTAATAGATTGGTTGAAATAAATAAATAAATTTATTAAGGGATTGGAATATTTTTATATTATAATACTTGATCAATTTATAAATTAGAAATTTAGTAATTAGAAATTTAATTTGGTATTAAGAAAAAAATTAAAATTAAAATTAAATCAACATTTAAAGAAATCAAAATATGTGTGTATATAATTATATATATGTACAATTATAAGAATATATATAAATAATAAATGTTGTTTTTAAATTAAAGTATATATATTAATAAATAATAAAATAGGAAAATATATGATTTAAGGAATATATAATTATAATATAAATTATACATATTTGTGTGTTTTAAATATATGTATGGAAAGTATAAATTATATTTATATAAATGTATGAAATAGTATATGTTATATATATAATTGTAAATATAAAATAGATTTATAATATATATGTATATTAAAAAAAAAAAGGAAGAAGAAATAATGTCGCAGCAAGCTTCTCGTAGAAGCTTGCTGCACTGATTAAAACAAAAAAAAGCAAAAGAAAAAAAGAGTGAAAAGAGAGAAATTTTAAACATTAGATTTGCTGGCAATTTTCCATTGGAACAACACATAAATAAAGAAGACAAAAGAGTGTCTTCTTGAAATCTTTCAAGTCGGCAAAGAAAGAGAGAAAAAAACCGCAGCACCGACTTCCTTGTTTCAATTAAGACAGAAAAGATACGAAAAAGTAAAGCAAAGAGAGGGAAATTTATTAGCTTACTAGGTGGTATAATTTTATTCGATGGTGTATAAATAAAAGAGGATGAATAAAACACTACTTAGCCATTTCTTGCAGTCATTCTCACCGACTTTCCCCTGCATCCGATTTTTCTTTGCTGCCATTTTTCTGCTGCACGACCTTGCTTCGTTAGCCATGGTAAAATTTCACTCTCTTCCATTAAATCATCAAACCTCTTTCACCCACCTTACTTCTTATCTCAAGAGCTACAAAAAGGCTGGATTTGGTGACTAGAAACGAGAGAAAGAAAAGCAGGTAGCTGCTTTTCTGTTTCATGTAACAGTGAAGGTGAGCAGTGAATAGCTTTTATGCCATTTTAGTTGATTAGTTTGATAGTTTAAAACATGAGTAATATTTGAGGCTTTAAAAATGAAATAAAAATCAGATATAAGTGTCTCCCGTAGGTTCGGCCATGAATGAAAATGAAGAAATTTTGTGGGTTTTGATGTATGTTAAGTAGAAATTAGTAGAAAATGATGATTGAAAGCTGTTGGGACTTGGCTAAAATGGAAGCTTGCAAAACAGAGCATGTGGCGTGGAGAGGGTTGTTCTTCGGCCAAACAGGGGCTGGAAATGGTGATGAAATTCTGTTGGGTTGTAGGTGTTTGATAGAATTTCTAAGTGAGTAGATGAGGTACATGAAATTATATCAAGTTGAAGCTACTGGCAGTAGTAGCTGGAAACAGAAAAGAAAAGAGTAGAAAACGGGAAAGAAAAGAAAAGATAACCAGAAAAGAAAATAAAGAAAACAGAAAAGAAGAGAAAAGAAAATAAAAATTGAATATTCATTATAATTAGAATAAGGAAAGATTTTAATAAAAATATAGTTATGCTAGGACATTTGATAGGAAGGTAAATAAATAAATAAATTAGTTTGAGATTAATAAAATGGAAAATATGAATTTATAAAATATTCATTTTGTTGTATACGGGATTTTTAAATGTAACTTGGGATTATTTGTGACATGAGAATTAGAGAAAGAACAGGATCAATGGAAGATTATGTTTTGGGTAATTAGTAAGAAATACAAATAAAGAAATTATAGAAAATTATAAATTAAAAGACAGAAATTTATAGAACACTTATTATACTTAGAATATAGAATTTTAAATATAAAGTGGAATTAATAATGACATGGGATTTAAAGAAACGAATGGAATTTAATTGAAATGATATCTTGGTATTTTGTAGTAAATAAAAATAAATTAATGGTTGAGAATGATAAATAGGAAAATATAAATTAATAGAATATTTATTAAAATTTTAATATAGAATTTTAAATATAACTTATTATTATCGTGTAATGTGAAGTACGAGAAATAAAGAGGCGTAAATAAGGTTATCGGATTTTGGATACTGCACGGAAATAGAGATAAGAAATATATATAGGAGTTGCATAGAAAATTTTATTACTTGCAATTGAAAATTATAAGAAATCTCATTTTAATTGTTCTCACTTTATTTCCTGAATTTAAGGAAATAGAATTTATCCTTAATCTCAACAAGCCTAAATATTGCATGTCATGAAATGTTTTACATGAATTGAATTATATGACATAAGTTACCTGAATTGCATTATATGAAATGATTTACATAAAATGAATTACATGAACTACCTTACATGAGATGATTTACAAGAATTATATTATATGAAATGTTTTACATGAGATGATTTACAAGAATTATATTATATGAAATGTTTTACATGAATTACATTATATACAATGATTTACATGAATTGTATTATATAAAATGATTTACATGAATTGCATTACATGAATTGAAATACATGAAATGCTTTACATGAATTATTCTACATGATATGATTTACTTGCATTGAGTTTCATGAAATGATTTACATGATTTAGAACTACAGGAAATGGTTTACATGATTGAATTACATGAAACACGTTCTAGGAAATAAGTTACATGATTTGAATTACACGAAATGATTAACATGAATTTAATTTCTTGAAATGATTTACATGAATCGATTTATATGAAATGATTTTTTTACGAGATTGATATCTCCCTAATGATTGTGTATATGAGACAGTGATGATTAGGCTGGAAGACATCCCAAATCTTCTCCTTTATATGATATGACTGTGGAAATTATGGTCAAACCCATAAGTTTACGCAGTGAGCACTTGACCAATGCGAATTGTTAGTGATCGACGATGGCCATTTGTTACAGTGTTTCGTAGGATTGGCTAAGGAGTTCCGGATCCCTAGCCTTCCTATACATGTCCCTTATGGGATATAGTGCATACATGAATCTTTGGGAGATTATTTTCTATCGATAAACAATATTTGACAAATGATTGATTTATTGAATGATTTAATTTAGGAGAATAGTGAATGATTTGATTTACGAGATTAATACATGAACTGATTGAAAAGTGACAAAGGAAGTGATACAAGTTTTACAGGATATGTTTTCTTATGCAAGTGCATTTATCCTATTTTAAGGATTTTAAATGAATCACTTTACTACATTGTATACTGAATTGATTTATATAAATTGTTTACATAAAGTATTACTGCATAAAATGATTTTAAAGGTTTTAATATTCATATTTTAAATTATTTTTATAATGTGCACTTTTATATATGTTTCTGTCACGACCCGAAGACCGCGACTTTCACTCGATTCTTATACTTTTCTTAGTCTACAAATTTATGGACTAAATTTTTCTTTTCCATTTTAAGGTTTGTATTCGGTGTCAGTGTAATTACTATACTACCTATGACCTTATAGTCATCCCATTTAAATATTAAACAAACACGGAAACGGTTCTTAGTTACATCCCGACTTGTTAAACAAAATGTGTACTGTGCATCAATTAAAGTCATACATGTAAACAAGCATTTTATAAGTTCCATATACCTCCGGAAACTAGTACCAAGTCCATACACCGTCTCCTATGCCCACCTAGCAGCTCACACGGCAGATGTTAACTTCAATAATCTGAAAGAGATGAAATTTAGTGGGGTGAGCAAAACCACGGCTCAGTAAGATACTAATATAAATACAGAAGTAGGATTACACTGTCTTAAACTGCAAGGCTTAAACTTGCAATGATGCAATTACAGTTAATCCTTTCTCATCGATACATCTCATTATTACTTCTCATTTTCACTTTTTCATTTCATAATCATACTCTGGTATGCCATCATCTCATATCAGTTCTCATATTTACCTTTCATTTCATAATCATATTTCTGTATTCTATCATCTCTTATCAATTCTCATATTGTGGATCATGATCACGGTGGTACCCAATCATAATTCTCTTCGTGTATTTCTATATTCGTGTTTCAAACATATCATGACCTCATATAGATGAAATATCGTTACCACCGAGTCATGACATTCCTCATGGAATTCTCACATACTAAGCATATTATCATATTAGGGTTTAATATGCAATTCATGTAAATTTTCTGTATAAACCGCGATCATTTCAAATCATATCATATATACTTTAGGACATGCTCAACATATGCATTTTCAAAAGTTGCCTTTAAGGCATAATATAAACATATTCAATTTCAATTCATGTATTCGTTTTCAGAGCATGTCTAAAACATGTGCGGTTTTAAAACAATTTTCATATACTATAAATCATATCAGGTTTAGAGTTCATATCAAATCAATCTATACTCTAAACCGCATGTCGTTTCAAATTCGACACAAAATCGTATATAAATCATGTAAGTGTCGAAATCATTTATCATATACTTTTAAATCATTTACTGTAAATCATATCAGGTCTAGAGTTCATATCAAATCAAACTATACTCTAGACCGCATATCATGCCATGTTCGACACAAAATCACATATAAATCATATAGTGTCGAATTCATATCTCATGGACTTTTAAAACATGTTTAAAACATGTTCTGTTTCAAAACATATTTCATTCCAAATCTGTTTCATGTACAGTATAAATCATGTCAAGTCTAGAGTTCATATCAATAAAATCATACTCTAGACTTCATATCATATTTGTTAGAGACTAGGCTAGATCCCTATCATCTCTCTATCAATAAAGACTTAAATCACTGTAGCTAGCAGTGAAAATCATATCGTCCCCTGGAAACCAACTAGGGCGCTATCTATGGCCATAGACCTCATATCTCTCAATCCCACTGATCAGGCAAGACTGAGACCTGTCCACGACTATTGTCGGACAAGCATATCTGCCTAATGAGCAAAGCTCCAATTAGGCGGTTTCCACTATGCTTTATTGAATTTAATTCTTTTAGGGTGCCTACAGTCTCATAAAACATTTAAATCTATAGCTTTCTTTTCAATATCATGCAAAGCATATGGTAAAATTCTGTATGATATTTAATACATCAAAATATATATATCTACCATATACTTTCATTTCAAAACAAATCAATACTTTTCAGTATTCATATAAACATTATTAAAATGTTTCAAGTTGCAAGAAGGCATGCTTAAATGCGATGCTGTAAAACATTTCAGTATGCAACTTCGGTAATGTTTCCATCAAATACGCTAAAGCGATTCATTTAACTTTATCACCATCAATTATTCGATTTCAAGACTTTCTTTCTGTCAACCAGTAAATCACTATACAATTCATTCACTATTCATCTAATTCAGTATTCAATTTGCTCAGTACTCAATTCATTTGGAAATCGAATCACTTGGTATTTAGACCATTCGGTATTCCATATCCTTTCTTGATCGTCATTGACTATTATAATCATTTATACACTTCATCATCAATATTAAGATCGCATCATTAGTATGAATCCTCTAAGTTTCGATAAGCATTTAAACATCAATTTCTAAAATAGTCATCAAGTTACCGAATTTATGCAAATAATAATATCATCCTTCAATATCTGTTCCAGAATCAACATCGAGGATAACAGAATCATAAAATCGATAGTCACTTATCAAATCCATCTATGATTTGATCTATTGATACATGTTCATCATTTTCGATTTGAGGTCCAATTTCATTTACTATCACAAAATCGTATCTAAATCCTCAAATCCATTTTCATGTGGCCTTTATGATTTTATCCGAACTTATGCAATTGTCGATCTTATTATTCAAGATCTATTCTAAGGTTATAAGCAAAAATCATCTTTTCACATATTTATCACTCGTTTCTTTGAATCCATAATTGATCGGATTGTGTCGTAATTCAATCTCTATTTCAATCTCTCGAATTTGTCCATATTATCGTTTTCGAAATTATTTCAAAATCATGAAACCGGACTCGGTAAATTCTGGAAATCATTACTCCGTTAATAACTTCACAATCCAATCATTCGACCATCGAAATTTCAACTGTGATCTTCTCTTCCAAGCTATATCATATAATTATCATCACTTTTATCCGTGATCCGTCTAATTAATAATTCCACCTCAATCTCAACTTGATACCATTTGTGATATTAAAATTACTTGATTTATCGATTCTACACACTCCTTTGGTAATACTATAAAATCCTTTCAATATTTATTTTCAATAATTATCTCCAAGATTCCATTTATGTGAGAAACTTAATCTTTTTCTTCAAATATTTTCCTAAAAATTTCGACAGCATAACGGCTTAATTTTCCCTAACCTCCTGCAAGGGAAACACAATTTATACTTGCAGCCGTTGATTCTCACCAATTTTACCTCTTACTAAGACCCCCACCATCAGTTGTGGGTCCTCTTAGCATTTTTAGCAAATCAATTTAAATCGATGCATCATATAAAAATCATAATTCCATTTAAAGTCAATTAAATAAATGCATCATAAAAAAAATCATAATTCCCACATACAATATAAAGCTACTAATGCTTTATAAAAGTATCTTACCTATTCGCCAAGCTTAGCGTACTTTCCGATTTCCGAGCCTTGCCGAACTCCACCGTTCGTCTTATTTCCATTTTTTTGCTACAATTTCAATAATTGAGACATATTTTCATTTAGAAAATAATCCAACAATTTCTAATAAATTCTATAGAAATATAACAAAAACTTTTAATTTTCCTTACCCATTTCTTCTTCTTCTTTTTCTTCTTCCTTTTTCCTTTTCCTTTTTTTTTTTTTTTTTCTTTTTCCTTTTCTTTTTCTTTTTCTTTCTCCTTCTTTTTCCTTTCTTTTTCTTTTCTTTTTCCTGAACCGGGTCGGGTCGGGTTCGGGTCGGACCGGGTCAGGCGGGTCGGATCGGGTCAGGCGGGTCGGATCGGGTCGGACCGGGTCAGACCGGTTCAATCTTCTGCTGGCCGGTTCGGTCACCGGCGGCCACCCATTCCGGCGATTCAGCCACTCCACAGCTTGCCGAGGTTGCAAGGACTCCGGATCTGGCCTCGGTTTCGCCCCATCACCGGCGACGGCACCGGATCTGGCGACGTGGGTTTCGGCTCCTTTCTCCTCCGTTTTCTCCTTCCTCCGTCGTCGTTCTTCCTCACCGGCGGTCTTCCTTTGCTTCCCCTCAGCTCCACCGAGCTCGGGGTTGGGGTGGCGGTGCCTAGACCGGCCGGCACCGCCACTTTCCTCTTTTCTCTTTTCCTTCGGTTTTTTTCTCTTCTCCCATTTCCGCTTCGCTTCTGTTTTTTTTTTCGTTTTTCTTTCCCGCCGTTGGCACCGGCGTCAGCTTCCTCTCCTCGGCTCACCGGCGGCGACGTCGTCTCTTCCTCCTCCCGGCGCCGGCCGGCTCGCCTTTTTCCTCTTTTGCTTTTACGTTTTCTCCTCTGTTTTAACAGAGGAGAAAACATGGGAATCGGGTATATCCCGATTCCCTCCTTTCTTTTTTTTTTTTTTTTTATATTTATAATTATATATATATATATATATATCAAAATATTAAACATATATATAATTATATATTTTTCATATAAACCATTTTTATATATATATATATATATACACTTTGATTTTAAAGTACTATATATATATTTTTCATATATATTACATATATACATAAATGTATAATAAAATACATATGTATTTATTCCATGTATAAATATATATTTATCAAAAGCATATTTATATAATATCATTATATAAATCTATCAAAATATATATATTTTTATTTCTTATTAAGTTTTGGATTTCTTTATATCCAAATTTATTTCTCCATCTTCTTATTTAATTTGGATTTCCATTTATCCAAATTAAATTTCTCGGATACCTTATATTTATTTCGAAAATTCTTGGTCTTCACATTCTCCCCACCTTAAGAAATTCGGTCCTCCGAATTGCACTTAATAAAAGATGGTACCGTTTCGTATGCTTATAATTCTTATCCTCTCAATCATCCTTTAATTGATACTGCCAGCATACCTTCAATATTAAAATCACTTTATATACTGTTATATATCGTTTTTCTCTATATTTTTTTTTTATACTCCTTAAAATTTCCTTTCTGCCCACTTTCCATATCGGTCTCTCTATACTTCTAATGTGTTTTGTCATTTCACTCTTTGCAATACATATCCCCTTATAATTCGAAATCGTAAATTTCAATTTCCAATAATCCTCAAAATTAAGATGGAGCTGTACTTTCGACCAAACCATATACCTTGTTCGATCATTTTCATTGGCGATTCCTTTACCTCTTTCAATCCTTTTCAATTCACATATCGATCATATTCTATACAATCATTCCATTATTTTTCATATAAACTACCACAATCAATCATTCTCGATCATTTATATCCTATTCCTTTAAGGTGATACACAATTCTTCTAAACCATATCGATATCATTCGTTAACGGTTTCCAGTCCGTTTTAATAGGTCATCGATTGGCATCTTTATGTCAAAGCCCAGCCTGTTTCAATAGGCCGTCAACTGGTATCACCCATACCAATAGCTGACTAATCTTGGTACAGATTGAAAATCAACAAGTTTACATGTAGACACTACACAGTACATGGGATGTAACACTATCACTGTCTCAACTACACCGACACGTACTAGACAAACCGTGCTCTGATACCATTAAATCTGTCACGACCCGAAGACCGCGACTTTCACTCGATTCTTATACTTTTCTTAGTCTACAAATTTATGGACTAAATTTTTCTTTTCCATTTTAAGGTTTGTATTCGGTGTCAGTGTAATTACTATACTACCTAGGTGACTTATAGTCATCCCATTTAAATATTAAACAAACACGGAAACGGTTCTTAGTTACATCCCGACTTGTTAAACAAAATGTGTACTGTGCATCAATTAAAGTCATACATGTAAACAAGCATTTTATAAGTTCCATATACCTCCGGAAACTAGTACCAAGTCCATACACCGTCTCCTATGCCCACCTAGCAGCTCACACGGCAGATGTTAACTTCAATAATCTGAAAGAGATGAAATTTAGTGGGGTGAGCAAAACCACGGCTCAGTAAGATACTAATATAAATACAGAAGTAGGATTACACTGTCTTAAACTGCAAGGCTTAAACTTGCAATGATGCAATTACAGTTAATCCTTTCTCATCGATACATCTCATTATTACTTCTCATTTTCAATTTTTCATTTCATAATCATACTCTGGTATGCCATCATCTCATATCAGTTCTCATATTTACCTTTCATTTCATAATCATATTTCTGTATTCTATCATCTCTTATCAATTCTCATATTGTGGATCATGATCACGGTGGTACCCAATCATAATTCTCTTCGTGTATTTCTATATTCGTGTTTCAAACATATCATGACCTCATATAGATGAAATATCGTTACCACCGAGTCATGACATTCCTCATGGAATTCTCACATACTAAGCATATTATCATATTAGGGTTTAATATGCAATTCATGTAAATTTTCTGTATAAACCGCGATCATTTCAAATCATATCATATATACTTTAGGACATGCTCAACATATGCATTTTCAAAAGTTGCCTTTAAGGCATAATATAAACATATTCAATTTCAATTCATGTATTCGTTTTCAGAGCATGTCTAAAACATGTGCGGTTTTAAAACAATTTTCATATACTATAAATCATATCAGGTTTAGAGTTCATATCAAATCAATCTATACTCTAAACCGCATGTCGTTTCAAATTCGACACAAAATCGTATATAAATCATGTAAGTGTCGAAATCATTTATCATATACTTTTAAATCATTTACTGTAAATCATATCAGGTCTAGAGTTCATATCAAATCAAACTATACTCTAGACCGCATATCATGCCATGTTCGACACAAAATCACATATAAATCATATAGTGTCGAATTCATATCTCATGGACTTTTAAAACATGTTTAAAACATGTTCTGTTTCAAAACATATTTCATTCCAAATCTGTTTCATGTACAGTATAAATCATGTCAAGTCTAGAGTTCATATCAATAAAATCATACTCTAGACTTCATATCATATTTGTTAGAGACTAGGCTAGATCCCTATCATCTCTCTATCAATAAAGACTTAAATCACTGTAGCTAGCAGTGAAAATCATATCGTCCCCTGGAAACCAACTAGGGCGCTATCTATGGCCATAGACCTCATATCTCTCAATCCCACTGATCAGGCAAGACTGAGACCTGTCCACGACTATTGTCGGACAAGCATATCTGCCTAATGAGCAAAGCTCCAATTAGGCGGTTTCCACTATGCTTTATTGAATTTAATTCTTTTAGGGTGCCTACAGTCTCATAAAACATTTAAATCTATAGCTTTCTTTTCAATATCATGCAAAGCATATGGTAAAATTCTGTATGATATTTAATACATCAAAATATATATATCTACCATATACTTTCATTTCAAAACAAATCAATACTTTTCAGTATTCATATAAACATTATTAAAATGTTTCAAGTTGCAAGAAGGCATGCTTAAATGCGATGCTGTAAAACATTTCAGTATGCAACTTCGGTAATGTTTCCATCAAATACGCTAAAGCGATTCATTTAACTTTATCACCATCAATTATTCGATTTCAAGACTTTCTTTCTGTCAACCAGTAAATCACTATACAATTCATTCACTATTCATCTAATTCAGTATTCAATTTGCTCAGTACTCAATTCATTTGGAAATCGAATCACTTGGTATTTAGACCATTCGGTATTCCATATCCTTTCTTGATCGTCATTGACTATTATAATCATTTATACACTTCATCATCAATATTAAGATCGCATCATTAGTATGAATCCTCTAAGTTTCGATAAGCATTTAAACATCAATTTCTAAAATAGTCATCAAGTTACCGAATTTATGCAAATAATAATATCATCCTTCAATATCTGTTCCAGAATCAACATCGAGGATAACAGAATCATAAAATCGATAGTCACTTATCAAATCCATCTATGATTTGATCTATTGATACATGTTCATCATTTTCGATTTGAGGTCCAATTTCATTTACTATCACAAAATCGTATCTAAATCCTCAAATCCATTTTCATGTGGCCTTTATGATTTTATCCGAACTTATGCAATTGTCGATCTTATTATTCAAGATCTATTCTAAGGTTATAAGCAAAAATCATCTTTTCACATATTTATCACTCGTTTCTTTGAATCCATAATTGATCGGATTGTGTCGTAATTCAATCTCCATTTCAATCTCTCGAATTTGTCCATATTATCGTTTTCGAAATTATTTCAAAATCATGAAACCGGACTCGGTAAATTCTGGAAATCATTACTCCGTTAATAACTTCACAATCCAATCATTCGACCATCGAAATTTCAACTGTGATCTTCTCTTCCAAGCTATATCATATAATTATCATCACTTTTATCCGTGATCCGTCTAATTAATAATTCCACCTCAATCTCAACTTGATACCATTTGTGATATTAAAATTACTTGATTTATCGATTCTACACACTCCTTCGGTAATACTATAAAATCCTTTCAATATTTATTTTCAATAATTATCTCCAAGATTCCATTTATGTGAGAAACTTAATCTTTTTCTTCAAATATTTTCCTAAAAATTTCGACAGCATAACGGCTTAATTTTCCCTAACCTCCTGCAAGGGAAACACAATTTATACTTGCAGCCGTTGATTCTCACCAATTTTACCTCTTACTAAGACCCCCACCATCAGTTGTGGGTCCTCTTAGCATTTTTAGCAAATCAATTTAAATCGATGCATCATATAAAAATCATAATTCCATTTAAAGTCAATTAAATAAATGCATCATAAAAAAATCATAATTCCCACATACAATATAAAGCTACTAATGCTTTATAAAAGTATCTTACCTATTCGCCAAGCTTAGCGTACTTTCCGATTTCCGAGCCTTGCCGAACTCCACCGTTCGTCTTATTTCCATTTTTTTGCTACAATTTCAATAATTGAGACATATTTTCATTTAGAAAATAATCCAACAATTTCTAATAAATTCTATAGAAATATAGCAAAAACTTTTAATTTTCCTTACCCATTTCTTCTTCTTCTTTTTCTTCTTCCTTTTTCCTTTTCCTTTTTCTTTTTCTTTTTTTTTTTTTTCTTTTTCCTTTTCTTTTTCTTTTTCTTTCTCCTTCTTTTTCCTTTCTTTTTCTTTTCTTTTTCCTGAACCGGGTCGGGTCGGGTTCGGGTCGGACCGGATCAGGCGGGTCGGATCGGGTCGGACCGGGTCAGACCGGTTCAATCTTCTGCTGGCCGGTTCGGTCACCGGCGGCCACCCATTCCGGCGGTTCAGCCACTCCACAGCTTGCCGAGGTTGCAAGGACTCCGGATCTGGCCTCGGTTTCGCCCCATCACCGGCGACGGCACCGGATCTGGCGACGTGGGTTTCGGCTCCTTTCTCCTCCGTTTTCTCCTTCCTCCGTCGTCGTTCTTCCTCACCGGCGGTCTTCCTTTGCTTCCCCTCAGCTCCACCGAGCTCGGGGTTGGGGTGGCGGTGCCTAGACCGGCCGGCACCGCCACTTTCCTCTTTTCTCTTTTCCTTCGGTTTTTTTCTCTTCTCCCATTTCCGCTTCGCTTCTGTTTTTTTTTTCGTTTTTCTTTCCCGCCGTTGGCACCGGCGTCAGCTTCCTCTCCTCGGCTCACCGGCGGCGACGTCGTCTCTTCCTCCTCCCGGCGCCGGCCGGCTCGCCTTTTTCCTCTTTTGCTTTTACGTTTTCTCCTCTGTTTTAACAGAGGAGAAAACATGGGAATCGGGTATATCCCGATTCCCTCCTTTCTTTTTTTTTTTTTTATATTTATAATTATATATATATATATATATCAAAATATTAAACATATATATAATTATATATTTTTCATATAAACCATTTTTATATATATATATATATACACTTTGATTTTAAAGTACTATATATATATTTTTCATATATATTACATATATACATAAATGTATAATAAAATACATATGTATTTATTCCATGTATAAATATATATTTATCAAAAGCATATTTATATAATATCATTATATAAATCTATCAAAATATATATATTTTTATTTCTTATTAAGTTTTGGATTTCTTTATATCCAAATTTATTTCTCCATCTTCTTATTTAATTTGGATTTCCATTTATCCAAATTAAATTTCTCGGATACCTTATATTTATTTCGAAAATTCTTGGTCTTCACAGTTTCTTACTGGGTATTTCCCAAAGCTCACCCCCTTCTCACCATCCCAAATAACTTATTGGTATACAAGAAGTCCGCTGCCTTTAGTTAATAGCAGAAATTGCTAAAAGTTAAAAGTATCAAGTGATCAGATATTTGTTAAATGTTTTTTTATATTCAGACATGTATTTGCACAGCAGTTGTATTTATGAAATAGAGCATAAATATGTATCGAAAATTAATGGGATATAACTTATATGAAGTTTATTGTGAACAGAATCGTAGTTATTATATTATAGTTTGTATTTAATTTATTATTATTAATTGAATTAATGGTATACCGAATTGGTTGAAATGAAAAGATGATTCTACTTACACCGATACCGAATGCAAATCTATTGTTACCAATTAATTGAGAGAAAATGATAGTATCGAAAAGGAAAAATTTAGTTCGAAATTTTCTAATTCCGGATGTTACATAAATTCTCCTATAACAATGAGAGATTAAAAAAATTACATTAGTGAAAATTATTTAGTTAATATAAAACTACAATTATCATTGAAATTTATATGTATAATGTCAAAAAAGAAGTAATTAATCAATAAATTGTAATAAGAGAAACTTTACCGTTTATATTAAAACAAGGACAATAAAGCCTCTTATGCAGGAGCCGAAAAATTTCATCACACAGTAGCAATTAAAAAATGCAAAACAAAAAGACTCTAACAAAAATAAGCATGAAGCAAAAGAATGAAAAATCAAAAATCAATAAATTAGCAAAGAAAGTGGGAAGAAAATGAATAGAAAAAATGAGAGAAATACAAAGAGATGAGATAACAATACGTATCTTTTATAAGCAGTGTAATTATTTAAGAGTAATAAAATATGGGTAAAATGTTTGATAAAGGATATTTGTTATTCATTTAAATTTTAATATTGATGATAGAATAATCAATAAAAGATTATTGATTTGTTTATTTAATTTTAATATGAGTAGATAAATGAATTGATATAAGATTATCTCATTACTGTTTTAATTTAAATATTTATAGATAGATGGTAAAATAATCAATAAAAGATTATCTCATTATTGTTTTAATTTTAATATAGATAGATGTTTATCTCTTTATTTAAATGTTAAGACGTTTTTTAATTAAATTAAAAAAGATAAATTTAATTAAATGATTGTTGGCTATTGCAATCGTAACAAAAGTAGAATGCATTAACATCATAAAAGTTGGTGTGATCAAACTACTCATTTTATCATTTAAATAATTAAAATTTTTTAATTGGTAAAAGACGTAGATATGGATGTTATATTATCAATTAATACAGATGTTTAATTATTGAAAATAATTTATTTTGTATTTTTAATATAAATTTATATAGAAATAGAAACTTTTATGAAATTTTAAAAGGGATAATTATTATTTTAGAATAATAAATGTTACGTGTCAAACTTACAATCAATCCACATAGAATGTTTTACTTTGAGCCAACTACTTTGGCTTATATATATATATATATAAGATTATTATATATTAAGATATATTTTTATTTATAAATAATATAATACTTAATTAAATTAATTTATTAACTATTTTAATTATGCTTTTTAATATTAATTTATTTTTATGAGTTAATTTAAATTTATTAATTCTTTTTAAAAATATGCATTAAAATTGAAATTTGAAATTTAAAATTGAAATCAAGTTTTGACTTAATAAAGGAATATTTAGTGGTTTTGGGTAGTTAATAGATATTTTTTATATTATATGGTTAAAGTTTAAGGAGTAAAAATAAAAATATTCGAATAATTAAATAAGTTTGTGTATTGTAAATTATAATCTGATTCAGATTTAGGTATCCCAAAATTTGTTATGCAAAATGGATTACAAAACTTGTCTACTTAAGGTAATTTGAAGATGAAAGCTTGAACTTTTTCTTTGACTTCAATTTTTGGAATTTGACATCTTTGAATCGTGAATAATCATAAACTAAAGCAGTAATAGACTTCAAGGAGTGATACTATAGTGTCACTTTCCTTAATAGTTATTTCACCCCTCCAGTTATGGTATGCAAAAAAGATTTTTGAAATAGCCTCAAGATACAATTAAATCAACTTTTTTTGATATCATCTTGCATTTGTAACATTTTATTTTTATTCTTTTTAATGTTTATATTTAATATGCTGACACTAAATAGTCTCTATGCATAGTTTATTAATAACAATGTAAAATTTTATTAATGAGTATGTTTCAAAAAAAATTATTAATGAGTCTAGTTTAAAAACATGAACAATTAAAGCTTGACTTAGCCGTTGTTACCCATTTTTAGAAGAAATTAGGTCCAAGGTTCAATTCCTCCTATTCCTTGTTGTACCACTTACGAATCAAAAAGTTTAAAAACATATAAATCTTAAAATTAAATTAAAAAACTTTATTAATATTTATTTTTAAGAATTTACATATTTTTAATTTTACTCGTTAACAATGTGTCATCTTATCATTGATCGATAATGTATAATTTTTATACATTGATAATGCATCAAATATGAACTCATTTTTTTTCATTTTTACTATTACAAATATGCATTTTTTTTTATCTTTGAATTTTCAAATTGATTCAAATCAAAAGATACGTAATGATTTTAAATATATTTAGTTAATATTAGGATTATTACTCTATCCACCGCTAGTAAAGTTTTTTAATTCCATAAACAGAATTGGATGATGACACGTGTCCCATTTTATTTATTTTTTATTTTCTTATTATTTTTAAAGGACACGTGTCATTATTCTAATCTTACTTGTGGAGTTAAAAAATTTCATTGATAGTAGATAGGATAATAATCCTTAATGTTATATTTACTATATTTAACAAAATATTTTAAAAAATTGATTAATTCAATTAGTTGGATTGATAATTTTAAGGATTATATATATTTTTTTGAAACATTAAGGATTATATTTAATACATTGTCAGTGAAGTTTTTTGATTCTATAAGCGGGATTAAGATGAGACACATGTTCACTAAAAATATTAAGAAAATAAAAAATAAATAAAATAAAACATGTGTTATCATCTTAATTCTACTTATAAAGTCCAAAAAAACTTCATTGACGGTGTATGAGATAATTATTCTAATTTTAAACATGAAAAACAGACCTAACTAATTTGATCAATTTCATAAATCAGTATTTGATTGAAATCGATTTAATTAAATCGAATAGACAAATTTAATTGATTAACTCGATGTTAACAGATTTCTACTAACATCTAACAGTGAAAAGAATATAATTTTCACTTCTATTGAGAAGCTAATGAAAATCGACCATAAAGAAATAATCAAATAGCATCAAATTTTCATAGATTTGATTATTCATTTTTTTTTCAACATTGATAGCACTTTAAAAGCTGAAAATTTCTTTTAGAAATTGAAAACATAATGTAATCGTTTTTTAAGGTATGTTTGGTAGATTAGAAAAATGAAAGAATGAATAAAACTGTAGTAAAAGATCAAAAGAAAATAACCTTTGTTAGTGCGTAGAAAATAAATAAAGTGTGAGAAAAAAATAAAAATATATTATTATTTTTTATTAACAAAAATAAATCCTTTCAAATTAAAAAATTAGTAAAGAAAAACGTAAATCTAAGTGTGTGTGTATATATATATATATATATATTTATATTTATAAAATTATCTTTTATTTTACTATCTTAACTATTTAATGCTACAATGGTAAAGTAATTTAATTTCATTTTGTTTATTTTCTTTCATATTTTTCATTTTTTCTACCAAACTCATCACTTTATCATCACAATCCTTATACCAAGAATATCAATAAAAAAAAACATTTTTTTCATATTTTTATTTTACTCTCTGTAGATACTTGATTTTGGAAAAACTAATATTTGCTTCATATTATAAGTGAAAGACAACCTCTTCTTACAATAATACTTCACAAGAATAACTTCTTCAGAAAAGCTTCTGTACAAGAACAACCTCTTATCAGAAGAGCTCATTACTCTTAAAAGAACTCATTCGCAGAATAGCTCTTCTCAGAACAGCTTTGCTCGGAACAACTCTTTACAGAACAACATATTCACAGAACAACTCATTTATGAAAAAGAAGCTATTCTGAAGAAGTGAAGATAACTCCGGAATAGGGCAGGGTTCTTGAGTTAACTTCACTATTGGGATGTCCTGGAGAGTTTGGCTTGGTGGATCAGATATGGAGATAGTTAAGAGTTCTTCTCTTAACCTTTCTCTGAAGTTTGAGTGCTCTTCCATGTTTCTTTCAGTACACCTTCTCCCAAAGCCTGAGTGCTCTTCCCTATTTCTTTCAGTACACCTTCTCCTAAAAATGTAACTCCCACTAGACAAAACATTAATGCTTTGTAACTGTCAATTCTCATTATTACATCATTAATACCAAAGATATGTAACTCCCATCCTCTACTCCTATATATAGAGGTTCTTGTTATCAGTGAAAGGACTTTTTTTTGGAGTGGCAAAGGAGCTAATCCATAAACTCTCTTAAATCCTCTCTGCACTGTTTTCTCTACACAGCCTTGTTCTTAGCCTTGCTCAACCTTCTACCGCCACCTGCCGCTGCACTCATTCTTCAGGGTCTGCTCCAGTCTTCCTCTCCGCCGCCTCTCGGCAAACCTCGTTTTACTGGTTTGCAACGTTTCCTCTCCATCACAGAAGAACCCATCTACATTTTGGCGACTCCACTGGGGAGGAGCGATTGCATTGAGTAGAACATCTTCAACCTTCACTTTGCCGGAAAACATGGAGAGCTCTACTGGAAATCAGGATGCTCAGACCCCTGCCTACATTCAAGAGTTGATGAAGATGATCCAAGCTTCTCAAGAAAGAATGCAAAAGTTGGAAGACACTATCTCCCAACTCACATCTTCCAATGCCACAACTTCTCAAGTTCAATTTGTCACTCCTGCTACTGCCGGGAATGAGAATACCTCTACTGGCAATAGGGGAAACCCAACCGATGCACCTGGTCCCGGAGGTGTTGAAAACATTGGTGCAAATAACACCACTATTGTTGGAACCTCTATTGTGACTCTTCCTTCATCCACAGCTCAAGGCTTTGTGACAAAAGAAGAGCTTCAAAGGTTGCTGGAACAAAAGAACAAGAGTTTGAGTTTTTCTGAATTTGATCTCAAGTTGCCTTACCCTGCTAGTGTGGCTGCTAAGCCATACCCCAAGGACTACACTAGTCCTAAGTTTAAACAATTCAATGGCAAGACTGGTGATGCTCGTGAGCATGTTATGAAATTTGTGGAAACTCTTGGTGTGGCGGGACTGGATGATGATTTAAAGTTGAAAGAGTTTTCCAAGTCTCTCACTGAAAAGGCATACACCTGGTATGTCAATCTTATTCCTGGTTCTGTAGAGTCCTGGAGTCAAATGTGCAGAATGTTTGGAGAGAAGTTCTTCTCTACTCAGGAGAAGGTTACTCTCATTGACTTGGGAAGAGAGCATCAAAATTCACGTGAAGATCTCATGGAGTATATCCGACGTCTTAGAGAAAAAATGTTAGACATTCAAGACTCACTTGATGAGAAAGAATTGGTGAAAGTATGTATCCAAAAAATGCTTGATGAGTGTAGAGTTTACCTAGAAAATCTACCTCTTCCAACCTTTGCTACTTTACTTGAAGCTGCAAGAAGAACCAATAATATAGTTCTTAAGCAAGGAGAAGATAATCATTTTACTCAAAGGAATGCTCCTATAGTGAATGCAATTCAAAGAAAGAAAAAAAAAGAGGATCTTCTCATCCTAACATACATCTTGGAAGAGATAATCTGAGAA
This sequence comes from Heritiera littoralis, assembly GCA_031772115.1. NCBI lineage: Eukaryota > Viridiplantae > Streptophyta > Magnoliopsida > Malvales > Malvaceae > Heritiera > Heritiera littoralis. The sequence continues at coordinate 1,063,308 of JAPDPK010000109.1, read as the reverse complement.
GAAGACAAGATGATGATGCTGACTTTCCACCATTCTTAGTTCCATTGGACAGAGTGAAAGCACTTTTCCCAGAATGGATTAGAGAAATGTAAATCCACCTTATGTTTCACAACTACCAACAACAGAAGAAAAGTCCAATCCAAAGTATTGTGTTGAATCTACTTTCGCTGATTTTAAGTTGAGATATATTATCTCCTTAATATATATTAGAGTTTGATCACTTTCTTTTTGGGTTGAGAACTCTTCTCCCCAATATGAAATTGAGATTTACTCATTGGCCGCAGCTCTATCGCTTATTATTTGGCCACAACTCTATCGCTTATACTTATAGCCGCAGCTTTATCGCTCATATCTTGGCTATGCTTTACTACTTATAATCCAGCCGCAGCTTTATCGCTCATATTTTGGCTATGCTTTACTACTTATAATCCAGCCGCAGCTTTATCGCTCATATTTCGGCTGAGAGACTTGCAAATCATATATTGACCGCAGCTTTAACGCTTATCTAAAAGGATTGAATCAATCTCCTTAATATTGAGTTGAGAGATAATCTCTCCTTGATGTAAAGTTGAGAAAGGTTCTCCTTGGTCGCATATATACATACAAACTATTCTCTAAAGAGAATTCAATCGTTGTGATCTTGCATCACTTCCATTAATTTCATATGCAAAAATTCTTCCATCAGATGAGTTGAACTTTGTGATCTTACACCACTTCACTTAAGAAAAGTTGAATACTACGACTCCTCACGTCACTTCTGCTAATTTACTACAAAAGAATCTTTTCTCTTATTTGCAGGAGTACAGGCAACACAAGAAGAATGTTCATAATTGACTACTGCCACAATGTGTGGAGAATACCTATAAGAAATCGAAAGCATTATCCAGATAAGTATCTATTCATAAGCATATGCAGTAGTCTTCTTCTTCTTCTTCTTCTTCTTCTTCTTTCAAAAAAAAAAATAATAATAAAAAAATACTTCTTAATAGGAGCTTGCAGGAATAATTCTAGTAGCTTGCAGGATTAATCTCGTAAGCAACACACAACAAGAGGCTGTAGCACATGTAGCTTGTTGCTAGGCAAAACTAGTAGAACAAGTTAGAATGGCAGAACCTCCAAAAGAAAAAAAAAGCACTGCTCTGAGCAAAGAAATTCTTAGAGTTCAAACTTCAAAGTAGATGTAATGATGTACATTCATTTCAGCCTGTAAAGCCATGTCAATGACAATCCAAAAAAAAAGAAAAGAAAAGAAAAGCAAGATTTACTGTTGATAAATAAAGCAATGAAAGTACCAATATTATTGCAAGAGATCAGAAAAATCCTAAAACAAAGAAATATTAAAACAGAATTGCAACAAAAGAAAACAAATATCTAATTAGCTACATAGCTCCAAAGAGAAGAATTACTACTGCTAAACTCTGAAAAAGAATCTAACTTCTGCAGCAACTCAGCTTGATGATTCTTTAGTGAGGCAATCTCCACTTCTATTTCTTTTAACTGTTCTCCTACCTTCTTCTTCTCAACATCAATGGAAAGGAAGGCTTTAGCTTTGGAAATGCAAATGTCAATACAATCAAGCCTAAAACCAGCCTTTACTGCATCATCCATAAGTCGCAACATCAACTGTAATTTCTCTAAAGAAATAGAAGACACTGGAACATCAGCAACCAACAAGGCTTTCCCTAACCCATCCAGTATGTAGGAAATAAAATCTTCACTTTGGAAGATACAAGAATCCCAAAATTCACCCCCTTTCTGATAGATGACCTCCAAATGCTTCACATACTGAGACTGAACGGGAGAAACCATGAAAATCAACTCTAGCTGTAACATTTCCAGAATATGTTCCAAAAGAATCAAGGGTATTAGTAGCTTCCCTGTTCTCTGACACTGGGGGGAAGAAATAACATCAAGAGCAGTTGTAGCGATAACAGTATCAGTCTGAACAGGTTGAGCACTTAGAACAGGTTGAGTACTTGGAACAGGATCAACATTTGGAACAGGAATAGCTATGTCAGCCTGAACAAGTTCAACACTTGGAACAGGATCAGTATTAGGAACATGTTGAACATTTGGAACATCTTCCAAGATAGCAACTTCATCACTCTGAATATCTTCCTCAATTCCATTAAAGAAATCACCAGCACTTATGTCGAATAGAGAAGTAGAATTCTCTAGTTGAACATCATCAGCTCCAGAAAAGGCATCATCATCAGACTCTTCAGAATTCATAGAATGCTCGTCACCAGATTCATTGTCATCATCACAAGATGCCTCATCATCATTAACAAATTGCTCCTTTCGAATTGATTTACCCTAAAAAAAAAAGTAGGGGAAGATGAGAAAATGACATCAAAAGAGATAGTGAAGAAGAACAAGAAAGAAAAAGAGAACAAGAACAACTTACTTTTCCATGTCTAGTACGTGAAGCAACAATATCAGTAGACTCCTCATCTATCTGATCAACACATTCTTTTCCTTTTCTTCTTGAACATGAAGGGATCAAACGCAACGATATGTCACTTTGAGTAACATCAACAAGAGAAAGGCGTTTTCTAAGATCAGGAAGAGGTATACAAAAAGTTTTCCAATCAGAAATACACTGACCCCAATAAGCTAGCCATCCTGAACTATAATAGCTGCGCCTGTCAGAAGCTGGTACAACCCAAAGTTTGATTTCCTTACGCTTCTTCTGAACCTCATCAAAAAGAAAATTAGAAACGCAAGAAGAAGAAGTCTTCATCCAAACGACTAAAAGGGGCACGTGGAATCATTTGATCATATCCAAATTGACGGGCAACTCTACACATTGAGTATACTTCAACAGAACAAGAATCTCTATCCAAGCCTGCATAGGTACTTTCTATCATAGAAGGTAAGATGACAGGATTAGTCCACAAGTAAAACTCAATTTCTTCCTTACTTAATGAAGAAGAACGAGGTTGATTCTGAACACCATAATAGGAATCTGGATTACCATACCCATTTTTCTTACGTAAATAAGGACGCCAACTGAATTCCTTCATCACATCCAACACCTCAAGAACACATCTCCTCGCACCCTGATTATGCCAAGCCCAAGCTCTGTAATTATTCTTAGAAAGAGGTCCAGAAGAAGTCACAGGCTGAGGACTTTGATTAGGTATAGGAGCACAAGTACTAAATCTCTCCCATAAACACATTTGAATGAAAGAAACATCAATGTACGTAAGAATTCTATACCGACCAGCTGATTCTTCAGTCTTGGAAGAATATAATCCAACCTTCTATAAAGAGAACCCAAATAGAAAGGGGCCAGAGAAAAGCGCATACCTTTAGCAATTTTAATAGCTATTGGAATAAGAGCTGGACTAATACCATCATCTGGACATCCTGGGAAGACATGCCTGGCTAACCACATTATTAGCAGTGCTTCTAACTCATGCTCAGAATCTGGAAGATCAGGAGAACTACTTTCACCTTTTCTAGGTTTGAATTTATGAAAAAATAATCCAATCCAATTAGAGAAACGGGCAGCCTTAGATTTCTCCTTTTGATGCTTGAGCAAGTCATAGAAGAAACTACGAGTCCTCTCTTCATCTTCAGACAATTTGATGGAACAAATATTATGTCTCCCAAGGCAAGGAAGTTCAAGAAGAACACGCACATCCTCAAGAGTAAAAGTGAATTCTCCCCAAGCAGTAATCAAGGTATGAGAAAAAGTACTCCATCGTGCCAAAATAGCACGCCACACATCCATTCTTCCTTCTCTACGAATACGAAGTTTTGAGGAAACCAGTATAGCATCAAGTACTCCCGCTGAAGATAGAACCTTTACATGAGCAGGATTCTTCATTACCTTATTCACCCAATCTTCCCAACCTTGAACAGGTTGAGAATTAGAACCAAGCTTAGTTAAAGACAATGGGAATTCTCCTCGTTCAAACCTAAATTTCATAATAGACTCACCTGGAATATGAGTTCTGAAAGTTGATGCTTCAGGAATAATACTGAGCCAAGAATGGCCAACTGAAGGATCAGGATAAGAAGCAATTCGTCTACCACGAACCTCTCTCCAGAAACGATCTTCTCCTCCTTCCCTAATGATCTGATCTGACCAATCTTCAGGAACAGAAGGAAGCGCACGACCTTTTCCAATACGAAGACGCATCTTCTTGTCAACAGGAGCTTCCGTACTAAAATCTTCAGAAGTACTATTTTTTCTTTACAGGAGCACGAGCAGCAAGAGAAGGTTGGCCGTATTGAATCTTCGTCATCGGAGAATAGCTACAAGACATCAACAACACAACTCAGATAAGTATAAATATTCATGAAGATATATATACACACACATATATATATATAATGAGACGAACCATAAAAAAAAATTGGATAATTAAATTACTGTTTTCTAGTCTTAAAAAAAATAAAATAAAAATAAAAAAAATATATATTTGCATTTTATTGGCGTATGAACAGTGTCAGTGTACAGTAAAAATCATGCATGAACAGTACCCGCGTACAGGAACAGTGCCTGCGCACAGTAACAGTTCCTGCACAGACGATGAACAGTACCCGCGCACACTCACAGCACTGTTCCTACACATTGCAAAAAAAAAAACAGCAAAACATAGATTAAAAAAAAATTGACTTCATTGAACAAATACTTGTTAATTTTTTTTTATAACACAAATACAAATAAAAAAAAAAGAAAGATGAAGAACACTTACTTCTTCAACTAAAAAACAAAAGAATGAAAAGAAACTATTGCTCTCTAGTTTTTGATGTGAGAAAATTTTCAAGAGAAACTTTCATATTTATAAGACATAAAGTATCAAGATTTTAATGACAAATATTCAGAATCAAATCTTCTTTTAATCATAAACATTTATTGTCCTTTTAAAAAAAACATAATCTCTTTAAAAAGAAAGTTAAAAATATATATATATATATATATATATATATATATATATATATTACTCACAATTCAATAAGTTGAAATACTACATTCTTTTATTGTCAAAAATTTAGAATTGTAGTCTATAGCATTAATTGCTTTTCCGAAGTCAACTTCGAAATTGAAAAACACGTGAGCAATAAACTATGAGCTACTAATTTTATAGTAAAAAATATATATTTACTGATTTTTCTAAGTAGAAGCTAAAAAAAAAAAAAGTAAATAAGCTCAGGCCATGAGCTTCTGACGTGAAGCTCTTCAAAATTTTAGAACTACACTACATTTACTTGTTTTTAAAATTTTAAAGAAATGTTTTTCTTTCCATTTTTTTTTTAAAGAAACACTTGGCATATTCTCCAAATTTTACTTGTTCCCAAAATTTTAGGGAAACACTTTTCACCTATTCCCAAAATTTTAGGAAAAGCTTCTAGCTATTCCAAAAATTTTAAGAAAAAGCTTTTTACCTATTCCCAAAATTTTAGGGAAAAGCTTCTAGTTGTTCTCAAAATTTTAAAGAAAAGCTTTTACCTATTTCCAAATTTTTTTATGAAAAGCTCCCTATCTATTCCCAAAATTTTAGGGAAACACTTTTCACCTGTTCCCAAAATTTTAGAAAAAACAATCTAGCTGTTCAAAAATTTTGAGAAAAAGCTTCTCACTTGTTTTTAAAATTTTAAGGAAACGCTTTACATGTTTCCAAAATTTTAGGGAAAAAACTTCTAGTCGTTCCTAAAATTTTAAGAAAAAATTTCTTACCTGTTCTCAAAATTTTAGAGAAAAGCTTTTAGCTATTCTCAAAATTTTAGAGAAAAGCTTTTACCTATTGCCAAAATTTTATTACCTATTCCCAAAATTTTAGGAAAAAGCTTTTAGCTGTTCCCAAAATTTTAGAGAAACGCTCTTACCTGTTCCCAAAAAAATTTTAGGGAAAAGCTTAAGCTGTTCCAAAATTTTAGAGAAAAACTCTTACCTGTTCCCAAAATTTTATTACCTGTTCCCAAAATTTTAGGAAAAAGTTTTTAGCTGTTCCCAAAATTTTAGAGAAACGCTTTTACCTGTTTCCAAAAAAATTTTGGTGAAACGTTCCTATCTGTTCCCAAAATTTTCGAGAAAAGCCTCTAGCTATTCCAAAATTTAGAGAAAAGCTTCTACTTGTTCTCAAAATTTCAGGAAAACACTTCTTTCTTATTCCAAAAATTTTAAGAAAAACTCTACTCACTTGTTCCCAAAATTTTAAGGAAACGCTTTTTACTTATTCCCAAAATTTTTAAGAAACACTTTTTTATTCTCAAAATTTTATAGAAACGTTATTCTCACTTATTCCAAATTTTTTTTTTAAAAAAATTCATTTTTTTTCTTATTTCCAAAACTCTAAAGAAACACTACTTCTAAATTGTTCTCAATCTATGCATAGAATATTTCTTTCTTTTGAAATTTCTATGCAGGGGGCAACTCAACATAACCAATTGCTCCATCAAGTAATTATACTGCCAGACAAAATTATTTTGTTAAATTTTTTTATACTAAAAAAAATTTTTCATTTTTATTCTGTTAAGAAAATTTCATTCATCATTAAAATTCATACATGGGCAATAATGAGTCTAACTTAAACAATTTCAATACAAGACAATAAATTTTAATAAGATTATCATTTTTCCAAAGATCCTTTATAATACTAGTGCATGGGAACTTCTTATACTAAGATTTCCCATGCAGGGGGCAAAATGTAGATACTTGATTTTGGAAAAACTAATATTTGCTTCATATTATAAGTGAAAGACAACCTCTTCTTACAATAATACTTCACAAGAATAACTTCTTCAGAAAAGCTTCTGTACAAGAACAACCTCTTATCAGAAGAGCTCATTACTCTTAAAAGAACTCATTCGCAGAATAGCTCTTCTCAGAATAGCTTTGCTCGGAACAACTCTTTACAGAACAACATATTCACAGAACAACTCATTTATGAAAAAGAAGCTATTCTGAAGAAGTGAAGATAACTCCGGAATAGGGCAGGGTTCTTGAGTTAACTTCACTATTGGGATGTCCTGGAGAGTTTGGCTTGGTGGATCAGATATGAAGATAGTTAAGAGTTCTTCTCTTAACCTTTCTCTGAAGTTTGAGTGCTCTTCCATGTTTCTTTCAGTACACCTTCTCCCAAAGCCTGAGTGCTCTTCCCTATTTCTTTCAGTACACCTTCTCCTAAAAATGTAACTCCCACTAGACAAAGCATTAATGCTTTGTAACTGTCAATTCTCATTATTACATCATTAATACCAAAGATATGTAACTCCCATCCTCTACTCCTATATATAGAGGTTCTTGTTTCAGTGAAAGGACTTTTTTTTGGAGTGGCAAAGGAGCTAATCCATAAACTCTCTCAAATCCTCTCTGCACTGTTTTCTCTACACAGCCTTGTTCTTAGCCTTGCTCAACCTTCTACCGCCACCTGCCGCTGCACTTATTCTTCAGGGTCTGCTCCAATCTTTCTCTCCGCCGCCTCTCGGCACACCTCGTTTTACTGGTTTGCAACGTTTCCTCTCCATCACAGAAGAACCCATCTACACTCTCCATCCAATTTTTTGTCTTTTAGTTTTTCTTTACACTCTATCAAACAAAGCTTAAATATTTATCCACTAAAAACGACACTAGAAAGGAGAGTAAATTCAATCTCAAAAAAAAAAAAATAGTGTTGACAAAGTAGGGGAAAGAAGAAAAATTAAGATTGACAACAAACGAATCAGCTAAATCCTGTGATCTTCGGAAAAAAAATTGGCGTAAAACAAAGGTGAATTTAATCAACACCATCTAAGCAGTACATCAAAAGTAAAGCATTTATGTATTATCCTGAAGAGAATGATGTATAGTTCAGGGCGATGAATAGCATAATGGACCCAATCGCGACTCTGCTGTACTCAAATGGATCGCCACTCATTCTACAATAAGAATATAAACACGAACCAAATCACAAGCTTCTGCAACGGTTGCCTCAGGCAGAAAACTTACCAAATCCAAAGGTTCTCCTCCCTTTCGTTGGCAAGTGCCAAGTGCATCTGCAGCTCTGTTGGTTACCGTTTAGAAATGGTGAAAATGTAAGTTTGCTGGATCCGCTCACAATGGACCTGCTGCAAACATTGCTGAGCTGACTCAAAATCCTCGAGTATCAGCACTGTGAAAAGGATGAATTATCAGAGCAGTACCAACATAAGAAACAATCTCAACATGGGTTATTCTGTTCCAACTTTCAGATATGAAGAGAATTGCGATCACTTGAGCAAGTATTTTAGGTAATTAATCAACAAGCAGAGCATCAATTTCTCTAGCTCCTTTTACCTTTTTTCTTTTTTTTTTGGATAGTTTGAAATTTGTATTTAAATCCAAAAAAAAAAGCAGATACTAAGTTGCTCCATGAGTGAATTTAACATAAGACCTATACAAAATTAACTAATGTGGCTTATACCCCACTTTTTACAAAAATTTTTGTTTACATCATTTTCATAAATATTAGAAATAGCACAAAAAAGAGTTCTCACAGTGGAACAATTAGTTGAAATAATTCTTCAGGATATCTACACTTTGTTGAGTGTTTCCCGGAGTTTCTTTCCTACCAAATATAGTAGATGGAAGCAGTCCAAACAGAACGTTATAAGATAGTTTTGAAAGATTTACCTTTAAAAGTAGAAATCACTGATTGAAGATCATCACCCCAATTTATAATTTTTGGCAGAAGATATGTGTAGCACTCTCTGCTAAAACTGTTTAGAGGAGAAATGCAGGAAAAGTTCCGAAGTAACAAATGTACATAATCCATAGAGATGACGATTCGTTGGAGTTACTGTAACTTCTGTCATGAGATTAATCTGTAGTCCCTAGTCATGATTAAATTCTACGCTTTCACCCAGAGTAGAAAGATCTAGCTTCTTACATCTCACATTACCTTCAAATATCTGTAAATGGAGACGTTCTTGTCACTCTAAAATAGTGAAAGCCATGATGACGGCTCGTTAGCTTCTGTTCATGCGCCACTGGACCAGACTAGAACAAAAACACGATTGCAAAACGATAACGGTTAAGAAATGGTAGGCAATAAAAAACTGAATAAAGCAAAACAGTTCACAAACGATTTAACGTGAAAAACCTCGATAGGCAAAGAAAAAACTACGGGAAAAGGAGGAGAAATTTAACACAAAAGACTCAGTACAGAGATATTTCAGAATATAAAAACGCAATCCTAAACAAAATACGTCACCATTGACTTTGTCATCCTCTGCTCAAATCTAGTCCAGCAATTCCGTGCTTTAAGACCGAATTTTGCATGAGCAAATGTCTCCAACTATTTAGAAGCATCCTTGATTGCATCTCTCCGCTCCAGCACTGGGACGCAATAAGCCATTATCTGTAACATCACCATAAGCATCCATGTTAGCGTTAACTTCTTGGCGCTCCCCATTTAAGCCATTAAAGCCGGAGAAAGTAGACGTTGCTCCAAATGTCATTCTCAGATCCTCCATGAAGTGAAGCTGAAAATCAGAATATGGTATTTCTGGAACAATAGTTTGGAGAAAACATCAACACGCTAAACAATGAAAAAGGTTAACGGCTTAACGAAAGAAGCGATTGGTGAAACGCATACTTGGTTATTTGAGTTCACTGAATTTGCTCCATGGCTGTACTGATCCTGCAAATCATAGTATATAAAACTAACAATTAGTCAAAGCCAGCCAAAACTTTTTAGTATTGCCAGAGAAAGAAAAAGAGCTAAAGGGCAAGCTTGATTTAGCTTAGTAGAGCCTACCTACCTGCTACTAGAAGTTGATACAAAGAAAGAGCATGTGTTTTCATGCATACCTACCTTATAAATGCAAGGAAACATGAAAGGGAGCCCGGAGAAAATCGGGAGATGGCGAAAGAAAATCAATGAATGGTGTAGGAGAGAGCATTACATCGATTGAATTTGTTGGATCTTGAAAATTTGAAAGCTGAATTAACTGATTTCACTTGATAAAATGGACGGAGTCGAACCTATTTAAAGTGATTAACTGAAACGATCAAAACCAATATATATTCGTACAATGTGAAAATATATAGTATAAATATAAAATTATATATTATATATTAGAAATGATATATATATATATATGTATATATCATTGATAGATTAATTGACTAAATAGATTTCATAAATTAGACTTTTGACTGGAATCGAATTAATCAAATTGAAATGATCGAACTCGATCAATTTTCATAAATTAAATCGATCTGAACCGAGTTTTACTCACCTCAACCAATATGGACTCAATTTCTTCAATTCCACGGGACAATACTGCTTGCTCTGCCTCCATTTGCTCAAGTTTATTCAACTTGAACTCGATTTCCTCCAATTGGCCATGTTTAGACTTGATTTGCTCGAGTCTTGGGAAGACGAACTCCATTTGGTGAATTCCCCCGCACTCGGACGCTATTTCCATCCTTCTATTGTGCTTGTCCTTTATTAGCAAAAGCACGTGGAAAATGAAAAGCAGAAAATAACTAGAAATCGTTAAACCAAAGCAACTGGAAAGGAATTGGGAGAGTTTTTTTTTACCGCTTTGCCTCTCCGGTAATTCTTATCGGTAGCAATTTTCCTCCTTTTTTCTTCTGGTGTTAGCGTTGGCTGAGGACCCCTTCGTTTTCTTCCAGTGGAAGCTGCAGATCCTTCAACATCCGGCTCAGGATTATCCGGCAGTTGCTCCAACTCGGCTGGATCATTACTACTTTGCCCGCCTTCTGGTAACTCTTTCTCTCTTAAATTTGAGCTCCGATGCCCAGTGTGTGCCATGGAACCATACATTTGGTTTGCCAGTTTCCAGACTCCAAGCCACAAATTATAACGAAAATTGTAGTTAGTAAGTAAGGAATGGTTGGCCCCCACACAACTTTTCTAATCATTTTACATAATGCGCTGATAATATATAGTCTTTATATGCTGTGAAATCACATAAGGTTTATATCTCATTAATAAGTAAATTGAAAAAATGTCAAGTCCTATAATATAAGTACAAATAATTTTTTTTCAATTTACTTATAAAAGCTTAGCATTTTTTCAATTTGCTAGTTAATAAGTTGTCAACATCTGATATATTGTCAATATAGAAAGGCCATAAATTTTCAATGCATCACATATAAATTCATTATATATCATGTATTTATATTACGTAAATTTAAATTGGCCCCTCAAATTAAAAATTTAAAATTACATTAATATTTATTTATTTTTCATTAATCATTATTTAGCGTTCACAAATATTAAGTTACAATCATGTAAACTTAAAAAATTCAATTTAATTTTTCCCATCAAAACTTTCAATCAACTAAAAAGCAAAAACTCTAGAATATTTTTCTTATCTAATAGCCACCCTATATAATTTCTTTTCTATTTATATTTTTTCCATATACTTTTGCATTTTTATTTTCCATTTGGATTATTTTGGGACTTGCCAATCATCCATCAAAAGCAAAAATAGCAAAATTATTAAGGTTTGTATGTTACTTTATTTTTTAAAATATATGTTTACATATATAATCTTGTCTTATTTTTTTTTTTGGTTACATATATAATCTTATCATTATGTGCATGAGAAATATTACAAATTTTATATTTAGTCAAAATTTTGAGATAATTCTTTTTTAATTTTTATTATATAATTTTGGAATAACTTGATTGTTAAGTGTGACGACCAGTATCATGTGGGGCCGGTCGCACTCAACCGTATTGTCCGCTCTGGATTCTAGAGGTGGCCCCCGTCAGTTCGGCTGACGTGGCACTTAGGTCCTCACGGATTTCTTTCGCGTCCGCCGCTCCTCGAACCCTTGACTTCCTCAAGAGTCGAGTAACGACTAACCATTGGACCTAGTCCAATGGTTAGTCGTTACTCGACTCTTGAGGAAGTCAAGGGTTCGAGGAGCGGCGGACGCGAAAGAAATCCGTGAGGACCTAAGTGCCACGTCAGCCGAACTGACGGGGGCCACCTCTAGAATCCAGAGCGGACAATACGGTTGAGTGCGACCGGCCCCACATGATACTGGTCGTCACAATAAACGCGCGTTTTATTGTGAGGCCCGCTTCCCGGACTACCTCACTCATCCGTATTGTCCGCTTTGGATTCTAGAGGTGGCCCCCGTCAGTTCGGCCGACGTGGCACTTAGGTCCTCACGGATTTCTTTCGCGTCCGCCGCTACTCGAACCCCTTACTTCCCCGTAAGTGTCGAGTAACGACTAACCATTGGACCTATAAATGTGTCACGACCCGAAGGCTGCGACGGTGTCTCTTACTTGTACGGATGCGTAGAAATTATGGCTAATTTTTCGATTTCCTATATTTGCTTTGTCTAAGTGCAATGTAGTGAATTTTTGTTTCGGGACGTTAACTCCCTCGCCTATTTTTATGACTTTACCCAGGTTATTTTTGTAAGATCCGATTTTTACACTACTGTAGAGTCTAAATTTATAAAATTGATAATGGAAATTAAATAAATAATGAATATTAATTTCCAAAAGGGTGAAAAGCTCTTTTATTTGAGATGAGAACGGAGCCAATTAGGTGAAATACTCGACGGGCGAGTACTATGATGAAACGGCTCGCCAATGGGCGAGCAAGTTAATGGAGTGATCGCCAATGATCACGGTAAGATTGGATTAATGGCGTGGGCGAGGACATCTAATCGCCCATATATATTGAATAAACTGGAACGTGAATTAGCAAAGACAAATGAAAACAGAATTCAACCTAGCAGCCAAGATTGACTTTGTGAGATATACGGTCGAGGACAATAAATGAAGAAGAGTTAAAGTCAAGAAGGGAATTAGCCTTATTGGTTGAGGAAGTAAACAAAGTCTGCAGCAGAAGAAAAAAGGCGTGTGAAAGGGAGACTTTCACGCCATTTGTGCTTCAGATTTCTACATGCATTAAATGCATGATAGACGTGAGGAATGATGAAAGAAAACAGGATAAGAGGCAGGTGGTGGCTATTGATTGGCTGAGAATGTTTATATAAGCAGAGACAATTGATGAAAAACGAGTTAGCCAATTTCAGTTTCTTCACGAGAGCTATTTCTCTGTTTCTTCCATTTCTCTGCCATGTTTGATCTACTGAGTTTCACTCTTCAGTTGGCTAAACCAGTAAACATGCTTATAAAACCTTTCTTTCTTAGCCTGGTGAGCTGAAGGAATAAGCAAATAGAGGCCAACATGAGACAGAAAACAACGTGTTCTGGAAGTGCAGTTGGTTGAGGTGAGTTTCATATTTTCTGACGTGTTCTTGATGTTCACTGATAGATTTCTATGATTTATGCAGTAATAAACATAGATACAGTCTTGGTTTTAGTTAGATCCTTGGAAAATAGGAAAACAAAGAAAATTATGAAATAAGTGACGACAAGGGCGACTACAGTGATCGCCCATGTTTAAAATAGTAATCGCCAATGAGGCGAATAGATATTAAGTACTCGCCAAGGTAATTTTGTGGGCGAGAACGCCCAATTCTAGTGAAGTGAATGACGGGCGAGCTCAAATGCGAAGGCATTGGGCGAGAAGGATTGTGGGTGAACTTCCACAGTTATCCAATGAAGGCTTCGTGAGTAATGGCGGGCGAACTGACACGTGGTAGCCATATGGTGAATGGCGAGCTCGTCTGGGCGAACTAGTAAAGCTCAGTTGGGCGAGTAGTCATTTGATTTATTTCAATTTCGCCCAAGTAATGGAAGAATTATATATAAAGAAAATATTAATGAAATTTATATATAATTTGCAGCGATAAATGGCAAAGACTATGGCCGAACACAGAGCAGGGTGAAGCAAGGCTTCGTTGACCCAGGTAAGGGAGATGTGTGTGAAGTAATGCATGTCCTGTGGAGTAAACATTATGAAAACATTAAGTTAAATGTTTTGTTTTCTGACATGCATGGTTTTAAGAAGTTAAATTGATAGTTGTTGATCGCGGGCGAGCTGATAGCCGCCTAATGTTGTTTTGTTGGGTGAAATGATACAGGGCGGGTGAATTCCTTTATTTACGTTGGTAAGCCTTGTATTTTAATGTCGGACGAATTAGTATTGGCGGGCGAGCAGAGCCTTTTTATAATTTATATACACTGTTTTGAGTTTTAAATGTGGGCGAACTATTTTGTATAGAACAGTGGGGCGAGCCAAGAGGCAAGCTCTCTTTTATGAGAACTGGGCGAGTGCCCTTGTTTTAAAGAGAAATCTGGGTAAAGCCATAGTCGGGCGAACCCTTTTTAAGCTGTTGAGCGGGCGGCCCTTGTTTTTAAACTGAAGGCGGGCGAACTGCTACCAACGAGATTTCTGTTTTGAAAAGATAAGAGGCGGGTGAATACTAATTCACCGTCTTGTTGAGTTAGTCAGGGGCGAGCTGTGATGAGCGAACCGACCCTGGCGAACGGTTTTAAAGTGTAATTTCCTAAACGAAAAATGAATAATTTTAAATATTTCAAAAATAAAAATATGGAATCTTTTTGGGGCGAGTGACCATTGGGCGAGTTGCCTAAAGTGCGAGCCACTGAGGGCGAGCCAAAGTTGCTTGTCGATTTAAAGGCCAAGTTGGGCGGGCGAATACATGTTCTCCGCCATGGGCGAGCTGCTGCCATGGGCGAGCCTTATCGGGCGAGCTGACCATGGGCGAGCAGGTTTTAAAAGTTGAGATTACGGGCTGTTTTTGGTGTTTTATTGTTTTATAAGAAATCAAATCATTTGGTGGAAATGATAACATGAGATAAAACTTGATTTTTGAGACTTTAGGCCTTGAGTTCATGCGTTACTATTGCGTGACCTACCTGGGGCGATGGCTCGGGTCATATAGACCAACGAGTGCACCCTAGGGCGTCACAGGGCTGATGGACCCGCCAAGTCATCAGCGGTCTCGAGGTCACTTGGCAAGTGGACCCGAGGACCACCTATAGATTATGGCCATAGATCTAGTTGAGATAGCCGTGAGGGGCGATGGCCTACGGGTGCACCCCAAAAGCGGACGATTTGTGTTCCTGGGGGAACAATGAGAGCATGATTTAATTGTT
Source organism: Heritiera littoralis (assembly GCA_031772115.1). Lineage (NCBI taxonomy): Eukaryota > Viridiplantae > Streptophyta > Magnoliopsida > Malvales > Malvaceae > Heritiera > Heritiera littoralis. Next base: position 1,048,306 of record JAPDPK010000109.1, on the reverse strand, counting down.
GCCTAGTCTCAACTTACTAATTTTTGTTTACTGTGAGGATTTGTTGAAATCCTAGATAGCGTTTACTACATTTTAAAGTAAACTGTTAATCGGTGTTTTGAATGGTGTTGTAAGAGAGTTGTTTACTATATATCCACTGTCTTTTCTACTGAGTTATTGTTAAGAAAGGAATAAATGAGTTGTGATATATAGTTTTGCTTTATTTAAAGCAGCATATATTTTCCTTTACTGAGCGTATGAATCGCTCACCCCTTTGTTTTAACTCCACAGATAAGAAGTACACGGAGTTGAGAGAATTAGCTCTCAGATGGGTATAGCTATGCTTAAAGCACTGAGGCATGGCACGTTAAACGTGATAGGTACAGTCTTTTCTCTTTTACATTTCAGACATATGCATACAGTACTACCTTAGTGAAATAAAGGTTAATAGGGGATGTCAGATGTAAGGAATAATGAAAAAGAAATTTCATATTCCATAATAAATAGGTAAATGTTTATCATTTATCATTGTTACTGTTGAATGTTAATGGCATCGCAGACAGCCCAACCGATAAAGTTGTATGAAAATACGTGAAAAATGTGGTAACGGGATGTTACAATTTTCCTGCATAAAAATTACAAGTAATAATATAGCTCATGCTTCCCAGAATGACAGTTAATCATATTCTAGCATTCCTATGACCAAGTTCATTTCCATATCATAGCATTTCATCTTATGGTTCACATTTTTCCTACTTAGTCACTTGTTCATGCTATTCAATCCACAATCCATACTCATGCAAAATCAATATTCCATACTTCATCATTACTAGTCTAGATGCTATTCTCTATATCAGATTACATCCCATCTAAGTACTGAATCAAAATAGCCTGAATTAGTAATAAACACAAAAGGAAAGTGTGTATACCCCAAATGTTCACAAAATTTTCTTTGGAGAGTTGGGACTATATTTCAGGCTCGGGACTATTCGGAAGGCTCCGAAATACTCCCCCAACTCCGTGCTCAATCTGAAAAATTTAAATAGCGTTTAATGAGCAAGGCTCAGTAAGTCATTTATATAAGTGCAGAGTTAGAATTATACTGTTCTATATGCCATGCATGATGTCATGTGAGGAAAATTTACTATCAGTCATTCTCTTATTCATCATGCGATCATATACCTGTCATATTCTCATATTCAGTTCATCTATGCTTCAACATGTCATGAAATGTCTAAGTTATGAAACCATGATATAACCTTTGACATGTAATTATGAACGAAGTAGTTACAGTCATAAAACATGTAATACATATTCTTTTAAACAAGTTCAAGACATGTATAATATCAATACATTTCATGTATTCTTTTAAGATGTGCTTGAAATATGCAAGCTTTTTCATTTCATGTCAAGTATGCTTTTTGAAACATATTTCATATCACAAATACTTTTTGAAATACATTTCATATCACATAAGCTTTTTGAAGCACATTTCATATCACATATAATTTTTGAAATACATTTCATATCGCATATATTTCCTTGAAGCACGTTTCATATCATATATACTTTGAAAGTATATTTCATATCTCATATAGCATCAAAATGCGTTTCATATATTGTAAATCAATATCGAGTTTAGAGTCCATTTTCATTTTAAAGGCATACTCTAAACTTCATTTCATATCATTTGAGACTAGGCTAGATCCCTATCTCTCTATCAATAAAGACTTAGTTCACTGTAGCTAGCAGTGAAGAATCATATCATTGTCCCCTGGAAACCACTAGGGCGCTATCTATGGCCATAGACCTCATATCTCTCAGTCCCACTGATCAGGCAAGACTGAGACTTGTCCACGACTATTGTCGGACAAGCTTTTATGCCTAATGAGTAATCTCCAATTAGGCGGCTCCCACTATGCTTTATTGAATTTAATTCTCTTAGGGTGCCTATAGTCTCACAATTCAATCTTTCGTATATATATAAAAAAATAGTTTAATGTACGTAATGCTTTTCTGAAGATCATTTACATGTATATACGTACATATGTGAAAACTATCATTTCATTCTTTTCAAAACCATATAAGCATCAAGCATTCTGATAAGCATGATAAGAATAAACCTTTTTCGTATTTCATGCCTAGTAATAAAGCATGCTTAATGGTAAAAGAATTCAAGTAGACGAAATGAAAGCAGTATAATGTAGTGCTCATGATTCACATGAATGCCTATCATTCCATCTCATGATGTCTATAAATTTCTACCATAACGATTCATTTACGGTTAATATCATACCATTTTGGCACTTTACCGAGTCTAACATCGTACCTGCATTTCATCTCGTTAAATCTAATCTCTAAGTTTTCAAATCATTTTATCGTATGATTCAATCCTATACAGGATAATCCTACTTCTACGTTATATAAACGTCTTACCTAAGGCGAGGTTAGTTCGAACGTGTCCCGTGTCCAGCTAGATCGTGTCCGTCGTCCTCTTGGTGCACTGCACATTCACAAGGAATTTCAACTTAATAAAATCTAGCTCAAGTTTTCAATACGCTTATGTAGATTTACACTCCAACATGATATCTATATACACATACGTATATATATCTATCCCTTTTCTTTCTTTTCCTTTCTTTTCTTTTCTTTGTTTTCTTGCCTTGTTTTCAAATAAGCATTATATATAAGTATATATATATATATATATATATAAGTATTCAACACTAGTACAATATAGCTCTTAATCCAATCCTCTCATCTTTTATATACAAATATACATATATACACTACTATACATTCACATTTATATAAATATATAAATGTATCTACTCCTTTCTTTAAATTTCCTTTCCTTTCTTCCATTTCTTTTCTTTGTTTTCTTATTTTGTCATCAAGTAAGTTGTGTATATATATATATATATATATATATATATATATATACACATACATATGTAGCATGCATACCCATATATTTTTTAAACACACTACATTTGCATATGTATCTATATATATACACTTTTATAAAAATATATATACATATATGTTGTCCTTATTTCTTTTCTTTTTATTTTTCTTCTTTTATTTTTCTTTTAGTTCTTTTCTTTTCTTTTATTTTTACTTCAATGTCTCGGCAGCTTGGAGCAGAACACCACCACCCACGGCAGTCCTTGGATGTCATCTACAACCACCACGTGAAGCAGCTCCCCCCTTTCTTTCGGTGTTTCTGGTTCAGTACCTAAACAGTCACCGATCAGCTCTTTTTCATCTTTGTAAAGTCCCTCTTTTAAATCACTTTCTTACCTTTGTTTCTTGCATGTAATGGCGTCACTGCACCTTTCTTTTCTCAGCCTCTACACACGCCCAACAGCCTTGAACCTTTGGCAACTAAGCCTTGATTTCCAGCCATCTTTCCTTCTCGTCTGAACCAGTCGACATTTCAGCCACTATAAAGCTCTTCTTTCAGTGTTCTGTTCCAGCCTCCTTAACTCTAACCTAACTCTTAAATTGTAATTCCTTTCCTTCTTATTTTTAGACTTGGAGGTGCATGATTCAGCTCTCCTTTCTTGCCTGAACCAGCGCCGAACAAAGCCCCCTTTTTCCTTCAAGTCTGGTTCGACCCTGACAGATGCCTTGAACCCATTCTTTTTGCTGCTTTGTTATCACTATTTTTCGAAGACCTTGTGCCCTCCAGTAGCTCTCCTTTGCTCTATTCGGCTTTGCCCAACAGTGGCAACGCGATGGAGATGAAGAGGGGACAAAATGGAAAGGCAAGGAAAGCTAAAAATGTGCAGAGGAACGGGAAGGAAAGCAACGGGAAAAAGGTTAGGCTTCTTTAGGTTTTCTTTCTGTTTTTCTTTTAGTTATTTTATTACAAGTTTAGGTATAGTGGCTATTGGATTTGAGTACTCTGCCAGGCAGAGCACTTTTTGGATTTTGGGTGGGATTTTTCCCACCCAATCCGGCCATTGATTCTTTTTTTTTTATCTATAATATATATTTTCATTTCACTTTACTTTTATTTTATTATATTATATGATTTATTTATTTTTTCATGTGTTTCTTTATTATATATTTACACTTTGTGTTTTATTTATTCATTTCTTTGTATCTTATACATATATTCCATACATGTATATCTATACATGTCTCATATATATATATATATATATATATATATATATTCTTGTTCTTATAAATGTGTTTAGTACCTATATTCGTATATTCTCGAATATGTATACGCATATTCCATACATGTATATGTATACATGTCTCATATATATATATATATTTATACACATATATATATTCTTGTTCTTATAAATGTGTTTAGTACCTATAATCGTATATTCCCGAATATGTATACGCATATGTATATATATATATATATTGCTTTTTTTTTCATTTTTGTTATTCACATTTAATCTCGGATAATTTGACTTCTATGAATACATACTATAATCTTATACTTGAAATCTCATGAGTACATTATCTTTTTGTGTCACTAAATTACATAAGAATACATACTTAGCTAGGAAGGTTTTCGGTTCTCACATTAAGCGTAAATATTCCTCCGATTCCTTTTTCCTGGATTTAAAACTGTTTTCATAGTTTCTTTGTTTTGCAAAAATTATATTTTCCTTATTTTTTAAAAAATTGTTTACGTGTAGGTTGCCGATCAAGCTTATAAATATAATTTCAATTAAATCAGACCTTGGACACAATTTTTAAAATTTGTAGTTAATTTGATTAACTTAAAATATTAAATATAATAATAAAAATTATTTTACAATAAAAAATTACTTAATAATATTTTTATTATTTTACTAATTAATATTATTTAAGATATTATTATTTAAAGAAGATGGAATTTTTAATCATTTATTAATATTTATAATTTAAAATATATTTTTTTAATTTATTGAGAAATGTATTTATATTACTATTTTAATCATATGTATAAATTGTATTTTTTTTATGCCCTAGTAATAATTTCATTAAAAATTAATTATTCTAATGGAATAAATATTTTTAATATTTTAATAATAAATATAAATATTTTAAATATTAATAATAGTAATACTATTTGAAATATTTTAAAAATATTTATATAAATAACAATAATATTTAATACTTTAATAGTTTAATGTTATAATTAAAACATAACTATATTTAATATCAATAATTTTAGTAATAAATAATTTTAATTTTTTTAATAACAAATAATTTTTAATATTTTAATAGCTGTTTCAATATTATTTGAAAAAAAATATAATTTCTGAAAACAACCATCAATAAAAAAATATTTCTCATTGACTAATACAAATCATGAAAAAACTATTTTCAATTAAAAAAAAGACTTAATAGTCAAATATATCCTCAACATTCTACACAAACTAGATATAACCCTTTAACCTTTAATTTTATTGTAAAAATCTATAAACTTTTATTTTACTATAAATAAGTCATCAACCTTTCAAAATAATGGAATTAAGTAAAAGAAATAAGAGGTTAAGATCTTATAAGCCCTCAACCATTTTATTTTACTGAAAAATTTATAACAAATTTGGACTTAATTGTATTATTTTGTAATGTTAGGATTTTATATAATAAAATTAAAAATTGAGTATTTATTTCCATTTAATGCAAAAGATTGAGGGAGCCTTCAAACAATCTAAAAATTATTTTCCTGAAATAAATAATTGTTTGTGACTGTTGCTTGATTCCATTTCGATCATCTCCGGCCTCCACTTGTGTAGGCTATATCAATATTATTTAAAAATAAAATAAAACTTTCTAATAGCAACCACCAATAAAAAAAAATTTCTCATTGACCGATACAAAGCTTTAAAAAAATTATTTTTAATTTAAAAATCTAAAAATTATTTTCACAAAGTAAATAAATGTTTGGGGACCGTTGCTCATTTACATAGTCTCCAATCTCCACTTGGGTAGCTATATCAATATTATTGGGAAAAATAATATTTTTTTTTGTAAACAACCATCAATAAAAAATATTTCTCATTGACCAATTCAAATCATTAAAATGCTGCTTTTTAATTCCAAATTTCCTAAAATTTTCACGAAATAAATAAATGTTTAGGTCCGTTGCTTGATTCCATTTCCATCGTCTCCTGTCTCTACTTGAGTAAATTATATCAACATGATTTGAAAAAAATAAAATTTTCTAAAAACAACCATCAATAAAAAAATATTTCTCATTGACTAAGTCAAATCAGCAAAAAATTACCTTTTAATTTAAAACATCTAAAATTTACTTTTGAGAAATAAATAAATGTTTGGGACCATTGCTTGGATCCATTTCCTTCATCTCTGGTTCCACTTGGGTAGACTATATAAATATTATTTGAAAAAAAAATAAAATTTTTTGAAAGCAACTATAAAAAAATAGGCTTAATATTTAAATATGTCATATATGTTTACCGCAAAATGAAATTATTTTCTCAACATTTAGTTACATGAAAATCATTCATAAATGTTTCGAAATAATAGAATTAAAGACATTTCTATTAACTCCCTCTAACGTCGTTAAGTTTTATTACTGTGCAAAGATAACGAAAATTAAAGAATTTGACGAAAATGTACTTAATTCTGTTATTTTAAAACGTTTAGTACTGATTTTCATAGAATTAAACATTAAGAGCTTAATTTTATTTTATGACAAACGCGGAGGGCATATTTAAGTATTAAGCCTAAAAAATATCTCTAATTGACTAATTCAAATCATTTAAAAATTCCTTTTTAATTTCTAAAAAAATTTAAGAATTATTTTCACAAAATAAATAAATGTTTAGGATCGTTGCTTGATTCCATTTCCATCATCTTTGGCCTCCACCTGAGGAGGCTATATCAGTATGATTTGAAAAAAAATAAAATTTTCTAAAAACAGCCATCAATAAAAAAAAATATATTTTTCATTGACTAAGTCAAATCATCAAAAAAAAATTACCTTTTAATTTAAAACATCTAAAATTTACCTTTGAGAAATAAATAAATGTTTGGGACCATTGCTTGATTCCATTTCCTTCATCTCCGGTTTCACTTGGGTAGACTATAACAATACTATTTGAAAAAAAAAATTTCTAAAAACAACTGTCACGTCCCGCCAGAACGCCCTCGACATATCCCGCGCTTCCAACTGCATCAGGTCCCGAGACTGAGAGAGTGTGCAAACTGGCGACCACTGTCTCCTACAAATCTCAATCCTAGGTTACAGTAGTGTCAGCGATAACCTGTACTAATCGCGTATGAGCCATATACTTGGCTGCATGTGAGCCAAGTATTCTTTAGAGGGTTTGTCTATATAAAAGGGCATCCTCCCCTTTCATTTACGTGGGATGTACAACCATTCTTTCTCAGGAATATACTAAGCTTTCCTTCATTTTCTGCCTTCTGTTTCTGCCGTTCTTCATTGTCTGTGTGAGTGTGCTGCTGGCTTAGCCATTTTTAGGGTCCTTAGAGCTTTCCTTTGTTGCGCACACCTCTTTGAGGTTGAAGAAGGCTGACTTAAGTGCTCAAAGGTCAGAAGAACCAGCCCTAAGGCCACACGTTGCCGAGCTAAAGCGATCGGGACGTGACAATTGGTATCAGAGCAGGTCTCGCAGCAGCCAAAACAGCAGAGAGGATGGCCAGTTCAGAAGCGTCACAACATCCTGAGGGACAAAAGCCGCAATAGGGACGCGGCAAGGGCAAGAAGACTACCGTGAAGTAGGTAGAAGCAGCCTTCGAGGCGCGCCTAGCCAAGGTGGAGTTGGCCATGGCCAAAATCCAAGATGGGATGGAGGACCGCTTGGAAGAACTGTCCTCGTCGGCTAAGGAGTTCAAGGATGAGGTATGAGAGAAGGTGGATGAGATGCAAGAGAAGATTGGTGAAGAGGTAGAGCAGCTCGCCCAGAAGAACTCAACGTTAGAGGCTGTGGTTGTAGCTCTACAAGTGGAGATGAAGGAGCTCAAGAAGAGGCTCGCCGCTTGTGAAGGTGCTGTCGGGGGAGGCTTGTTGGCCATGGCACCTAGGGCGAGATTAGAGGCTCCCAAGCCAAAGGAGTTCAAGGGGACCCGTTCAGCCAAAGATGTGGATAATTTCTTGTGGGGAATGGAGTAGTATTTTTGAGCCATGAGCATTGAGGAGAACGCCACCAAGGTTAGTACTGCTTCCATGTACCTTACCGATTTTGCCCTATTGTGGTGGCGCAAGCGTTATGAAAACACCAAGCGAGGAGGAATACCGATCGGGACATGGGTGATGTTCCAAAGGGAGTTCAAACAACAGTTCTACTCGAAGTATGCTGTTGAAGAAGCCCGAGCCAAGTTGAGAAGGTCGACACAATGGGCTGAAGTACAGGAGTACGTGCATGAGTTTCAGGAGTTGATGCTACAAATCCCTACTCTTGGTGAGGATGAGGCATTCTTTTCGTTCATGGATGGTCTGAAGCCATGGGCGAAGCAAGAGTTGAAGAGGATGGGCGTCCAGGACCTCAACAGGGCGATCAGTGCCTCATAAGCCCTGGTGGAGTTCCAGAGGGAGGATAGGCCCGAGTCCCCAAAGCCAAGTTCAAGGGTAAAGATGGGGGAGCCGAGAGCTCGAGTAGCAACAGCCAGCCCTGCTACAGCAAATGGAAGTCCTCCAGGGACAAGGACAATAGAAAGTGGCGAGCCGAGAAAGGCGAGCAGACAGAGCGAGCTGAGAGGTCGCCAATGGGTTGCTTCCTGTGTGATGGGCCACACAGAGCCCGGGACTGCCCTAGCCTAGGCAAGTTAGTCGCCATTGCCCAAGGCCAAAAAGAAGCTGACGGGGAAGCTTTGAGGTTAGGCTCAATGGTGTCGAATGCCGGGAAGACTAAGAGAGGTCGCTAACATGAGGAGCTGAAGCTAGGGGCGATGGTACTGAACGCCGTGAAGACAAGGAGAGGTCGCCCACGAAAAGGGCTTATGTTTGCCTATATGTTGGTGGCGAGCACTCAGTTGAATGTTTTAGTCGATACGGGTGCGTCTAACTTGTTCATGTTAGATCGGGTCGCCAGGAAATTGGGGCTCAAGGTCGCCAAAGAGGAGGGGTCCATCAAGATGGTGAATTCTAAGGAGGCCCCAATCACAGGCAGAGTTTGAGGAGTATAGGTGCAGCTAGGCGAATGGAAGGGTCGAGAAACGATCGAGGTATTTCCCATTGATGATTATGATCTTGTTATTGGCTTAAGTTTCCTCGATTGAATTAATGCTATACTTGTGCCGTTCGCTGATTGCATATGTGTCGTCCCCGTGAGGCAAGTGGAAGGGCCTGGAGTCCAGGTGATGTCGGCAATGTAGGTCACCAAAAGAGCTCTCCAAGATAGGAGGGCATACATGGTCACTCCAAAGACAGAACAGTCCCCAATCATCACCAACAACAGCCCACCAAAAGTGCTGGATGTGTTGGATTATTCCAAGGATGTGATGACGCCCAAGCAGGCTCAGCGGCAGGAATTCTTGGCGATCAGACCTAGGCGAGGCAATGTGGTCGTGATATCCTTAACCACAAAGCAGAGCTCGCAGTAATCATTTCGCCTGAGGGATCTCTCGTCGCCCAAATTAGAGAAGGCTTATCCCAAGATCCCACTACCAAGGACTGGCACGAACCGAGAAACCTAGCCAGGGCGTGCCAACCCAAGGCAGCCAAGAGGTCGAAGAAATGGGCGAACCAGAAGGGGCGAGATACCCGAACAGTGTTCAGTGAATGCCTAATGGGGTTAGGACCACCCATGACATGGAAGTCTAGGGTATCCTAGCTGATCGGCTGATACTGTAGCAACACTGTAGGCCTCAGCAGGAATACTTGGTTCGATGGAAGGGACTACCGGACAGTGAAGCTAGTTGGGAATTGGCACAGGCACTATGGCAATTCCCTGACCAAGTCGAGAAGTTTTGTGTGGGGTGGATAGAAGCAACGAGGGCGTCACAAGGACAGATGGGGTAGAATGTCACATCCTGCTAGAACGCCCTCGACATATCCTGTGCTTCCAGCTGCATCAAGTCCCGAGACTGAGAGAGTGTGCAAACCGGCGGCCACTGTCTCCTGCAAATCTCAATCCTATGTTACAGTAGTGTCAGCGATAGCATGTACTAATCGCCTAGGAGCCATACACTTGGATGCATGTGAGCCAAGCATTCTTTAGTATAAAGGGGCACCATCCCCCTTCATTTACGTGAGATGTACAGCCATTCTTTCTCAGCAATATACTAAGCTTTCCTCCATTTTTTGCCTTCTGTTTCTGCCGTTCTTCATTGTCTGTGTGAGTGTGCTGCCGGCTTAGCTATTTTTAGGGTCTTTAGAGCTTTTCTTTGCTGCGCACACCTCTTTGAGGTTGAAGAAGGCTGACTTAGGTACTCAAAGTTCGGAAGAACCAGCCCTAAGACCGCACGTTGCTGAGCTAAAGCGATCGAGACGTGACACAACCATCAGAAAAAATCTCTAATTGACTAATTCAATTCATTAAAAAAACTATTTTTAATTTTAAAAAAATTAAAAATTATTTTCATGAAATAAATAAATGTTTAAACCCTTGCTTGATTCCACTTCCAAAATCTCCGAGCTTCACTTGGTGAGGCAGCTGACTTACGTAGGGTCCAAGTCCAACACCTTTCACTCGTCTTTTTATTTATATTTTTAAAATTCATAACCAATTAGTAGACTTGGCAATCCGTGTCTCTATGTCATAACACGACACGACATGAGTTCAGACACGACACGAATTATCGAAACACGAACACGACACGAATTATAAAACGTGTCTAAATATTAAACACGAAACACGACACTTTTTTTTACGTGTAACACGTGACACGACACGATTAACATGACATGACATGAATAGACACAACACAACACGATTAACACAACACAACACGAATAGACACGACACAAATGACACGATTAAAAATAAAATATAATAAAAATGATAAAAATATATATACACATTTTTTACATCTATATTAATTAACATTCAAATATTAATAACAAATATAACAAAATAATAATATTTTCAATCTATACAATCCATAGTATATATTGAAAATTGCAAAAACATACAAATAAAACATAAATAGTTAACATTAAGTGATAATTTATATAGAATAATATCATCAATTCCGCTATTCTTATTATATATAATATCATCAATTCATCATTATCGTATGACTATGATTTGTATGTTAGTACTAGTATTATGTTTATTACTTTGTTTTAATATCTTGTTCTTATTATATTAATTTGAATGTTAGTATTATGTTATTTTAATTTCTTATAATGTGATAATTGATATAGAATAATATCATCAATTTTACTATTCTTATTATATGTAATATCATCAATTCATTGTCATCATATGACTATGATTTAAGATTAAGTATATAAAATAAATCAATAAATCATTAATAAGTATATTAATATTATTCTTACTATAATAATTTGTATGTTAATATTATGTTATTTTATTTTCTATAATGTGATAATTGATATAGAGTAAATTAATAAATTATAAAATCTCTTAGTATACTGAATAATGTAATTCTGTAAAGTGTAAACTTTTAATTTCTTATCAATATTATGTGATTCAGTGTCCGTGATATAAAATAATTAATTAATTATACAATCTTTTATTAGTATAATACAATATTTATATTTTATACATTATAATAAAAAATATCATATATATATTTATACATTAAGTATTGTATTTAAGTTCTTAACTTATGTTCTTAATACTTTATTTTCAAAATTTATAAAATTTTATTATCTTAACCATAATTAATTAATTTAATTTCATAATTAAATTTATTAGTTTATTTTATTGCAATATTTATTAAAGCATTAGTTTGTTTTAATAAATTAATTTTCATAACACATTATACTAATATATTACAATTATTCATTTGGTAAAATACTTATGTATTTTACTTTTGGTCAAGGTTCAATTCTCACTAAAAACATATATGGTTATCGTGTCTTACACGTGTATTCGTGTATCTGTGTAACACGATTTTTTTAAAACGTGTTTTCGTGTCGTGTACGTGTTAATCGTGTATTCGTGTAACACGATTTTCTTAAATGTGTTTTTGTGTCTTACACGTGTTTAGCCATGTCAGACACGGCTAAACACGAAAATTATCGTGTCCAAATTCGTGTCGACACTGATAAACATGAAACACGAATTTTCTAAACACGTACACAATTTTTTCGTATCGTTTTCGTGTCGTGTCACTCGTGTCGTGTCTAGATTTGTCAGGTCTCCCAATTAGCCACAAACACGTATTTACTGACTTTTTTTTTGGTGAAAAATATTTACTGACTTTGACTCGTCGTGCACTATACAATCAAAACGCAATTCATTGTCTGTGCAACGGTGTCCCATACAAATCAAAATGCAATGGATTAATAATCACGGATTTTTTTTACAAAAAAAAAAAACATAAACTCTTTATATTTATTTGGATTTATTTATATTGCATTGATAATTTATAATTTTTATATATCGTTAATGCATTAGAGGTAAATATTTTATCAATAAATTTTTATTAATAAATTGAAAAATTTTATTTATATTTATTTTTAAAGATTTGACATATTTTTAGTTTATTTATTAATAAAATGTCAATTTTTTATGCATTAATAGCAAATAAAAATCATACACTATCAATATATCATATACAAACTCTATTTATTTTAACGTAAATATTATCAAAATTTCAATAAAAATAAATTTATGCTTAAAAATATTCTTAATCGAAATAATATAATTTTTTTAATTTTTAATAATTCAAATATATTTATTTATGAAAGAAGCACACGCAAAACTATGCGTTTAAAAGTTTTGAAATACATATCAAAACATGATGGTTTTGCACTCTGCAATAAAATGTGCAAAAATGATTTGAGAGAGAGAATACGTAGAAAAAGAAACAGACAGGTGGACCAGATTGGACGTTGATGTCGTCAAAGCTGCTTTCCGATCGTTAAACTTAGTGACAAACAGCCTAGATTAAGACGTTGGCCTCATTAGAGCTGCTTGCCGATCATTAAATTTAGAAGGAATGTTAAAAACAGTTATTTTTATAATTATATTTTAATATTTTTTATTTTGTTAAATTATAATTTTTTTAAAATTTTATATGAAGATAAATTATTTATTATTATAAGTTATTTGAAAATTTTAACATATACATACTTTAATTTTTTATTTTTCACATAAATAGTTTATTTTCATATAAAATTAAAAAATAATATAATCTAATAAAATGAAAATATTAAATATAATGGTAAAAGTGACTATTTTTAGATTTCGCTTAAATTTAGCGACAAACAGCCCGGATTTAGACGTTGAACCCGTCAAAGCTAAATGCTACTGATTAGATCTGGTGATAAGTAACACCGTCAATCAAATATTGTCACAAGTAGTGCCGCCTGAAATAATTAAGCAGATACGTCGGCCAGCGATTTCGTGAATCAGCCTAATCCAAAAGCGCCATCGGCGGCGATTCGTTACAGACTAGTTTTTGATAAACAATGTGATTGAATGGAATTACGTAAGTGAAATTAATTATTGAAATGATAAAATTGAATATTATAACAGTAAAATATGTGTCTGAATGAAAATACAATAATGATTGTTAAGTGAAATTTAGTAAGAAGAAAATTTTAACATTAAGCTCATTAGATAAAAATTATATATAATGAAATCTATAGTATATATGGATTTTTTTTAAATTAGATAAAAAATTAAAAAATTATCCTATATCAAATAAGATTTTTGTTAATAAATTAAAATTTGTTTTTTTATATAAATATACATTTTTATTAATTATTTAAAAAGTAAGTATATTTACACATATATTAGTTCACTATATAATAATAAAATTTTTATATTGTATTAAATTAATAAAATTAATGTAAATAAAAACCTGAAAATTTCTTTTAGAAATTGGAAACATAATGCAATCGGTTTTTTTGGGTATGTTTGGTAGATTAGAAAAATGGAAGAATGGACAAAAATGTATTAAAAGATCAAAAGAAAATAGCCTTTGTTGGTGCTTAGAAAAAAAGAAAAGTGTGAGTAAAAAATAAAAATATTATTTTTTTATTAACAAATATATATATATATATGTGTGTGTATATATATATATATATATATATATATGTATATATATATATATATGTATATATATATATATATATATCTATCTATTGAGATGCAGTGCCCACTGACGTAATTATGTCATTAACGCCACAGCAGAGAAAGTAGGAAGCCTAGGATGGAATTCTCCACAGCAGAGAATTGCAAATCAAACCAGGAATTCCAGATTTTCAAAACCAATTACACAAAGCATAAAACACTAACAAGTGTTTTTGTTTTCATCATTTTCTTTACACTGATTGCTGAGCACTACTATAACTACTTAGCAAGGATATTTTGCTGAGCCTGAACCTGATTCTCCTGTTGCTGCTGATAGTTGAGAGGCCTCCTGAAGAGAATAATGTATAGTTCAGGGCGATGAGTAGCATAATGGACCCAACCACGACTCTGCTGTACTCAAATGGCTTGCCACTCATTCTACAATAAGAATATAAACACGAACCAAATCATAAGCTTCTGCAACAGTTGCCTCAGGCAGAAAACTTACCAAATCCAAAGGTTCTCCACCCTTTCGTTGGCAAGCGCCAAGTGCACCTGCGGCTCTGTTGGTTTCCGTTTAGAAATGGAGAAAATGTAAGTTTGCTGGGTCCGCTCACGATGGACCTGAGCGGACTCAAAATCCTCGGGGAACAGCATTGTGAAAAGGATCAATTATCAGGGCAGTACCAACATAAGAAACAATCTCAACATGGGGTATTCTGTTCCAATTCTCAGATACGAAGAGCAATGTGATCACTTAAGCAAGTATGGTAGGTAATTAATCAACAAGCAGAGCATCAATTTCTCTAGCTCCTTTTTCTTCTTTTTTGGATAATTTGAAATTTGTATTTAAATCCCAAAAAAAAAAAGCAGATACTAGTCTGCTACAGGAGTAAATTTACTGTGAGACCTATACAAAATTAACTAATGTGGCTTATACTCCACTGTTCACAAAAATTTCTGTTTACATCATTTTGACAATTATTAGAAATAGCACAAAAATGACTTCTCACAGCAGCAATAACAGGTTGAAATAATTCCTCAGGAGATCTACGCTTTGTTAAGTGCTTCCTAGAGTTTCTTTCTCACCAAATATAGTAGATAGGAGCAGTCCAAACAAAACGTAATAATATAGTTTTGAAAGATTTACCTTTAAACGTAGAAATCACCCATTGAAGATCATCATCCCAATTTTTAATTGTAGACAGAACGTGTGTAGCACTCTCTGCTAAAACTGTCTAGAGGCGAAACACAGGAAAAAATCTGAAGTAACAAATGTACATAATTCATAGAGGCGAAGATTCTTTGGAGTTACTGTAACTTTTGTCATGAGATTAATCTGTAGTCCCTACTCAGAGTAGAATGATTTAGCTTCTTACATCTCAATTTACCTTCAAATATCTGTAAGTAAATGGAGACGTACTTGTCACTCCAAATCAGTGAAAGCCATGATGACAGCTCGTTAGCTTCTGTTCATGCGCCACTGGACCAGACAAAAACACGATTATTTGATGTGAATAAAGCTGAATATAGCAAAACAGTTTACACACTACTTAACGTGAAAAACCTCGAAAGACAAGGAAAAAATACGGGAAAAGGAGGAGAAATTTAACACAAAAGACTTAGTACAGAGAGATTTCAGAATATATAAACGCAATCCCAACCAAAGTACATCACCATTAACTTTGCCATCCTCTGCTCAAAGCTAGTCCAGTAATTCCGTGCTTTAAGACCAAAATATCCATGAGCAGATGTCTCCAAATATTTCCAAGCATCCTTGATTGTATCTCTCCACCTCAACACTAGGACCCAATAAGCCATTTTCTGTAACATCACCTTAAGCATCCATGTTAGCGTTAACTTCTTGGCGCTCCCCATCTAAACCATTAAAGCTGGGGAAGGCGACGTTGGTGTCATTCCGAGGCTCCGAAATAATGTCAGTCTGCTGAACATCAAGATACAGTGTCTCTGCAAGCAACATTTGACTGGTTCCATAGTCTCCCAGCTGCAACAATAGGTTGGAGAAAACATCAACATGCTAAAAAATCAAAAAGGTTAACGGCTTAACGAAAGAAGTTATCGGTGAAAAACATACAACAAACATACCCGGTCACTGTCATTGATAGATCCATGGTTATTTGAGTTCACTGAATTTGCTCCGTGGCTGTACTGATCCTGCAAATCATAGTATATAAAACTAGGACCCAATAAGCCATTTTCTGTAACATCATCTTGAGCATCCATGTTAGCGTTAACTTCTTGGCGCTCTCCATCTAAGCCATTAAAGCTGGGGAAGGCGACGTTGGTGTCATTCCGAGGCTCCGAAATAATGTCAGGTTGCTGAACATCAAGATACAGTGTCTCTGCAAGCAACATTTGACTGGTTCCATAGTCTCCCAGCTGCAACAATAGGTTGGAGAAAACATCAACATGCTAAACAATCAAAAAGGTTAACGGCTTAACGAAAGAAGCCATTGGTGAAAAACATACAATAAACATACCCGGTCACTGTAATTGATAGATCCATGGTTATTTGAGTTCACTGAATTTGCTCCGTGGCTGTACTGATCCTGCAAATCATAGTATATAAAACTAGGACCCAATAAGCCATTTTCTGTAACATCATCTTGAGCATCCATGTTAGCGTTAACTTCTTGGCGCTCTCCATCTAAGCCATTAAAGCTGGGGAAGGCGACGTTGGTGTCATTCCGAGGCTCCGAAATAATGTCAGCCTGCTGAACATCAGGATACAGTGTCTCTGCAAGCAACATTTGACTGGTTCCATAGTCTTCCAGCTGCAACAATAGGTTGGAGAAAACATCAACATGCTAAACAATCAAAAAGGTTAACGGCTTAACGAAAGAAGTTATCGGTGAAAAACATACAACAAACATACCCGGTCACTGTCATTGATAGTTCCATGGTTATTTGACTTCACTGAATTTGCTCCATGGCTGTACTGATCCTGCAAATCATAGTATATAAAACTAACAATTAGTCAAAGCCAGCCAAAACTTTTTAGTATTGCCAGAGAAAGAAAAAGAGCTAAAGGGCATGCTTAATTAGCTTAGTAGAACCTACCTACCTATTAGAATTTGATACGAAGAAAGAGCATGTGTTTCCATGCATACCAACCTTACAAATGAAAGGAAACATGAGAGGGAGCCCGGAGAAAATCGGGAGATGGCGGAAGAAAATCAATGAGTGGTGTAGGAGAGAGCATTCCATGGACTGAATTTGTTGGATCTTGAAAATTTGAAAGCTGAATTAACTGATTTCACTTGATATAATCGACGGAGTCGAACCTATTTAAAGTGATCAGATCAAAGCCAATATATATTCGTACAATGTGAAAATATATAGTATAAATATAAAATTATATATTATATATTAGAAATGATATATATATATATATATATGATTGATGGATTAATTGATTAAATAGATTTCATAAATTAGACTTTTGACTGAAATCAAATTAATCAAATCGAAATAACCGAATTCGATCAATTTCGATAAATTAAATCAATTTGAACCGAATTTTACTCACCCCAACCAATACTGCTTGCTCTGCCTCAATTTGCTCATGTTTATTCAACTTGAACTTGATTTCCTCCAATTCGCCATGTTTAGACATGATTTGCATGAGTCCTTGGATGTAAAACTCCACTTGCTCAATTCCTCCGCACTTGGTCGCTATTTTCATCATTCTATCGTACTCGACCTTCATTAGTAAAAGCACATTAAAAAAAGTAAAAGCACATGGAAAATGAAAAGCGGAAAATAATTAGAAAATTGTTAAAGCAAAGCAACTGGAAAGGAATTGGGAGATTTGTTTTACCTTACGGCGTCTCCGGTAATTCTTGTCGCCATCAATTTTCCTCCTCCTTTTTTCTTCTGGTGTTAGCGTTGGTTTCTGAGGCCTTCGTTTTCTTCCAGTGGAAGCTGCAGATCCAACATCTGGCTCAGGATTATCCAGCATTGGCTCCAACTCGGCCACATTACTACTTTGCCCGGCTCCTGGCAACTCTTTCTCTCTTAAATTTGAGCTCCGATGTCCAGTGTGTGCCATGGAACCGTCCATTTGGTTTGCCAGTTTCCATACTCCAAGCCACAATTTATAACGAAAATTGTAGTCAGTACGAAGCAATGGTTGGCCCCTCACGCAAATTTTCTAATCATTTTATGTAATGCACTGATAATATATATTATCAGTTTTTATACATTATAAATGCACATAAGGTTTATATATCATTTTAATAAGCTAATTGAAAAAGTGTTAAGTCTTTAAAAATAAATAAAAATATTTTTTTTTCAATTTGCTTGTAAAAGCTTAGTATTTTTTTCATTTGCTAATTAATAAGTTGTCAACATCTCATACATTATCAATATATAAAGGTTACATTTTCAATACATTATATATAAATCTATTATATATTATGTATGTATATTACGTAAATTTAAATTAGCCCCTCAAATTAAAAATTTAAAATTACATTAATATTTATTTATTTCTCATCCATCACTATTTAGCATTCACAAATATTAAGTTACAATCATGTAAAATTAAAAAATTCAATTTAATTTTTCTCATCAAAACTTTCAATCAACTAAAATGCAAAAACTCTGGAATATTTTTCTTACCTAATAGCCACCAAATATAATTTCTTTTCTATTTATATTTTTCAATATACTTTTGCACTTTTATTTTCCATTTGAATTGTCTTGGGACTTGCCAATCATCCCTCAAAAGCAAAAATAGCAAAATTATTAAGGTTTGTATGTTATTTTATTTTTTAAATATATGTTTACATATATAATCTTGTCATTATATACATGAGTAATGTTACAAATTTTATATTTAATCAAAATTTTGGGATAATCCTTTTTTAATTTTTGTTACATAATTTTGGAATAACTTGATTGTTAAGAGAAAATAATCCTTCTGATTCCTTTGACCTAGACTGAATAATGTTTTCATAGTTTCTTTGTTTTGCAAAAATTATATTTTCCTTAAAAAAGAAAAAAAATTTTAAGAAAATTGTTTACGCGTAGGTTACTTATCAAGCTTATAAATATAATTCTACTTAAGTCAAACCTTGAACATAATTTTTAAAATTCGTAGTTAATTTGATTAACTTAAAATAGTAAAATACTAAACAAAGTATTTTATAATAAAAAACATTAATATTGTTTTTATTTTATTAATTAATATTATTTAAGATATTATTATTTTAATAAGCTAAATTTTTTAATCATTTCTTAATATTTTAATTTAAAATATATTTTTTATATTTTATTAACAAATGTATTTATATTACTATTTTAATAATATATATATAAATTGTATTTTTTTTGGCTTACTAATAATTTCAAAAAAAATTAACTATTTTAATGGAATAAATTTTTTTAATATTAATAATAGTAATTCTATTTGAAATATTTTAACAATATTAATATAAATAACAATAAATAGATTCATTTTAAGTGTTTAATATTGATATAACATTTAATAGTTTAATAGTTTAATATTATATTAAAACATAACTATATTTAATATAAATAATTTTAGTAATAAATAATTTTGAAATTTTAATAACAATTCATTTTTAATATTTTAATAGCTATTTCAATATTATTAGAAAATAAAATACAATTTTCTAAAAACAACCATCTATAAAAAAAATTCTCATTAACTAATATAAATCATTAAAAAATTGCTTTTCAATTTTAAAAAAAATGCTTAATAGCCAAATATACTCTTAACTTTTTACACAAAATAGATATGAACCTTCAACTTTTATTTTTATTGTAAAAATTCATAAAGTTTTATTTTACAATAAATAATCCCCCAATCTTTCAAAATAATAGAATTAACTAAAATAAATAGGAGGTTAAGGTCTTATAAGCCCTAGCATTTTTATTTTACTATAAAAATTTATAACTGATTTGGACTTAATTATATTATTTTGTAAGGTTAGGATTTTATACAATAAAATTAAAAACTGAGTGCTTATTTTTATTTTATGCAAAAAGTTGAGGATATATTTAGTTATTATTAAGCTTTTAAAAATTCTAAAAATTATTTTCGCGAAATAAATAATTGTTTGGGACTGTTGCTTGATTCCATTTCCATCATCTTCTACCTCCACTTGGGTAGGCTATATATATATTATTTAAAAATAAAATAAAATTCTCTAAAAACAACCATCAAAATTCTCATTGACTGATTCAAAGCTTTAATAATTTTAATTTTCATTTAAAAAAAACAAAAATTTATTTTGGCAAAATCAATACATGTTTGGGACCGTTGCTCATTTTCATCGTCTTCAATCTCCACTGAGGTAGGCTACATCAGTATCGTTTGAAAAGAAATAATTTTTTTTTGTAAACAACCATCAATTAAAAACACTTTTCATTGACCAATTCAAATCATTAAAAAACTTCTTTTTAATTCAAAATTTCTAAAAATTATTTTTGTGAAATAAAAATTGTTTGGGACCGTTGCTTGATTCCATTTCCATCATCTCCAACCTACACTTGGGTAGGCTATATCAATATTATTTAAAAATAAAAAATTCTAAAAACAACCATCAAAAAATTCTCATTGACTGATTTAAAGCCTTAAAAATTTATTTTCGCAAAATAAATAAATGTTTGGGACTGTTGCTCTTTTACATCGTTTTCTTTTTGATCTTTTCATTTACACCGTCTTCAATCTCCACTTGGATAGGCTATATCAATATTGTTTGAAAAAAAATTTGTAAACAACCATCGATAAAAGAAATTCTTATTGACCAATTCAAATAATTAAAAAGCTGCTTTTTAATTCAAAAATTCTAAAAACTATTTTCACGAAATAAATAAATGCTTAGACCATTGCTTGATTTCATTTCCATTGTCTCCGTCCTTCACTTGAGTAAGTTATATAATTATGATTTGAAAAAAATAAAATTTTCTAAAAACAACCATCAATAAAAAATAATAAAAAAAAACTATTTCTCATTGACTAAGTCAAATCATTAAAATTTCACCTTTTAATTTAAAACATGTAGAATTTATTTTTGAGAAATAAATAAATGTTTGGGACCACTGCCTGATTCCATTTCCTTCATCTCCGGCTCCATTTGGGGTAGACTACATCAATGTTATTTGAAAAATAAAAAATAAAATTTTCTGAAACCAACTGTCAAAAAAATATCTCTAATGGACTGATTCAAACCATTAAAAAATTGCTTTTTAATTTTAAAAGAAAATTTAAAAATTATTTTCACGAAATAAATAAATGTTTGGACCGTTGCTTGATTCCATTTGCAAAGTCTCAGGCCTCCACTTGGGGAGCCAGCTGACCCACGTAGGGTTCAAGTCCAATACCTTTTACTCGTCTTTTCATTTATGTTTTTCACATGCATAGCCACCAAGATGAATTTACTGACTTTGACTCGTCCTGCATTATACAATCAAAACGCAATTCATTGTCGGTGCGACGGTGCCCTATACAGAGCAAACCGCAATGGAATAATAATCACGGATTTTTTTTAACTAAATAAATACAAGTTCTTCACGTTTATTTTAATGTAAATACAATCAACGTTCAATAAAAATAAATTTATGCTTAAAAATATTCTTAATTGAAATAATATGATTTTTTAAATTTTAATAATTCAAATATAGTTATTTATGAATGAAGCACAGGCAAAACTTTGCGTTTAAAGTTTTGAAATACATAATCAAAACATGATGGCTTGCACTTTGCAATCATGTAAACTTAAAATGTTCAATTTAATTTTTCCCATCAAAACTTTCAATCAACTAAAAAGCAAAAACTCTAGAATATTTTTTTTTATCTAATAGCCACCCAATATAATTTCTTTTCTATTTATATTTTTTCAATATTCTTTTGCATTTTTATTTTCCATTTGTATTGTTTTGGGACTTGCCAATCATCCCTCAAAAGTAAATATAGCAAAATTATTAAGGTTTGTATGTTACTTTATTTTTTAAATATATGTTTTCATATTGTCTTCTTTTTTTTTTTTTTGGTTACATATATAATCTTGTCATTATATGCATGAGAAATATTACAAATTTTATATTTAGTCAAAATTTTGGAATAATTCTTTTTTTATTTTTATTATATCATTTTGGAATAACTTGATTGTTAACCGTAAATATTCCTCTGATTCTTTGACCTGGATTTAAGAATGTTTTCATAGTTTCTTTGTTTTGCAAAAATTATATTTTCCTTAAAAAATTGTTTACGTGCAGGTTGCCGATCAAGCTTATAAACATAATTTTACTTAAATCGGACCTTCGACATAATTTTTAAAATTTGTAGTTAATTTGATTAACTTAAAATAGTAAATACACTAATAAAAATTATTTTACAATAAAAAACATTAATAATATTTGTTGACACCTAATTTTGTCCCATTTTGTTATTATTATTATTTTTACTATTATTATTATTATGTTTATATTTATTTTTATTTTTATTTTTTAGTTTTTAATTTTTTAGTTTTTTAATTTTATTTTATTATTTATTTATTTTTATTTTTATCTTTATTATTATTAGTATTATTGTTTATTGTCCAATCAGTCCCTTGTCACCCATCTCATCACCGCCGGCCACCAGCTACTCCTGCCTATTCCATCCCATCTACACCAGACCATTGGGGACACAAAAAAAGGAAGCTTCAAGCTCCCACAGGAGGACCCAAAAAAAAAAACCCCAGTCCGAACCCCATGGCCCCATCATCTTCACTCACCAAAAACCAGCATCATCCTTACTACCAGAGGACCCCTTAGCCAGCCCCGTTCGACCACCCAACCGTGAGCCATCATCACCCGAGACCACCACCGCCATCACAAAACCTCAACCCATAGCCCTCACCCGAGCCATCACCCAAACACCACCACCATCATCACCGAAACCTAACCTAGATCTGGAAACCCAGAACCCAAAACCCCACATCTCGAAACCGAGACCCCCTAACCCAGATCTAAACCCCAAACCTGCAAAACAAACACAAAACACAAAACCAAAACCAAAATCACAAACCAAAACCATCCGGAGCATCAACCAAAAAAAAAAAAACAAAAAGGGAGGAGGAGGCTGAAGGTTTGAAGCTCAGATCTGGGGCCTAGGGTGATTTTTCGGTGAAACGGAGGTCGGATTCGGAAAGAGGAGGTTGAGGAGCATCGGAAAGTGGGAAACTTTTTGGGATTAGCCATCGGCGAGCGGCGGCCGGCGACGGCAGACGGCGGTCCGGCAGCGCCGGAAATCGCCTAGCCGGCGGAGAGCTCAAGAGCTCTGGTTTTTTTTTTTAGAAGAAAAGAGAAAAATGATTTAGAAAAAAAAAAGATTTAGCTTTTATAGCAAAAAAAAAAAAGAGGAGGATCCGCGCGCGACCCGGGGTCCGACCCGGGGTCCGCGCACCGACCCGTGGGAGAAGGATCCGCGCGTTGCCCAATTGCTGACCCGGATCCTCGCGTCCAACCCGCTTCGGAGGAGCCGACCCGCGCGCCTGCCGACCCGCTCCGACCCGCGCGTTTGGCCCGTTGCCGACCCGATCCGGCCCACCTGCTTTGGGCCTCTTCTTGGGCTGTCAATTGGGCCTCCTTGCCATTGGGTTTAAACCCAATTAATTTGGGTATTTTTTTCTTAGCCCTTTATTTGTTTTATTACTATTAGTATTACTATTAGTATTATTATTAGTATTATTATTATTATTATTATTGGGTTTTATTATTATTATTACTATTAGGTTTTGTTATTATTATTGTTATTTGTGTTTTTTTTTATTATTATTATTATTATTATTATTATTATTGTGTTTAGTTATTCTTATTATTATTATTAATGCATGTAGTAAAATAAGAAATTGAAAAATTTTCTTTTACTTGTATTAATTATTATTATTGATTTGAAAGCTTATTTAAAAATAAAGAAAAAATAATGAAATTTTAAATTTAAATGAATATTTCCGATGATGGGACGTTATGGAAGTCACAAGTAGTGATTCCTTAACTGATCCCTAGGTGAGAAGAGTCTGCTAAATATTGTCAAAAGTATTGAGGTATTTAGCATGATTTTTCAATAATTTAAATTTTTGAAATTAAAATTGAATTTTTAAAATTAATAATAAAATTAAATTTAAATTAAAATGAAAGTCCCGATGATGGGATGTTATGAAACTCACAAGTAGTGATTTCTTAACTGATCCCTAGGTGAGAAAGGTCGTACTAAATGTTACCAGAGTATTGGGATATTTAGTATGATTTTTCAATAATTTTAATTTTTTCTTAAAAATAAAACTAAATGAGTTTTTAATAAAATAACAAAGAAATTAATAATAAAAATTAAATTTTAAAATAAATGAAATTCTTCCGATGATGGGATGTCATGAAACTCACAAGTAGTGATTTCTTGACTGATCCCTAGGTGAGAGAAGTTCACTAAGTGTTACCAGAGTATTGGGATACTTAGTGCAATTTTTCAATAATAAGAATTTTTATTTAAAATAAATAAGGAAATATTTATATAAAAAATCAAAAATTCCTTTGCATCATTTATTAGCTGTTCGCATCATATGCATTCATAATAATTTTTGAAACGAGTGTGAATCTTCTGATGATGAGATTCTATAGAACTCACAAGTAGTGATTCTTAAGAAATCTCTAGGTGAGGAAATTATCCGAAATGCTACCAGAGTATTGGGGTACTTCGGAATAATTTTCAATACAAAAGATTTTCATTTATTTCAAATAAAAAAATAAAATTTAAATGTTTCAAAATTAGTACAAATAAGAAATGATTTCAAAATTAAAAGAATAAAATTGATTGTAATAAAAATAAGAATTATTTTTTTTAAATATTAATTTAAGACCATTTTATTAAAACTAAAAGGATAACACATGATTATTATGGTACCGTTTTTAATGGGCGTCGTGGGGGTGCTAATCCTTCCCCACGCGTAACCGTACCCCCGAACCCAAATTTTGTTTTCGCAGACCAAAAATTTGTCTTTTTAATAAAACTTAATTAATTTTGAGATTTTGTTAAAAAGATAAACATTTTTAGGTGGCCAATCACACCTAGCAAAAAAGATTGGTGGCGACTCCTTTTTTTGTTTTTTAAACGTTTTTTGAAAATCGTCGAGCGCGAAGCCGTTACGACAGCTTGGCGACTCCGCTGGGGATGCTTTTTGAGGGTCAAGCCATTTATTAATCATGTGTTATCCTAAGTTTTAATTTAAAGGTCTTAATTAATATTTAAATTTAATTTCTTTAATTTTAAATAATTTGTTGCATTTGTGTGAATAAGTTATTATGTTTATTTTATGGCATTCTTTATCTTGTATATATTATTGCTAATAATTATGGGGCATCTAGGATAGGGGTTATGGTATGATAAATGTTTGATGTATTCCCTCATACACACACTTGCACTTGCATTTGCATGACATGAGCTCTATACCCGGGTTCCGTCCTTCTTAGGAGGGAGTAGAGTACCTTTGCTCTCGTGAGGTAATCACCTCCGCAATGGCAATCGAAATACTCCCACTTAAATTAAATCTTACTAGTCCAGTGTGGAGGACAGTGAGGTATAATTTGAGAACCTTTAGATCTTCATATCCCAACCCAGCATGTAAAAGGCCCTAAGAAGCCGAGCCTTAGATAGAGCCATGCCCGATTTTTGTAGAAATCACCCCGAAATTAGGACACATGAGGGAACATTTTACTACCTTTTTCATATCATAACTCTATCGATTTTCCAAATTCATGCTCTCATAAAATCAAAAGATATTTGTTTTCAAATAAAGTTTCACATTTTTACAATTTTATAGAATAAAACAAAGACTTATTCGGTTTCTATCCTTTGTCAAAAATAACATGAAAACATCCATTCATTCTTTAATAATATTTGAAAAATAACAATAATGTTTTTATTTCTTTTAAACTAATGCATAGACATTAAAAAGAAAGGAATTTTGATAAGAAAATAAAAGGTAAGTGCATTGTCACATTCTTTTAAAAATAGATTAAATAAAAAAGGAAATTAAAGAAAATAAACTGTGGTGTGAAAATAAGATAATTTTGAAAAAAAAAAGAGAGAGAAAAAGAAAAAAGAAAATTTATTCTTAAAAAAAAAAGGGAGGAGAAATAATCAAAGTTTAAAATGAAAAAAGAAAGAAAAAAGAATTCATTGAATTTAAATGAGAAAAAATTTTGATTCTTTTATTCTTAAGTTTTAGCATAGCATGTCTCATTACATTAATGCATTCACATCACATAATAAGGAGAGTATTTGTCTTTTTGGAATAAAAGAGGTTAAAGATATGGGAGATTAATTGGAAAGCTAGATTATTTTGGAGAATAATCGAGAGGAGTTTGGACGTGATATACGAGAGATGAAGGGAAAGCTAGCTAGGATAATGCAGATGCTTGAAAGTTTTGGAGAGGCTAAATTGGTTCATTCTCAAGGATCGTTGTTGTTTCCAGAACGACTACATGTTGAATCATTAGCAAATGGAGACCAATTGACTTGTCATATAAAGAGAAAGGACTGATTGATGTAAAGTCCTCGATATAAGGGAGGTGGCTACAAAACTTTTTATAGGTTGGCATTCACTTCATTCATATGTGCATAACATGATTTTGACAGAAAATAATAAAGCTGACAATAACTGTTTCCTTAAAGAAAAAAGAAAAAAATATAAAAAAAAGAGAGAAAGAAAAATAGTGGATCAAAACAAAGGAATGGACAAATGACAATTTTCAGTTCATAATTTCCCTTTTTGCTTCTTAGTATACAGCTTGTGATACTCTGAAATAACAACAAGGTTGAATTTTCTTTTTATTTCACAATTTCCATACAATAAAAGCATCATACTAGCATGGCAAGCATGACATCTAATTTTAATTTGTGACAGATTTGGTGGAAAGGTAGCTTGAACATTGGAAAATTTCGGAGATAGTCTTGGACCATGGAAGGGACAGAAACGAGTCGAATGGAAAGAATGGAAAAAGCTCAACAAGAGATGAGAGAGCAATTATCACATATGGCAAGTTTGTGGGAAAAGCTGAACAATGGAAAAATGGGAGAATTAGCTACTCAAGAGGGGCATCAGTTGCGAAATGCCGAGAATTCTTTTTGTACAATTAACATCGGCTCACAAGAAACCCGATTATCTCAAGAGCCACAAGCAATGCCCACCGAGGGTTATGTGTGCCCTAATATGCCGTCTGCAATCGACCCTAGTCAGTTTCAAGGGCGTGCAAATCCCACCATGAATCCCCTCGAACCAATTCATGTTGCTAATTTGGACAGTCATAAAGAGCAAGGGATGCCACAAGTGGAAGGAGGCTCAAGTTCCCGACAAAAGATGGAGCTAATAGAAGAAAGGCTTCGGATTGTTGAAGGAATGGATTTCCATGGATCTTTAGATGCAGCCAAATTATCTCTAGTACCTGGTGTGGTCATTCCGTCAAAGTTTAGAGCTCCAGAATTTGAGAAATACGATGGGACCACTTGTCCAAAGGCCCATATCACTATGTATTGTAGAAAGATGGCAGCACATGTGCATGATGACAAACTGTTGATCCATGTCTTCCAAGACAGCCTTAAAGGATCTGCTGCTAGGTGGTATACACAATTGGGCAGGGGCGATGTTCACTCATGGGAAGATTTGGCAAGGGCTTTTGTCGCCCAATATAAGCATATTGTGGATCTAGCCCCAGATCGTTTGTCTTTGCAAACTATAGAGAAGAAAGCTACTGAAGGCTTTAGAGAATATGCCCAGAGATGGAAGAATGTTGCCACTCAGGTCCAGCCTCCCCTAACGGAAAAAGAGACTGCAAATTTGTTTCTTAGTACCCTTCATGCACCATACTATGATAGGATGATTGGGAATGTTACTAAGAATTTTGCCGACATGGTGGCCTCCGGAGAGATGATTGAGAATGCAATCAAGAGAGGCAAGATCAAGATAGATGACATGGCCGATAACAGACTTGAAGGAATGGAAGAAGAAGTGCAAGCTGTGACATTTGAGGGGCAATTTCCCAGAAATCCCACTCCACATAATCCCTATTTGGCTCACCCATCATACCGTCCAATCCTGAACAGTGTCTCCTATGATCCTTATATTTATTCATCATTCTCACAACCAGGATTTCCAACAAACTCTTGTCCTCCAACGATTTTTCATGCGCCTATCTTCATGCCTAGGCCAGTAGCTCAACCTCCTCAACCATCAATAAACAACAGAAAAAGATCGAGAAGCAATCAAGGAAAAATCCCAATTCCAATCTCCGATCTCTTGCCCTTTTTGGTAAAAAACCAATATTTGGCCCCTATACCTTTGAGAACAGCACCAAACCCGTTGGACAAGAGCTATGACCCGAACAGCAAATGTGACTATCACATGGGGGCAGTTGGGCATTCAACAGAAAAATGCAGACAGTTGAAGGAAAGGGTTGAAGAGCTCATAAATGGTGGAATCTTGACTCAAGAAATTATGGAACAGTGGAAGTCCACTTTGGTGTAGAGTCATGGCATTTTGGCAAATCAATCTGGAGGGAAACGAAGATTTTGAGATTTTGAAGCCTGTATTTTGTTGAAAAAATGCTTGTCATCTTCGTTGGCCTAGGTGACAATTGTATGAGCACAACTTTTTGCATGAGTTATTTTCCAGTGGCATATGTCAAGAATGTCTCTTTTCTTCACATTAATGATAAAAATGATTCCAAGAAAATTGGTGATTACTGTCAAAGATGAATGTATTGAATCATTCTTGGATCACATCTCAACAGAATCAAAATCAGTCGAGAGCCAAAAAGCTAAATTGGGGCATAAATTTTTGAAAGTTCGATTTTGTTTTCACTTTGACCATGATAGGGTTTCATTGTAAATAATTTTCAAAGAAATAATCGATTTGCAAAACCTTTTGAGAATAATTTGGAAATCAATGACAATCTCTAAATATTCTTAATATTGGTAATTTTACACTTGACAAGATCATTTTGAAATACCTTTCCACCTAAATTCATGTACAAATCCCAAACTCTTCAATCTTGTACTCCCAAGATGCCTTTTGCCCATGTTTTGGGGCAAGATAAAGAAAAAGAGAGAGAGAAAAAAAGAGAACCAAAGTCGAGGATTTTCCCATCAATGTCCATCTGCATAATACCTCGAGCTGGGCATCACCTGTGTCCTTAAATGACGATGTGGTGTGCGAGGTCAAGCTCTGTCTTATTAAAGTGTTGTATTTCAAAAAAAAAAACAAAACAAAAAAATAAAAGGAAGAAAAAAAGAAAAAGAAAAAGAAAAAGAGAAAAATGAAATTGATTGTGACATCATGCAAACATGATATTCAGAGGATTTCAAATGCCAAGGGTAAAACTTATCCTAAAGAATTGCTTTTCAATAGAAGTATCTTAATTTGAGATGACGAATGGCCATCTTTCATATTCCATTCTCAAATATAAACGTTATCCTGTTGCTACCCTTTTTGAGCCTGATAGTTTCTTTCAAAATAAACCTCCTCCAAGGATCACCCTCCACACTGGGGGGCATGTGTAGAAAGTATCTTTTCAAAGAAAATAAACGATTAAGCTTTTGTTTTCGATCAAATAAGATTTGCTATGTTTTGGAAATCTTGGATAGGAATCAATAAAAAAAAAGAGAAAAAAGAAAGAGAAAGGAGGAAGGATACATGTGAAAGTACACGAAAAAAGATGCTTCAAAGGATGAATAGGATAAAAAAAAAAGAGAGAAAGAAAGAAAAGAAGAAAAGGAAGAAATACATGGAAAAGTATAAAGAGAAAAGGTGCTTCTAAGTATGTAAATGGTAGATGTCTATATGAGAAGAAATGATCCTTGGATTGATCACCTTCAAATACATTTTGGGCCTGTTTATCTATTCTTTCAAAACCCTGAACCATGGCCTACATTACGTACTTAAAAGTCCATTTTGATCAATTATGGATGCTTGTATTGAAGAGCTCTTCTTTGGAAGATTCTCGCCATTCTTTGGTTTGAATGAAATTTGAATTCTTAAATGCATGGTGGAACAAGCAATCAAAAAGAAGAAAAAAGAAAAGAAAACAAAAGAAAGAATGAGGCTCTAGGGTGAAAACCCGAAAAGGGCAGTTTAGAGCAAACAATGAACTCTTAGAGCAACAAATCAAGCAGTGACACGAATTGAAAACATGGAAAAAGAACCAATAGTCCTTGAGAAACCCTCGAGGTATCCA
The DNA here is from genome assembly GCA_031772115.1 of Heritiera littoralis. Classification (NCBI taxonomy): domain Eukaryota; kingdom Viridiplantae; phylum Streptophyta; class Magnoliopsida; order Malvales; family Malvaceae; genus Heritiera; species Heritiera littoralis. The sequence continues at coordinate 1,017,905 of JAPDPK010000109.1, read as the reverse complement.
AAGATTCTGAAGTCACTTGAAAGAACCATTAATCCCTGGAAACCCTCGAGATGCCTAAAGATTTGGATGTCACTTGATTGCCCAACATTTTTCTGAAAAAGTTCGAACATTGCTTCTTGTACATACCCTTCCTAAAATAGAAAAGCCTTCAGTCATTCACACCCGATCTTGGCATTTGTAGAACGTCATTATTTGAGAATTTGAGAGATTGTCAAACCAAATTGAAAATATTTTGTTTATTTTCTCATTCAAAATTTTGTTCAAAAAAAAAAGAAGGGAAGAAAAACGATGGTATTTTAAGAAAACCATTTTGAGCCAAGAAAGGAACCATTGTTTTTAGATAAGTGGCAAAGTATCCCCTAAACAAAACACCTGGCGCATCAAACTTTTAATTGTCCAGTTGAAGAGATCCGAATAGGATTTATGTCACTCATCTTGAAAAGTAATCACTAATATTTTGAAAGAATCAAATATCACTTGTGAAATTTAGATTCAATTCTCTCCTGGAAAATAGCTATGAGAAAATTTTCAGTGCTTTTCGTCAAAAGGCTATGATGAGCACCAGAACCCTGCAGAAATGAGATTAAAACAGAAAGGAGCTTTCATGATCATGTTGGGGGCAAAGGAGACAAAAAAGGCAAATGATGTGCCTCTTTGACAAGATAGGAAAGAGTTTTGAAGTCGAAAAATGTACAGGATTGAGTGCCATGCATTCATGCATACATACACAATATCATACAGCATCAACATTGAAAGTTTTTGTGTAAAATTTTGAGATTAAAACATGTTTCTCAAGCTGAAGACTCAACACCATTTAATCTAGATTTTAAAGGTTATGCAACCTTTTCCAAGATTAAGAAAGAGAAAAAGAGAAAAGAAGAGAAAAGAGAAGAGAAAGAAAGAAAAAGGAAAAAAGAGAGAAAGAAAGGAGAAGAGAGAAAAAAAGAAAAGAGAAGAGAGAAGAGAAAAAAAAAGAAGAGAAAAAGAGAAAAGAAGAGAAAAGAGAAGAGAAAGAAAGAAGAGAGAAAAGGGAAGAGAAAGAAAGAAGAGAAAGAAAAGAAGAGAAAGAAAAGAAAAAAGAAAGAAAAGAAAGAAAGGAAAAAAAGGAAAAATATTTAAAGTTTCAATGCCTCTGCTGTAAGAGGAGCACTTTCCAACAAATCATAAGTCCTCCGGGCACAATTCAAGTCCTCCGGGCACAATTCAAGTCCTCTGGGCACAAATCATAAGTCCTCCGGGCAAAACTTTTAAAGTTTCATCGCCTCTGCTGCAAGAGGAGCACTTTCCAGACAAATCATAAGTCCTCCGGGCACAAATCATAAGTCCTCCGGGCAAAACTTTTAAAGTTTCATCGCCTTTGCTGCAAGAGGAGCACTTTTCAGTAAAACAATCTTAAGTCCTCCGGGCAAAACTTTTAAAGTTTCATCGCCTCTGCTGCAAGAGGAGCACTTTCCAGACAAATCATAAGTCCTCCGGGCAAAACTTTTAAAGTTTCATCGCCTCTGCTGCAAGAGGAGCACTTTTCAGTAAAACAATCTTAAGTCCTCCGGGCAAAACTTTTAAAGTTTCATCGCCTCTGCTGCAAGAGGAGCACTTTCCAGACAAATCTCAAGTCCTCCGGGCACAAATCATAAGTCCTTCGGGCACAAATCTCAAGTCCTCCGGGCACAAATTTAAGTCCTCCGGGCACAAATCTCAAGTCCTCCGGGCACAAATTTAAGTCCTCCGGGCACAAATCTCAAGTCCTCCGGGCACAAATCTCAAGTCCTCCGGGCACAAATTTAAGTCCTCCGAGCACAAATCTCAAGTCCTCCGGGCACAAATTTAAGTCCTCCGGGCACAAATCTCAAGTCCTCCGGGCACAAATCTTAAGTCCTCCGGGCACAAATTTAAGTCCTCCGGGCACAATTCAAGTCCTCCAGGCACAAATCCAAAAATCTTAAGCCCTCCGGGCACCAAATCTCAAGTCCTTCGGGCAAAATTTTAAAGTTTCATCGCCTCTGCTGCAAGAGGAGCACTTTCCAGAAAAAGCATTTAAGTCCTCCGGGCACAATTCTAAGACCTCCGGGCATAATTCTAAAACCTCCGGGCATAAACCTCAAGTCCTCAGGGCAAACTTTTAAAGTTTCATCGCCTCTGCTGCAAGAGGAGCACTTTTCAGTAAAAGAATTTAAGTCCTCCGGGCACAAATCTCAAGTCCTCCGGGCACAAATTTTAGTCCTCCGGGCACAATTTAAGTCCTCCTCGCACCAAATCTAAGACCTCCGGGCAAAATATTTAAAGTTTCAATGCCTCTGCTGTAAGAGGAGCACATTTTCAGAAAGGGATTTAAAGTTTCATTGCCTCTGCTGCAAGAGGAGCACATTTCAAAAGAAAGAAAAATTTTAAAGTTTCATTGCCTCTGCTGCAAGAGGAGCACATTTCAAGAAGAATTTTAAAGTTTCATTGCCTCTGCTGCAAGAAGAGCACGTTTCAGAACCAGAATTTTTAAAGTCTCATCGCCTCTGCTGCAAGAGGAGCACGTTTCAGAAAAAGAATTTTTAAAGTCTCATCGCCTCTGCTGCAAGAGGAGCACGTTTCAGAAAAAGAATTTTTAAAGTCTCATCGCCTCTGCTGCAAGAGGAGCGCATACAAAAAAGAAGAAGACAAAGGAAAAAAGAAGAAAAAGAAAAAGAAGAAGAAAAAAGAATGAAAATAAAAAATAAAACAAAAAGAAGAAGAAAAGAAGAAAAGAAAAAGAGATTAGGTTATAAGCCGGACAAAATTAGTGTGTCTATTGTCTTTGCTCTATTCCTGATCCTCAGCAATGAGCAAATGGGGGAAGCTGTTGACACCTAATTTTGTCCCATTTTGTTATTATTATTATTTTTACTATTATTATTTTTACTATTATTATTATTTTTACTATTATTATTATTATGTTTATTTTTATTTTTATTTTTATTTTTTAGTTTTTAATTTTTTAGTTTTTTAATTTTATTTTATTATTTATTTATTTTTATTTTTATCTTTATTATTATTAGTATTATTGTTTATTGTCCAATCAGTCCCTTGTCACCCATCTCATCACCGCCGGCCACCAGCTACTCCTGCCTATTCCATCCCATCTACACCAGACCATTGGGGACACAAAAAAAGGAAGCTTCAAGCTCCCACAGGAGGACCCAAAAAAAAAAACCCCAGTCCGAACCCCATGGCCCCATCATCTTCACTCACAAAAAACCAGCATCATCCTTACTACCAGAGGACCCCTTAGCCAGCCCCGTTCGACCACCCAACCGTGAGCCATCATCACCCGAGACCACCAACTCCATCACAAAACCTCAACCCATAGCCCTCACCCGAGCCATCACCCAAACACCACCACCATCATCACCGAAACCTAACCTAGATCTGGAAACCCAGAACCCAAAACCCCATATCTCGAAACCGAGACCCCCTAACCCAGATCTAAACCCCAAACCTGCAAAACAAACACAAAACACAAAACCAAAACCAAAATCACAAACCAAAACCATCCGGAGCATCAACCAAAAAAAAAAAAAAACAAAAAGGGAGGAGGAGGCCGAAGGTTTGAAGCTCAGATCTGGGGCCTAGGGTGATTTTTCGGTGAAACGGAGGTCGGATTCGGAAAGAGGAGGTTGAGGAGCATCGGAAAGTGGGAAACTTTTTGGGATTAGCCATCGGCGAGCGGCGGCCGGCGACGGCAGACGGCGGTCCGGCAGCGCCGGAAATCGCCTAGCCGGCGGAGAGCTCAAGAGCTCTGGTTTTTTTTTTTAGAAGAAAAGAGAAAAATGATTTAGAAAAAAAAAGATTTAGCTTTTATAGCAAAAAAAAAAAGAGGAGGATCCGCGCGCGACCCGGGGTCCGACCCGGGGTCCGCGCACCGACCCGTGGGAGAAGGATCCGCGCGTCGCCCAATTGCCAACCCGGATCCTCGCGTCCGACCCGCTTCGGAGGAGCCGACCCGCGCGCCTGCCGACCCGCTCCGACCCGCGTGTTTGGCCCGTTGCCGACCCGATCCGGCCCACCTGCTTTGGGCCTCTTCTTGGGCTGTCAATTGGGCCTCCTTGCCATTGGGTTTAAACCCAATTAATTTGGGTATTTTTTTCTTAGCCCTTTATTTGTTTTATTACTATTAGTATTACTATTAGTATTATTATTAGTATTATTATTATTATTATTATTGGGTTTTATTATTATTATTACTATTAGGTTTTGTTATTATTATTGTTATTTGTGTTTTATTATTATTATTATTATTATTATTATTATTATTATTATTATTGTGTTTAGTTATTCTTATTATTATTATTAATGCATGTAGTAAAATAAGAAATTGAAAAATTTTCTTTTACTTGTATTAATTATTATTATTGATTTGAAAGCTTATTTAAAAATAAAGAAAAAATAATGAAATTTTAAATTTAAATGAATATTTCCGATGATGGGACGTTATGGAAGTCACAAGTAGTGATTCCTTAACTGATCCCTAGGTGAGAAGAGTCTGCTAAATATTGTCAAAAGTATTGAGGTATTTAGCATGATTTTTCAATAATTTAAATTTTTGAAATTAAAATTGAATTTTTAAAATTAATAATAAAATTAAATTTAAATTAAAATGAAAGTCCCGATGATGGGATGTTATGAAACTCACAAGTAGTGATTTCTTAACTGATCCCTAGGTGAGAAAAGTCGTACTAAATGTTACCAGAGTATTGGGATATTTAGTATGATTTTTCAATAATTTTAATTTTTTCTTAAAAATAAAACTAAATGAGTTTTTAATAAAATAACAAAGAAATTAATAATAAAAATTAAATTTTAAAATAAATGAAATTCTTCCGATGATGGGATGTCATGAAACTCACAAGTAGTGATTTCTTGACTGATCCCTAGGTGAGAGAAGTTCACTAAGTGTTACCAGAGTATTGGGATACTTAGTGCAATTTTTCAATAATAAGAATTTTTATTTAAAATAAATAAGGAAATATTTATATAAAAAATCAAAAATTCCTTTGCATCATTTATTAGCTGTTCGCATTATATGCATTCATAATAATTTTTGAAACGAGTGTGAATCTTCTGATGATGAGATTTTATAGAACTCACAAGTAGTGATTCTTAAGAAATCTCTAGGTGAGGAAATTATCCGAAATGCTACCAGAGTATTGGGGTACTTCGGAATAATTTTCAATACAAAAGATTTTCATTTATTTCAAATAAAAAAATAAAATTTAAATGTTTCAAAATTAGTACAAATAAGAAATGATTTCAAAATTAAAAGAATAAAATTGATTGTAATAAAAATAAGAATTATTTTTTTTAAATATTAATTTAAGACCATTTTATTAAAACTAAAAGGATAACACATGATTATTATGGTACCGTTTTTAATGGGCGTCGTGGGGGTGCTAATCCTTCCCCACGCGTAACCGTACCCCCGAACCCAAATTTTGTTTTCGCAGACCAAAAATTTGTCTTTTTAATAAAACTTAATTAATTTTGAGATTTTGGTAAAAAGATAAACATTTTTAGGTGGCCAATCACACCTAGCAAAAAAGATTGGTGGCGACTCCTTTTTTTGTTTTTTAAACGTTTTTCGAAAATCGTCGAGCGCGAAGCCGTTACGACAATATTTTTATTATTTTACTAATTAATATTATTTAAGATATTATTATTTAAATAAGATAAAATTTTTAATAATTTCTTAATATTTATTATTTGAAATATATTTGTTATATTTATTGACAAATGTATTTATATTACTATTTTAATAATATATATATAAATTGTATTTTTTATGTCTTACTAATAATTTCAATAAAAATTAATTATTTTAATGGAATAAATATTTTTAATATTTTAATAATAAATATAAATATTTCAAATAATAATAATAGTAATACTATTTGAAATATTTTAAAAATATTAATATAAATAACAATAATATTTAATACTTTAATAGTTTAATGTTATAATTAAAACATAACTATATTTAATATCAATAATTTTAGTAATAAATAATTTTAATTTTTTTAATAACAAATAATTTTTAATATTTTAATAGCTGTTTCAATATTATTTGAAAAAAAATAATTTTATGAAAACAACCATCAATAAAAAAATATTTCTCATTGACTAATACTAATCATTAAAAAAACTATTTTTCAATTAAAAAAACTTAATAGCCAAATATACCCTCAACATTCTGCACAAAATTGATATAAGCCTTCAACCTTTAGTTTTATTATAAAAATCTATAAACTTTTATTTTACTATAAATAAGTCATCAACCTTTCAAAATAATAGAATTAAATAAAATAAATAAGATGTCAAGGTCTTATAAGCCCTCAACCTTTTTATTTTACTGAAAAAATTTATAACTGATTTGGACTTAATTACATTATTTTGCAAGGTTAGGATTTTACACAATAAAATTAAAATTTAAGTATTTATTTCTATTTAATATAAAAAGGTTGAAGTATATTTAGCTTTTAAGCCTTTAAAAAATCTAAAAATTATTTTTGTGAAATAAATAATTGTTTGTGACCGTTGCTTGATTCCATTTCCATCATCTTCGGCCTCCACTTGGGTAGGCTATATCAATATTGTCGTAACGACTTCGCGCTCGATGATTTTTGAAAAACATTTTAAAACAAAACATGGGAGTCGCCACCAATCTTTTGACTAGGTGTGATTGGCCACCTAAAGATATTTATCTTTTTAACAAAATCTCAAAATCAATTAAGTTTTATTAAAAAGATAATTTTTGGTCTGCGAAAACGAAGTTGGGTTCGGGGGTACGATTACGCGTGGGGAAGGATTAGCACCCCCACGACGCCCGTTAAAAAACGGTACCATAGTAATCATGTGTTATCCTTTAGTTTTAATAAAATGATCTTAATTTAATATTTAAAATTAATTTTTTATTCCATTTTTGAAGCATTTTATTATTTATCAAATTTATTTTTTCATTTTTTAAAAAAGAAACTAAATTTTATTTTTGTGAAATTGAATGTGAACCCTTTTGTATTGAATAATTAAATCGAATACTCCAATACTTTTGGCAGCATTTGAAATAATTTTCCTTACCTAGAGATTTCTTAAGAATCACTACTTGTGACTTCTACAGAATCTCATCTTCGGAAGGGCTCACATCTATTTCGAAAAATTATCATGAATGCATATGATGCAAACAGATAAAAATGATGCAAATGAATTTTTTTATTTCAAATTTCATTATTTATTTTTTATTATTTATATTTCTTTGTTTTAAAAAACTTATTCATTTTCATTTTTAATAAAAATTTAAATTATTGAAAAATCATACTAAATATTCCAATACTTTTGACAACAATTAGTATGACTTTTCTCACCTAGGGATCAGCTAAGAATCACTACTTGTGACTTCCGTAGCATCCCATCATCGGAAAAAACATTTATTTAAATTTAAAATTTATTATTTATTTTCTTTTTCTATTTTCTTTTAAGAAAAAATTATTTATTTTTATATTTATCAAAAAATTAAATTATTGAAAAATCATACTAAATATTCCAATACTTTTGGCAACAATTAGTATGACTCTTCTCACCTAGGGATCAGCTAGGAATCACTACTTGTGACTTCCGTAGCATCCCATCATCGGAAAAAACATTTATTTAATTATTTTATCATTTACTCAAATTTAAATTTCATTATTATTTTTTTTAAAAAAAACATTTTCTAAATAATAATTGATGAATATACAAGTAAAAGAAAATTTTTCAAAACTTTTATTTTGTAGCATGCATTAATAACAATAATAATAACAATAATAATAACAATAATAATAATAATAACAATAATAATAATAATAATAATAATCCAAAATTACTAAATTAAAAAAAATATACCTAAAATGAGGCTTAAACCCAAAGGAAAACCTTAGAGAACGGCCCAAAAAATCAAGCCTAAAAGTAGGTTCAAGTGGGCTGACTTGGCTGGGCTCGGAGCGGGTCGGATCCTCGCTGGTCCGGGTCGGGTCGGCGATGGAGCGGCAAGGGTCTTCTCCTCGTTTGGCTGGCCGGGCGCACGGATCCCGGGTCGCGCGCGGGTCCTCTCTTTTTTTTTTCTTTTTTTGCTATAAAACCTATCCCCTTTTTTTTAATTCATTTTTCCTTTCTTTTTACCAAAAAAATTCCAGAGCCTTTGAGCTCTCCGCCGGGGCGATTCCCGGCCGCCGTTGGGTCCGCCGTCAGTCGCCGCCGGCCGCCATACTCCGGTAGCCGGCGGTACTCCCGAAACCTCAAAAATTCTTCTCTTCTTTCCCTCTACCCAGATCTGAACTCCAATCCACCCAAAAATTTCCCTAACCCCGTAGATCTGGCCTCACCGAAACCCTCCTTCCTCTTTTGTTTTTTTTTTTTGTTGATGGTTGCTGGTTCCGAATCTTCTTGGTTTTGTGTTGTTGTTGTTTCTTTCTTTTTGTTTGCAGGTATCCAAGAATCGATTTTCCACGGTTGGGGCTTTAGATCTGGGTTTTGGGGGTCTCGGGTTTGTGGGTTTTTTGTGGTTTTGGTGATGGTGGTGAACGAAGGTTTGGTAGGCAAGTGTGTGGTGGTTTCGGGGATGGTGTGATAATGTCGGTGGTGGAGACTGGGACAGAGGTGGTTCACGGTGGTGTTTTGGTGTTTCAGTGGTGGTGTTTAGTGGGTTGCGAGTATTTGGCTCGGATGGTGAAGGAAAAAATGGTTGAGGGTGATGATGAGTGAGTCCGGTTGCTGGGGTAAATGGTTTTGATCAGGGTTTTTCGGTTGATGGTGGTGATGGTTGGTTGAACGGAGAGGGTGAGTGAGGGATCCGGTGAGGGTTAGCTGTGGCTCTCAGGTGAATGGGGAGAGCTTGAAGCTTGGGCTCCCCGTTGCTGGTTGAAGGAAAACTTTTTTGTAGAAAGGGGACTGGTATAGATGGGATGGAGTAGGCAGAGTAGGTGACCGGCGGGGATGGGACTGCCTGGGACTGCGGCAGACTTTGGTTGATAGATGGGTGACAGATTGGACCAAAAACGAGAAAGAAAAAGAAAAAGAAAATAATAATAATAAAAATAAGAATAAAAATAAAAATAAAAATAAAATAAAAGATAAAAAAAAGAAAACTTAAAAATAAAAATAATATAAATAGAAAAAATAAAATAAAAATAAATACAAAATATATATATAAAAATAAAAAATAAATATAATAATAATAATAATAACTATAATAATAATAACAAAAATGGGACAAAATTAGGTGTCAACAGCTGCCCCTCTTTGCTCATTGCTGAGGATCAGGAATAGAGCAAAGACAATAGACACTAATTTTGTCCGGCTCATGACTTAATCTTTTCTTCTCTTTTTTTTTTCTTTCTTTTTTTTCTTCTTCTTTTTTTTTTCTTCTACCTTTTTCTTTTTCTTTTTTTTCTTTTTTTCTTCTTTCTTTTTTTTTTTGTATGCGCTCCTCTTGCAGCAGAGGCGATGAAACTTTAAATTTAAATCATCCATTTTTGTTTTTTTTTGTTTTTGTTTTTGTTGTTTTTTTTTCGAGAAAGCTCCTCTTGCAGCAGAGGCAATGAAACTTTAAATTCCTTTCTAAAAATGTGCTCCTCTTGCAGCAGAGGCAATGAAACTTTAAATTGAAAGATTTCACATTCAAAGATCTAAGATTCGGAGATTCACATCCGAAATTTTGATCTGGAGATTTACATCCAAAAATTTGATTTGGAGATTCACATCCGAATTTTGATTTTGAATTCAGAGATTCACACCTGAAATGTTTGATTTTATTTCGGAGATTCACATCCGAAAAGTTTGACTTAGAATTTGATTTGGAGATTCAAATCCAGAAAGTTTGACTTGGAGATCCACATCCAATATTTTAACTTGGAATTCAAAGATTCACACCTGAAATTTTTGATTTGGAGATTCACATCCAAAATTTTACCTCGAAATTCAAAGATTCACACCTGAAATTTTTGATTTGGAGATTCACATCCAAAATTTTAACTCGTAGATTCACATCCAAAAATTTGACTTGGAGATTCACATCCAGAATTTGACTTGGAGATTCACACCCAATATTTTAACTTTGATTTGGAGATTCACATCCAAATCGAATTTCCCTATCTTAAAATTCTTTATCTTGATTTTTCTTCAATTTCATCTTTAAATCTTATGTTTAATCTCATTTCAAATTTAATCTCGAACCTCCTCTTTAAAATATAGCCCTGAACCTTCTTCTTCTCCCCCCCCCCTTTTTTTTTAACCTTCTTCTTCCTCTTTTTTTTTTTTTTACTTCAAGATCTTATTCTTCCAACTTCATATTCTAATCTTGCATTTTCTTGACAAGGATACATTCAGGAACTCAATTTGAGGATTTGCATTGAAAATTCCAAATATAAACCTTAATACAGAGATTCGCATCTTAAATCCAGAGATTCTTATCTAAAATTTTGAGTTGGAGTTTCACATCCAACATTTGACTTAGGGATTCACACCCAAATTTTGATTCGGAGATTCACATCCAAAAATTTGACTTAGAATTCAGAGATTCACACCTGAAATTTGATTTGGAGATTCACACCCAAAAATTTGACTTAGGGATTCACACCCAAAATTTTGACTTGGAGATTCACATCCAAAATTTTAAGTTGGAGATTCACATCCAAAATTTGATTCGGAGATTCACACCCGAAATTTGATTTGGAGATTCACACCCAAAAATTTGACTTAGGGATTCACACCCAAAATTTTGACTTGGAGATTCACATCCAAAATTTTAACTCGGAGATTCACATCCAAAAATTTGACTTAGGGATTCACACCCAAAATTTTAAGTTGAAGATTCACATCCAAAATTTGATTCGGAGATTCACACCTGAAATTTTCTGAATTGGAGATTCACATCCAAATATTCAGCTTCTTGCTTAAAATTTTCTGAATTTGAGATTCACATCTAAAGATTTAGTTTCTTGATGCATCATCCTTTTAAAACTTTTTACTTTAAAAATCTTATCATCTTATCCTAAAATTTTCAGAATCCTGCTTCCTTTCTTTGTCTTGTGTTTTGCCCCTTCTTTGATTGAAAATGTACAAATCTTGTTCCTTAAAGGTGAAATTTTCATTTGTTTTTTATTTTTTGAATGTATGTGATGGATGCAATGCAAATGTCGAGAAATAAGAAAAAAGAAAAGGAAAAGAGAAAGAAAAAGATAATGAAAAAAATCAAAAGTTGCAGTAACAAGGTTCATAAGACCACCATCCTCACCTTTTTTTGAATCTTTTCAAAACATAAGCTTCTGTACATCCACTAATTCCACGAAACACCATTAATTCTTGGTTATTCTTCACCACTTGATCATACATTCATATTTCTTAGGCGCACTTGTAAACCTTCCCATGGTTCTCATCTTTTCCTTCTTTGCCTCATATCATTTTCGACTTTCCTCTTTTGTAATGCATCGGGCTTTCACAAATATTGTCAATTATTTATTTATCGTCATTTCAATTTCATAACAGATGTAATGCCATCACATTTCTTTCAATAATCATGAGCATGTAGATTGGTTGAAAGTTGAAGGGAAGACATTTATGATGAAGTAAACGAGAACAAATTTAACCAAGAATAATAGATAATTTCCAGAGGTCAAGGGAAGGTAACAATATCTAAACAATGAATATTCAATCAATCTTGATGAACTAATCTAAGATTTTTCCCAAAATTCTATTTGATTGACATTCTAATCATTTTGGTTCCATCAATGCTTTGCCCCCCACTTCATGAAATCTTCAAACAGTACTGGTTTCCCTTATAAAAGGCTATCTTCTTGAGATTTTAGCCAAATCTTCCATTCTTCTTTTGACTCAAATCGCCCTTTCGGGTTTTCAACTTGAGCCCCTTCTTATTCTCCTTATTTTCTTTTCTCTTTTTTTTTTTTTTATTTTAGCTTTTTCATTTTCATTTTTCTTTTTTCATTTTTCATTTTTTTTTATTTTTTCATCATTTTCTTTTTACATTTTCATTCTTTTTCAAGGACCATACTTATCCATAATCAACACACTTGCCAAGCTCCAAATCATGAACTTGTAACACGTCTAAGCTCAATAAATGATTCCTTAACTCAAGCATTCAAATTTGATCAAAATGGACTTTTAAGGTACGTAATGTAGGCCGGGTTTTGAGGTTCTGAAAGAATGGATAATAAGGCCCAAAATACGTGTTTCAAGGGTTTCAAGCCATATGATCATTTTTCATCGTTTTAAAAACTTTAGCATTCTACCCCATCCTTTGTTTATTCTTCTTTGGTTTCTCGTTTCCCTTTTCATTCTTTTCCGTTCATTTCTTTTTCTTTTGATTCACTCTTTTCCTCATTTCCCTTTTATTTTTTTTTACTTTTTTTTTTTTGAGGAATTCCAGCATGAAGATATCTTTTTCTTTACCTTGCCCCTAGATTTCTAATGACTTGAAAATTTTTCGTGTGCAAATCTTACTTCATTTTTCTCAATTTTGCCCCCCAATGTGGAGGGTGATCCTTGGCAGGTTTCTTTAAAAAACATATATAACTATGAGGCTCAAAAGGGGTAACAATGGATAATTTTTCTCATATGTGAAGGGTAAACAAAGATGGTCATTTCTCATTTCAAACGTAAATACTTTTATCAAAGAATTATTTATTGAGCCAACATAATCTTATGGAAAATCTACTATTAAATTGCGCATCAATTCTGAATTTCCTTATGTACACTTCATCTATCGACTTCAACATTCCCATCGATCATGGGGGACAAAATTGTCAATACAAATAGAATTTTAAAGTTTTATCCCAGATTATTATCATAATCAACTTCATATTCATCATTTAACAACAAAATTGGGCAAAGAATGGAAATTAATCAAAAAATGGTAAAATATAGGCAAATGCACAAAAAACATAAGATTTCGAAGGAGAGAGAAAAATGTAATGAAAATGCATCAGTTACTCCTTTAAAATGACGAAAAATAAATGAAGTCAATACACAAAAAGCGCTTTTCAGTTCATGAGCATTACAAAAAGAAACAGCTTTACACATCATGAATGACCAACCAAAAAGTCTTCTTTTGCAATCATATTGTAGCATGGTTAACTCGTTCCTTCTTTTGCCCCAAAATCCAACAAACCAGATCTGATCAAACTTTGCACTTTATGCTTGAAAGCAGGACAACTCTCTATCGAATGACCCATATTTCCACTATGATAGTCACACCGAGCATTTGGGTCATACCACTCTGGATACGGAGGTTCCAAAGGCTTTAATTGGACTGGGGTAACAAGCTGGTTCTCGAGAAGGTATTGAATACTTCAGTGTAGGACCAAGGAATCGGATCAATTTCGATTCTCCTCCGTTTGTTCCGAGATCCTTTTTGGTTACTCTGGGTAGGCATAGGTGTTTGGAGACCTATTTGCCAACTAGATTGGGGGATTGGCTGACAGGTATTTAGGCTTGGAGAGATATTATTTATGGTGGGCCAGTGGGTTTGGAACATTGGATAAGGATGATATGGAGCAAAGTCTCCCAAATGTTGCCTTTCATAATTCATGGCATGAACATCTTCTTCATTCCCCGATGTATCACCTCTTCTTGTATTCATGGCATCATCCCCTACAAGCTTGCCATTATTGATTGCATTCTCTATTATTTCGCCGAAAATTACCATATCTGCAAAATTCTTGGTGGCATTACCGACCATCATTTCATAAAACGGTGCCGGGAGTGTGTTAACAAACAAGATGGCAGTTTCTTTCTCTGTGAGGGGTGGTTGAACTTGGGCAGCTACATCCCTCCACCTTTGAGCATATTCTCTAAAGCTCTCTTCATGTTTCTTCATCATGCCCTGTAAGGATAAGCGATCTGGTGCTAAATCTTCAATGTGCTTGTATTGAGCAATGAATGCCCGAGCCAATTCTTTCCATGAGCGGATATGGGCTCGATCTAGTTGGGTGTACCACTTGGCAGCTGATCCGATTAGACTGTCTTGAAAAATATGCACCAATAATTCATCATTCTGAGCATAAGCAGCCATTTTCTGACAGTACATCTTAATATGACTTGTCGGGCATTTGGTTCCATCATACCTTTCAAATTTTGGAACCTTGAACTTTGGTGGGATAACTACACCTGGTACCAAACAAAGCTCGCTTGCATCCAAAGAGCCATATAAATCCATCCCTTCAATAGCTCGTAATCTTTCTTCAAGGAGATCAAACTTGGTTTGAGACTTTAAATTCTCTGTCGCTGTTGATACACTCATCTTCAATTTCCTTTGTTCTTTAGGATCATCTGAATTATGGACAGAGATTGGGTCTGATGGGTTCCTGCTGGGGTTTGGATTGTCATACCCTGAAAATGGCGTATGCTGTGAAGTATAGACTTGGGGTGGAATGGGACTATGTGGATATGGACATCCACCATCTTGTGCCCGCCTTTCTTGGGTACTTGCTTCCTGCAATGGCTCCTTTCCTCTACTCATCTTGGTCATCATCTCCATCATTGCAACCAACTGCCCCTTCATCTCTTCTTGTGCCTTTTCTATTTTCTCCATTCGACTAGCTTGTCCTTCTTCCGTGGTCTAAGCTTGTGAGAGTCCTGAATTGCTTTGTAATCTTTGGTAGTCGAGAAGTCTTGAACCTTATTACCACAATTTTCTAATTAGAAAAGCCTTATCTTACTTCTTTCAATTTTTTTTTGGAACAAACAAATTTTTTTCTTCTTTTTTTCTTGAAAAATGAAAAGTACTGACATATTTACTGAAGTATAACAAGTGTATGATATGAATTTTATGAAAGTCATGTTATTTTTATATGTATGCAAATGACATGTATGATAGAAATCTATGAAATGGAACAATTTTTCTTCTTCTTTTTCTCCCTTTTTTTTTTTAATTTTCTCTCTTTCTTTTTTTTCTCTCTTTTTTGATTTTGTTAGTTTGTATAACTTTCTTGATTTTACATGTCGGGTATTTATGCCTTCACCTTAACCAAATCTTAGGGAGGAATAATTTCAATGAAAATAACCAATCAATAGCACATGTACACAAATTTGATAAAAAGAAAATTGAAAGAATAAACAAATTCTAAATTGTAAAAACTTAGTCTAGTTTCTCAAAGACTTATCTACAAAATGTGATTCAACAATGTAAAATACATACCAAAGTTCAAACTAAAATTTGCCCCTTACTTATCATATTCACTTATTAACTTAAGAGGTCAAGTCCAACACAAGTAAGAGAAATTGAAGAGTAATCTTAAACCATATCAAAATTGATTCAAAAACTCTCCCTCTTCTTTTTTCTTTGTTTTTTTTTTTATGAAATGCCATGTAAACTATTTAAGACATGACACAATAACAAGGCATGATGAAGGACATGTTTATGCAAAATGTATTTTATACACAATGCAATGGTAATGAAAATCAAATTTGGTTTTATTTCACCTAACTTTCAAGATTCTAAAATGCAAATGACATGACTATCAACATATATATACACAATGATGATGAAATGAATTAAAATCATATATGTCCCTAACATGCTTGAGAAAGATGAATTTTCTTTATTTTTTTCTTGTCAACTTATTCTTTGAAAATTCTATATAGGAAAGTCAATTATTCATCTCTCTCTTTTTTTTTTTTTTGACTTCAAAAAGAAAAAAAATTTCATTCATTCTTTCATTTTATTCTAACTCATTTTTGAAGAGATATTAATTCATTTCCTACTCAAAATCCCTTTCACTTTTCTTTTTTATACCTTTATCTTAAGAAATTCTTCCAAGAATAATAAAGAATAAAGAATTTGTTTGTTTTTTTTTTAATTTTAAAAAAACTTAATTGAATTTCTTCTTATTATTTTTAGTGAAAAGAGACATTGTTTTTTGTTTAACAAATTTTCCATTTTTTTGTTGTAAAAAGAAAAGTTTATCCACATTTTATCATTTCATATTTTTATTTTAAAGAAAGAAAAACAAAAGAAATTAAAACTTTTTTATCTTTGTATATAAACATCTTGTAACTAAATATACATAAAACTTCTTTTTCTTTCTCTTGCTTTGGAGAATGTACTTTTATTAGTTCCTATTTTTAAGGACTTATTTTCAAAAAATAAAAAAAATCCCTCTTTTATAAAAGAAAGAATAATTATTCACATTTTTAAAATAAAAATTACACATTTATTCTATCATTTTCATCACATCTTTATTTTTCAAAAATAAGTGGTTTTTTTTTTTACAAGATCCTTTATAAAGAAAAAATATCTTTTCCATTTTTATTTTACAAAAATTCCTTTTTTAGAAAAAAATCAAAGATTTAAATTATATACAATTCAAATCAAAATCGGTTGTACTTTTATTATTGACATGAGAAAATAGGTAGAATAGTGTTCCCTTGTGAAGACCGAGAATTTTCTAAATAAATATAAGGTATCCGAAAAATTTAATTTTGGACAAATTGAAACTCAAATTTAAATAAGAAATAAAAGGGAAATTTAATTGGAAATAAGAAATGAAGGAGGAAATTTAATTTGGATAAATGGAAATCCAAATTAAATAAGAAAATGGAGAAAATAATTTTGGATATTTGGAAATCCAAAACTTAATAAGAAATAAAAATAATTTTATATATTTATATAATGATATTATATAAATATATTTTGGATAAATATAAATATTATTTTGTGTTAAAAGTGTAAAAAAGTAATATATATATATATATATATATATACATTTTGATACAAAATATGTATTTAAATACATATTATAAATAGTGTATCTATATATATATAATGGTTATATGTATAATAATTATATATATTATAGTTGTTATTATATATAATAATAAATATATATATATATATGTTATAAAAAAAAAAAGAAAAGAAATGAAAAACGTGGGAATCGGGAATACAACCCGATTCCCTCATCTCTTCTCTGTTTACAACAGAGAAGACAAATACCGGCAGCCGACCCCCCCCCCGTCGGCTTACCGGAGAAAGAGAGAGAGGAAGGGGGGGCGAGGTGAAGCCGCCGGCGACGTGAGGAAGGATGCCGGCAACAAAAAAAAAAAAAGAAAACGAAACGGAAAACAGAGGTAAAACCCGAGAAGGAAAAGCGGAAGTGGAATGGCGGTGCCGGCCAATCTGGGCACCGCCATCGACACCAACACTACCGGTGAAGACCCACGAAGGAGAAGGAGGCCACCGGCGGTGAAGGAAACGGCGGAGGAAGGAAGAAATAGAGGAGAAGAAGGTCGAAACTTTCGCTGCCAGATCCGGCGCCGTCGCCGTCGATCTGGAGAAATGGAGGGCAGATCCAGTCTCACGGCCATCTCTGCCAGCTGAGGAAGGGCTGAACCGGTGAAGGACCGGCCGCCGGAGGCTGAACCGGCCGGTGAGTACTGAACCGGTCTGAACCGGTCCGAACCGGTTCAGACCAGAAAAAAAAAAAAAAACAAAAAACAGAACAGAAAAAAAAAAAAGGAAAGAAGAAAAAGAAGAAAAGAAAAGAAAAGAAAAAAAAAAGAAAAAGGAGAAAGAAAAGAAGGAAGAAAAAGAAGAAAAGAAAAGAAAAAGGAAAAAGGAAAAGGAAGAAGAAGAAGAAAGAAAAGGTAAGGAAAAATTGAGGAAAAATAAATTACTGATGTTATTGAATAAATTTTATTGTCACATATTCACGTAAATGCATTGGTGTTGTGGAAATTGTAGCGGAAGTGACAGGCGCGATTTGGGGTTCGACGATGCTAGGAGCTCGTCAAGGCACTAAGCTTCAGCACCAAGTAAGATACTTTTATAAAGCATTAGTAGCTTTATATTGTATGTGGGAATTATGATTTTTTTATGATGCATTTATTTAATTGACTTTAAATGGAATTATGATTTTTATATGATGCATCGATTTAAATTGATTTGCTAAAAATGCTAAGAGGACCCACAACTGATGGTGGGGGTCTTAGTAAGAGGTAAAATTGGTGAGAATCAACGGCTGCAAGTATAAATTGAGTTTCCCTTGCAGGAGGTTAGGGAAAATTAAGCCGTTATGCTGCCGAAATTTTTAGGAAAATAATTGAGGAAAAAGATTAAGTTTCTCACATAAATGGAATCTTGGAGATAATTATTGAAAATAAATATTGAAAGGATTTTATAGTATTACCGAAAGAGTTTGATACTGAGATCGATGAGAAGATAGATCGTTGAAAACGATAATGTGGTGAATTACATGGTTTAAAACCTTATAGAATCGATAAATCAAGTAATTTTAATATCACAAATGGTATCAAGTTGAGATTGAGGTGGAATTATTAATTAGACGGATCACGGATAAAAGTGATCATAATTATATGATGTAGCTTGGAAGAAAAGATCACAGTTGAAATTTCGATGGTCGAATGATTGGATTGTGAAGTTATTAACGGAGTAATGATTTCCAGAATTACCGAGTCCGGTTTCATGATTTTGAAATAATTTCGAAAGTGATAATATGGACAAATTCGAGAGATTGAAATGGAGATTTAATTACGACACAATCCGATCAATTATGGATTCAAAGAAATGAGTGATAAATATGTGAAAAGATGATTGTGCTTATAACCTTAGAATAGATCTTGAATAATAAGATCGACAATTGCATAAGTTCGGATAAAATCATAAAGGCCACATGAAAATGGATTTGAGGATTTAGATATGATTTTGTGATAGTAAATGAAATTGAACCTCAAATCGAAAATGATAAACATGTATCAATAGATCAAATCATAAATGGATTTGATAAGTGATTATCGATTTTGTGATTCTGTTATCCTCGATGTCGATTCTGGAACAGATATTGAAGGATGATATTATTATTTGCATAAATTCGGTAACTTAATGACTATTGTAGAAATTGATGTTTAAATGCTTATCAAAACTTAGAGGATTCATACTAATGATGCGATCCTAATATTGATGATGAAGTGTATAAATGATTATAATAGTCAATGACGATCAAGAAAGGGTATTGAATACCGAATGGTCTGAATACCAAGTGATTCGATTTCCAAATGAATTGAGTACTGAGCAAATTGAATACTGAATTAGATGAATAGTGAATGAATTGTATAGTGATTTATTGGTTGACAGAAAGAAAGTCTTGAAATCGAATAATTGATGGTGATAAAGTTAAATGAATCGCTTTAGAGTATTTGATGGAAACATTTCCGAAGTTGCATACTGAAATGTTTTACAGCATCGCATTTAAGCATGCTTTCTTGCAACTTGAAACATTTTAATAATGTTTATATGAATACTGAAAAGTATTGATTTGTTTTGAAATGAAAGTATATGGTAAATATATATATATTTTGATATATGAAGTCTCATACAGAATTTTACCATATACCTTACATGATATTGAAAAGAAAGCTATAGATTTAAATGTTTTATGAGACTGTAGGCACCCTAAAAGAATTAAATTCAATAAAGCATAGTGGAAACCGCCTAATTGGAGCTTTGCTCATTAGGCAGATAGATATGCTTGTCCGACAATAGTCGTGGACAGGTCTCAGTCACGCCTGATCAGTGGGGCTGAGAGAGATGAGGTCTATGGCCATAGATAGCGCCCTAGTTGGTTTCCAGGGGACGATGATATGATTTCACTGCTAGCTACAGTGATTTAAGTCTTTATTGATAGAGATGATAGGGATTTAGCCTAGTCTCTAATTGATATGATATGAAGTCTAGAGTATGATTTTATTGATATGAACTCTAGACTTGACATGATTTATACTGTACATGAAACAGATTTGAAATGAAATATGTTTTGAAACAGTACATGTTTTAAACATGTTTTAAAAGTCCATGAGATATGATTTCGACACTTATATGATTTATACGAAAATTTGTGTCGAACATGGCATGATATGCGGTCTAGAGTATAGTTTGATTTGATATGAACTCTAGACCTGATATGATTTACAGTATATGTTTTAAAAGTATATGATAAATGATTTCGACACTGATATGATTTATATACGATTTCGTGTCGAATTTAAAATGATATGCGGTCTAGAGTATAAATCGATTTGAAATGAAACTCTAGACCTGATATGACTTATAGTATATGAAAAATGTTTTAAAACCGCACATGTTTTAGACATGCTCTGAAAATGAATACATGAATTGAAATTGAACATGTTTTTATCATGCCATAAAGGTAGACTTGAATGAATTGAAATTTCATACGTGGAGCATGTTCTAAAGTACATATGACACGATTAGAGATGATAGCGGTTTATACAGTAAAGTTACATAATTGGATATTAAACCTTGACATGATAATATGCTTCGTACACGAGTTTCATGATAAATGTCATGACTCGACATAAATGATATTTCATCTAGACGATGACATTATATGATACATGAACATATGATAGATATGAAGAGAATTGTGAACTTACACTGTGGTGATCAGGTTTTCTCTATAAGGAAAAGTGATATGAGATGATAAATTACAGAGTACGATTATGAAATATAAAATGAATTAATATGGTGCTTCAATTGGACATGATGTACTCCGAGATAGAGGAAAATATAGACTAATAGTATATGACATTCAATTCGGATACGACAGATTGTTGTGTGATGCACTATAGTGTAAGGACAAGAAGACTGAAAAGTGATTATGATGATAATTTTAAAAGTATAAGTGACAGACATATGACAAGAAATGAGATAATGATATGTTATCGATGAGAAAGGATTAACTGTGATTGCAAATTTGCAAGTTTTAAGCATTGCAGATTAAGACAGTGTAATCCTACTCTTGTATTTATATTAGTATCTTACTGAGCCGTGGTTTTGCTCACCCCCCTAAATTTCATCTCTTTCAGATTATTGAAGTTAACATCTGCCATGTGAGCTGCTCAGTGGGCATCGGAGACTGTATATGGACTTGGTACTAGTCTTCTGAGGTATATGTTTCTTATAAATTACTTGTTTACATGTAAGACTTAAATTGAAGCACAGTACATATTCTGTTTAACAAGTCGGGATGTAACTAAGAACCGTTTCCGTGTTTGTTTAATATTTAAATGGAAGGACTATAAGTCACCTAGAGAGTATAGTAACTACACTGACACCGAATACAAACCTTAAAATGAAAAAGAAAAATTTAGTCCATAAATTTGTAGACTAAGAAAAGTATAAGTATTAAAGGAAAGTCGCGGCCTTCGGGTCGTGACAGATTTAATGGTATCAGAGCACGGTTTGTCTAGTACGTGTCAGTGTAGTGGAGACAATGATAGTGTTACATCCCATGTACTGTGTAGTGTCTACATGTAAACTTGTTGATTTTCAATCTGTACCAAGAATTGTCAGTTATTGGTATGGTGATACCAGTCGACGACCTGTTTAAAACAGGCTGGGCTTTGACATAAAGATGCTAATCGATGACCTATTGAAACGGACTGGAAACCGTTAATGAATGGTATCGATATGGTATAGAAGAATTGTGTTTCACCTTAAAGGAATAGGATATGAATGATCGAGAATGATTGAGTGTGGTAATTTATATGGAAGATAATGTAATGATGGTATAGAATATGATCGATATGTGAACTGAAAAGGGGTTGAAAGAGGTAAAGGAATCGCCATTGAAAATGACCGAACAAAAGTATATGGTTTAATTGAAAGTATAATCCCACCTTAATTATGAGGACTACTGGAAATTGAAACTATGATTTCGAGTTATAAGGGAGCACGAATATGAAACAGTTTTCGAATTTAAGACTGAAAGTGATTTCACTTGGTTATCACATCGAGATGTAATAAGAATACTACATGAAAAAAAAAAGATATAGAGAGAAAATGATTGATAAATGTTGCATTTATGGCAAGAGATGATTAACAGTGAAGTCTGCAATGAGGTGCAGCCTTGATTTATCAATGTGACAATGAGTGTTGTGGGATAATACGAAACCCAAAGGAAATATGATATTATGGAAGTGATTATAGACTGGTTGATCAAATTGAATCGTTTTTCCATTCTCAGACTTCTAGATTTCTCTAATGCCTTAGTCGAAATATAAATATGAAACGGAGAGAAGGTATGTGAAGTTCCAGTGAGTATTACATATGATGGAATCTTGAATTGCCATATGTTATGGAAAATAGTAAAAGGCTTTGAGATTCCAAATTGATTGACGGCATCGCTCCATACTGATATGAAAATTCGAGCATAATGTGGAAACACTCGAAGATATGTTGAGAGAGCGGATGCACGAGACTTAAAAGGCTACTGGGACAATTACATATTACTGATTAAATCGGTAAACGATAGTTACTAAACTATATCGACTTGGCATCAAATGAGAGAAACGAATGATAAATGGTGTGAAACAGCTATTATGTGAAAAGAGATAGAAAGTGATAACTCCCAAGGTGATAAGAAATTTTAGGGAGTATGAATATATGGTGGAAAAAAAAAATGATATGTAATGGTATAAAAGGTGATTCAGATGTTGAAAGTATGCTAGTAATATTACTTAAAAAGATGATTGAGAGGACAGGAACTATAAGCATACACACCACCAAATAATTTAAGTTGAATTCGGAGGACCGAATTTCTTAAGGTGGGGAGGATGTGAAGACCGAGAATTTTCTAAATAAATATAAGGTATCCGGAAAATTTAATTTTGGACAAATTGAAACTCAAATTTAAATAAGAAATAAAAGGGAAATTTAATTGGAAATAAGAAATGAAGGAGGAAATTTAATTTGGATAAATGGAAATCCAAATTAAATAAGAAAATGGAGAAAATAATTTTGGATATTTGGAAATCCAAAACTTAATAAGAAATAAAAATAATTTTATATATTTATATAATGATATTTATAAATATATTTTGGATAAATATAAATATTATTTTGTGTTAAAAGTGTAAAAAAGTGTATATATATATATATATATATACATTTTGATACAAAAATATGTATTTAAATACATATTATAAATAGTGTATCTATATATATAATTATGGTTATATGTATAATAATTATATATATTATAGTTGTTATTATTATATATAATAATAAATATATATATGTTATAAAAAAAAAAAAGAAAAGAAATGAAAAACGTGGGAATCGAGAATACAACCCGATTCCCTCATCTCTTCTCTGTTTACAACAGAGAAGACAAATACCGGCAGCCGACCCCCCCCCCCCCCGTCGGCTTACCGAGCGGAGAAAGAGAGAGAGGAAGGGGGGGCGAGGTGAAGCCGCCGGCGACATGAGGAAGGATGCCGGCAACAAAAAAAAAAAAAAGAAAACGAAACGGAAAACAGAGGTAAAACCCGAGAAGGAAAAGCGGAAGTGGAATGGCGGTGCCGGCCAATCTGGGCACCGCCATCGACACCAACACTACCGGTGAAGACCCACGAAGGAGAAGGAGGCCACCGGCGGTGAAGGAAACGGCGGAGGAAGGAAGAAATAGAGGAGAAGAAGGTCGAAACTTTCGCTGCCAGATCCGGCGCCGTCGTCGTCGATCTGGAGAAATGGAGGGCAGATCCAGTCTCACGGCCATCTCTGCCAGCTGAGGAAGGGCTGAACCGGTGAAGGACCGGCCGCCAGAGGCTGAACCGACCGGTGAGTACTGAACCGGTCTGAACCGGTCCGAACCGGTTCAGACCAGAAAAAAAAAAAAAACAAAAAACAGAACAGAAAAAAAAAAAGGAAAGAAGAAAAAGAAGAAAAGAAAAGAAAAGAAAAAAAAAGAAAAAGGAGAAAGAAAAGAAGGAAGAAAAAGAAGAAAAGAAAAGAAAAAGGAAAAAGGAAAAGGAAGAAGAAGAAGAAAGAAAAGGTAAGGAAAAATTGAGGAAAAATAAATTACTGATGTTATTGAATAAATTTTATTGTCACATATTCACGTAAATGCATTGGTGTTGTGGAAATTGTAGCGGAAGTGACAGGCGCGATTTGGGGTTCGACGATGCTAGGAGCTCGTCAAGGCACTAAGCTTCAGCACCAAGTAAGATACTTTTATAAAGCATTAGTAGCTTTATATTGTATGTGGGAATTATGATTTTTTTTATGATGCATTTATTTAATTGACTTTAAATGGAATTATGATTTTTATATGATGCATCGATTTAAATTGATTTGCTAAAAATGCTAAGAGGACCCACAACTGATGGTGGGGGTCTTAGTAAGAGGTAAAATTGGTGAGAATCAACGGCTGCAAGTATAAATTGAGTTTCCCTTGCAGGAGGTTAGGGAAAATTAAGCCGTTATGCTGCCGAAATTTTTAGGAAAATAATTGAGGAAAAAGATTAAGTTTCTCACATAAATGGAATCTTGGAGATAATTATTGAAAATAAATATTGAAAGGATTTTATAGTATTACCGAAAGAGTTTGATACTGAGATCGATGAGAAGATAGATCGTTGAAAACGATAATGTGGTGAATTACATGGTTTAAAACCTTATAGAATCGATAAATCAAGTAATTTTAATATCACAAATGGTATCAAGTTGAGATTGAGGTGGAATTATTAATTAGACGGATCACGGATAAAAGTGATCATAATTATATGATGTAGCTTGGAAGAAAAGATCACAGTTGAAATTTCGATGGTCGAATGATTGGATTGTGAAGTTATTAACGGAGTAATGATTTCCAGAATTACCGAGTCCGGTTTCATGATTTTGAAATAATTTCGAAAGTGATAATATGGACAAATTCGAGAGATTGAAATGGAGATTTAATTACGACACAATCCGATCAATTATGGATTCAAAGAAATGAGTGATAAATATGTGAAAAGATGATTGTGCTTATAACCTTAGAATAGATCTTGAATAATAAGATCGACAATTGCATAAGTTCGGATAAAATCATAAAGGCCACATGAAAATGGATTTGAGGATTTAGATATGATTTTGTGATAGTAAATGAAATTGAACCTCAAATCGAAAATGATAAACATGTATCAATAGATCAAATCATAAATGGATTTGATAAGTGATTATCGATTTTGTGATTCTGTTATCCTCGATGTCGATTCTGGAACAGATATTGAAGGATGATATTATTATTTGCATAAATTCGGTAACTTAATGACTATTGTAGAAATTGATGTTTAAATGCTTATCAAAACTTAGAGGATTCATACTAATGATGCGATCCTAATATTGATGATGAAGTGTATAAATGATTATAATAGTCAATGACGATCAAGAAAGGGTATTGAATACCGAATGGTCTGAATACCAAGTGATTCGATTTCCAAATGAATTGAGTACTGAGCAAATTGAATACTGAATTAGATGAATAGTGAATGAATTGTATAGTGATTTATTGGTTGACAGAAAGAAAGTCTTGAAATCGAATAATTGATGGTGATAAAGTTAAATGAATCGCTTTAGAGTATTTGATGGAAACATTTCCGAAGTTGCATACTGAAATGTTTTACAGCATCGCATTTAAGCATGCTTTCTTGCAACTTGAAACATTTTAATAATGTTTATATGAATACTGAAAAGTATTGATTTGTTTTGAAATGAAAGTATATGGTAAATATATATATATTTTGATATATGAAGTCTCATACAGAATTTTACCATATACCTTACATGATATTGAAAAGAAAGCTATAGATTTAAATGTTTTATGAGACTGTAGGCACCCTAAAAGAATTAAATTCAATAAAGCATAGTGGAAACCGCCTAATTGGAGCTTTGCTCATTAGGCAGATAGATATGCTTGTCCGACAATAGTCGTGGACAGGTCTCAGTCACGCCTGATCAGTGGGGCTGAGAGAGATGAGGTCTATGGCCATAGATAGCGCCCTAGTTGGTTTCCAGGGGACGATGATATGATTTCACTGCTAGCTACAGTGATTTAAGTCTTTATTGATAGAGATGATAGGGATTTAGCCTAGTCTCTAATTGATATGATATGAAGTCTAGAGTATGATTTTATTGATATGAACTCTAGACTTGACATGATTTATACTGTACATGAAACAGATTTGAAATGAAATATGTTTTGAAACAGTACATGTTTTAAACATGTTTTAAAAGTCCATGAGATATGATTTCGACACTTATATGATTTATACGAAAATTTGTGTCGAACATGGCATGATATGCGGTCTAGAGTATAGTTTGATTTGATATGAACTCTAGACCTGATATGATTTACAGTATATGTTTTAAAAGTATATGATAAATGATTTCGACACTGATATGATTTATATACGATTTCGTGTCGAATTTAAAATGATATGCGGTCTAGAGTATAAATCGATTTGAAATGAACTCTAGACCTGATATGACTTATAGTATATGAAAAATGTTTTAAACCGCACATGTTTTAGACATGCTCTGAAAATGAATACATGAATTGAAATTGAACATGTTTTTATCATGCCATAAAGGTAGACTTGAATGAATTGAAATTTCATACGTGGAGCATGTTCTAAAGTACATATGACACGATTAGAGATGATAGCGGTTTATACAGTAAAGTTACATAATTGGATATTAAACCTTGACATGATAATATGCTTCGTACACGAGTTTCATGATAAATGTCATGACTCGACATAAATGATATTTCATCTAGACGATGACATTATATGATACATGAACATATGATAGATATGAAGAGAATTGTGAACTTACACTGTGGTGATCAGGATTTCTCTATAAGGAAAAGTGATATGAGATGATAAATTACAGGAGTACGATTATGAAATATAAAATGAATTAATATGGTGCTTCAATTGGACATGATGTACTCCGAGATAGAGGAAAATATAGACTAATAGTATATGACATTCAATTCGGATACGACAGATTGTTGTGTGATGCACTATAGTGTAAGGACAAGAAGACTGAAAAGTGATTATGATGATAATTTTAAAAGTATAAGTGATAGACATATGACAAGAAATGAGATAATGATATGTTATCGATGAGAAAGGATTAACTGTGATTGCAAATTTGCAAGTTTTAAGCATTGCAGATTAAGACAGTGTAATCCTACTCTTGTATTTATATTAGTATCTTACTGAGCCGTGGTTTTGCTCACCCCCCTAAATTTCATCTCTTTCAGATTATTGAAGTTAACATCTGCCATGTGAGCTGCTCAGTGGGCATCGGAGACTGTATATGGACTTGGTACTAGTCTTCTGAGGTATATGTTTCTTATAAATTACTTGTTTACATGTAAGACTTAAATTGAAGCACAGTACATATTCTGTTTAACAAGTCGGGATGTAACTAAGAACCGTTTCCGTGTTTGTTTAATATTTAAATGGAAGGACTATAAGTCACCTAGAGAGTATAGTAACTACACTGACACCGAATACAAACCTTAAAATGAAAAAGAAAAATTTAGTCCATAAATTTGTAGACTAAGAAAAGTATAAGTATTAAAGGAAAGTCGCGGCCTTCGGGTCGTGACATCCCTCGTGCCCTAATTTTGGGATAATTTCTACAAAAATTGGGCATGACTCTATCTAAGGCTCGGCTTCTTAGGGCCTTTTACATGCTGGGTTGGGATATGAAGATCTAAAGGTTCCCAAATTATACCTCACTGTCGTCCACACTGGACTAGTAAGATTTAATTTGAGTGGGAGTATTTCGCTTGCCATTGCGGAGGTGATTACCTCACGAGAGCAAAGGTACTCTACTCCCTCCTAAGAAGGACTGAACCCGGGTATAGAGCTCATGTTATGCAGATGCAAGTGCAAGTATGTGCATGAGGGAAGACACCAATCATTCATCACACTACGACTCTAATGCTATATGTCCAAACAAGTTATTAATAACAATATATACAAATATAAAACATAAAATAAATAACATAGAATGCAAATGCACACAAAATTATTTTCAAAATCCAAGTGAATTAAGTTTAAATATCAATCAAGACTATTAAATTAAAACTTTGGATAACACATGATTAATGAATGGCTTGACCCTCAAAAAGCTTCCCCAGTGGAGTCGCCAAGCTGTCGTAACGACTTCGCGCTCGACGATTTTTGAAAAACATTTTAAAACAAAACATGGGAGTCGCCACCAATCTTTTGACTAGGTGTGATTGGCCACCTAAAGATATTTATCTTTTTAACAAAATCTCAAAATCAATTAAGTTTTATTAAAAAGATAATTTTTGGTCTGCGAAAACGAAGTTGGGTTCGGGGGTACGGTTACGCGTGGGGAAGGATTAGCACCCCCACGACGCCCGTTAAAAAACGGTACCATAGTAATCATGTGTTATCCTTTAGTTTTAATAAAATGATCTTAATTTAATATTTAAAATTAATTCCTTTTTTATTCCATTTTTGAAGCATTTTATTATTTATCAAATTTATTTTTTCATTTTTTAAAAAAGAAACTAAATTTTATTTTTGTGAAATTGAATGTGAACCCTTTTGTATTGAATAATTAAATCGAATACTCCAATACTTTTGGCAGCATTTGAAATAATTTTCCTCACCTAGAGATTTCTTAAGAATCACTACTTGTGACTTCTATAGAATCTCATCTTCGGAAGGGCTCACATCTATTTCGAAAAATTATCATGAATGCATATGATGCAAACAGATAAAAATGATGCAAATGAATTTTTTTATTTCAAATTTCATTATTTATTTTTTATTATTTATATTTCTTTGTTTTAAAAAACTTATTCATTTTCATTTTTAATAAAAATTTAAATTATTGAAAAATCATACTAAATATTCCAATACTTTTGGCAACAATTAGTATGACTTTTCTCACCTAGGGATCAGCTAAGAATCACTACTTGTGACTTTCGTAGCATCCCATCATCGGAAAAAACATTTATTTAAATTTAAAATTTATTATTTATTTTCTTTTTCTATTTTCTTTTAAGAAAAAATTATTTATTTTTATATTTATCAAAAAATTAAATTATTGAAAAATCATACTAAATATTCCAATACTTTTGGCAACAATTAGTATGACTCTTCTCACCTAGGGATCAGCTAGGAATCACTACTTGTGACTTCCGTAGCATCCCATCATCGGAAAAAACATTTATTTAATTATTTTATCATTTACTCAAATTTAAATTTCATTATTATTTTTTTTAAAAAAAACATTTTCTAAATAATAATTGATGAATATACAAGTAAAAGAAAATTTTTCAAAACTTTTATTTTGTAGCATGCATTAATAACAATAATAATAACAATAATAATAACAATAATAATAATAATAATAACAATAATAATAATAATAATAATAATAATAATAATAATAATAATAATCCAAAATTACTAAATTAAAAAAAATATACCTAAAATGAGGCTTAAACCCAAAGGAAAACCTTAGAGAACGGCCCAAAAAATCAAGCCCAAAAGTAGGTTCAAGTGGGCTGACTTGGCTGGGCTCGGAGCGGGTCGGATCCTCGCTGGTCCGGGTCGGGTCGGCGATGGAGCGGCAAGGGTCTTCTCCTCGTTTGCCCAGCCGGGCGCGCGGATCCCGGGTCCTCTCTTTTTTTTTTCTTTTTTTGCTATAAAACCTATCCCCTTTTTTTTTAATTCATTTTTCCTTTCTTTTTACCAAAAAAATTCCAGAGCCTTTGAGCTCTCCGCCGGGGCGATTCCCGGCCGCCGCCGGCCGCCGTACTCCGGTAGCCGGCGGTACTCCCGAAACCTCAAAAATTCTTCTCCTTTTTCCCTCTACCCAGATCTGAACTCCAATCCACCCAAAAATTTCCCTAACCCCGTAGATCTGGCCTCACCGAAACCCTCCTTCCTCTTTTGTTTTTTTTTTGTTGATGGTTGCTGGTTCTGAATCTTCTTGGTTTTGTGTTGTTGTTGTTTTTTTCTTTTTGTTTGCAGGTATCCAAGAATCGATTTTCCACGGTTGGGGCTTTAGATCTGGGTTTTAGGGGTCTCGGGTTTGTGGGTTTTTTGTGGTTTTGGTGATGGTGGTGAACGAAGGTTTGGTAGGCAAGTGTGTGGTGGTTTCGGGGATGGTGTGATAATGTCGGTGGTGGAGACTGGGACAGAGGTGGTTCACGGTGGTGTTTTGGTGTTTCAGTGGTGGTGTTTAGTGGGTTGCGAGTATTTGGCTCGGATGGTGAAGGAAAAAATGGTTGAGGGTGATGATGAGTGAGTCCGGTTGCTGGGGTAAATGGTTTTGATTAGGGTTTTTCGGTTGATGGTGGTGATGGTTGGTTGAACGGAGAGGGTGAGTGAGGGATCCGGTGAGGGTTAGCTGTGGCTCTCAGGTGAATGGGGAGAGCTTGAAGCTTGGGCTCCCCGTTGCTGGTTGAAGGAAAACTTTTTTGTAGAAAGGGGACTAGTATAGACGGGATGGAGTAGGCAGAGTAGGTGACCGGCGGGGATGGGACTGCCTGGGACTGCGGCAGACTCTGGTTGATAGATGGGTGACAGATTGGACCAAAAACGAGAAAGAAAAAAAAAAAAAATAATAATAATAAAAATAAGAAAAAAAATAAAAAATAAAAATAAAATAAAAGATAAAAAAAAGAAAACTTAAAAATAAAAATAATATAAATAGAAAAAATAATATAAATAGAAAAAATAAAATAAAAATAAATACAAAATATATATATATATATAAAAATAAAAAATAAATATAATAATAATAATAATAATAACTATAATAATAATAACAAAAATGGGACAAAATTAGGTGTCAACAAATATTATTTAAAAATAAAATAAAACTTTCTAGAAGCAACCATCAATAAAAAAAATTTCTCATTGACTGATACAAAGCTTTAAAAAATTTATTTTTAATTTAAAATTCTAAAAAACTTTTTCGCAAAATAAATAAATGTTTGGGACCGTTGCTCATTTACATAGTCTCCAATCTCCACTTGGGTAGCTACATCAATGTTATTGGGAAAAAAATTGTGAGAACTGCAAATTTTCTAACTAGATGTGTACTCCACGTGTAATCTAGTCAATGTAAAAGATAATTTTACTCTTGAAATTTCAAGTACAAGATTATGGTGCGTATCCATAGAAATGAAGCCTCCGAGTAGAATGTAAATAGTATACCAATACCGTATATGCAACATACGTGAGCACAAGTAAAAATAAATAAATAGATAAATGAATAAATAAAATAAATATATAAATAAATATATATGTATATACAAAGGTGAAAATAATTCAATAGAAATATAAGAAAATAAGTTGAGAGTGAATATATAATATCACTTATACCAATATAAATAGATGATTAGACAAATCAATTGAAGTATAAGTGTATAAGTACTAAATATATATATGTATAAAATAGATATAAATATATGTCTTCAAAGTATATATACATATATATATATATGAAAATAGATAAATAAAAAAATATATTATAAGTATGTTGAGATTATAAATATATTATATATAATACATAAAGTATGAGATATATATATATATTGTAATCTTTAATAAAAACTATATATACATATATATATATATATATATATATACATTAAAAGTATATGTATTATATATTATATTATTAAAAAAAAATAGGTGTACCGGGATTGGGTGGGAAAAAATCCCACCTAAAATCCAAAAAGTGGCAGAGAGCACTCAAATCCTACAGCCACTATACCTAAAAGAATGAATAAAATAAGCTAAAAGAAAAACCTAAAGAAAAACTCAACTTTCTATTACTTCCTTCCCGTTGCCTCTGTACAGATTTTAAGCTTTCCTCACCTTCCCATCGTGCTTTCCTTTCACTCTTACCGTGTCTCCATCCGTTGGGCAAATCTGAAACGGCACTGCAGTTGTTGATCGAAGTAGCATGAGTCACGGACAGAAATGGAGGAACTGATCAACATTTGAGTGGTGTCTTGGAGCCTCAACAGTAGTACTTGAGAGCCAAAAAAAAATTGGACGTGGGTGGTTTCGACCTTTAGGCAAAATGGTGGTATGAACTGAAAGCTAAAAAGTGGCTCGGTTATAGGCCTGAAAGAAGAAAGAATAGTGGCCATTTGATAGTCTTTTGGAAACTAAGTTAGGGCTTTGAGAGGGCTGATCTGGGAAGGAGCAGAAGTTGAGGAAAAAGGAAGACATTGGTGGCTGAGCTGGGTGTTTCCAGCCCTAAGCAAGGGGGCGTTGATCGTGGTGGTCTGCTGTCTCATTTCTTGATCTGAAGCAGCCAGTTTGGGCGGCTTTTAAGGGCTAGGCGAAAGCTGAAGTAGGAGCATAAAGGGGCTACTTGAGGAGTGGCAAGGGCTGCCGTGGGTGGTGGTCTACACCAACTGCCGAGGAACTAAGGTAAAAAGGAAAGAAAGAAAATGAAAAGAGATGAAATAAAAGGAAGAAAAAGAAAAAAAAAATTTGCAAGAAAAGAAATATATATATATATATATATATATATATATATTATATGGAAATGAGAAAAAAAAATATAGATTTAAGAATTTTATTAGGCTAGTGTTAAAAATATGAGTGTATATATATATATATAGATATATATACATATATATATATATTAATTGCTTGAAAACAAGGAAATAGATAAATATATGTATGTATAGTACATATATAAAGATATATATATATATATATCAGATTTTTTTAGAAAGTATATATTATATTAGTGTGTTATATATATATATATATATATATATATATATATATACACACACACACACACACACACTACTTGATAACAAGATAAGAAACAAGAAGAGAAAGGAAATAGAAGAAAAGAAAAGGAATTTTAAAAGAAAGGAATAGATATATATATATATATATATATATATGTATAGTGCATATATATAAAGATGGGGAAAAAAATGAGAGAATGTAATTTAAGAACTTAAATTATACGGTGTTAAGAGTATATACATACATATATATATATATATATATATATATGTATATATAGATATTATGTTGGAATTTGAAATTTACATTAGCGTATATAAAACTTGGGCTAGACTTTATTAAGTCGAAATTCCTTGTGAATGTGTAGTGCGCCAGGAGGACGACGGACACGGTCTAGCTAACCACGGGACAAGATCAAGCTAAGCTCGCACTAGGTAAGACGTTTATATAAGGTAGAAGTAGGATTATCCTGTATAGGATTGAATCTTACTATAGAATGAATTGAATACCTAGAGATTAAATATAACGAAATGAAATGTAGGTACGATATTCGACTTGATAAAGTACCAAGGTGAGAGACATTGATCGAAAGTGAATTGATATGGTATAGGTTCATAGATATTATGAGATGAAATGATAAACATTCATGCAACTCATGAGCATGTCATTTTATGGTCTTATTTCACTTCCTTGAATTTTATTGCCATCAAGCATGACTTATTACTATACATGAAAAATTGAAATGATTTATTCTTATCATGTTTACAAGAATATTTTGGATGCTTGAATGGCTTTGAAAGAAATGAAATGATAGTTTTCACATATGTACGTATATATATGTAAATGATCTTTAGAAAAGCATTACGTACATTAAACTATTTTTATACGAAAGATTGAATTGCTTTATGAGACTATAGGCACCCTAAGAGAATTAAATTCAATAAAGCATAGTGGAAGCCGCCTAATTGGAGATTACTCATTAGGCATAAAAGCTTGTCCGACAATAGTCGTGGACAGGTCTCAGTCTTGCCTGATCAGTGGGACTGAGAGATATGAGGTCTATGGCCATAGATAGCGCCCTAGTGGTTTCCAGGGGACGATGATATGATTCTTCACTGCTAGCTACAGTGAACTAAGTCTTTATTGATAGAGAGATAGGGATCTAGCCTAGTCTCAAATGATATGAAATGAAGTTTAGAGTATGCCTTTAAAATGAAAATGAACTCTAAACTCGACATTGATTTACAGTATATGAAACGCATTTTGATGCTATATGTGATATGAAATATACTTTCAAAGTATATATAATATGAAATGTGCTTCAAAGAAATATATGCGATATGAAATGTATTTCAAAGTATATATGATATGAAATGTGCTTCAAAGAAATATATGCGGTATGAAATGTATTTCAAAAAGCATATGTGATATGAAATTATTTCAAAAAGTATTTGTGATATGAAATATGTTTCAAAAAGCATACTTGACATGAAAGGAAAAAGCTTGCATATTTCAAGCACATCTTAAAAGAATACATGAAATGTATTGATATTATACATGTCTTGAACTTGTTTAAAAGAATATGTATTACATGTTTTATGATTGTAACTACTTCATTCATAATTACATGTTCAAGATCACATGATGACTTCGAGACTTAGACATCTCATGATATGTTGAAGCATAATAGGATTGAGTTGGAAAATACATGTAAATGCTGCATGATGAATAAGAAAACGATCAATAATGAATTCTCCTCACATGACATCATGCATGGCATATAGAACAGTATAATTCTAACTCTGCACTTATATAAATGACTTACTGAGCCTTGCTCATTAAACGCTATTTAAATTTTTCAGATTGAGGACGGAGTTGGGGGAGTATTTCGGAGCCTTCCGAATAGTCCCGAGCCTGAAATATAGTCCCAACTCTCCAAGGAGATTTTTTGTAAACATTGGGTATACTTACTCTTCTTTTATCTCCATTATCAATTCAGGCTGTTTTTGATTCAGTACTTAGATGGGATGTAATATAATATAGAGAATAGCATCTAGAATAGCAATGATGAAGTATGAAATGTTGATTTTGCATGAGTATGGATTGTAGATTAAATAGCATGAACAAATGACCAAGTAAGAAAAATGTGAACCATAAGATGAAATGCTATGATATGGAAATGAACTTGGTCATAGGGATGCTAGAATGTAATTAACTGTTATTCTGGGAAGCATGAGCTGGATTATTACTTGTGATTTTTATGCAGGAAAATAACCTGGGTAAAGTCATAAAAATAGGCGAGGGAGTTAACGTCCCGAAACAAAAAGTCACTACATTGCACTTAGACAAAGCAAATATAGGAAATCGAAAAATTAGCCCTAATTTCTACGCATCCGTACAAGTAAGAGGCATCGTCGCGGCCTTCGGGTCGTGACAAAAATAAAAAAAAATTTTTCATTTACCAATTCAAACCATTATAATGCTCTTTTTAATTCCAAATTTCTAAAAATTATTTGCACGAAATAAATAAATGTTTAGGTCCGTTGCTTGATTCCATTTCCATTGTTTCCTGTCTCTACTTGAGTAGGTTATATCAATATGATTTGAAAAAAAAAATATTTTCTAAAAACAACCATCAATAAAAAAATATTTCTCATTGACTAAGTCAAATCATCAAAAAATTACTATTTAATTTAAAACATCTAAAATTTACTTTTGAGAAATAAATAAATGTTTGGGACCATCGCTTGAATCCATTTCCATCATCTCCGGTTCCACTTGGGTAGACTATATAAATATTATTTGAAAAATAATAAAATTTTCTGAAAGCAACCATTAAAAATAGGCTTAATATTTAAATATATCATTCATGTTTAACACAAAATGAAATTATTCTCTCAACATTTAATTACATGAAAATCAATCCTAAATGTTTCAAAATAATATAATTAAAGAAATTTCTGTTAATTCCCTTTAACACTATAAAATAATATAATTAAGGATATTTCTATTTCAAAAGTATTCCATTTCATGAATCAGATATGCTGTAAAATCTTTCTATTCAAAACCAACAAAATAAATTCCTACTAAAAATAAAATAAAACTGTTCATGAATTGGATAACCCGTAAAAAATTGAAACTTTCTACAATTTTGGAGAGATTAAAAAAATAATAAACCCGTTAAATGAGTTTATATTTGCAAATAAAACCCAATAAAAAATCAAATTGAGCCTTAGACTCAACATTTAAAGCTTAAACCCAACCAAACTCAATCCAAGATATATCCAATAAGAAAGCTATTAATATGATAATATTACAATTTTTAACTACTTTGATTTTTTTATACAATTTAATTTAACCTTGTATTATTTTTTAACTCTTGATTTAAATTTTTATGATCTTGGAATCTTTTGTAAAAATTTATTTGAATTTATTATTTATTATGTGTTCTTTATATTTTTAGATTTTATTTTAATTTTTGTGTTAAATTTTGATAATATTTAACAAAATATTTAAAAAATTGATTAATTCAATCTGTTAGATTTATAATTTTAAACACTAAAAACAGGCCTAACTAATTAAATCAATTTCATAAATCGGTTTTTGATCGAAATCAGTTTAATCAAATCGAATTAAC
This sequence comes from Heritiera littoralis, assembly GCA_031772115.1. Classification (NCBI taxonomy): domain Eukaryota; kingdom Viridiplantae; phylum Streptophyta; class Magnoliopsida; order Malvales; family Malvaceae; genus Heritiera; species Heritiera littoralis. The sequence goes on along the minus strand of JAPDPK010000109.1, from coordinate 981,616 downwards.
AAATTTAATTGATTAGCTCGATGTTAACAGATTTCTACTCAGCTCTAACAGTGAAAAGAATATGATTTTTACTTCTATTAAGGAAATGAAAATCGACCATAAAGAAATAATCAAATAGCATCAAATTTTCATAGATTTGATTATTTATTTTTTTCAACATAGATAACCCTTTAAAAGCTGAAAATTTCTTTTAGAAATTGGAAACATAATGCAGTCGGTTTTTTAGGTATGTTTGGTAGATTAGAAAAATGAAAGAATGGATAAAAATGTATTAAAAGATCAAAAGAAAATAACCTTTGTTAGTGCTTAGAAAAAAAAGAAAAGTGTGAGAAAAAATAAAAATATTATTATTTTTTATTAACAAAAATAAATCTTTTCAAATTAAATGATTAGTAAAGAAAAATGTGAATCTAAGTATATATATTTAAGTCATGTTTGGTATATAGGATGATAATTATCTTATCTTATATTTGATGTACACATTAAGAGGAGGATTGGATTGCAATGAGGATTAGTCATCCTCTTAGTATAGGATAACTCAATCCTCTCCAAAAGGTGAGGACTCATATTTTATTATTTTATCCTTAACATTTGTATTTAAAAATTAACTTAAACATTTAATAAAATAGTAAAGATTTTTAATTAATTAATTAATATAATTTTTTTCCTTCTTTTTCATTTTCTTCTTTTTCTTTCTTTTTTTTGTTTTTGATTAAAGAAAAACTATAATTTTGATTTGTACACATTTTTTAAATTATTTTTTAGAAAATAAATTTTCAAACATAAAAATTATTATAAAATATATTTTTTAACTAGTTTTCTCTTACATTTAAATTTTTATTTTTTCTTTCTTAATATTTTTCTTTTTGCCTGAAAAAAATGAAAGAAAAGTGACTATTAACCATAAATTATTAGAAATTATATATTTTTTAATTCATCAAAATTGAATTGTTAAATTTAACTTGTATTTTTCTTTTTTTTGTTTTCTATATTTCCTTATAATTGACAGAAAAAAAAAAAAAAAAGAAGATAAGGAAACCATAAAAATAAAGAAAAATATTTAAGAATAATCTTTTGGAAAATTTAATGTAGTTAAAAAATAAACTTATTTACAAGAAAACTCAATTTTCTAAAAATAAATATATTTAATTTACAATAAAAAATAATTTTAAATTTAAATCATATAAAAGAAATAAAAACAAAAAGGGAAAAAATGAAAAAAATACAGAAAATGCTTTTTATAAAAATTCATTTCTTAACAAAATAATTTTTTTGAAAAAGTAATATAAATTTTTTAGAAGTAATTTTTTGTTAAAAAATTCAGCTAATAAATTGGACTATTAATTATAGTATTATAAATAATATTTAAATTTTTAATTTTTCATTTATATTTATAACAAAAAAATTAGAAATTTAAATTATGTTACTTTAAAAAACAGTACGTAAAAAAATTATTTTATACTATTTTTAATTTTACACATAACAAATATTGTGAAAGACATAAAAAATCATTCTATCATATTCTTAATTTTTGTACACACCAAACATAAAATAGGATGAGATAATCTAATCTTATCATTTCCATAATCTTATATTATCTTATCCTATCCTCATTCTATGTAGCAAACATAACCTTATAAAATTATCTTTTATTTTACTATCTTAACTTTTTAATGCTATAATGATAAGGTAATTTAATTTCATTTTGTTTATTTTTTTTCATATTTTTCATTTTTCTACCAAACTCATCACTTATAATCATTATCACTATCCTTATACCAAGCGCATCAATAAAAAAAAATTCATATATATTTTACCTCTTATCCAATTTTCTGTCTTTTCATTTTTCTTTATACTCTATCAAACAAAGCTTAAATATTTATCCATTAAAAACGATGCTAGAAAGGAGAGTAAATTCAATCTCAAAAAAAAAATTAGAGTTGATAAATTAGAGAAAAGAAGAAAAATAAGATTGACAACAAACGAATCAGCTTAATCCCGTGATCTTCGAAAAAAATTTAACGTAAAACAAAATCAACACCATCTAAGCAGTACACCAAAAGCAAAGCATATATATATATATATATATATATATATATATATATATATATATATTAGGATTATTATCCTATCCACTATCAGTAGAATTTTTTAATTCTACAAGCAGAGTTAGAATGATGACATGTGTCCTTTAAAAATATTAAAAAAATAAAAAATAAATAAAATAGGACACATGTCATCATCTAATCCCACTTGTGGAATTAAAAAACTCCACTGAACTGTGTATAAGATAATTTTCTTATATATATATATATATATATATATATATATATATATATATATATATATATAAGCAGTACCAACTGACATAATTATGTCATTAACGCCACAGCAGAGAAATCCTGGGACCGAATTCTCCACAGCGGAGAATTGCAAATCAAACCTGGAATTCCAGATTTTCAAAACCAATTAGACAAAGCATAAAACGCTAACAAGTATTTTTGTTTTCATTCATTTCTTTACACTGATTGCTGAACACTACTATAACTACTTAGCAAGGATATTTTGCTGAGCCTGGTTCTCCTCTTGCTGCCGATAGAGAGAGGCCTCCTGAGGAGAATAAGGTATGGTTCAGGGCGATGAATAGCATAATGGACCCAACCGCGACTCTGCTGTACTCAAATGGCTCGCCACTCATTCTACAATAAGAATATGAACACAAACCAATTCACAAACTTCTGCAACAGTTGCCTTAGGCAGAAAACTTACCAAATCCGAAGGTTCTCCTCCCTTTCGTTGGCCAGCGCCCAGTGTATCTGCAGCTCCATTGGTCACCGTTTAGCAATGGTGAAAATGTAAATTTGCTGGACCCGCTCACAATGGACTTGCTGCAATCATTGCTGAGCGGAGTCAAAATCCTCGAGTATAAGCATTGTGAAAAAGATCAATTATCAGAGCAGTACCAACACAAGAAACAATCTCAACATGGGGCATTCTGTTCCAATTTTCAGATATGAAGAGCAATGTGATCACTTGAGCAAGTATGGTAGGTAGTTAATCAAGAAGCAGTGCATCAATTTCTCTAGCTCCTTTGTTTTTGGATAATTTGATATTTGTATTTAAAAAAAAAAAAACAGAAACTAATTTGCTACATGAGTAATTTAGTGCAAGACATACACAAAATTAACTAATGTGGCTTGCACTCCACTGTTCACAAAAATTTCTGTTTACATCATTTTGACAAATATTAAAAATAGCACAAAAACGAGTTCTCACAGCGGAACAACTAGTTGAAATGATTCCTTGTGAGATCTACACTTTGTTAAGTGCTTCCTAGAGTTTTTTTCTGACCAAATATAGTAGATAGAAGCAGTCCAAACAAAACGTAGTAAGATAGTATTGAAAGATTTACCTTTAAAAGTAGAAATCACCCATTGAAGATCTTCATCCCAATTTCTAATTGTTGACAGAAGATGTGTGTAGCACTTTCTGCTAAAACTGTCTAGAGGCGAAATGCTGGAAAAAATCTGAAGTAACAAATATACATAATTCATAGAGGCGAAGATTCTTTGGAGTTAATGTAACTTCAGTCATGAGATTTATCTTTAGTCCCTACTCATCATTAAATTCTCCGCTTTCACGCAGAGTAGAAAGATTTTACATCTCACATTACCTTCAAATATCTGTAAGTAAATGGAGACGTACTTGTCACTCTAAATTAGTGAAAGCCATGATGACGGCTCGCTAGCTTCTGTACAAGCGCCACTGGACCAGACAAAAACACGATTATTTAACGTGAATAAAGCTGAATAAAGCAAAACAGTTCACAAACTACTTAACGTGAAAAACCTCGAAAGACAAAGAAAAAACTACGGGAAAAGGAGGAAAAATTTAACACAAAAGACTTAGTACAGAGATATTTCAGAACATATATAAAGCAATCCTAAGCAAAATACATCACCATTAACTTTGCCATCCTCTGCTCCAATCTAGTCCGGTCATTCCTTGCTTTAAGACCAAAGTTAGCATAAGCAAATGCCAAACATTTCCAAGCATCCTTGATTGCATCTCTCCGCTTCAACACTGGGACCCAATAAGCAATTTTCTGTAACATCACCATGAGCATCCACGTTAGCGTTTACTTCTTGGCGCTCCCAATCCAAGCCATTAAAGCTGGAGAAGTCGACGTTGCTCCAACTGCCATTCTCAAGCTCCGCATTGAAGTCAGCCAGCTGAACATCAGAATTTAGTGCAGGCAACATTTGACTGATTCCATGATCTCCCAGCTGCAACAATAGGTTGGAGAAAACATCAACATGCTAAACAGTGAAAAAGGATCGGCTTAACGAAAGAAGCGATCGGTGAAACACATACAATAAACATACCAAGTCCCTGTCATCGATAGATCCTTCGTTATCTGAGTTCACTGAATTTGCTCCAATGTTGTACTTATCCTGCAAATCATAGTATATAAAACTAACAATTAGTCAAAGCCAGCCAAAACTTTTTCGTATTGCCAGAGAAAGAAAAAGAGCTAAAGGACATGCTTGATTTAGCTTAGTAGAACCTACCTACCTGCTATTAGAATTTGATACGAAGAAAGAGCATGTGTTTCCATGCATACCAACCTTACAAATGAAAGGAAACATGAGAGGGAGCCCGGAGAAAATCGGGAGATGGCGGAAGAAAATCAATGAGTGGTGTAGGAGAGAGCATTCCATGGACTGAATTTGTTGGATGTTGAAAATTTGAAAGCTGAATTAACTGATTTTACTTGATATAATCGACGGAGTCGAACCTATTTAAAGTGATTAACTGAAACGATCAAAACCAATATATATTCGTACAATCTGAAAATATACAGCATAAATATAGAATTATATATTATATGTTAGAAATGATATATATATGATTGATAGATTAATTGACTAAATAGATTTCATAAATTAAGCTTTAGACTGAAATCGAATTAATCAAATCGAAACGACCAAATTTGATCAATTTCGATAAATTAAGTCAATCTAAACCGAGCTTTACTCACCCCAAGCAATACTGCTTGCTCTGCCTCCATTTGCTCAAGTTTATTCAACTTGAACTCAATTTCCTCCAATTTGCCATGTTTAGACTTGATTTGCATGAGTCTTGGGAAGTCAAACTCCATTTGGTCAATTCCTCCGTACTCGGTCGCTATTTTCATCAGTCTTTCGTAGATGACCTTTATTAGTAAAAACACATGGAAAATGAAAAGCGGAAAATAATTAGAAAATTGTTAAAGCAAAGCAACTGGAAAGGAATTGGGAGATTTGTTTTACCTTACGGCGTCTCCGGTAATTCTTATCGCCATCAATTTTCCTCCTCCTTTTTTCTTCTGGTGTTAGCGTTGGTTTCTGAGGCCTTCGTTTTCTTCCAGTGGAAGCTGCAGATCCAACATCTGGCTCAGGATTATCCAGCATTTGGTCCAACTCGGCCACATTACTACTTTGCCCGGCTCCTGGCAACTCTTTCTCTCTTAAATTTGAGCTCCGATGTCCAGTGTGTGCCATGGAACCGTCCATTTGGTTTGCCAGTTTCCAATCTCCAAGCCACAATTTATAACGAAAATTGTAGTCAGTACGAAGCAATGGTTGGCCCCTCACGCAAATTTTCTAATCATTTTATGTAATGCACTGATAATATATATTATCAGTTTTTATACATTATAAATGCACATAAGGTTTATATATCATTTTAATAAGCTAATTGAAAAAGTGTTAAGTCTTTAAAAATAAATAAAAATATTTTTTTTCAATTTGCTTGTAAAAGCTTAGCATTTTTTTCATTTGCTAATTAATAAGTTGTCAACCTCTCATACATTATCCGTGTATAAAGGTTACATTTTCAATCCATTATATATAAATCTATTATATATTATGTATGTATATTACGTAAATTTAAATTAGCCCCTCAAATTAAAAATTTAAAATTACATTAATATTTATTTATTTCTCATCCATCACTATTTAGCATTCACAAATATTAAGTTACAATCATGTAAAATTAAAAAATTCAATTTAATTTTTCTCATCAAAACTTTCAATCAACTAAAATGCAAAAACTCTGGAATATTTTTCTTACCTAATAGCCACCAAATATAATTTCTTTTCTATTTATATTTTTCAATATACTTTTGCACTTTTATTTTCCATTTGAATTGTCTTGGGACTTGCCAATCATCCCTCAAAAGCAAAAATAGCAAAATTATTAAGGTTTGTATGTTATTTTATTTTTTAAATATATGTTTACATATATAATCTTGTCATTATATACATGAGTAATGTTACAAATTTTATATTTAATCAAAATTTTGGGATAATCCTTTTTTAATTTTTGTTACATAATTTTGGAATAACTTGATTGTTAAGAGAAAATAATCCTTCTGATTCCTTTGACCTAGACTGAATAATGTTTTCATAGTTTCTTTGTTTTGCAAAAATTATATTTTCCTTAAAAAAGAAAAAAAATTTTAAGAAAATTGTTTACGCGTAGGTTACTTATCAAGCTTATAAATATAATTCTACTTAAGTCAAACCTTGAACATAATTTTTAAAATTCGTAGTTAATTTGATTAACTTAAAATAGTAAAATACTAAACAAAGTATTTTATAATAAAAAACATTAATATTGTTTTTATTTTATTAATTAATATTATTTAAGATATTATTATTTTAATAAGCTAAATTTTTTAATCATTTCTTAATATTTTAATTTAAAATATATTTTTTATATTTTATTAACAAATGTATTTATATTACTATTTTAATAATATATATATAAATTGTATTTTTTTTGGCTTACTAATAATTTCAAAAAAAATTAACTATTTTAATGGAATAAATTTTTTTAATATTAATAATAGTAATTCTATTTGAAATATTTTAACAATATTAATATAAATAACAATAAATAGATTCATTTTAAGTGTTTAATATTGATATAACATTTAATAGTTTAATAGTTTAATATTATATTAAAACATAACTATATTTAATATAAATAATTTTAGTAATAAATAATTTTGAAATTTTAATAACAATTCATTTTTAATATTTTAATAGCTATTTCAATATTATTAGAAAATAAAATACAATTTTCTAAAAACAACCATCTATAAAAAAAAATTCTCATTAACTAATATAAATCATTAAAAAATTGCTTTTCAATTTTAAAAAAAATGCTTAATAGCCAAATATACTCTTAACTTTTTACACAAAATAGATATGAACCTTCAACTTTTATTTTTATTGTAAAAATTCATAAAGTTTTATTTTACAATAAATAATCCCCCAATCTTTCAAAATAATAGAATTAACTAAAATAAATAGGAGGTTAAGGTCTTATAAGCCCTAGCATTTTTATTTTACTATAAAAATTTATAACTGATTTGGACTTAATTATATTATTTTGTAAGGTTAGGATTTTATACAATAAAATTAAAAACTGAGTGCTTATTTTTATTTTATGCAAAAGGTTGAGGATATATTTAGTTATTATTAAGCTTTTAAAAATTCTAAAAATTATTTTCGCGAAATAAATAATTGTTTGGGACTGTTGCTTGATTCCATTTCCATCATCTTCTACCTCCACTTGGGTAGGCTATATATATATATTATTTAAAAATAAAATAAAATTCTCTAAAAACAACCATCAAAATTCTCATTGACTGATTCAAAGCTTTAATAATTTTAATTTTCATTTAAAAAAACAAAAATTTATTTTGGCAAAATAAATACATGTTTGGGACCGTTGCTCATTTTCATCGTCTTCAATCTCCACTGAGGTAGGCTACATCAGTATCGTTTGAAAAGAAATAATTTTTTTTTGTAAACAACCATCAATTAAAAACACTTTTCATTGACCAATTCAAATCATTAAAAAACTTCTTTTTAATTCAAAATTTCTAAAAATTATTTTTGCGAAATAAAAATTGTTTGGGACCGTTGCTTGATTCCATTTCCATCATCTCCAACCTACACTTGGGTAGGCTATATCAATATTATTTAAAAATAAAAAATTCTAAAAACAACAATCAAAAAATTCTCATTGACTGATTTAAAGCCTTAAAAATTTATTTTCGCAAAATAAATAAATGCTTGGGACTGTTGCTCTTTTACATCGTTTTCTTTTTGATCTTTTCATTTACACCGTCTTCAATCTCCACTTGGATAGGCTATATCAATATTGTTTGAAAAAAAATTTGTAAACAACCATCGATAAAAGAAATTCTTATTGTCCAATTCAAATAATTAAAAAGCTGCTTTTTAATTCAAAAATTCTAAAAACTATTTTCACGAAATAAATAAATGTTTAGACCATTGCTTGATCTGATTTCCATCGTCTCCGTCCTTCACTTGAGTAAGTTATATAATTATGATTTGAAAAAAATAAAATTTTCTAAAAACAACCATCAATAAAAAAAAACTATTTCTCATTGACTAAGTCAAATCAATAAAAATTTACCTTTTAATTTAAAACATCTAGAATTTATTTTTGAGAAATAAATAAATGTTTGGGACCACTGCCTGATTCCATTTCCTTCATCTCCGGCTCCATTTGGGTAGGCTATATCAATATCGTTTGAAATATATAAATATATATATATATATATATATATATATATATCTTTTTTTTTGTAAACAACCATCAATAAAAAAAATTTTCATTGACCAATTCAAATCATTAAAAAGATGCTTTTTATTTTAAAATTTCTAAAAATTATTTTTGCGAAATAAATAATTGTTTAGGACCGTTGCTTGATTCCATGTCCATCATCTCCAACCTCCACTTGGGTAGGCTATAACAATATTATTTAAAAATAAAATAAAATTTTATCAACAAGTGGTTGGAAGAAGTGGAAGTGGACTTCTTATCCAGGTACTTGGATAGGGTTCAAGTCTTGGAATCTTCACTGTTGGGAGGGCTTTATCGTTTACCACTCTCAGCTCGAACAGAATTAATCTTAGACAGTAAAACAGATGAAGATATCTGTGCTTACATAAAAAAAAAAAATTTTTCTAAAAACAACCATCAAAATTCTCATTGACTGATTCAAAGCTTTAATAATTTTGTTTTTAATTTAAAAAAACTAAAAATCATTTTCACAAAATAAATACATGTTTGGGACCGTTGCTCATTATCATCGTCTTCAATCTCCACTAGGGTAGGCTATATCAATATCGTTTGAAAAAAAATATGTTTTTTGTAAACAACCATCAATAAAAAAATTTTCATCGACCAATTCAAATCATTAAAGAGCTGCTTTTTAATTCAAAATTCCTAAAAATTATTTTCCTGAAATAAAATTTGTTTGGGACCATTGCTTGATTCCATTTCCATCATCTCCAACCTCCACTTGGGTGGGCTATATCAACATTATTTAAAAATAAAAAAAATTCTAAAAACAACCTTCAAAAAAATCTCATTGACTGATTTAAAGCTTTAAAAAATTTATTTTTTAATTTAAAAAATATAAAAATTATTCCGTAAAATAAATAAATGTTTGGGACCATTGCTCATTTACATTGTCTTCTTTTTTATCTTTTCATTTACACCATCTTCAATCTCCACTTGGGTAGGCTATATCAATATTGTTTTGAAAAAAAATTGCAAACAAACATCAATAAAAAAAATTCTCATTGACCAGTTCAAATCATTAAAAGCTGCTTTTTAATTCAAAGAAAGCTATTTTCACGAAATAAAAAAATGTTTAGGCCGTTGTTTGATTTCATTTCCATTGTCTCCGGCCTTCACTTAAGTAGGCTATATAATTATGATTTGAAAAAAAATAAAATTTTCTAAAAACAACCATCAATAAAAAAATACTATTTCTCATTGACGAAGTTAAATCATTAAAACTTTACCTTTTAATTTAAAACATGTAGAATTTATTTTTGAGAAATAAATAAATGTTTGGGACCACTGCCTGATTCCATTTCCTTCATCTCCGGCTCCATTTGGGGTAGACTACATCAATGTTATTTGAAAAATAAAAAATAAAATTTTCTGAAACCAACTGTCAAAAAAATATCTCTAATGGACTGATTCAAACCATTAAAAAATTGCTTTTTAATTTTAAAAAAAAATTTAAAAATTATTTTCACGAAATAAATAAATGTTTGGACCGTTGCTTGATTCCATTTGCAAAGTCTCAGGCCTCCACTTGGGGAGCCAGCTGACCCACCTAGGGTCCAAGTCCAACACCTTTTACTTATCTTTTCATTTATGTTTTTCACATGCATAGCCACAAAGATGTATATTTACTGACTTTGACCCGTCCTGCATTATACAATCAAACGCAATTCATTGCAACGGTGCCCCATACTGTCACGACCCGAAGGCCGCGACTTTCCTTTAATACTTATACTTTTCTTAGTCTACAAATTTATGGACTAAATTTTTCTTTTTCATTTTAAGGTTTGTATTCGGTGTCAGTGTAGTTACTATACTCTCTAGGTGACTTATAGTCCTTCCATTTAAATATTAAACAAACACGGAAACGGTTCTTAGTTACATCCCGACTTGTTAAACAGAATATGTACTGTGCTTCAATTTAAGTCTTACATGTAAACAAGTAATTTATAAGAAACATATACCTCAGAAGACTAGTACCAAGTCCATATACAGTCTCCGATGCCCACTGAGCAGCTCACATGGCAGATGTTAACTTCAATAATCTGAAAGAGATGAAATTTAGGGGGGTGAGCAAAACCACGGCTCAGTAAGATACTAATATAAATACAAGAGTAGGATTACACTGTCTTAATCTGCAATGCTTAAAACTTGCAAATTTGCAATCACAGTTAATCCTTTCTCATCGATAACATATCATTATCTCATTTCTTGTCATATGTCTATCACTTATACTTTTAAAATTATCATCATAATCACTTTTCAGTCTTCTTGTCCTTACACTATAGTGCATCACACAACAATCTGTCGTATCCGAATTGAATGTCATATACTATTAGTCTATATTTTCCTCTATCTCGGAGTACATCATGTCCAATTGAAGCACCATATTAATTCATTTTATATTTCATAATCGTACTCCTGTAATTTATCATCTCATATCACTTTTCCTTATAGAGAAAACCTGATCACCACAGTGTAAGTTCACAATTCTCTTCATATCTATCATATGTTCATGTATCATATAATGTCATCGTCTAGATGAAATATCATTTATGTCGAGTCATGACATTTATCATGAAACTCGTGTACGAAGCATATTATCATGTCAAGGTTTAATATCCAATTATGTAACTTTACTGTATAAACCGCTATCATCTCTAATCGTGTCATATGTACTTTAGAACATGCTCCACGTATGAAATTTCAATTCATTCAAGTCTACCTTTATGGCATGATAAAAACATGTTCAATTTCAATTCATGTATTCATTTTCAGAGCATGTCTAAAACATGTGCGGTTTAAAACATTTTTCATATACTATAAGTCATATCAGGTCTAGAGTTCATTTCAAATCGATTTATACTCTAGACCGCATATCATTTTAAATTCGACACGAAATCGTATATAAATCATATCAGTGTCGAAATCATTTATCATATACTTTTAAAACATATACTGTAAATCATATCAGGTCTAGAGTTCATATCAAATCAAACTATACTCTAGACCGCATATCATGCCATGTTCGACACAAATTTTCGTATAAATCATATAAGTGTCGAAATCATATCTCATGGACTTTTAAAACATGTTTAAAACATGTACTGTTTCAAAACATATTTCATTTCAAATCTGTTTCATGTACAGTATAAATCATGTCAAGTCTAGAGTTCATATCAATAAAATCATACTCTAGACTTCATATCATATCAATTAGAGACTAGGCTAAATCCCTATCATCTCTATCAATAAAGACTTAAATCACTGTAGCTAGCAGTGAAATCATATCATCGTCCCCTGGAAACCAACTAGGGCGCTATCTATGGCCATAGACCTCATCTCTCTCAGCCCCACTGATCAGGCGTGACTGAGACCTGTCCACGACTATTGTCGGACAAGCATATCTATCTGCCTAATGAGCAAAGCTCCAATTAGGCGGTTTCCACTATGCTTTATTGAATTTAATTCTTTTAGGGTGCCTACAGTCTCATAAAACATTTAAATCTATAGCTTTCTTTTCAATATCATGTAAGGTATATGGTAAAATTCTGTATGAGACTTCATATATCAAAATATATATATATTTACCATATACTTTCATTTCAAAACAAATCAATACTTTTCAGTATTCATATAAACATTATTAAAATGTTTCAAGTTGCAAGAAAGCATGCTTAAATGCGATGCTGTAAAACATTTCAGTATGCAACTTCGGAAATGTTTCCATCAAATACTCTAAAGCGATTCATTTAACTTTATCACCATCAATTATTCGATTTCAAGACTTTCTTTCTGTCAACCAATAAATCACTATACAATTCATTCACTATTCATCTAATTCAGTATTCAATTTGCTCAGTACTCAATTCATTTGGAAATCGAATCACTTGGTATTCAGACCATTCGGTATTCAATACCCTTTCTTGATCGTCATTGACTATTATAATCATTTATACACTTCATCATCAATATTAGGATCGCATCATTAGTATGAATCCTCTAAGTTTTGATAAGCATTTAAACATCAATTTCTACAATAGTCATTAAGTTACCGAATTTATGCAAATAATAATATCATCCTTCAATATCTGTTCCAGAATCGACATCGAGGATAACAGAATCACAAAATCGATAATCACTTATCAAATCCATTTATGATTTGATCTATTGATACATGTTTATCATTTTCGATTTGAGGTTCAATTTCATTTACTATCACAAAATCATATCTAAATCCTCAAATCCATTTTCATGTGGCCTTTATGATTTTATCCGAACTTATGCAATTGTCGATCTTATTATTCAAGATCTATTCTAAGGTTATAAGCACAATCATCTTTTCACATATTTATCACTCATTTCTTTGAATCCATAATTGATCGGATTGTGTCGTAATTAAATCTCCATTTCAATCTCTCGAATTTGTCCATATTATCACTTTCGAAATTATTTCAAAATCATGAAACCGGACTCGGTAATTCTGGAAATCATTACTCCGTTAATAACTTCACAATCCAATCATTCGACCATCGAAATTTCAACTGTGATCTTTTCTTCCAAGCTACATCATATAATTATGATCACTTTTATCCGTGATCCGTCTAATTAATAATTCCACCTCAATCTCAACTTGATACCATTTGTGATATTAAAATTACTTGATTTATCGATTCTATAAGGTTTTAAACCATGTAATTCACCACATTATCGTTTTCAACGATCTATCTTCTCATCGATCTCAGTATCAAACTCTTTCGGTAATACTATAAAATCCTTTCAATATTTATTTTCAATAATTATCTCCAAGATTCCATTTATGTGAGAAACTTAATCTTTTTCCTCAATTATTTTCCTAAAAATTTCGGCAGCATAACGGCTTAATTTTCCCTAACCTCCTGCAAGGGAAACTCAATTTATACTTGCAGCCGTTGATTCTCACCAATTTTACCTCTTACTAAGACCCCCACCATCAGTTGTGGGTCCTCTTAGCATTTTTAGCAAATCAATTTAAATCGATGCATCATATAAAAATCATAATTCCATTTAAAGTCAATTAAATAAATGCATCATAAAAAAAATCATAATTCCCACATACAATATAAAGCTACTAATGCTTTATAAAAGTATCTTACTTGGTGCTGAAGCTTAGTGCCTTGACGAGCTCCTAGCATCGTCGAACCCCAAATCGCGCCTGTCACTTCCGCTACAATTTCCACAACACCAATGCATTTACGTGAATATGTGACAATAAAATTTATTCAATAACATCAGTAATTTATTTTTCCTCAATTTTTCCTTACCTTTTCTTTCTTCTTCTTCTTCCTTTTCCTTTTTCCTTTTTCTTTTCTTTTCTTCTTTTTCTTCCTTCTTTTCTTTCTCCTTTTTCTTTTTTTTGTTTTCTTTTCTTTTCTTCTTTTTCTTCTTTCCTTTTTTTTTTTCTGTTCTGTTTTTTGTTTTTTTTTTCTGGTCTGAACCGGTTCGGACCGGTTCAGACCGGTTCAGTACTCACCGGCCGGTTCAGCCTCCGGCGGCCGTCCTTCACCGGTTCAGCCCTTCCTCAGCTGGCAGAGATGGCCGTGAGACTGGATCTGCCCTCCATTTCTCCAGATCGACGGCGACGGCGCCGGATCTGGCAGCGAAAGTTTCGACCTTCTTCTCCTCTATTTCTTCCTTCCTCCGCCGTTTCCTTCACCGCCGGTGGCCTCCTTCTCCTTCGTGGGTCTTCACCGGTAGTGTTGGTGTCGATGGCGGTGCCCAGATTGGCCGGCACCGCCATTCCACTTCCGCTTTTCCTTCTCGGGTTTTACCTCTGTTTTCCGTTTCGTTTTCTTTTTTTTTTTTTGTTGCCGGCATCCTTCCTCATGTCGCCGGCGGCTTCACCTCGCCCCCCCTTCCTCTCTCTCTTTCTCCGGTAAGCCGACGGGGGGGGGGGTCGGCTGCCGGTATTTGTCTTCTCTGTTGTAAACAGAGAAGAGATGAGGGAATCGGGTTGTATTCCCGATTCCCACGTTTTTCATTTCTTTTCTTTTTTTTTTTTATAACATATATATATTTATTATTATATATAATAATAACAACTATAATATATATAATTATTATACATATAACCATAATTATATATATAGATACACTATTTATAATATGTATTTAAATACATATTTTGTATCAAAATGTATATATATATATATATATATATATACTTTTTTACACTTTTAACACAAAATAATATTTATATTTATCCAAAATATATTTATATAATATCATTATATAAATATATAAAATTATTTTTATTTCTTATTAAGTTTTGGATTTCCAAATATCCAAAATTATTTTCTCCATTTTCTTATTTAATTTGGATTTCCATTTATCCAAATTAAATTTCCTCCTTCATTTCTTATTTCCAATTAAATTTCCCTTTTATTTCTTATTTAAATTTGAGTTTCAATTTGTCCAAAATTAAATTTTCCGGATACCTTATATTTATTTAGAAAATTCTCGGTCTTCACATCCTCCCCACCTTAAGAAATTCGGTCCTCCGAATTCAACTTAAATTATTTGGTGGTGTGTATGCTTATAGTTCCTGTCCTCTCAATCATCTTTTTAAGTAATATTACTAGCATACTTTCAACATCTGAATCACCTTTTATACCATTACATATCATTTTTTTTTTTCACCATATATTCATACTCCCTAAAATTTCTTATCACCTTGGGAGTTATCACTTTCTATCTCTTTTCACATAATAGCTGTTTCACACCATTTATCATTCGTTTCTCTCATTTGATGCCAAGTCGATATAGTTTAGTAACTATCGTTTACCGATTTAATCAGTAATATGTAATTGTCCCAGTAGCCTTTTAAGTCTCGTGCATCCGCTCTCTCAACATATCTTCGAGTGTTTCCACATTATGCTCGAATTTTCATATCAGTATGGAGCGATGCCGTCAATCAATTTGGAATCTCAAAGCCTTTTACTATTTTCCATAACATATGGCAATTCAAGATTCCATCATATGTAATACTCACTGGAACTTCACATACCTTCTCTCCGTTTCATATTTATATTTCGACTAAGGCATTAGAGAAATCTAGAAGTCTGAGAATGGAAAAACGATTCAATTTGATCAACCAGTCTATAATCACTTCCATAATATCATATTTCTTTTGGGTTTC
Organism: Heritiera littoralis; assembly: GCA_031772115.1. Lineage (NCBI taxonomy): Eukaryota > Viridiplantae > Streptophyta > Magnoliopsida > Malvales > Malvaceae > Heritiera > Heritiera littoralis. Next base: position 965,775 of record JAPDPK010000109.1, on the reverse strand, counting down.
GTATTATCCCACAACACTCATTGTCACATTGATAAATCAAGGCTGCACCTCATTGCAGACTTCACTGTTAATCATCTCTTGCCATAAATGCAACATTTATCAATCATTTTCTCTCTATATCTTTTTTTTTTTCATGTAGTATTCTTATTACATCTCGATGTGATAACCAAGTGAAATCACTTTCAGTCTTAAATTCGAAAACTGTTTCATATTCGTGCTCCCTTATAACTCGAAATCATAGTTTCAATTTCCAATAGTCCTCATAATTAAGGTGGGATTATACTTTCAATTAAACCATATACTTTTGTTCGGTCATTTTCAATGGCGATTCCTTTACCTCTTTCAACCCCTTTTCAGTTCACATATCGATCATATTCTATACCATCATTACATTATCTTCCATATAAATTACCACACTCAATCATTCTCGATCATTCATATCCTATTCCTTTAAGGTGAAACACAATTCTTCTATACCATATCGATACCATTCATTAACGGTTTCCAGTCCGTTTCAATAGGTCATCGATTAGCATCTTTATGTCAAAGCCCAGCCTGTTTTAAACAGGTCGTCGACTGGTATCACCATACCAATAACTGACAATTCTTGGTACAGATTGAAAATCAACAAGTTTACATGTAGACACTACACAGTACATGGGATGTAACACTATCATTGTCTCCACTACACTGACACGTACTAGACAAACCGTGCTCTGATACCATTAAATCTGTCACGACCCGAAGGCCGCGACTTTCCTTTAATACTTATACTTTTCTTAGTCTACAAATTTATGGACTAAATTTTTCTTTTTCATTTTAAGGTTTGTATTCGGTGTCAGTGTAGTTACTATACTCTCTAGGTGACTTATAGTCCTTCCATTTAAATATTAAACAAACACGGAAACGGTTCTTAGTTACATCCCGACTTGTTAAACAGAATATGTACTGTGCTTCAATTTAAGTCTTACATGTAAACAAGTAATTTATAAGAAACATATACCTCAGAAGACTAGTACCAAGTCCATATACAGTCTCCGATGCCCACTGAGCAGCTCACATGGCAGATGTTAACTTCAATAATCTGAAAGAGATGAAATTTAGGGGGGTGAGCAAAACCACGGCTCAGTAAGATACTAATATAAATACAAGAGTAGGATTACACTGTCTTAATCTGCAATGCTTAAAACTTGCAAATTTGCAATCACAGTTAATCCTTTCTCATCGATAACATATCATTATCTCATTTCTTGTCATATGTCTGTCACTTATACTTTTAAAATTATCATCATAATCACTTTTCAGTCTTCTTGTCCTTACACTATAGTGCATCACACAACAATCTGTCGTATCCGAATTGAATGTCATATACTATTAGTCTATATTTTCCTCTATCTCGGAGTACATCATGTCCAATTGAAGCACCATATTAATTCATTTTATATTTCATAATCGTACTCCTGTAATTTATCATCTCATATCACTTTTCCTTATAGAGAAAACCTGATCACCACAGTGTAAGTTCACAATTCTCTTCATATCTATCATATGTTCATGTATCATATAATGTCATCGTCTAGATGAAATATCATTTATGTCGAGTCATGACATTTATCATGAAACTCGTGTACGAAGCATATTATCATGTCAAGGTTTAATATCCAATTATGTAACTTTACTGTATAAACCGCTATCATCTCTAATCGTGTCATATGTACTTTAGAACATGCTCCACGTATGAAATTTCAATTCATTCAAGTCTACCTTTATGGCATGATAAAAACATGTTCAATTTCAATTCATGTATTCATTTTCAGAGCATGTCTAAAACATGTGCGGTTTAAAACATTTTTCATATACTATAAGTCATATCAGGTCTAGAGTTCATTTCAAATCGATTTATACTCTAGACCGCATATCATTTTAAATTCGACACGAAATCGTATATAAATCATATCAGTGTCGAAATCATTTATCATATACTTTTAAAACATATACTGTAAATCATATCAGGTCTAGAGTTCATATCAAATCAAACTATACTCTAGACCGCATATCATGCCATGTTCGACACAAATTTTCGTATAAATCATATAAGTGTCGAAATCATATCTCATGGACTTTTAAAACATGTTTAAAACATGTACTGTTTCAAAACATATTTCATTTCAAATCTGTTTCATGTACAGTATAAATCATGTCAAGTCTAGAGTTCATATCAATAAAATCATACTCTAGACTTCATATCATATCAATTAGAGACTAGGCTAAATCCCTATCATCTCTATCAATAAAGACTTAAATCACTGTAGCTAGCAGTGAAATCATATCATCGTCCCCTGGAAACTAACTAGGGCGCTATCTATGGCCATAGACCTCATCTCTCTCAGCCCCACTGATCAGGCGTGACTGAGACCTGTCCACGACTATTGTCGGACAAGCATATCTATCTGCCTAATGAGCAAAGCTCCAATTAGGCGGTTTCCACTATGCTTTATTGAATTTAATTTCTTTTAGGGTGCCTACAGTCTCATAAAACATTTAAATCTATAGCTTTCTTTTCAATATCATGTAAGGTATATGGTAAAATTCTGTATGAGACTTCATATATCAAAATATATATATATTTACCATATACTTTCATTTCAAAACAAATCAATACTTTTCAGTATTCATATAAACATTATTAAAATGTTTCAAGTTGCAAGAAAGCATGCTTAAATGCGATGCTGTAAAACATTTCAGTATGCAACTTCGGAAATGTTTCCATCAAATACTCTAAAGCGATTCATTTAACTTTATCACCATCAATTATTCGATTTCAAGACTTTCTTTCTGTCAACCAATAAATCACTATACAATTCATTCACTATTCATCTAATTCAGTATTCAATTTGCTCAGTACTCAATTCATTTGGAAATCGAATCACTTGGTATTCAGACCATTCGGTATTCAATACCCTTTCTTGATCGTCATTGACTATTATAATCATTTATACACTTCATCATCAATATTAGGATCGCATCATTAGTATGAATCCTCTAAGTTTTGATAAGCATTTAAACATCAATTTCTACAATAGTCATTAAGTTACCGAATTTATGCAAATAATAATATCATCCTTCAATATCTGTTCCAGAATCGACATCGAGGATAACAGAATCACAAAATCGATAATCACTTATCAAATCCATTTATGATTTGATCTATTGATACATGTTTATCATTTTCGATTTGAGGTTCAATTTCATTTACTATCACAAAATCATATCTAAATCCTCAAATCCATTTTCATGTGGCCTTTATGATTTTATCCGAACTTATGCAATTGTCGATCTTATTATTCAAGATCTATTCTAAGGTTATAAGCACAATCATCTTTTCACATATTTATCACTCATTTCTTTGAATCCATAATTGATCGGATTGTGTCGTAATTAAATCTCCATTTCAATCTCTCGAATTTGTCCATATTATCACTTTCGAAATTATTTCAAAATCATGAAACCGGACTCGGTAATTCTGGAAATCATTACTCCGTTAATAACTTCACAATCCAATCATTCGACCATCGAAATTTCAACTGTGATCTTTTCTTCCAAGCTACATCATATAATTATGATCACTTTTATCCGTGATCCGTCTAATTAATAATTCCACCTCAATCTCAACTTGATACCATTTGTGATATTAAAATTACTTGATTTATCGATTCTATAAGGTTTTAAACCATGTAATTCACCACATTATCGTTTTCAACGATCTATCTTCTCATCGATCTCAGTATCAAACTCTTTCGGTAATACTATAAAATCCTTTCAATATTTATTTTCAATAATTATCTCCAAGATTCCATTTATGTGAGAAACTTAATCTTTTTCCTCAATTATTTTCCTAAAAATTTCGGCAGCATAACGGCTTAATTTTCCCTAACCTCCTGCAAGGGAAACTCAATTTATACTTGCAGCCGTTGATTCTCACCAATTTTACCTCTTACTAAGACCCCCACCATCAGTTGTGGGTCCTCTTAGCATTTTTAGCAAATCAATTTAAATCGATGCATCATATAAAAATCATAATTCCATTTAAAGTCAATTAAATAAATGCATCATAAAAAAAATCATAATTCCCACATACAATATAAAGCTACTAATGCTTTATAAAAGTATCTTACTTGGTGCTGAAGCTTAGTGCCTTGACGAGCTCCTAGCATCGTCGAACCCCAAATCGCGCCTGTCACTTCCGCTACAATTTCCACAACACCAATGCATTTACGTGAATATGTGACAATAAAATTTATTCAATAACATCAGTAATTTATTTTTCCTCAATTTTTCCTTACCTTTTCTTTCTTCTTCTTCTTCCTTTTCCTTTTTCCTTTTTCTTTTCTTTTCTTCTTTTTCTTCCTTCTTTTCTTTCTCCTTTTTCTTTTTTTTGTTTTCTTTTCTTTTCTTCTTTTTCTTCTTTCCTTTTTTTTTTTTTCTGTTCTGTTTTTTGTTTTTTTTTTTCTGGTCTGAACCGGTTCGGACCGGTTCAGACCGGTTCAGTACTCACCGGCCGGTTCAGCCTCCGGCGGCCGGTCCTTCACCGGTTCAGCCCTTCCTCAGCTGGCAGAGATGGCCGTGAGACTGGATCTGCCCTCCATTTCTCCAGATCGACGGCGACGGCGCCGGATCTGGCAGCGAAAGTTTCGACCTTCTTCTCCTCTATTTCTTCCTTCCTCCGCCGTTTCCTTCACCGCCGGTGGCCTCCTTCTCCTTCGTGGGTCTTCACCGGTAGTGTTGGTGTCGATGGCGGTGCCCAGATTGGCCGGCACCGCCATTCCACTTCCGCTTTTCCTTCTCGGGTTTTACCTCTGTTTTCCGTTTCGTTTTCTTTTTTTTTTTTTGTTGCCGGCATCCTTCCTCATGTCGCCGGCGGCTTCACCTCGCCCCCCCTTCCTCTCTCTCTTTCTCCGGTAAGCCGACGGGGGGGGGGGGGGGTCGGCTGCCGGTATTTGTCTTCTCTGTTGTAAACAGAGAAGAGATGAGGGAATCGGGTTGTATTCCCGATTCCCACGTTTTTCATTTCTTTTCTTTTTTTTTTTTTTATAACATATATATATTTATTATTATATATAATAATAACAACTATAATATATATAATTATTATACATATAACCATAATTATATATATAGATACACTATTTATAATATGTATTTAAATACATATTTTGTATCAAAATGTATATATATATATATATATATATACTTTTTTACACTTTTAACACAAAATAATATTTATATTTATCCAAAATATATTTATATAATATCATTATATAAATATATAAAATTATTTTTATTTCTTATTAAGTTTTGGATTTCCAAATATCCAAAATTATTTTCTCCATTTTCTTATTTAATTTGGATTTCCATTTATCCAAATTAAATTTCCTCCTTCATTTCTTATTTCCAATTAAATTTCCCTTTTATTTCTTATTTAAATTTGAGTTTCAATTTGTCCAAAATTAAATTTTCCGGATACCTTATATTTATTTAGAAAATTCTCGGTCTTCACACATACAAATGCAGTGGATTAATAATCACGGTTTTTTTTTTTACAAAATAAATATAAGTTCTTCATGTTTATTTTAACGTTAATGCTATCAACGTTCACTTTAAAATCAATCAATAATAAATAAATTTATGTTTAGAAATATTCTTAATCGAAATAATATGATTTTTTTTTTTACTTTTAATAATTCAAATATATTTATTTATGAAAGAAGCACACGCAAAACCTTGCGTTTAAAGTCTTGAAATACATATCATCGAAACAAGATGGCTTGCACTTTGCAATAGGATGTACAAAAATGATTGAGAGAGAGAATTCCAAGAAAAAGAAACAGACAGCTAGACCAGATTTGGACGTTGATGTCGTCAAAGCTGATCGCCGATCATTAAATTTAGTGACAAACAGCCTAGATTTAGACGTTGGTGTCCTCAATGCTGCTTGCCGATCGTTAATTTTAGTGACAAACAGCTCAGACTTAAACGTTAGTGTCGTCAGAGCTGCTCGCCAGATCGATAAATTTAGTGACAAGCAGCGCAAATTTAGACACTGACCTCGTCAAAGCTAAATGCTAATGATTAGATCTCGTGATAAGTAACACTGTCAATCAAATCTTGTCACAAGTAGTGTCGCCTGAAATACTAGCAATTTTGTAGATCAGCCTAAGTTCAAGGTGTGATTGGCGATAATTTATTTAGGGTTAGTCTAGATAGACAATAAAATTGAAAATATTTATGGACAGGAAATTAGTTATTATAATAAGTACCGGATGCTTAAAGATAAAGCGAAACTTGGTACGAAGGAGAAGTTACTATTAAAGATAAAGATAATTATCTAATATATCATCAATGAAATAAATTATAATAATGATATATATTTTATTTTATTTATTTTTTATTTTTTTAATACTTTTAAAAACATATATTATTATCTTAACATTATTTGTGAAATAAAAAACTCCACTAAAGTTGTATTGACTATTAATCCTTAAAGATATTATATAAAATTATATATTATGAAATTTATAGTATATTTTTGATATTTTTTAAATTAAATAAATAATTAAACAATATTTAATCAAATAATATTTTTGTTACTAAAATAAAAATTATTTTATATAAATATATATATTTTAATTATTTTAAAAAATTATGTGTATTTATACATATATTAATTTACTATATAATAATAAAATTTTAATTTGTAGTATTAAATTAATCTAACATTTTTTAAATAATAATTAAAATAAAAAAAAGGAGGGCAATATGATAAACACCTACTTCGACGAGATGTTTACTTTTGCAAACAAAACTACATAATATTTAGTACTTATTTATTTTAACTTAATATTCAAATATACACTCAACGTTTATTACAAAATAAAATTAAACTCTCAATGTTTAATTATATAAAAATTAGTCTATTAAATTTTATTTTAAGAAATTAAAACCTAAACTTTTCAAAATAACAAAATTAAATATATTTCCATTAAATCTCTCTAACTACTATTAAGTTTTAATTGCTATGTAAATATAACAACAATTAAAAAACTTAATGAAAATATATTTAATTTTATTATTTTAAAACGTTTAAATTTTAATTATTTAAAAAACTTAATTACCAAATATACCTTTAACTTTTTGCACAAAATTTTATTGCATAAAAATCAATTCATAAATTTTAATTTTACTATAAATAAGTCATCAATCATTTAAAATCATACAATCAAATTCAAATATATTAAATGACACTAATTTTTGTTAATATTACACACATAACATGTCACATGACAATAAACTATTTACATAAAATGTCCTAACGACAATATTATATTTAACAAATTTAAATTTGATAGCATAATTTTAAAATATTATAAATTTATTTATAATAAAATAAAATTTTATAAATTAATTTTCACACAATAAACTATTGAAAACTTAATCTTATTTTATGTAAAAAGTTGAAAGTATATATATTTTTTAGCTATTAACTAATGAATTAATTTTTATATAATTAAATGTCAAGAGTTTCATTTCATTTTATAGTAAACATTGAAAACATATTTGGATTATAAACCTAGTTTGTACTTCAATAACTTGAGCAAGTATAGATTTTATCGTTGTTTATATATATAAAAAAAAAAAGACATAGAAAAAGTAGATCTGAAAAACCAAGTCAAGCCAAGCTCAATGTCAAACCCAGCCCTTGGTCTTGGACACCTATTCCTCCCTAGTCCCTTAATATCCTATTCCTACCTAGACCCAACCCAAACCCAACCCTTGGACACCGATACTTTAAAAATCATTTAGAAGTCTCAAGTCTGATTCTCAGAATGCAGTTCAACTCAACTGCCTTAACACATAGTTCCAAAAGATTGTAGATAGAAAACATCTTAAACAATACTACACTGACATGAAAGAAAATAATAGTCAAATTCCATGTAAAAAATTACAAACTCACAGCGAGGAGAATACCAACTGACTATTTAAGAAGAATTTTATCAACATCATCTAAGCAGTAAACCAAAAGTCAAGCATTTATATATCTAAGATGCACTACCAACTGACATTATGTCATTAACACCACAACGCAGAGAAAGTAAAAAACAAGCCTAGGATGGAATTCTCCACAGCAGAGAATTGCAAATCAAACCAGGAATTCCAGAATTTCAAAACCGATTACATGGAGCATTAAACACAAGCATTAAACACTAATAAGTATTTTTGTTTTCATTCATTTCTTTATACTGATTGCTGAACACTACTATAATTACTTGGCAAGGATATTTTGCTGTGCCTGATTCTCCTGTTGCTGCTGATAGTTGAGAGACCTCCTGAAGAGCATAATGTGTGGTTCAGGGCGATGAATAGCATAATGGACCCAACCACGACTCTGCTGCACTCCAATTGCACGCCACTCATTCTACAAAAAGAAATCAACATGAACCAAATTACAAACTACTACAAAGCATAAGCTGAATACTATTTGCAGAATAGAACAGGACATGACATTCAAACCATAGTTCGTTCATCAACTTCACACTTCAAAACTCAGTGATGTAAATCTATCACTATCACACTTTACACAAAAAAAATCATAAAATCAAGAAACCTGTAGTTCTAAATAGACCTATCAATTCGTGTTCATAATTCGTTTTCGTGTCATGTAAAATCGTATTTTTGTCCTGTAAAACACAAAAATTTCGTGTTAAAATTCGTGTCAACACGGAAAACTCAAAATATTATTTTTAGCTTTTATCATATTCATATATTAATTTTACTTAATTTTAACCCCATGTCATCTCGTGTCATTTATTCGTATCGTGTTCATATCGTGTCTAAGATTACCAAGTCTAATTCTAAATGAGCAAGTGTAGGATCAAATAATTATGCAGATGCAATCTATAATTTAACTCAATATTAAGCACCTGGTCAAAAATATTAGTTCAAATCCCCCCTTAAACCAAAGTAAAAAACATTTTAGGCATTCGTGATAGAAAAATGCAAGTGCATACTTAGCTAACGAGTCACTATATTGAAAGTCAGTCAACTTTCATTCTTGTTATTCATGCGTGATCGAAACTCAGAACTTGAAATAATGGTTACCAACAATAATCTTCCTCACTAAACAATCCAACATTATGGGAATTAAATGCACACTGAAATCAATTTTAAAAAATGAACAAAAACACACAAAAAAAAAGCATTTCTCTGAAACCCTAAGAAACAATCACAAACATACTTCAGAGAGGAGGCGATTCTTGGGAAGAAGTCTGGCCACTTCTGGAGGAAGAACAACATGCCTGTGAAGACCAGCACCAAAAAGGAAAATATAAATAATAAAACAAAATTAAAATTAAAACTTAAACCTAATGTTATACATAAAAAAAAAATTGAACAAAATCAAGAGATCAAAACCAATGAAAATGAAATGAAATAAAATTCACCTGTACTCGTAAGTATCGTCAAAGTATTTCTCGGAGTATTGGATCTGACCCATTTATCGATTTTTTGTAAAAAAAAATAACAGAATTTTCGTTTTCTATTTCAGCGTTCAAGTTCGATTTCAGTATTCGATCTGGAAAACCGAAGCGATTGAAGCAATTAAAAAAAAAAGCAACGAAGATTCAACAATCTTTTCTAAAATAAAAAGAAATGAAAATATTACCTAACAAATAAAAAAGAAAAGTATTATTATCAAGAAAATAAAAAAAAAAATTAAAGCGGTGGAGCGTACCTTGAGATAGAGTGAAGTAAGAGTGAAATGGGAGAGAACCGTTCGAGTTTTTTATAAAGAGGGCAAAGCAGTAATAAAAGGACACTTTTATGAGGGACAAAAAGGTAAAATGAATCTCCTATTACGGGTTTTGTTTAAGTAAATAACAATAATTTGATTATAGAAAAAGAAATTTGAATTTCAAATTTCAAATTTCTCCCGCTTTTGGATCGATCAAATAATCGATTTTCTTTTTATAATTTTGTTCAAAGTTGCTGCTGCTCCAACGGTTCCTTCCTCCACTTAATTTGTGCCACGTTGCATCAAGTCCATTTTATTGCACCATATTTCATTTGCTTTATTATAAAATAAATTATTATCCAATATATTATTAATGAAAATTTTAAGTTTTATAAAAAAATTAAAATTAAAATTTATATTTTTTTAATAAATATTAAAAAATAAATAAAGTAAATTTTGTTACTACTGTAACTTGGGTTGTAAAGTTTAAAAATTATGCTAATAATTTATTGGGTAACAATAAAAAAATAAAATTTAAATTATATTAATTGTTTTTTTAGAATTTGGATGCTATATCATAATTTGTTAAAAATCTATAATTAATATTATAGATTTATTAGTACTAAATTATCTCTCATTAATTATATTATGTCTTAGTATTATTAAAAAAATTAAAAATGATTGTTAATTCATTAAGAAAAAAAACGAGGATTATCAACAATTTTTAATTTAATTATTAAGAAATAATATAATTAATGAGGGGTAATTTAGTACTAATAAGTGTATATAATTAAGTAGATACTTTTGACAAAAAAAATAACATGATAAGTCTCAAATAGAACACATAAAATTTATTTTTGTAAGGTGATTCTAATATAAGTAAATTTTTATAAAATATAATTTAAAAAAAAAACAGAAAATTCTTGTCTGGGTCAAAAATTGCATGTGCCTAAACAATTAAAATAATCTTTAACAGATATTAGATCCAAGTTTCCATCTTATCTTCCTTTTCCACCTCCTTACCAAAAAAGAAAACAAAACCCTCCAATGCCCCATGGGCCGTCGTATGTAAAATCATGATGAATGTCTGAAAAACACAGCGTGTGCAGTGGTGTTTCCAATCTTTTTGTTGCGTGGCTTGCATGGGGTTTGAGTTCTTTGCCATGTCCCATTAGCATAATGGAGCTACTAGCAAAATATGCAACAGTTAAGCCAAACAGAAAGGATCAGGAGACTGGGTAATATGAGCTGCCATTAATGAATTCTGGGAGAAGTAAAAGACCCTACATTAAGATGCAAATCAATGAAACAATCTGGATTCTAAAGTATCAGATTACATCAAGGAGTTACAGAACCCGAATTACAAATGCAAAAGTACCCAAACCACTGCTTATTTCATACAAAATACACTAAGAAAAAATGAAAAGAGAAAAATACACTAAGAAAAAATGAAAAGAGAAAAAGTAAAACTAAGATTACCAAAATAGAAAACTAAATCCCGGTCATGCTGCAGATTGCAATGACCCAATCACATGACGCAAAGAGAAGTGAAAATGCCAAAGAGTTGAAGTTGCCCCGTGGGAGAAACCAAGCCGTCATCAGCTGACTGCAATTCAAAAACCCAGTTTTCTTCCATTACATGAAAGTGAAGAAATAAAGAGATGCCAAAGGATTGAATATGGTTGCCCTGTGGGGGAAACAGGCCCCTGGAGAAGTATTGCGATTCAACCAACCCCATTTCGCCCAACATATCAAATTCATGGCTTCTATATTTATACTCTGTCACTTCCCACCATGCTGAAAAGACCCACTAAGCCCTTGCTGTTGCCAAGTTTGTTAGGTTTCTGGCATGGTGGGGTTGGCACTACGGCCAAGTGAAATGACTAGTTATCTTGAAATGGCTCATATGTCATAATCTTGTATGGCTGCTAGCTCATCTGTGTGGACAGCTTTATAAAAGTCAAAACAATGGGATTTTTTGAGTTGTGGGTTTCTTCTCCCTGTGGTTTACCATGATGAAATGACCGCATCTTCCAGAGGACATGCGGCACCCAACTCCATTGCTCCACATTTGGTGACCCCAACTTTGCCCTTTTCTTGCCTTATTCTTTTGCATCTTTTCCCTGCCTCGCCAATAAAATAATACTATAGGACCATTTTGTCTCGTTATTTGTTAAGGTCTCGAGATCTCTTCTTTGTCACTAAATCAAAATCTCATTACATGTACGCCTTGTTTGATCGGATTCATCTTGCTTACCATAAGGACTTGATGAACATGTCAAGCGGCTGGGCCAATACATAGCTGCTTAACATGCTTTGTCTCAAAATACTTTGCTTGGATTTGGATTTTACTTTGTCTCCATCGTTAGTCCTTTAGCTAAAGCATATATATTGTTTTTCAATGTTATTGCAAAAGAAGGGGGAAAAAGAAGATGCCCAGTAGAAGTTCCATCCAACAGGGGGCATAATGCTTTGTTTTGAAATACAAGTAGACAGGAGAACATTGGAGTCAGAATGGGAAGACATTCGATGAAATTAAGCAATGCAAAGTCACCTATCTCTTTTGTTTGATCTCCTGATATGTACTGCAATGACATTTGATGAAATTTAATTGTTTAGCAGTGTATGCTTTTGAATTCTTGTACTAAGAACTTAGCACTAAACAGGTACTGGAATCAAATTCAACAACCTGTCAAGCCACAGCATTCATAGCATGGAGAATGCATTAAGTTTCAATGTTTCATGAAATCAGAATTTATCCTCCTATCCATAGAAAAGTTGCAGTGAGGGTGGCTTAGGAATTACTTAGTTGTGAAGCAAGAACCATAAAGGAAAGTAAGAACTTCAATGCCTGAAAGATCACTTCAGATGGGAAAGAGAGTAAGGATAGTGCAGGACAGAGAGAACAGGAAAACTACAGAAATATAGCTTGTTGCCAAGTACTTATCCGATAAACCCCATTTCTGACAATAACATTTAAGTTTCAGGACTGTTGCAGAGAGTAATTTTCCAGGAAGAATTTTGTCCTACTTTGCATAAGCAGTTGGTAATAGATTCTCTTGTCTGAAAATCTCTCCAACACCAACAAAATTAGCTTTATAGTCCTGAAACCTCCAGATTTCTGGGATCGTGACAATCTTGAATAATTCCACCCTTTCTTGGTGCCTAATGAACTTTGCTAATGAAAGTGGCAATCTACTCAGAACAGCATCTCAAGTGATCTAGTCGGTGAAGCTTCTAAACATGAGGAATTTGGCTTCTTTTTAACTTTTTTTCCCTTTTTCTTTTTGGTGGGGAAAATTATAATCATCTGAATAAAAGAAAAGACCATATTCTTCCACAGTTCCACTTCATTGTTGGTCCAAACAAAGCAAAATGAAAATTGGGATTAGCCCTGGCGTATGAGTTGCTGCAATGAATCCTTTAACATTTGAACCAGAAGAAAAGAGCAGAACAGGAATCTTTCAGATGTCTTGAGTTTCATTCAAGAAACCTTAAAGTCAGTCAAAGTGAATGACAAAGAAAAAGGCAAATTAAAGAAACTAAAGAACAAATACAACAGTAAACATTCAATTCTCTTGTCTATATATAATTTCATTAGGCAAAATATTCGTTAACTTTTCACTATGTATAAAACTACATTCAGCTTTCTGAGTTGAGAGTTCAGATCAGAAGACTGTCCCTCAAAAATGGCTAATGGCACAACACAACAACCGGCAGCAAGGCCATTTAACCTAGTAAGATGCGTTGCCACTTGCTTGTTAGCCCTCATTATTCTTGTTGGTCTAGTCGTGCTGATCAGTTGGCTAGTCATTAGGCCAAAGAAGTTTGTTTACACCCTTGAAAATGGTTCAGTCCAGAATTTCAACCTTACCAACAACAACCATGTCAATGCCACATTCGATATTGTTCTCAGGGCGTACAATCCTAACAGCAAAATCTCTCTCTACTACGATCACATCGAGTCCACAGTGACATACGAAGATCAAACTCTCGCGTTCAATACGATTGAGCCCTTCTTTCAGCCTCACAGGAATGTAACTCGGGTCAAATCGAAGCTTGTGGCTCTGAATTTGTCATTGTCAGAAGCAATAGCTAAGGATCTCAGGGTTGAAAAATCATCCGGGGAGATTGATGTTGACGTTCATTTCAAGTCAAGGATTCGGTTCAAAGTAGGTACATGGAAGTCTAACCATCGTACTCTACGGATTGTTTGTTCTGTGACACTGCACTTTGCTTGGTACAAACATTTTGACAGGACGCCATGTGAAGTAGAGCTTTAGTTTAGGCTTTAGAGTGATTCTCTGGAATTGATTTTTTTTTTTAATGCCTGAATTGGTGTTCTGTTGTTGCTATTCTATCTGTCTTTTTCTTATTGTTTTATCCTTTGATTAACATGATGCGAAAATTGTTGTTCTTTTTACCTGCTATCATAAAAAATTTAGTATGTATGAGAGAAAAGCCTATGAATTTATGTGTTAACAAGCCATTTACAACTGCTAAGATTGCCTGCAGAAACAGGGCCTAACCTGCCTCAGATAGTCTGTTGGTTTGGCCCATAGTATGATGGGCTATGCCATCATTGACATTATCTAACCTTCTGCCTCTAAAATTAAACTTTGCAATTTTAGATACAGTATAATAATGCAACACAAAATGATATAAAAAATAGACATAAAAAGTTAACATGAATTAAAATTTTGTAAAAATTGTATATTAATTTAATAAAAGGTAAAAAAAATATTTTATATTTGACGTATCAACATAAATTTTAATAAAAATTTTTATGTTTTACACCATACGATTTCAAACGCACTGTTGACACCAACACTTGATCTACCAATAAAACTGATCTCCAACTCTAGAAAAGTGAGAAGATTTTAATATTATTTCGTTTAGGAAAATATCAGAAAGAATTTCTGGTTGAGTTTTGGTGAAACTGCCTGGCCTTTTCATATTGGTAAATGGTAAGTAAACGTCATTTCAATTTCATTTCTTCTAGGATTAACGTTGACGCCAAGTGGAAGATTTCTTGAAAATTGCAGGTGACACTAATTACTCTTCAATACCTTACAACTACAGATCCTACCTATTTATACTTTATAGCATAAAATGTTTCATTTAGCGTGAATGCGTGATGTGTTGTTGCACCTATTCCCACTAACCTTTCATTAAATGAGACGGTTTTCATGAAAATATCATGACTCACCTCTCAATCTCATCTACTTGGAGGAATATTATTCAATACTCTTTAATATCTATGCGTTATCATCTTTAAATTCATTTTTAAAATTTAAAATTTTCATTAATATTTGACTCTAGCCACCGACCTTGAATCTTATCTAAGGAAAATCCCATATTTTTATTTACAAAAACGCACGTTGAATCTGTAAATTGTAAGCTTAAAATCAAGGAAAATGTTAGTGTAAAGTGAATGACTATATATGGTATTGGCGGACAATCATTGTCATCAGTATTTCATTCATTCAGAACCAACAGCAAATTGCTGCAGACCTACAGTTTAAGGTTATTTTAAACACAGTTTGATGGTCATTAATCTGTATTTAGCAAAAAGGGTGGATTAAGCAGTCATTCATAAGACTTTTGTCAGCTACATTTGAGGGTTTTTCTAGAGAATGACTCATTAATATTTCCTTAATAAATGATTGATTTTTTTCAATAATATGATTACGTATCATGATTTGAATATAATAAATTTAAGTTGATGTAAAGTACCTGTTTCGTACAATTTTTTTTTATTGATAATCAAGACTGAGAAGGCATGGGTGCCAATAAACTATTAAAAAAGCAGAGTGCAAGACAATATATGCCCCCTCTTTTGACAAAAGACTTGCCCTAGGAAAGAGGGTATGCTTCATTTTTTGTATGGTGATGGCCCTTAAAAAGAGATGCAAGGGAATTCCTTTAGGCATAAGTTTAAGTTAACAGGAGGAAATATGTAACAAAGCCTATGTTTTCTAGGGCCCCTAGGTTTACAATGGTGTCCTACCATTATAAAACTTGCAAGATGTGAAATTTAGTAAGAGCATGTGCCCCTAAAGCTGCCAGTTTTGATAATCAAAACCTGAGTGTGCCTAGCTAGACCCCTTCCCATTGACCAGTGACCATTTCTGCATGGCTTCTTGTTGAGATAAGGAAACAAGAAAACAAGGGCAAAACTAAAGTTCAAAGGACAGTTAGAACTGAAAGACAGATAACCTAACTCTCTTAACTCATCCTTTCATCTCTTTGCCTTTGTTGGTCACCGTTGCTTCACTGTGTTTGCAAACCATGAATAAATTTAGCCACACCCTTCTTGTACCTTAAGGCCCATGTCAATTAAAACCAATTATGCAACTACATTTTACAGCAATTCATTTCGCTCTTTGTCCCTTGTTTCTATCCCTTCGCTGTTTTCTTTCTTTTCCCTTTGCCATTTTCAAGGGAATATTAACTGTACTCGATTAGAGTGTTTAGCATTGTGCATTTTTTTCCACTTTACAGCTAGCATTTCATATCTAAGAGCAAAATTCCCACCCAATTGAGTTTCAATTTCATTTGATTTGGTAATGTTATCATATCTTCTTTTCTTTTCCTCAATTATTTCCTTTTTGATAAACCTAAGTAATATCTTTCTTTGAATATACTATACTTCTTAAATCGCCATTGTGATTTTGTTTCAAACAATGTAACAATAAGAAGATCTTGAGTATTGGTTCAAATTGTTGTGTTTCTATTCTTAAGATGTGAAAGTTTTTCAAATCTTAGTTTGGAATTGCAATACTTATATTCTCTGTTCCTCATATCAAAAGACCGAGATCTTAATTATAAAAATAAATAAATTAGTCAAATGTTTTCTAACTTTACAAGCATCTTTAATTTGCTTGTATTAAAGTTTAAAATCAAAGTTAACAATAAGATTAGCCTATTGGTTGTTATCTATCCTAATAAGAGATGAGATTTAATGTTCTATTCTCCATTTCCTTTTGTATCTTCTATAAAAAAAAATAGAATCAAAGTTCAAACTGTAATAATTGTTTTGTAAGTGTTAGTGTGAACATTATCAAAATGGTGTCACGTCAACATATACACACAGACATTTAATTGAAAATTTAAGTTGATAAATAAAACATTGACTTGCATCATTTAAACATTTTTCTTTTGGTATAAAAACAATTTAAACCTTCAAAACGATGGTTAATTTTGCACCCATCGAACCAAATCTTAGATTTGATAATTTATATATTTGTATTTTGTCTATTTCGTATCAAACACATATCATCATCATCATCATCATCAAAGCCTTTATCTCAAGAGATTGGGATAGGCTATATGAACCAATATCTGAATTCACGTTAGATTGTCTATATGTATTCTCCTCCTTCATAGATTCCTATCCAAGGCCATTTGCTCATCTAACTCGAAAACCTCCATATCTTTCCAAACTACTTCCTTCCAAGTCTTTTTCGGTTTTCCTCTAGTCTTAACCCTTCTCTCAACATTCATAGCCTCTATTCTCCTAACTGGAGCATCTATAAGTCTACGTCTTACGTGTCCAAACCAATGTAAACGATTTTCACACATCTTGTCTTCGATAAGTATCACTCCAACCATCTTACGAATATCTTCATTTCTCATTCTATTCTTTCTTGTATATTCACATATCCACCGCAACATTCGTATTTCTGTTACATTCATCTTTTGTGTATGTAGCCTCTTAGTCGCCCAACATTCACTACCATATAACAATGTTTGTCTAATAACTGTCTTATAAAACTTGCCTTTCAACCATATAAGAATTCCTTTATCGCACAACACACCTGTAGCACTTCTCCACTTACTCCGTCCAGCGTGAATCCTATAAGTCACATCACCATCAATCTCTCCATTTATCTGTACTACTATCGATCCTAAATATCGAAAATGGTCCCGTTTAGGTATCGCCACCCCATCTAACGTCACTACAGTATTCTCTTCCACTCGGTTAGAGCTGGATTTACACTCTATGTATTTAGTCTTCACTCTGCTTAGTTTAAATCCTTTTGATTCCAACATTTATCTCCATAATTTCAACTTTGCATTAATCTCCGCTCTAGTTTTCGCACATAGGACAATATCATCTGCAAACATCATACACCAAGGCACCTTATCCTGGATGAATTTTGTCAGTTCATCCATAACTACTGCAAACAAGAATGGACTCAACGCTAACCCTTGGTGTAATCCCACCGTGATAGGAAACTCACTTGTTTGCCCCCCCCTTGTCTTCACATGTGTCCTTGCATCTCCATACATGTCCTTAATTAGTTCAATGTATTTCAAAGAAACTCTTTTCTTCATTAAGGACCGCCATAGTACCTCCCTAGGCACTTTATCATATGCTTTTTCCAAATCTATAAAGACCATATGGAGATCTTTACCAAGTATTCGAGAGCGCTCCATAAGTTGTCTAAGCAAATATATTGCCTCCATAGTTGATCGACCGGGCATAAAACCAAATTGATTCTCCGATATCTCTACATTCTTTCTTAGTCTCCGTTCTATCACTCTCTCCCATAGTTTCATCGTGTGACTCATCAATTTTATGCCTCAGTAGTTGGCGCAACTTTGAATATCTCCCTTGTTCTTATATAGAGGTATCAAGACACTCCTTCCTCCATTCCTTCGGCATTTTGTTAGTGCGCCAAATCTTATTAAACATATTTGTCAACCACCTAACTCCTACATCTCCAAGGCATTTCCAAACTTCAATTGGGATGTCATTAGGTCCAATAGCTTTTCTATTCTTCATCATCTTTAGTGCCTCTTTTACCTCTGTCTATTTGATTCTACATATAAAGCACCTATTTAAATCCTTGAGAGGCACCGAGATATTAGCCAAAACTTTATTTTGTATATCATTAAATAATTTGTCAAAATAATCACGCCATCTATCCTTAATGTCATTGTCTTTAACGAGAGTTCTTTGATGCTCATCCTTAATACATTTCACTACTCCTAGGTAGCGTCTCCTCTTTTCTCTTGCTCGCGCCAATCTGTATATCTTTTTCTCTCCCTCCTTTGTGTTCAACTTGTCGTAAATCTCTTTCGTAACCTTCGTCTTAGCTTCTGCCACAACCTTCTTTGCCTCTTTTTTAGCTAACATATATTCCATAAAACTCTCTTCTGTATTGTTCTTCTTCAAAGCCTTGTAACACTCTCACTTAGTCTTTATAACGTCTTTTTATAGCTGCAGTCCACCATGTTGCATCCTTTCCAGACGACACTCTTCCGTTTGATACTCCTAATGTCTCTTTACCCACCTCCCGAATGCATTTTGCCATCTTATTCCACATTACATTTTGATTCCCTTCTGTTGTCCAATCCTCTTTTTGAATCCAACTAATCTCTACATTTTGTATGATAATCTTCTTTTAGCTTCCACCATCGAATCCTTTCAGTTCCTTTTTGTTGGTTTCTTCGATGTCGTCTATCTGTCTTCATATCTAGGACTAGGAGTCTATGTTGCGCAATAACACTCTCACCTAGGATAACCTTACAATCCAAACATCTATGTCTGTCCCTACTCCTAGTTAAAAAGAAATCTATTTGACTTACTCTTGGTCTACTTCTAAAGGTTATAAGATGAGAATCTCTCTTCCTAAACAATGTGTTTACTAGGATTAGGTCATAAGATAAAGCAAAATCTAAGATAGTATCCCCACCCTCGTTTCTTACACCATAACTAAAACCCCCATGTATGCTCTCAAAACCCTCTCTACTTGTACTTACATGTCCATTAGGTCGCCGCCAATAAAAAGGTTTTCTCCTAGAGGCACTTCTTGTACTACCTTATCTAAATCCTCCCAAAACTGTCGTTTACTAACCTCATCAAGTCCTATTTGGGGTGCATACACGCTAATGACATTCAACACCTCTTCTCCTAAAACTAGCTTAACCAAAATAATCTTATCCCCTTGTCTCCTAATCTATACAACATCCTTATGGTACTCTTTATCTATAATGATACCTACTCCATTTTGGTCTCTATCTTTCCTTGTGTACCAAAACTTATATTGTCAAGGTGCTATCTCCTTAGCCTTTTCCCCAACCCATTTGGTCTCTTAAAGACACAAGATGTTAACCCTTCTCCTACTCATAACCTCACAAATCTCAGCTAACTTACCACTAAGCGTACCTATATTCTAAGATCCTAACCTAAGTATATGGTTATGGTTATGGTTATGGACTAGCTTCTTTACCCACCCCCGTCTATTATGGTGTGGGAACCTTTGCCTATTTAACACCACATCTAGGCATCGATGTGGCGTGTCGCTTCCTGGCAACGGCCTAGCAACCCTTGCCCACTTTTCACTACACCCGAGCTCTAATGTAGCACGTCGCTGAGTAGGGGATGCCCCAACGATGTTCTGATATTGGTTCATTTCATGAGATTGGACTAGTTTTTATGGCTGATTGTCCAAACCTACCACCACCCTCCTCTTTTACCCGAGCTTGGGACCTGCTGCGTTAACTCACACAGGCGGAGTTATAAAATATGAAAATTATTATGTTACAATTCATGTTAACACGTTAAACACAAAAATTTTGAATATTTACCGAATTCATATATAGTTTTTATCAAATTTTAACTCATGTCATTTTCATTTTTTTCATGTCATTCAATTTTATTGTGTTTAAACTTATCAAATCTACAATAATCTTTATATTTTTTGAATATAAAACAAATAGACTTGTCTTCTATTTCATTATTCGAATTCAAAACTTTCAAATTGCAACCATATATGATAATTAGCTTATTAGTAGGTACATGTTAATATGTGTTTATTTGACATGTCATATTGAAGATAATAAAGAAATAAAACGTGGGAATGACTAAGGGGCAGGCAATGTTAGTACTTCTCAAATCAAAATATGAAGAAATCATCGAGCAAAGAGAAAATATCATAGATTTTATTTGGGGATGAGCTTTTCACGTGACTGTTGGGGGAAACATTCATGCTCCTCTAGGACAGTTTTGGTTGGAAGTTGGAACAATGGGGGGCAAGGAAACATGATCTTTTCGGGAATCTCAGGACCCATGGCATTGGCCATGCATGCCCGGATTTTGCAAGTACGTAATGTGCCATTGAAAGGACTTTGCTTTTCGAGGCCATTGCCATACAAAGTCACAGTCATTTTGCTTATTTCTTCCCTTAATATATCTTGATGTAGGGCTCATTATACAGTCGACGACGACATATATACAAATTCTATCTTACCTAAATAATAATAATATCATGCACAAATAAATCCTCCAACTTTATTCAAAGGCTGCAAACAAGTCTTCAATCTTTTATTATATGTTAAAATTGTGAATTTTATTTCTTTGTAATTATATCCATTATTTTTTTTATTTGGTCTATTATATCCATTAATTTTAAGAATGCGTAAATGACATTCAATTGACAAAAATTTTTAAATTGCATTCTCTCAAATATTTATCATTCATCTTATTAAAATAAATATAAGTAAGCATTTTCTACGAATTAAATAATCCAATTAAAAACATTTTAATAAAAAAATTAAAAATTTATACCATCAAGGTTCTAATTACAATAGAATAAAAGTTTATCTTAATTTCATGCAATAAAAAGTTATGGATTTATTTTTATTTTTGAGTAAATTCAATGACTTATTTGAATATTTTTCTTAATAATAATAATATTTAATTATTAGACACTCATTACAACATTCTAGATATTAATAAGGTGGAAAGATGCTGGAGAGTTATTGAAGTAGTAGTTTTCAAATGGATGCCTTCAATATTTGATTTATATATAAAATCAATATTACTCTATGTATTAGTTAGCATGAATTTTGAATCTCTAGTCTAACAAATTTATATGCTGATCTTATAAATACATAATTTATTTTCTCTCATGCAAAGGGTGATTGGCATGTACATCACGGTTAATTAGCATTGTCGATTGAAGGAACCGTTGTAAGTACATCAAACAAGCCTAACATGCTTCTACACAATATGAAACATGTTAAACAAATAAAAGCGGAAGCGACAGGATCTAACCTCCAGCCATTGCACTCTGTAACTCTGCTGTTGGAGCAATTGCTGAATCTGACAATCTACTCTGTGCCGATCACAGACCTTCCAGATCTTCCAAGCACTCAAAACCTCACTAGATGGTGTTTGTGTGTTTTTAGGTTAACGTACTTGGGGACCGGAAGGAGCCCTCCTTAAATAGTAATGAGAGCGTGCTAATTATGGCAATAAAATCACGTTTTAACCATCATAAAATCGTGTTTTAATAGCCAAATATTGAGTTGAGATTCACCGTGAAATTATGGACCATATCCGGAATTGGTCAACCAAATATTTATTTCCATAGATAAGGAGATATACTAACATTCTCCCACTTGGTCCATATATTTCACTTATAGAAGAAACAAATCACATGAATCATGGCGACAGTTCCTCAAGTGGCGAGTATTATCTTCCATGTATTACTATGTAAAATGTTTCTAAATCAACCCATTTTTACTTAATGAATAAACCTTATGTTTATTCTCGGTCCAAACAACAAGGATATTTCTCAAATAAAACTTTAGTGTATACAAATCAAAATGAGAAACATCATATTATTAATAAGAGTTTCAATTACAATCAAAATGTGGGACCAAGTCCCATTCTCTCTACATGATCCTTAAATTTAAACGGTGGCATGCCCTTAGTCAAAGGATCAGCTAACATCAATTCAGTGCTAACGTGTTCAATGACCACTCTTTTATCTCTAACACGTTCTCTAATGGCTAAGTACTTAATGTCGATATGCTTACTTCGACTTCCACTCTTATTGTTCTTAGCCATGAATACCGCAGCTGAATTGTCACAATATATCCTCAATGGCTTAGATATGGAGTCAACAACTCTAAGCCCACCAATGAAACTCTTAAGCCATACACCATGTGAGGTAGCCTCAAAACAGGAAACGAACTCGGCCTCCATAGTGGAAGTGGCAGTCAGTGTCTGCTTAGCACTCTTCCATGAAACAGCTCCACCGGCAAGCATGAAGATGTAACCGGATGTTGATTTCCGGGTATCAACACAGCCAGCAAAGTCTGAGTCTGAGTAGCCAATCACCTCCAACTCATCAGTCCGTCTATACATAAGCATGTAATCCTTAGTGCCTTGAAAATATCTAAGCACCTTCTTCGCAGCTCTCCAGTGGTCCATCCCCGGGTCACTTTGGTATCTACCCAACACTCCCACAGCAAAAGCAATATCAGGCCTGGTACAGACCTGTGCATACATAATGCTTCCAACAGCTGAGGCATATGGAATGTTCTTCATCTGTTCCCGCTCAAGATCATTTTTCGGGCACTGGCTCAAATTGAACCTGTCACCCTTCACAATGGGAGCTGGGCTTGGTGAACAATCTTTCATTCTGAATCTTTCCAAGACTTTATTGATATAGGCTTCTTGTGACAGACCTAATATACTTCTATGTCTGTCTCTATGGATCTTAATGCCAATGACATAAGATGCATCGCCCATATCCTTCATATCAAAGTTCTCAGAAAGAAATTGTTTCACCTCACGTAGCATCCCCTTATCATTGGTTGCAAGCAGAATATCATCCACATATAGCACAAGGAAACAAATCTTGCTCCCACTGACCTTCTGGTATATGCATTGATCCATGATGTTCTCAACGAAACCAAATGAAGAGATGACTTCATGGAATTTTAGATACCATTGGCGGGAAGCTTGTTTCAACCCATATATGGATTTCTTGAGCTTACAGACCAAATGCTCACCATTACTAGAGGAAAAACCTTCAGGTTGTTTCATGTAAACCTCTTCCTCTAGATCACCATTGAGAAATGCCGTTTTCACATCCATTTGTTGCAACTCTAAGTCAAAATGTGCAACAAGCGCCATTATGATGCGAAGAGAATCTTTCTTAGATACAGGAGAGAAGGTCTCCTTGTAATCGATTCCCTCCTTTTGAGTGAATCCTTTGGCTACGAGTCTTGCCTTATAACGTTCAATGTTGCCTAATGAGTCAGTTTTGGTCTTAAAGACCCATTTACAGCCTATAGCCCTGGCCCCATTAGGCAACTCGACAAGATCCCATACTCCATTAGATGCCATCGAATCCATCTCATCCTTCATAGCATCGAACCAAAGTTTTGATTCTTTGCTGTTCATGGCTTGTGAAAACGTCTCTGGATCATTAACGGGCCCAATATTGAAATCATACTCTTGTAGATACACAATATAATCGCTAGGAATAGCTGATTTCCTTTCCCTAGTAGACCTTCTTAATGTTGGTTCAACATTCTCCGAAGGATCATGTTGTTCAACTGGTTGCTCACTCAATTCTGGTGTATCCAGAGGAGCCTCGTCTACTGGTAAGTTATCAACTACTTGTGGATCTTCAACGATTGGTTGTTCAATGTCCAGTTGTACTGAAGGGACATTGTTCATGATAACCAATCCTTGACTCGAGGTAGAGGGTTGATCTCTCACAGAAACTAGGTCTTGAGATTGATCGCTCCCACTAACTAAGTCATTTTCAAGAAACTTGGCGTTCCTTGATTCCACAAATCTAGTGCTATGAGATGGACAATAGAATCTGTAGCCTTTGGACCGTTCGGCATATCCAATGAAATACCCACTTATGGTCCTAGGATCCAGTTTCTTTTCCTGTGGGTTGTAAACTCTTATCTCAGAAGGGCATCCCCAAACGCGCATATGACGCAAACTCGGTTTCCAACCTTTGAATAATTCAAAAGGCGTCTTTGGAACAGCCTTGGTTGGAACCCGGTTCAATATATACGCTGCCGTTTTAAGAGCTTCAATCCACAAGGACTTAGGCAACTTCGAGTTGCTAAGCATACTACGCACCATTTCCATCAAAGTTCGGTTCCTTCTTTCTGCAACACCATTCTGATCCGGTGAACCAGGCATGGTATATTGGGCAACAATCCCATTTTCTTGAAGGAACTTCGCAAATGGTCCAGGTGCTTGTCCATCTTCAGTGTATCTACCGTAATACTCCCCACCTCTATCAGTTCTTACTATCTTTATGGGTTTTCCACATTGTTTCTCTACTTCAGCCTTAAAGATTTTAAAGGCATCTAATGCTTCGCTCTTGTTATGAAGCATGTAGAGATACATAAACCTCGAGTAATCATCAATAAAGGTGATGAAGTATTTCTGACCATATGCATCAATGTCTGGACAACATATGTCAGAATGTATGATCTCTAATATGGTTGAACTCCTATTGGCACCTTTCTTAGACTTGTTGGTTTGCTTACCCTTAATGCAATCCACACAAGTGTTGAAATCAGTAAAATCGAGAGTACTAAGTATTCCGTCATTTACCAATCTCTTAATTCTATTTATGGAGATATGTGAAATCCCCCAATTTCATGAAATTCCTCCATAATTGTAAAGCATTTTGGCTTAAATGAAGTAAATGGACATGAGAATTATGAAGTATGAAGGATGTATGGAACATGGAAGAAGTAAGGAGATGAAAGATTAAATAATCAAGTAGTCAATTAATATTGATGTCAGGAAAATAAATGGAATAGGAAGAAAGAAGACCAATTAAATGAATATGAAGCTTAATGTATGAATGATGTATGCATGATGTATGGGAGAAATAAGGAAGTTAATAGTCAATAAGACAAATGATTTATTAGGTTGATATCAGAAAAATATTAAGAGTATGAGACAAGAATTAAATCAGAAATATTGAGATTAAATGGACAAATGGTCTTGAGTCAAAAAGGAAGAAGAGAATTAATAGGTCAAAAAAGGAGTCAAGGAATAAGTGGCTGAGATGAGATGATAT
The DNA here is from genome assembly GCA_031772115.1 of Heritiera littoralis. Lineage (NCBI taxonomy): Eukaryota > Viridiplantae > Streptophyta > Magnoliopsida > Malvales > Malvaceae > Heritiera > Heritiera littoralis. Next base: position 940,122 of record JAPDPK010000109.1, on the reverse strand, counting down.
TGGATAGGGAAGCAATAAATGAAATGGCATGACTCATCCCCCAGCCATCACCCAACGTCAGCCAGCTTCTTTCCAGCCCTCTCGTTCTAGCCCTCTCCCTCGTGTTCTCCAAGTTTCCATAAGTTCTATCCATATCAACCATGACAAACACCCTTGTTTAGTAACCAAATCGTTAAGTTTGTTAGACGAAAAATGATCGTAGTCACTAGACGAGGCTATATCTGAAGTTTGGTGGATTGATTTCAAGTATTGGAAGAGATCTCAAAGTTGAGATTTTGGTCACTAGCAAAAGGTAAGAGAAGAAGATGATTTGTTCAAGTATGTTTATGGTATGGTGTTGTACTGAATTAGTATAACATGTTTATGGCAAATTCTTAAAGGTTTGCTTTGATATGATGATTTCAGATTTGAAGGAGTGAAAGCTAGGGTTAACGCATCAAGTGATCTTGCGTTTCCGAAGGAATCAAGGTAAGGAATTTATGTAACGGACGTAAGGCGGCTATGTCCGCATGTTTTATACTGTTTTATGTGGTTTGGAAGAAGTACTAGTTGGATTTGGTGCATGAAAAGATGCATTTTCGGATTTGTCTCCTAGTACCAATTAGGCTAGGAGCAGCCGACTGCCTTAAATGGGAAGTCGACTGCCTAGAGACAACCAAAACGTCGTTTTCCGAAAACCGATGCAAACCAGTCGACTGCTATGTATGCCAGTCGACTGCTATTTTCAAGAAAAGCATTCTGTTTCAAACCAGTCGACTGCTATGTATGCCAGTCGACTGCTATTTTCCAGAAAAGCTTTCTGTTCCAAACCAGTCGACTGCTATGTAAGACGGTCGACTGCTATTTATGAAAATGCATTCTGTTTCAAAACCAGCCGACTGCCTATAGGACCAGTCGACTGCTATTTTCCGAGATGCATTCTGTTTCAAAAACAGTCGACCGCTATATGTACCAGTCGACTGCTATTTCTTAAGAAGTATTCTGTTTGAAAACCAGCCGACTGCTATATGGACCAGTCGACTGCCCTTATATGTTTTCAAAGATGAAAATATCGAAATTTTAAATGAAAATAATTTCGATAAATGAAAATATGAAGCAGCAGCCGACTGCCCTATGAGGCCAGTCGACTGCCATGTTTTGAAAAGAGGTTTTCATACCTATTTTCTAAAAGTATGAAATGTCATGGCTAGAAGCTACATGGCATATGTTTTGAGATTATGCACTTTCATGTTTCTAGTAGGGGCTCTGATCAAGTCCTGAAATGATGTATGTTAAGGGCTGAGGACCATAAGTCAGGCCTCAGTTGCTACAGAGGACACCTGACTAGTGTTGGCTGTAGCCACCCACAGCTGGCCAATCTGTTTTTGTTTCATGTTCGGCTAAGGGAGAATTCCTGGCCCTACGGGGTACGCCACATGATTATGATGATGATGATGATGCAGTGCATAACTCCACAAAAGTATGAATAGTTTTTATGTTATCAAAACTATATGTTTATGCGATTTCTAAGAATAAAGAAATCGAAAGTACTTGGTTTACTCGTACAAGAAGTTTTAAAAGAAGTATATGAAGTATGTTTTCAAGAAAGTATAAGATGTTTCAAGAAAAGTATGTATGTATGTATGTAAATGATATCTCAAAGAAGTATTTGAAATATATTTTGAAGAAGTACATGAAGCATGCTATGTTATAAAAGCATGTAAAGTATGTTTTAAAGTACGTTATGAAGTATGTTTTAAAGTAAAGAAGTAAGTTATGAAGTATGATGCTTTAAAGTATGTATGAAGTATGATGTTTTCAAGAAAGTATTTGCCTACACCATTTGAAGAAATATACATGGTTGCAACAATGCATGAAAGAGGTTTATGATGCATGCTTTATAATGCTTTACATGACATTATAGAGCCAAGTAGAAAAATACATATAGAGGCATAGCACGCTCTTTTACATATTTTTCTTACTGACGTAAACTCACCCTTTTCACGAACATTTTTCATACAGACTATCCGGAGTAATCCCTCGCTCTAAATAGAAGAGCCTACGAGTGGATTTTGAAAGTTTACCTTCAAGAGACGCTTCCCAAGTAGTATAGAAGGTATACTTATGTAGTTATGCAAAGTAAACGTGTAATTCAGCTATGGTACAGTACAACTAGCATTCATGTATATAAGATGTCGGGGATTTAAGTTAAGATGATGTATGAGATCCTGTGGAAAATGGAGGTACATATATACATGTATCATTAGTCTGTTTTATTGTAATTGAAATTAAATATATTGAGCTCTTAGACAGTAAGCCAAAGAAAGAAAAGTATGATTGACATTGAACAAGCAAATCTAACAAGTTTAAGGGAAAAAGGATAAAAGATTAATAAGAAATGTATGGTGACTGGGAGCGTCACAGAGTGTATCAGAGCAATTAGATTGAGGTTTGTCGGTGTCGATGAGTTAGAAGTAGAGTATATCCCCAATTGTACTGTACTGTCTGAATACATATACGATGTAATAACTGTTTGAAGTTATACTAAGTAGCTCAACTTTGTGATTTTATCGACAGAATGAGCTCAGATAGAAGGGATGTTGGTGAAGGAAGAGGAAGGAATTATGTAGAACAGTCACCAACACAGTTTCTTTTCCATCTCTACCTCTATAGCCCCAACACTAGGTTAGCGAAGATGAAAAGCAAGTGGAGAATATGACCACTATGTTTACGCAGTTTATGGCGAATTTCCCAACATGGTCACAAGTGTGCAATTCGCCATTCCTATGTACAGGCCACCACCAGTACAGACAGAGTTACCCCCACCATTCCCAGTTATTGAAAGGCGGGATCTCACAGCCTATTGCAGTTGACCTTGATTAAGAAATATAAGAAGCTGGATCCGCCTAAGTTTAAGGGGATAAGAACCCATTGGCCGCAGTGAATTGGGTGAAGGCGGTCACTAGATCTTTCGAGTATATGTTATGTTCCGGAAGGGAAAAAGTAGGTTTGGCTGTTTATCTGTTAGTGGATGATGCAAAGTATTGGTGGCAGTCCCTCAGGCCTTTTTGGAAGCCCAACATGTTGAGGTTACGTGGGATAAAATTTTTTAGAAGCCTTTACTGAGCAGTACATCCCACGCACTGATCAGACTAGGTTGAAGATTGAATTTTTGAAATTGACTCAAGGGACAATGTCAGTTAATCAATATGAGATCAAGGTTTATTTTCTCTAAGTGGATTCGATCGGAGACCATCAGGAGTGAAGGATATAAGATATACAGATTTATAGAAGGATTGAAGTCTCCATCAATCCAAGTTGTACACTATAGTGTCACTACTTATAATGAGACCGTCCGTAAGGCTCAGTTGTGTGAGCAGGACTATGAGCATCATCAAACTGATTTTCGAATCCAAAGTAACAAGTAAGAAACCGATAAAGCGGAAGTCAGAAAGGAAGATCTCGAAAGATGGATGCTCATCTAAGAGATGTAGGCCATATGAAGGAGCCTCAATAGGTAAGCAAGAAAATGATTATTAATTAAATTTAATGGTTATGTGGAATTTATATTGAGTTAGGAGTATTATGATGATTATGGTATAGGGAATCCAGAGCTACGGGAATCAAGATGAATGATGATAGATTCCGACATTCAGCTAGTTCACCTAAGAGTATAGGACAAAGGGTGAACATTGCAAAAAGTTCCATAGATCACAGCCATGGCCGGTTGGCAAAGTGGCACATGTTTCAGATGTAGTGAACGAGGACATTTGATCAAAGATTGTCCCAGAGAGACATGAGGACATTCGAGGAATCTGAGGGACTCCTCAACCACAGCGCAAGGCTACTGCTAAAGAGAAAGGAAAGACACCTGTTAACTATGATGTAAATGTTGAAGATGTATAAGGTAAAAGTATGTTGTATGATCTGACTAAATTGTAAGAAAGTTAATAGAAGGTAGTATGGTTATGTGAAGGATTTTTTAGTTTACGATGTGAAAGGAGTATAAATGAGAAATGATGATTGACTTATATTAGTCGATTTTACTTAAATGTTTTAATGCTATAAAAGTATTACTCTGAAAGGAATATGAATTAATATGAGAGATGAGTTATCTCAACGACGGTAATTATTCTCTATAGTCGCATCTAGGGACCGAAACACGACAGGTGCTCTAAAGTACCTTCCATAATCTACTCGGTTACCTAGCCGACTATAGTATCCTTCCTGATTGATCCCCTAGTAATCATAGGGAAATGAAGATGTTCATTCATAGGCATGTTTGATGCTATGAGAAGAGAACAATTTTTGGATACGAATTAAAAGAACTATGTTATAGTTTAAAATGTGATTAGTATGTGGGTATTAAAAAGGGCAAAAGAAAGAAAGTATAAAAAGCCATTGTGATGGCAAATGCTATGAGTCAGAAGCATGAAAGAATAATGGTTCATATGATGACAAGAAAGTAAGAAGTTACTTGAGAAATTTCCAAGCCTTAAGCTAAATGTTATGCTTTCAAAGTAAATTGGGAATGATGACTAGTATAAGGATAAGCCAGAATGGATGAACAAGATCTGTTAAGTAAGCCCACTTACTACTTAAGAAGTCTATGGATGTACTTAGTGCTTTGGCAGAAATGTAGATGAAAGAATGTCATAAGATTAAGTGGAGTTCCAATGGCAAATTCTTGTGATAGAGATTTCAGGTTTCATTCTCATTTAAGGAGATTAACAAGGAACCATGGAATCTCAGTTGGAAGTTTTGCACAGCTTTTCGTCCGCAGACTAATGAGCAGTCCGAGCGCATGATTTAGACGCTCGAGGACATGTGAAGAGCTGGTGCTATGTATTTTAAAGGCTCATGGGACGACCATCTGCCATTGACTGAGTTTAGTTATGAAAATAGCTATTATACAAGTACTGGGAGGACACGGTATGAAATGCTATAAGAATAGAAAGTGTCAATGCTTCGAAGTATAATTCAGAATTCATCTTATGTCACGAAAGATGAAACCTTAGAAGTATAGAAAGACACAAGTCATGTGAAAGAGCCATTCGGGATTTTGAACAGAAAAGATATAGATAGAAGTCTATGATGATCCCATTGGTTAAGATTATTGACAATACCACACTATGGAAAAAGGTACACGAAGCTAAATAGCTGAAAATGAAGAGTATCAAGAACTGTTTAAGACATAACCTGATTTTAAATTTGGAGGACCAAATTCTCTAAGGTGGGGAGAATGTGAAATCCCCCAATTTCATGAAATTCCTCCATAATTGTAAAGCATTTTGGCTTAAATGAAGTAAATGGACATGAGAATTATGAAGTATGAAGGATGTATGGAACATGGAAGAAGTAAGGAGATGAAAGATTAAATAATCAAGTAGTCAATTAATATTGATGTCAGGAAAATAAATGGAATAGGAAGAAAGAAGGACCAATAATGAATATGAAGCTTAATGTATGAATGATGTATGCATGATGTATGGGAAATAAGGAAGTTAATAGTCAATAAGACAAATGATTTATTAGGTTGATATCAGAAAAATATTAAGAGTATGAGACAAGAATTAAATCAGAAATATTGAGATTAAATGGACAAATGGTCTTGAGTCAAAAAGGAAGAAGAGAATTAATAGGTCAAAAAAGGAGTCAAGGAATAAGTGCTGAGAGAGATGATATTGGATAGGGAAGCAATATGAAATGGCATGACTCATCCCCCAGCCATCACCCAACGTCAGCCAGCTTCTTTCCAGCCTCTCGTTCTAGCCCTCTCCCTCGTGTTCTCCAAGTTCCATAAGTTCTATCCATATCAACCATGACAAACACCCTTGTTTAGTAACCAAAATCGTTAAGTTTGTTAGACGAAAAATGATCGTAGTCACTAGACGAGGCTATATTCTGAAGTTTGGTGGATTGATTTCAAGTATTGGAAGAGATCTCAAAGTTGAGATTTTGGTCACTAGCAAAAGGTAAGAAGAAGATGATTTGTCAAGTATGTTTATGGATGGTGTTGTACTGAATTATATAAACATGTTTATGGCAAATTCCTTAAAGGTTTGCTTTGATATGATGATTTCAGATTTGAAGAGTGAAAGCTAGGGTTAACGCATCAAGTGATCTTGCGTTTCCGAAGGAATCAAGGTAAGGAATTTATGTAACGGACGTAAGGCGGCTATGTCCCGCATGTTTTATACTGTTTTATGTGGTTTGGAAGAAGTTACTAGTTGGATTTGGTGCATGAAAGATGCATTTTCGGATTTGTCTCCTAGTACCAATTAGGCTAGGAGCAGCCGACTGCCTTAAATGGGAAGTCGACTGCCTAGAGACAACCAAAAACGTCGTTTTCCGAAACCGATGCAAACCATCGACTGCTATGTATGCCAGTCGACTGCTATTTTCAAGAAAAGCATTCTGTTTTCAAACCAGTCGACTGCTATGTATGCCAGTCGACTGCTATTTTCCAGAAAAGCTTTCTGTTCCAAACCAGTCGACTGCTATGTAAGACGGTCGACTGCTATTTATGAAAATGCATTCTGTTTCAAAACCAGCCGACTGCCTATAGGACCAGTCGACTGCTATTTTCCGAGATTGCATTCTGTTTCAAAAACAGTCGACCGCTATATGTACCAGTCGACTGCTATTTCTTAAGAAGTATTCTGTTTGAAAACCAGCGACTGCTATATGGACCAGTCGACTGCCCTTATATGTTTTCAAAGATGAAAATCGAAATTTTAAATGAAAATAATTTCGATAAATGAAAATATGAAGCAGCAGCCGACTGCCCTAATGAGGCCAGTCGACTGCCATGTTTTGAAAAAGGTTTTCATACCTATTTTCTAAAGTATGAAATGTCATGGCTAGAAGCTACATGGCATATGTTTTGAGATTATGCACTTTCATGTTTCTAGTAGGGGCTCTGATCAAGTCCTGAAATGATGTATGTTAAGGGCTGGCTGAGGACCATAAGTCAGGCTCAGTTGCTACAGAGGACACCTGACTAGTGTTGGCTGTAGCCACCCACAGCTGGCCAATCTGTTTTTGTTTCATGTTCGGCTAAGGAGAATTCCTGGCCCTACGGGGTACGCCACATGATTATGATGATGATGATGATGCAGTGCATAACTCCACAAAAGTATGAATAGTTTTTTTATGTTATCAAAACATATGTTTATGCGATTTCTAAGAATAAAGAAATCGAAAGTACTTGGTTTACTCGTACAAGAAGTTTTAAAAGAAGTATATGAAGTATGTTTTCAAGAAAGTATAAGATGTTTCAAGAAAAGTATGTATGTATGTATGTAAATGATATCTCAAAGAAGTATTTGAAATATATTTTGAAGAAGTACATGAAGCATGCTATGTTATAAAAGCATGTAAAGTATGTTTTAAAGTACGTTATGAAGTATGTTTTAAAGTAAAGAAGTAAGTTATGAAGTATGATGCTTTAAAGTATGTATGAAGTATGATGTTTTCAAGAAAGTATGTTTGCCTACACCATTTGAAAGAAATATACATGGTTGCAAACAATGCATGAAAGAGGTTTATGATGCATGCTTTATAATGCTTTACATGACATTATAGAGCCAAGTAGGAAAATACATATAGAGGCATAGCACGCTCTTTTACATATTTTTCTACTTAGCGTAAACTCACCCTTTTACGAACATTTTTCATACAGACTATCCGGAGTAATCCATCTCGCTCTAAATAGAAGAGCCTACGAGTGGATTTTGAAAGTTTACCTTCAAGAGACGCTTCCCAAGTAGTATAGAAGGTATACTTATGTAGTTATGCAAAGTAAACTTGTAATTCAGCTATGGTACAGTACAACTAGCATTCATGTATATAAGATGTCGGGGATTTAAGTTAAGATGATGTATGAGATCCTGTGGAAATGGATGGTACATATATACATGTATCATTAGTCTGTTTTATTGTAATTGAATTAAATATATTGAGCTCTTAGACAGTAAGCCAAAGAAAGAAAAGTATGATTGACATTGACAAGCAAATCTAACTAAGTTTAAGGGAAAAAGGATAAAAGATGAATAAGAAATGTATGGTGACTGGGACGTCACAAGATATGACCTAATCTCCGGTGCCATAACGTAGAGGAGTCCTCATTCATAACACATCTTTTAGTACCAGTTTGAACATGCAAGGCGTTATGAGCAGTGTCATTTCGCAAATCAATAGAGAAAAGACCATCACATAAGGTACCATTCCCAACAATATCACACTTAAAATATATCAATACTGATTTATTTGAAAATTGAAAGGAATATCCATAAGGTACCAGCCTAGAAACAGAGATTAAATTTCTCGAACCCACAAGTCCCAGGATCGAAACCTGCTCTGATACCAAATGTAAGTACATCAAACAAGCCTAACATGCTTCTACACAATATGAAACATGTTAAACAAATAAAAGCGGAAGCGACAGGATCTAACCTCCAGCCATTGCACTCTGTAACTCTGCTGTTGGAGCAATTGCTGAATCTGACAATCTACTCTGTGCCGATCACAGACCTTCCAGATCTTCCAAGCACTCAAAACCTCACTAGATGGTGTTTGTGTGTTTTTAGGTTAACGTACTTGGGGACCGGAAGGAGCCCTCCTTAAATAGTAATGAGAGCGTGCTAATTATGGCAATAAAATCACGTTTTAACCATCATAAAATCGTGTTTTAATAGCCAAATATTGAGTTGAGATTCACCGTGAAATTATGGACCATATCCGGAATTGGTCAACCAAATATTTATTTCCATAGATAAGGAGATATACTAACAACCGTAGCATGAATGACAATCATGGAGTGAGAAGCAGCTTCCACGAAGGTGGATGCATGCTGCTGGATACTGTGTTGCAGCTGGCGACAACCTAGTCATGATCAAAACCTTGATCAAGTTTTAAGTTTGCAATTGGTCGGGTTTTGAGCTAACATTTTGAGCTAATGATAATAATAATAATTTCTCTCATAAATATTTAATAAATGAACTACAAAATGATTGAGCACAACCGACGCTTTTGCCCAAATGCCAGTAGAGATTTGGAGTCAGTCCATTTTCTTCATTCTTTTATTTTCTTCAACCTTTTATTGGATGTATATGTAAAAAAAAAAAAAACGCCATCCATTTGCATCTAAAAAATGGAAAATTTTCTTCAATTTTTTGTTTGTTTCCAAATAAATAAGGATAATTAGATAAATACAAGAATGCTTGAGTTAGATTGATAAGATGAAAAGCAATATTAATTGTTTAATATATTAATTACATACTACTGTCAACAACATTATAACGATAAAATTGTCACATTTTTTTAAAAAAGAAATAGAATAAAAAATTGCAAGTACTAATATTTAAATTTCGAATTCATGAAATTGACACTATCAAGGTGTTCCTTTCCTTTCTCAATTCAAATGTTGATTTTAAAGATTGTTGCAATAATTTACAGAAATTTAAAAAAAAAATTGCGTTCAATACATGTGGCCAACAAATAGGATTAAACAAGATAAGCATCATTTTTGTGACAATGTTTGATTATGATTTGGAGGGGACATGATTATAATGTGTAAATTTTTCAAATAATATATATATGTTTTTATATATGTACATGCATATGTGCACACACCTATTATTTTAGCAACCGAAAACATGCATTTTTGAAAATGCGAGTATGTGTTTATATATATATATATATATGTGTGTGTGTGTGTGTGTGGGGATGATATAACAAAATAAGATATGGACTATTCTAAGGTTAATCACTTAGGCTTAGATTGGTATGGCAGAAAAATGAAGAGATGAAAATTAAAGGAAGATAAAAGTGAAAAGATAAAAAAATATATTATTTCATTTCATAAGTGTGCTAAGTAAGAAATATGGAAAATTGAATGAAAAATATAATTTCTCTCGTTCTATTGCTTGGTAGAATTGAAAAGAAAAAAGGAGAAAAATAAAAAATAAGGTGATTATGAGTAACTTAGGGCTCGTTTGATTTTGTTGTGTGTTTTATGTTTTATGTTTTATGTTTTTGAAAATTTTGTTTTGTTTTACTTTCATTTTATTTTCAATTTATGAAACTTGAAAACATGTTTGGATGATTAGTTTTGTTGCAAAATTTTATCACTTAGCACTGCTGAAGGGAGTGGAAAAATTATAGGTAAAATGACAAGGGGTGGGTTCGAAACTCACCAAAAACAAGTTTTTATTGTTTCTTATAGGTAAAATGGCACTGTAGCCGCAACGGGTGAACAGTACCCGTGCGGTAACAGTGCCAAAATTGTTTCCGAAATTGTTGAAAACACCATTTTTATGTTTCCAACAATTTCCAAAACATCATGTTTTATTTTCAGATTTTAGAAACAAAAATAACTCAACAAACATGTTTTCTATTTTATTTTTCAAAAAATTGAAAACAAAAACAAAAAACATAAAACAAAAACAAAATCAAACAACCCCTTAGTATTTTCACTTGATTTTTTTTGTGTAAACTACATATATCCTCATTCATTTTAATGGTCTAAGACTATTCCTGCTCGGAGTTTAGTTACAGTTAAAGCTCTTCACTCCTCTCCAAATGTGTTTTTAGTGGGAATCGAACACGATAGCTCTTCTTACAAAATCAGCTTGCGTTATCAACTGAGCCACAACTTATGAGTGTATTTTCACTTGATTTATCACATGAATTACATACTCTTTCTTTTTTTCTCCACAAATTAAAGAGATTGAATTTTATGAGTAGAGAACAAAACATTTATCCTTCCCATTTTCTCTCCTTTCTATTTTATTTTATATCAAACATTCTCAAAATTCTTTTTTCTTGCAAATTTTCTTCCATGACTTACTTTCTTTCCACTTTTCAGCTGTACTAAACAAAACTTTAATTCTAATATGAGGAAAAAGCAAATGTTAATATAGGATGAATTCTTCATTAATTCTTGGATAACAATTGATAATCTCGTTAATGTGTGGTACATTATATATCAAAGTAAGGCTAAAATGTGGTATTTGAATATAAAATATTTTCTCTCAATTCCACCATTCATTCCTTGTAAAGTTCAATTCTCATTCATGTGTTTATAAGTGAAAATTAATTAATTAATTTTCCGAAGACTAAGTGAGAAAGGTGTACCAAGTTAGACAAATTACTAATGATGAGTTCAGCCTAAATTTGGAGATAATTGATTGATTATTAATCAATGAGCTTCTAACATGCTGGATTATATAATTTAAAGTGGTAAAGTTTACATATTATCTAATATTATATAGTAAGCAAAACTAAAATAAGTTAGACAATGGCTTTACACTAATTAACATGATGGCTTTTTCTTGCCAGTCAACTTTTAAGTAACACATCCAATCATAAATTTCATAACCTAAACCAACCTACTTAAAAAATAGAGATGGCTTTAATTAATAACCACAGTTGGACAGTTATAATCACATAGGAAATTTATTAATAATCATTTTGCTTTTTGCTAAGCCAGCTTTCCCTAGTTTGAACAAACAATTTAGGTTCTTACTTGTTTTCGATTGTTTAAAAAATAAGTAAAATATTGAATGAAATAATTACACACATTTTTCATTTGAATTATGTCACTTAATAAATTTTTTGATAAATTTTTTACGATTTACATTAGAAAGAGAAATAAAAAATCGAAACTTAAAGCTTACCTTTTGTGACCACAGGTAACATCCTTGGACCACTTTCTCTCAGTAAACCTATAATTTCAATTAATTTAACCATTGTTTACCAACTTGCTTCTAGAAGATTTATACATTAATGCTAACACTATTCTCCTTCTATCCCAAGCCAATCTACCAATGATGACATTATTAGATGCTTTTTCTTTGTAAAATTGTGCAGATTTTTGCAGAAAAAAAGGGTCAAAAGTTCTATTGAGTACCACTCTAAGGTCTAAAGAAACTTTTTTATCAACTATTTTTGGCAGAGTTTTGTCGTAAAAGAAAACTATTTTGGAATCTATATTTTAAGGTCTAAAGAAACTTTTTTATTGACTATTTTTGAAGAGTTTGCTGAGCTCTAAACAAAATCTCTTTTAATATCTACAAAGATATTTTTTATTAATAAATTCATTCCTCTTATAATAAATATATTTGATTAAAATGTAATTTTTTTTGAATAGTACATTTTCATTAGAAGTTACAATCACAATCAGTATATTACATTACATGAACATGTAACTATGAAAATCACATTACTCAAATTAAGTAAACTAGTAAATAACTATAACAAATTAAATAAACTAGTAAATAATTAGACTAACTCAAGCTCACACTTGGTGAGACTCAAATCTGAAACCTCAAAGTCTCAGGACCTCTTCTTTGCCACTAAGTCAATGTCTCGTTGGTGATTAAAATGTAATTGGTCAAACATATTTTGTCATAACTTATGAGATCAAGAAACGTTATTTTCATTCAAGGTCATATAAAAAATTTACTAGAGATGAGAAAGTATTTTTTTTTATTCAACATTTTTTTTTGTGTTATCAAGTATTTCATTAAGATATATTTAAAATAAATATATAACAAATAAAAAATCAAGTGATAATATTTTAATTCATTTATAAAATTTAAAAACTTCCAACGGATCTTATAATTGCAATGATGAAAAACTAAAAAGGGAAAAAAGTCGCTCTCCATTCCTTAATTTGGTCAAAAGATGAAAACTTCTATCAATTGGTAATTATTAGTAACAATTCTTATGCTTATCAAATACTATAGAATATCATCAAAACTCAAATACTAATTTGTATGGTAACTTGTTTATGAAAAAAAGGAGGAAAAAGAAAGATGTTGTTACAGCAAAAATGGAAAGATAAGCATGAAATTAGTCTAAACTTTTACTTTGATTCAACATTTTTCTTTTTTGCCAATGTCCTATGAAAACATTACTTATTAAATTTAAGCATGTTATGAGGATATTAATACTAAAAGTTTAATTTCAAGCAAAATCAAGTTTGGATCATTACATTAGTAAGAGACACTAATTTTTATATCTTTAAAATTTAAGATTCATAATGTAATTAGAGATGAAGTAGTATGGTTATTATTAAGACAATGTATTTTTTTAAATAATAAATAATTCAAATAATATATAATGTAAAATTTTCGTTCTTAAGAAATTATAATATTATTTCTGATCATAATAATGTAAATTTAACACAATCACGTCTTTTAATGGCTTTAAAGATATGCTAGAATTTAAGAAAAAAATATTTTATGCTTTTTGAAATATATTATAAAAAATATAAAATTATAAAAAAGAAACATGTGATAATTTATTAAGGCTTAATAGTCAAATGTGTCTTCCACGTTTGTCACACAATGAAATTAAGTTTTTAACGTTTAAATGTATAGAAATCAGTTTTAAAGGTTACAAAATAATTGAATTAATGACATTTTTGTTAAATCTTTTAATTTTCGTTATCTCTACCAGTAATAAAACTTAACAAAAATTAAAAAGATTTAATGAAAATGTCCTTAATTCAATTATTTTGTAATGTTTAAGATTGATTTTTATGTATTTAAACGTTGAAAATTTAATTTTATTTTGTGATAAATGTAAAAGATACATTTAACTATTAAGTCATTAATTAATCTCCAATTATAAAATTAAGCAAATTTACTATCAATATATCCAATTATTTTTTTAATAAAAAGGGTACGGTTTTTGAATTGCCGTTAACGCCGCAACAAAGCGGTCACTCTCGTTCTCCCTCGCGAGTTGAAATTCCATCATTGCCATTCTCCTACCTTTCATTTGAAATTTCAACTCCAACGGCGAATGGGGGAGGCAAAATCCGAAATCACGAAATAAACGCCGCGTCGTTTTCTCCACGTCCCGTTAAATCCAAGATTTAGAAACCCGCGATAAATTGACATATTCCACGCGTCAATCTCCTATTCGTCTTTGTCCTCCGTTTTAAAACGTTCGTGTTACGGCAAATTTTTTAGGCATCCCATCAAACCGTAAAAAGTTAAAAACAACAGAAAGCAATTAAATATTTAAATTCAATAAAAAATGACGTGTCCCCCTTTTTTTCATTTATTATTCATAAAATCTCTGCTTCCCTCTCTCTTCTTCTATTTCTCTCTTCGCTTCTTTCTCTTCATATTTTCTCTTTCTTTCTCTCTCTTTAGGTTTCGTTTCCTTCGCTTCCAAATCAAAGAGCTCGAGCCTCTTCGGTACGTTTGTCTTTCCTTTCTTTGTTTCGTTTGTCGTTGTTTCCGTCTTCATTTTCTTTAAAGTGGATTTGTTATGTTGTTTGGTTGCTGAGAAATGTGAGTAAAAGAACAGAAAATTTAACTAGAGTTTATAAGAAATTGTAACAGGTTAATTTGTTTTTTTCTATTTTTTTGCTAGAGACTGGAAAATTTGAGATTTGGAAAATTTTGATATATTTTTACATTTTCTTAGCAGCCAAACAAGGGATTAATCCAATAAGTTAATTCAGATTACTGTTTGCTTTTCGTGTTTGGTGGAGGTTGTTGTAAATAGGTTCCAGATTTCTTTAATTCTATTTTTCTTCCCCATTTTGTCAATGGTGGAACATGACATTGAGGAAATGAGTTTCAAGAGTATTACAATTTATTTATGAAAATTAATTAGAAAAAAAACTGAGATTCTTAGTCATTTCTGCAGAGTTTTCGAAGATTGGATGATTTAGTACGTGTTTTATTACGTCCTCCTGTGTGTTTGCTCTGAGATTGATAGCGGTGATGTTGTTACTGGCCTTGATGGCTATGCAAAAGCTGACAAATGATGATGAAGAGGATTTTTCCTAGTTTTAGGTGTTGATTGATTTTTTGAAAGGGGATTACCTAGTATTTTTCTTTTTTTTGTAAATAAATGCAGTTTTTCATGCATATGAAGAGATGGGTTGAAAAGGTTTGATAGGATAGATTTTGGAGCAATATGGCTATTGCTGGTCTACACAATGTTTCTGTGCTTGAAAATTCTTTCCTAAGGGAGTCTCAGTCTCAAGCATCTAGAAGGCAGGAAAATGGTAGCACCCGGGCATCCTCGCTCCTGCAGATGTGGCGGGAGCTTGAGGATGAGCATGTGGTGAGTCATCCCCAAGAGAGAGCTAGTGAAAGAATGCTCCAACAAAGGGGTGATGACCTCTCGATGACTGATCTATCTGATAGCCAAAATAGTGAACAATATGGTGTTTCAGAGGATGTGAGTGTGAGTGAGAATGAGTTTGGACAATGGTCCCCAGATAGATTTGGGTCGCAGAATGGGAATGAGGATTCAAGTAATTTTAATTGCGAAAATTCGTCTGATTTGGGGGAAGTTGAAAGGGAAAGGGTAAGGCAAATTTTCCGGGAGTGGATGAACAGTGGTGGTAGGGAACGTTCATCTAATGTTTCCCGCAGAAACAACAGCTCGAGGGCCCAGTGGCTTGGTGAAACTGAGCAGGAGAGGGTCAGAATTATAAGGGAGTGGGTGCAAATGAATAGCCAGCAGAGAGGTGCTTGTGTTGACAGTAGAGAAGAGCAAGCTTCCGATGTTGGTGGTCAAATTGAAAGAGTTCTTGACGGATTGGTGGTTAACCAGAGTGAAGGCCGAACTGAGCATGTCCGTAGGGGCATTCGTAAACTATGTGGCCGACAGGCACTGGTTGATATGCTTAAAAAGGCTGAGAGAGAAAGGCAAACAGAGCTTCAGGACTTGTTGGAGCATCGGGCTGTGTCAAATTTTGCCCATCGCAACCGCATTCAGGTATATGCATGAAAACTGTTGCCATTGTTCTTTGGTAGCTGTTGTCTTTATTTGTTCACATGTTGTGCATGTTCTTCCAAAATGTAAATAAAAAAGAAAGATAAAAAAACAAAGACTGTATTTAAGGTAGATGATTATTTTGGCAGTTCTGGTCTTAGATTCTCATCGGTAATTGAGATACTTTTTGCATAATTTTAAGAGCTATTGGACTGGTTCTCGAGCACAAAGGTATATTGCAATGAAATGAGACTGTCAGTTGCCTCAATTGTCTCATGTGGCTTAAAAGTCATTTGTTAAGTGTACTATATGGCTACATGCTCTAACAACAGTGTTAGATGTGTAATTATTGATTTATACTTTCCCATTAAAATTCTTGAAAATAACTGCATTGCAATTATGACATTTTTGGGAACAAGAGACAGTCCATATGTCATCCTAACCGGGTGTATGTTGAATGGAGAAAAGCATACTATAATTTTGATCAAGGGCAGAATTCTGATTTTTTGTCAAAGTAGGGAATGCTAACATGTTTGTCTCAACTACTTGCTTTTTTATCTTCCTATAGTTGTTGATGTGTACTGTTGTTAGCTTGTAGCTTGTTCTGGAATTAAATGATTCATAGATTATAACTCTGAAGAGCAATTAAGCTACCTATTAACTGCTGTCCTTGGCTGCAAAATGGCTAATTTTAAAAATGCATATGGATCTTTTATATGTGTCATTGTTTGAAGGCAACAGTTGTTTAATTTAGCTTGGCAGTGGTAGCTATAAATCAAGTGGCTCTTCCTAATGTTAATTAACCTTTTGCGTTTCTTACCATCTTGATTTTTACATTACCAAACATGGACTGCTTTTGATAGCATTAATTTATTTCCTTATGTATTCCCTGTTTTCCTTTTGTAGTCATTATTAAGAGGTAGATTCTTGAGAAATGACCGAATGCCTGAAGTGGACAGATCTACCTCCATTGCAGCCAGTGAATTAGGCTTATTAAGGCAAAAGCAGACTGTATCTGGTCTAAGGTACTTTGTTTTTTATTTCATATCGGTAGCAAAGATTTTTTTATTCAGCAAAGTTCTTCTTATGCTATGTTCATTCTTTTTGCTTTTTGTGTTTTCTGTAAGCATCTTTTATTATACGGAATTTGATTTAAGCAAAACCTCAAGCAATGGGAAACTTTTATTTTTTTTAGCAAATTGTGCTGTCAGTATGTCCAGCGGAACAATAAATGTAGTTTCTGTCTTATCACTTCCATATTCACCTCACTCTTCATGAAAACTCAGAGCTGCATTCAGATTCTTGAATTTAAAACAATGAATATAGATCTCAAATTTAATTTGGACATTTTTAGTGAAGCTTAAAATAATGCCTCTTCCAATGATTTAACTTAAATAACTGACCAAGATTCTGGCTTACAAGGAAGAAAATTTTTGGTGACATTAAAGTCATGGGAATTACAAATACTATCTGTGAATATATTGAGCAATATGATAAAGAGGTTGAGATTGTAATGCTAGTACTTTGCACATGTCTTCAGTCTATTAAGCAAGTTCTCACATGAAGAACTGATGATTGTGGCATGTTAAGATGTGAAGCATTGGACTGGCTGCTTGACTGTGACCTGGAGATCATGGTTTTAACTTTCAAGTCATGAAAACAGCCTCCTTTAGAGCAGGGTAATGCCACTTTTATCTCCCTCCCTTCCCATACGCTGGAATGCTTAAGCCTGTGTACAAGGCTTCCCTTTTTCAAGTGTTCCATTGCCATAGCAAAGAGCTAGCTGAAGATGGAATAATTTGGTAGTGCATTTACATTTCAACTATCATGTCTAAATACATAGTACCGGGATGTAGTTCTATGTTTCTTGCTATGATTTCTGTTTAATTTCCGAATCCCTTTTTTTCATTATAGTGGGTGGTTGGTTGGTTGGTCTGAACCTAGAACCTTTTATATTATCATTTTGCAATTTAGCTTGTGCTGGTAACCTTTAGTTCAGAGTCCATTGGGCAAGTCTCCAAACTTCAGGTACTGTGAACTTGACAAATCTTTGGAGTGCATAAATATTCTTCGCATCAATTCAACTATTTTTTTTAGTATTTCAGTGAATGTTGCATGGTTTACTTGGCATGTGATATGTCCCTCATAAATGATAAAATGAATGTGTTGAGTTGTAGATTGCACTTTATATACATGTTTTTGGTCAATCATTTATTGATTGTTGTACTTACTATTGCCCTTCTAGTAAGTTATCATGGCTTGCTACTGATATGAGGATGTAATGCCAAAGAGAGGCTACACTTCAAAATAGAATTTTATTTGGTTGTGTTTTTCTGAAATAGCTTGACTAAACTTGCTTGGAGGATATCTTGAATACTGAAAGTTACAAGGATTGCCAGGGTTGAATTAGATAATAAGTTTTCAATCCCTTATTTTATTTTATGATGTCATTTTCGCCTTTTGCTAGTAACATTTTGCAAACTGTGCCTTTGTATCAGGGAAGGGTTTTTCTCTAGACTGGATAATTCTGGTTGTGGTCCTGCAAGCAGTAACCGTTCTGATACATCATCTAACGCTGACGCTAATGGTAATAGAAATGAACAAAACCAAGTAAATAATTCACATGAAGTCATAGATGGAATTAATGACCAATCTGAACATGAGAATGAGGAAATTGATAGCCAACGAGTTTTGAATGGTAGAACTGATTTCGCGGGTGATGTTGAAGATGTAAGTTGGCAAGATACTGCTGCTCGTGTAGAAGAGTGGCGGGAACAAGTTTCTGAGAGTGTGGTTAGAGACTGGCAGTGGTCTGTCAGTGTTGAGTCTAATGAAAGCGGAGATGTCATTGGACAAGTCTTGGATGGGGACTGGCAAGAAAATCTTGCTAATGAGTCATCAATTCAGACTTTGCACAATCAAGCTGGAGAACATAGTCATCTACAAGAAGCTGGTGAAGCGTCTTATGAACATTCTCCCCAAGATGGTGAGAGTAGCAGTACCTATGGGTTAATGAATGACACAGGAAATTTGGATAGGAATCCAGTTGAACATATTGATGGGCTAGAATCTGCTTCTCAAGTTGAACAATGGCAGGAAGAGGTTCAGGAAAATGCAGAAGCTGACTGGGAGGAAGCTAATATTGAGTATAATAGGTTGATGGATGGTACTGCAGAAGCATCTGACATGCACCGTGAGGATGGTGGGAATGAAGATGGAGGTTATGATCATCCTCAAGAAGCCCTTGAGGTGCAAGATGAGGATGGTGGCTTGCATGAAATCACACGGAATTGGTTGGAAGGTTTTTCTAATCAAGAACCTGCTACGATTGGAAGAACAGACACCTTCTATTTTCCTGACGATGATAATGTATACAATACGGAACTAAGGGAACTCTTAAGCAGGTGAGAATTCTATAATATGAAATTGGATTTTTTTTTTAAATCAGTATTTTTCTAATCTAAATTACTTTTAATATTGTAGGAGAAGTGTGTCTACTCTTCTTCATAGTGGTTTCCGTGAGAGTCTTGACCGGTTGATACAATCATACGTGGAAAGGCAAAATCATGCTTCTACAGACTGGGAGCTGCATGAAACCTCTACTACTCCTGCATCACTTGAACAAGATCTAGAACAGCAAAGCAGGGATCAGAATGAGGATCAGGGGGATGCTATTGAGAGTCCTCCGCTTGCTCTCCCTTCACCCAGGATACCACCTATGCAACCACTCTGGGACCAGGATTCACACAATTATAATTGGGCCCCGCATGATGTGCATCAGCGCTTTGGCATTGTATGTCCATTTCTTCTTCTTGCTTGCAACTTGATTCTTTTCTCAATAACCATTAAGAAGTTGATTAATCTACCTTCTTACTGAAAACATATTGGTTTTTTTAACTTCTTGCATTATTAAAACTGTTGTTTGATATCGCTAACATAAAGATTTTATGACACTTTTGCCTTGGTGAAATTTAATTAAGCTTCTCCAAGGTAGCAGAATTGATGAATTCAGGTAGAGCTCTCTAAACAATATGTTTTTGGACAGTCAAACTGCAATATGCTTCCTCTTACTTTTGGATGGTCAAAGTGCAAAAAGCTTCCTGCCATCGTTAGATAGTGAAACACTTTTGTTCTTCATGTTTCATTTGCAGTTCATTGGATGCCAGTATTTAGTATCTGACTAATATATAAGCGGTGGGGGCTTAATTATGTTCGAGTATTCAGTTGGTCTTCATTTTAATAGAGTTGTGCTTCTAATCTGGTGCAGGAATGGGAGATTGTTAATGATTTGAGGATTGACATGGCTAGGCTGCAGCAACGGATGAATAACATGCAGAGTATGCTAGAGGCCTGCATGGATATGCAACTTGAGCTACAGCGATCAATACGACAAGAAGTTTCTGCTGCCCTTAACCGTTCAGCTAGTTCACAAGGTTTGTTTCTTCTTTCCTAGCATATCTGCTCATTTGTGTAATAATTTCTTTAGAATTATTCCGGGAAAGTGAATCCCTACTCTTCTTTCTCTCAAGAAGGCTCCATTTCTCTCGATTACTGACATTAACCCTCAAGAGGCTCTAATTTTTTTTTGATTATTCTCAAGGGATCGAGAGGAAGAGAACTCTGACATTGACAATGACTGCTGATTTTCATGTTGTAACAGTATTCTTTCTATTTTCACGCTGAGGTTTGTTCATTATTCTTTCTTACTCTTTTTGGTCAGGGATTATTGATGACAGCTTGCCTAACGATGCATCTAACTGGGATAACGTCAGGAAAGGAATCTGTTGTATTTGCTGCGAAGGCAATATTGATTCATTACTGTACAGGTAAATCTCATTAGTATTATCCGTCACTTTCACATAGATTAAAGCCTTTTTTTTCATTTCATTTATGGTTTCTACCATATTGTTACAGATGTGGGCACATGTGCACGTGCTCGAAATGTGCCAATGAGTTGGTCCAAGGTGGAGGCAAGTGTCCGATGTGCCGAGCGCCAGTAGTTGAGGTCATCCGTGCTTACTCAATCCTTTAATAAGAAGAGTATTTATATATAATAAAAGAACGAAAGAAAATAGAAAGAATCTGGATTAAAATTTATAGAATCTTTAATCAGTTTTTCTGCTGCTGGATTCTCTAGGTATCTCATTTTCTTTTTATATTTGTATTTTTTATTTTACTCTTTTTTCTCCCCTTCTCGGGCCCCTTGCCATGATTTGATGATACAGTGCATAAACTGAGTGTATGATTGAAACCGAAACTGCCTTCTTTTTTTAATTCATTATTTTACTAATCCGAATAAAATCTTGACTGTATGATTGTTAATCTACACATTTTACGAAGGTTATGAAGGTAATGAAGCAATAAGTCCTAGCCGAACAGGAAACCAAACCCGCTGGTTCACCCATTCTCAACTTTTAGAAGCCCTGGTTCTCCCTTTTGGGTTAGATAGTGTCCTTGGTGTAAGTGCTGGTTTTTCTAATGACAGGTGAATTTCACCTGGCAATCACTGTCGAGTGCTCTCGATGTGCATAAACGTCCAGTTCTTTTTTGATAAAAAAATAACTTGAAAACAAATATGCAAAACTACCATTCAAGCTATTGTAAAATTCTCGCTTTTGCCGATAGAGCTCAGAGCATATTTCCATTTTGAGATCTATTTTTTGTATGGTGTAAAGCGCTTTAATTGATGTCGGTTGATACTTAACATGGGTTGAGATTATTTTAATTCGAATTTGAAATTTTCAGTACAATTCTTTTTAATAATTCGATGAAATGTTTGTTGATGTTGGTGAGGTGATTGATACTTGTAAAAGCATTATTTGATCATAATTTTCAAATTTAGTTTGGTAAGATTGGACTCAGATTGAAAGGAAGTTGAATTGTACTAAGAGTCCATAAGACCACTCAAACTTTGGTTTGACATTTGAGTAAGACAAAGAAGAAAGGAACAAAAATTAAGAATATTAAAAGTGGATAGGTTCAAATAATTTGCGTTCTTTTAATTCTTCAAGATTCTCAAAAAATAATGCAAAATCACTTTCTTGAATGGCTAGAGAAAAGAATTTAATGACAATTAATCAGAAACCAATCTGGAAACCCCTAGATTTTCCTTGAAACTAGTATAATATAAGTTAATAATTAAGAAAATAATTTATGTACTATTTTTATTACATTTACACGTGTCACCTTGTAAGTATCAAAAACTCAATGTCCTCTGCAACATTACTCGTTGCTGTTGTAAACTTGAACAACTACTCGTTCTCCTTATCCTTGATGTTGTTCCCGTCACCACACACGTGTCAATATTTTCAACCGTAGATGATTGACTGACACTCTGATCAATTCTCTCCTGCATTTCTCCCAATCCACCGACACCGTCACCCCCGACCTTGATCTCGAACAGCCTGGTCCCTCTACAAACGGGACACGACACATGGGAAGCAAGCCACGTGTCAACACATTCCACGTGGAAAACATGTTTGCAGTACGGTATGGTTTTAACACATTCCATCTCTTCGAACTCGCTCAGACAAATGGCGCAATCTATCTGGTACTTGGCATTCCCACGGTAAGAATACACCGGCAACGATCGAACGGTTGCTGGGTCGAGTCCTTTCCGTGAGGCCGCTGAGCCATGATGGTGACCAGACGGCAGAGGAAACGATTCAAGCGGGCCACCACGGTAACGTCTTCTACGAGAGAGATGGGCTGTGGGGTCTTCCGATACACGACGGATATAGATAGAGAAAAAGCACATGAAGAAGAGAGCAGTGAGGAGAACGACTACGGTGAGAGCCATGGAGGAGTCGAAAGGAGGGCTGTGTTGGGATATCTTTTTGAAGGAGGACGGCGGAGCTGAGGTGGCGTTAGTGGTGGTGATGGTGGAGGAGGGAGGGTCATAGTAGAGGAAGAGTTTGCGTGTGTAGTAGGGTTTCATTGCTGTGAGCACTAATAATTTGCTAGGTTTTGTTCGCTGTGCGTGAATACTAATATTTATATATGGACAAATAGAATGGGAGGATAAGAGACAAGGCGGGCCGTCGGATTCATGGGAAGTGAAGATGATGTAATAATAAAAGCAGGCAGGCTTAGGCTACTGATTGTGATAAAAAAGTCCCAGCCACAACCTGAACTACATCCATCGATTATCCTTTGGGGAAGATGAGTATTTTGATTTTTCATGTAGAAGCTTTCAAGATTTTGTTTTTTTTATTGGTAGCATAAAGTTTGCTGCAAATT
The DNA here is from genome assembly GCA_031772115.1 of Heritiera littoralis. Taxonomy (NCBI): domain Eukaryota; kingdom Viridiplantae; phylum Streptophyta; class Magnoliopsida; order Malvales; family Malvaceae; genus Heritiera; species Heritiera littoralis. The sequence goes on along the minus strand of JAPDPK010000109.1, from coordinate 917,151 downwards.
ATTTCATGCATAATTGATTTATGGATTATTATTTAATACTGTTGCTAGAATTTTTAAACATTATAGATGGGTTAAGATGGTGATTGATACATAATTTTTTAAAAATGTTAAAAAAATATATAAAGTGAGATATGCATGAAATTTAAAAATTTTACTAATAATATATTGAATGATTATCTAATATTTTGTAAAGTTTTTAGATTTCACAAGTGTCACATATTTCACTTTATTTTATTGTATTTTTAAATATTTTTAAAGGATACATTATTTTAATCTGTTTGTAAAATTTAAAAATTTTATTGATAGTGTATTAAATAATAATTCATATTTAAATAGGGAGACAATAATCCATATGAATGTATCTTAATTTCAATTACAATATACTTGAAATGAAGGAGGGGGATAGCTTGAAAATAGAGGTTATTCTTATAAATATATTTATTTATTAAAAAAAACTACTATAAACAAACAATCATTGACTATATATCGATCAATTATATACCCGGAGATAAAATAAAAACAAATATTTCAATTTTGACATAAACTTGCATTTACAGTAACATCAACTTGGCTAAATTACAAAATTTGACAATTTCTTAAATACAATAAAATGAACCGCACATCTTTAGTACTTTGTTCTTTTTCACACTTCTTGATGTTACGTTGAATCTATATAAAATATATATGAACACACTATATATTTATAGAATTAATCATATATATAAAATAAAGTCATATAATATATGTATGTGTTGCTTTTGAATTTGCCTTTGGTTTCGATGGTAAATGTAAATCTCAAATGATTGGGATCTGAATGAAAGAAAAGTAATTTTTTTACATAATAATTTTTAGAATAATACATACTATAGATTAGTTTTAACACAAAAATAAATGTGTTCAAATCCCTTCACTAAAAAAAAAAACAGTAATTAGGGAAGGTACATTTCTCTGTCCAAAAAGGAAAAAGATTAAGGTACACGCATTTGATTAAAAGGAAAAAAAAACTAATTACCAAAAAAAATTCAAATTTACTAAAGAAAAAGAAAAGATAAAAAAAGAAAGACAAATTTTTGCTGCCGACACTGTCACTGTCACCATCTTCCGCTAGAGTGTAATAGATTGGCCTACTTACTCATTGTCAGGTGCAAAGTATGTACTATTATTTTATTTATTAACAGTAAAATTTAAAAATTTCATAAATAAAATTACAAAATCATCACATGTTTTTTTTTATTTTTTAATTTTTAGAATAAGTGATAATTTTATAATTTTATTTGTGTAATTTTTAGATTTCACTGTAGGTGGAGGAAATAATAACCCTTATTTTAACTCATAATTTTTGTGCCAAGTGTTGTGTGGCCATTGGTTCTTCCTTTTCATTTCGTTTTTTCAAGTTCTTTCCAGTGTTGTGCAATATATGCCACGTGTAACCTTACAAATGATCCTATTTTTCTTTTCCAGTTCAGCCATCTGATTTTTTTTTTCTTTACAATTTTTTGTTATTTTAGTTAAGTCTTTGAAATTGGTTTTTTACTTAACTAAATTGTTTTAACTTGCCTGTTCAACTTTTTTTAATCAAGTCTTCTAATTTATTTTTAATCTATTTTTAGTTCTTCAATCTCTTTTGGGTTAAACCATTTAATGCGTTTTATTTTATTAAATTATATTCTTTCAAATATTGTTACTAGAAAAAAAAATTCTGAATGTAACTTAACTATATTTATCACGATAATTTTAAGTTGCCAAAAATTTTTAGCCCCTTGATTTGTATTTATTTTTAATTTTTTTTAGCTATGTCCATTAAGATATTGTTGCAGGAGAAGAAATGCTAGCTTGGCATGTTTATTTAAAGTTGGAAAAAAATTAACAGATAAAAAAATAAATCGACAAACTAAAAAACAATTACGCATATTAGTATTTATTTAATATTATTCAAAATAATTTTCCGTTATGCAATTAATTTATTTTTAACTCTTCAATTTTTTGAGTTAACCATCTAATTTATTTTTATTTTAATTTATGTACAATATGATATCGTTATTAAAAAAGAAATCAAAATGTAAAAAGCAACCGTTCTTGCAACAATAATTTTAAATTTTCAAAATAATAATGAAATATTTATTTTAATATTCGACAATAACAAATACTGCGATACAGTGCGAGTTAAAATCTAGTAATAATTATTCTTCTCCTATTATCATATTATTATATGCTTTTAGGTTTGGCATGTCCTATTTTAACATATATGATTGGATGAGATGATGTGTTTTGATTCATTAATTGTGTATAAAAGTTATATACTGATAATGTATTAAGTATAAATCTATTCAATATTTGAATTTATATTTGATGTACTGTGTCAATCATAAAATGCCACATTATTATTGAGCAAAGTTAAAAAATATGAATAGTCAAGATGTTTTCTAGTTGTTCTTACACTTATTTAAGAGGGATAGGGCCAAAGTTCAAATCACTTCTCCCTCTTGCATCTCTCTATGAATAAAAAAAATTAGAAATATGTAAGTCCTTAAAAATAAATTAAAATGAAGTTTTTTAAATTTATTCTTAAGGGCCCGTATAATTTTTAACTTTACTCATTAATAAATAATAAGGTTGCATTGTAACAAAAAAAAAACTAATACGGTGCTATTTTATGTATAACATTACATATTGTCAATACATCAAATATAAACTTTTGATATTTAGTCTCAAACTTACGCTATATATTATATACTTACTAGTCATTAATTTTACCCTTTAATTCCACTGCAAATTTGAGATAAAAAAATTGTAGATGATGAAATTTGAATTTAAACTTATTGGAATGACCGTTGCATGTATCACTTAAATTAATTAGATTAAACTCCAAATTTTTTCCTCTTTATAACTTAACTTTGTTTTAATAACTTATTTGCAAATTATTTGCGTGTGCAACAATATTCGTTATATAGTATTTAACTACAAAAAGAAAAAGGGGAAAAATCTCTCTTTATCTTTTTCCAACTTGATGTAAAATACTACAAAAGGCTGAAATTTAACATTATTATAGAAGTTTCAATAGACTAACTGGTGAAGGAGATTTTGAACTCAAAAAAAAAAAAACCTCAAGTGCAACAAAGACTATGTATATATGCATGCCTTTAATTGATGCTTAATCAAATAATTACATAGTGCATAGGTTACAATATGTTTACATTATACTGATAAAAATTAATTAGTGATCCCAAACTTGAGGATGAGAAAAAGGATGATGAAATGAGAAAGTGTAAAGTGTAAACACAAATATTATTATTCTTGTTCTAGGATGCTTAGTAAGGCACCTAATGATCAAGTAATCCCACCAAGCAAGCAGGAATAAAGAGGACAAAACCCTTGTACTAGAAGAGTGCTAGAAGAAAACATATAGCAGACTGCAAAACAACAAACTGAGGCTTCGTAGAAACCCCAACCAAACTGCCCGCATACTTGCGAAAAGAACCCTCTCTTCAATTACAGTACAAAACAAAATGCAAAGGGGTCCAGCAAGAACATCAGACCTAAAATCTAGCAGCATCCTAGAAGACTTAACTAGCATGTTAATTGCATTACAAACAAAGTAAAATTAATCCAATTTGGACCCTTTTTCATTGTAGGAGGCATAGTTAGTGACAGCTTTACTGCCTTCTGTGACTAATCTCACTGCCCCTTGAAGACAATGTCATTCTTTGGGTGTACTTGGATAGTTGGTTGCCACATCTCTTTCCTTTCTCGGGTCCTGATCTTCTTCTCTTCCTCGGGAACCTTCTGTCTGCTGTTGTTTTCGCACTTTGTTTTTGCCTGGAGCTTCCACTGGAACCTGAACTCTCTGGGACGACAGGTGTCACACTGTCAAGTTGTTACAGACGTCAATAGCTACGTGAGGGTAGATTAAAGTGAAAGCAATTTCCATGGTCCAAATGGGAAGAGAAAGTAACTAAATCTTCCAACTTCCATTATTGATCTTGGCAAAAACTAAATATAAATTTCTCCTGTAGAGGTTTCTGGTGTCCTTCAGCTTGGGTTTCCAGCCCTCTGAGACTGACTGTCATTAACTCTTAAAAGATGGTTAATATGTGTTTAACCCTCTAGTAAGGTGAAGATATGTTTTACACGGTTTGCTTAATGGCAATTCATTAATCAGAAAAAGGATAAAAGGCCATAATTCTACTGAATTTATGTTCTGCAAGGATTTCAGCTTACAAGTGATCTATCCTACATTACTTGAGCCTGAATCTATCATTGCAGAAACTAAAACTTTGCTAAAACTTACTGTTCTGTGACTTCAATGTCGAAATAATAATAAAAATAATATGCCTTTTAAGACTATAGTTTTATGCTTTTTTGAGTGTAATATTACTATACACAAAAGTAAGTTATCCCAAATACAAGTCTTTGTCGTCTTAAGTTGTTCTATGTTTTTGATATAAAATTAAAAAAAATATTTTGTTTCCTTTATTCATAAGGACGTGAGAGTTTGTTCCATTTATTTGTATTTTATCAGCTATTCAACATTCTTCTGTTTGTCCATCATTGAAGGTGAATATCTCCCCAATTTCTTACCCTTCAATTGATATCCCCAATCTGTTGAATTATCTCATTAAAGTGGACTAATTAAGTATAATTAATATCATATAATTGATTGGCAGTATATTTTATGTATAGTGTGACCATAATATATACATAATATATTTATATTATACATGTATTTATCCTTAATGGGACGGATATAATACATGAATTATGATATGGGAGGTCCTTGCCCTTAGCACGTATATATAAGCTACAGGATAACCCATTGATCACTGTAGCATTTTAGTTGAGCTGAACAAGGGCAGCTCTCTCCCTTTCTCTCATTTTCTCTTCCTCTCCTCACCATCATTTTCTTCACATTGGCAGCTCCACCAGTACCGGCGGACCTCCGGCGGAGCTGTGACGTCCCCGCCACTTCATCTTTTCACTTAACTTTTTCTTATTATCTTATCCAACATTATTTGATTTAGTTTATCCAGTGTCATTCTTTCCTTATTCTTAAGCTAATTATCTAATAGCTCATAAAATTTTATTCACTTTCCATAAGCATAAAAATGATATATATAAATATCATTCCATTCCCACAGGATCTCATACATCATCTTATCTTACATCCCCAGACATCCTATATACATATTGGCTACTTGTACTGTACTGTAACTAAATTACAATTTACTATATATATGAACATATAAGTATACCTTCTATGCTAACTGAGAAGCGTATCAAGAAGGTACACTGCAATCTTTTCAAAACAAGCTCCTTTAATCGGAGCGAGGCACACTTCAGATAATCTGTAGGAAAAATGGTCGTAAAAGGGTGGGTTTACGCTCAGTAAGAAAATTATGTAAAAGAGCGTGCTATGCCTCTATATGCATTTTTCCTACTTGGCTCTATAATGTCATGTAAAACATTATAAAACATGCATCATAAACATCTTTCATGCATTGTTTGCAACCATGCATATTTATTTCAAATGACATGGCAAACATACTTTGTACGCTTCTTTAAAATAGCATACGTATAAAACATGCATCACATACTTCTTTTTTCTTATACTTTCTTTAAAACATCATGCATAAACTTCTTTCTTTAAAACATCATACTTCGTACATACTTTAAAATATACATCGTATACTTCTTCTTACATACATCTTGTACTTTGAAATAGATGGAGACTATGTACAATATTTAAGCGATTGAATCGTCATATAAACCGTTCATTCCCATTTATATGACTCTAATCATGCATTAGTACAGTAGTGCACTCCGTATAGGTCAGGGATTCTCTCCTGCCTTAGAAATCCACAGTGAACACTAGTCAGGTGTCACATGTGGGATTGAGGACCTGACTAGGGTTCCTCGCTCAACATACATATTACTGAGGACTTGATCAGAGTCTCTCAGCCATCAAAAATGCATAATCATCACGCAGTCCATAGTCTCAAAACATTTATATTATACCTTTTTCAGAAAACACTTTTGTATTTAAATCAAATAAGCTTTGAAAGCTCTTTTCATACATGGCAGTCGACTGGCCTCACAGGGCAGTCGGCTGCTGCTTTATAACTTCATTTTCTCAAAATAATTTTTATTTCGGAAAATACATGGGGGCAGTCGACTGGTCAATATAGCAGTCGACTGATTTTCAAACAGAATGCTTCTTAAAAAATAGCAGTCGACTGGTCATATAACAGACGACTGGTTTTGAAACAGAATGCATTTTGGCAAATAGCAGTCGACTGTCTCATATGTCATAACGTACTAAGTTTCGGGGAAACCTAATAGCTAGACACAAAATTATGGAGTCGCCACCAACCATTCTAACCTAGGTGTGATTGGTCACCTATTCAAACTAAAGATAAGGCTTGGTCTACGTTCAAATATACTAGGGTTCGGGAGTACGGTTACGTGTAGGGAAGGATTAGCACCCCTACAACGCCCATCCTAAAATGGTACCAACTAGTTTTAGGTTATCTTTACAATTTACCTTGTGTTTATATTAATTTCGATATGCTTATATATTGGGAATATTTCTAAGATTTTTCCATCAATTTGGCTCCAATCTTAAAAATCTCCCTCACCTCAAGATGTTCAAGGAGTCTCAATTGATTTTCTTGAATTCCATCGTCGGATCAATAAAATATTTTATGAAAATCTTATTCTTTCCAATTTTGGCTCTAATTTCGACTCCATATTAATCTCTATATTTTTTTAATCTTATCTATATATTTTATTTTTTTATTTTATTTATTTAGATAATAAATATGAATCACGGTTTATTAAAGATTTTCTTAAAAGCGTCCCATCAATTTGGCTCGGCTTAAAAGAAATCTTTTCACCTAGAAATTTACAAGGAGTCTCAATTGACTTTCTTGAAATTTCATCATCGGCATAATTCATACTTATTTTATTTTTATTATAATCTTGTCTTCATGTCACATTTATTTATTTATTTATTCATTCTTTTATTTATCTAATTTTTATTCATATTAATTTAAGCGTAGTCTTTATCTAATTTATATTTTGTTCATTTTATTTATTTACATTTATTTTAATCTTAAAATAAATATGAATTATATTTTATTGAAAATTCTCCCAAAAGTATTCCATCGATTTGGCTCAACTTAAGGAAGAATCCTCTCACCTAGAATTTCAAGGAGTCTCGATTGACTTTCTTGAAATTTCATCATCAGCATGATTCATACTTATTTCTTATTTTATTTTTATTGTACTCTTGTCTTTGTATCACCTCTATTTATTTACTTATGCATTCATTTATTATTTAATTGGTATTTAAATTTATTTAAGCTCAACTTATATTTTATTCATTTTGTTTATTTATATTTATTTAATCTTAAAATAAATATGAATTATGTTTTATCGAAAATTCTCCCAAAAGTATCCCATCAATTTGGCTCAACTTAAGGGAGGACCCTCTCACCTAGAAATTTCAAGGAGTCTCAATTGACTTTCTCGAAATTTCATCATCGGCATAATTCATACTCATTTCTTTATTATCTAATCTTATTAATTATTAATTACTTTCAGTCTAAGCTATTTCATTCTATTTATTTAATTTCTCATCTAATTTATATTCTCGTATTTATATTTATTTATCTATATTTATTTATATTTTATTCATATTTAATTTAATAAGAGTAAGCATGAATTATAATTTATCGAAAATTCTTTCAAAAGTATCCCATCGATTTGGCTCAACTTAAGAAAGAATTTCCTCACCTAGACATTTTTAAGATGTCACAATTGACTTTCTCAAAATATCATCATCAGTATAATTCATATTTATTTTTTTTATTTTTTTAATTGTCTTTATTTAACTATCCTTTTTAACCTTATCCTTCTATCTTTCTTATCAAAGTTTCTTTTATCATTTTTATTTTCTATCTAATTCCTATCTAATAAAATGAATATCATGCCAAATCATAAATCATCTATCATAATCCTATATTAAAGCACATCAATTAATCATGCAAAATTATACTATTTAATTAAATACTAGTTAGACATGCAAATCAAATTTCCCTATCATAACATTGTCAAGCAAACAAATCACATTATGCAAATACACAAATCAGTACAAAATCAATTACTCACTTTAATAATCATGCAAATTTATATCAATTAAAATTCTTCTTGACTTAATCAACATGCAAATTATCATTAAAACACATATCAATCTTTAGACCCATATATTAAACTATACATGATCACATAAATTGTATTTTTAAATTATCAAATTAAATGTTAGTATCTAAATTATTATAAAATTATAAAATTGATCAAACTATTTATTATCATGTATTAAAATACAACATTGTTAACAGATATCAATTAGTTATTAGGTTAAATTAACTTGTTAATTAAATATTAATTAATTAATTAATAAAACAAATAAAGGAAGAAAAGAAACCTGGATATTGATTAAGACCCCTTTTGCATTGTTTCTTGATTTCACGAGGATACCAGTAAAGTTGTGAGAGACGGAGGCAGCAAATGGAGAAGCAATGTAGCGAGGCAGTATGTTGCAACAAAGCAGAATCACACAGAAGCAAGAAACAGTGGTGAACTTTCGAACAGAGCACAGAGACAGCAGCGGTAGAAACTAACTTGCCCTTCCTGCTCACGTGCACCAGGAACTTTAGCTTTCTCTTTCACCCGAACTCAGCAACCAACGTGAACAGAGTAAATAAAGCTAGCAACAGTAAGAGGCAGTAGAGTGGTGCAGGTAACCTTGGATGAGACAAGCATTTTTTTCGTTTCTTTTTTATTGTTGCCCGTGTATTATTTCTGGAATTTTCTTCACTCAGCAGGGGTGACAATGGCAGTGATAAGCAATAGTGGTGACGATGAAGCGAGGCGGCATGAAATGGTAAGGAGTAGCGGAAGCGTGGAAACAATGGCTCGGTGAAGATGCAGTGGTGACACGATGAAGATGAATGGCAAGGTCAATAGCTTGAAGGCGGTGAAGATGAATACAGTGGTTGTGTAATGGGGTCTAAAGTGCCAAGAATGTGGCGTGAAAGTGGCAGCAAACAGAGAAGATGCAATGCAGAACTTGTTGAGACGTCCAGCAATGATTTAGATGAAGTAGCAGTAAAACAGGGGTGGGTTGTAGGCGTTCAGCTCCGACTATAAACTAGACGGTGGTTAGTGCGGCGGCGATGAAGATGGCGGCTCGACAGGAATCAGCGGTGGAAAGAGAGTGGCCAGCGTTGGAGAAGAATAGAACCACTAGAGGCAGTGTTCTGGGTCTGCTGGCAAGCTTAACGACTATCGCCAGGAAAGGAAGAGGCTCGAGCAGGCGGTGGCAGTGGTGGTCTTCTGGTTTGACGCAGGGAAGAGATGATAATGTAGGTGGCTTGGGTGAGGATGATGACCGTGATGATGGTGGTGCGAGGTAGGGCGGCAGTGGTGTGCAAGGCAAAAACGATGGTAGAGGGGTTGGCGTGGCAAGTGTGATGAAGCAAGATGATGGTGATGATGATACTCTGACCCTTTCTTCTCGTCCTCCACAGTCAAGAGTGCCTAAGGTTCTCTTCTAGGTTTTTTTCTAAGGTTTTCTCCTCAAGGTCTTTTTCTAAGGTTTTTCCTCAAGGTTTTTTCCTAGGGTTTTTTCCCTCCCTCCCCTTATTTTTTTTTGTCCTTTGTTTAAATAGACCTAGGTCTCCTTTTATTGTAGGTAATTCATAAAAATCAAGAATCTATCTTTTTAAGGAAATTTTATATCTCAAGAATCGGATATTAAATCCGATATTAATTCTGATTTTTCTTTCCACCAAATCCAAATTAATTCTTCATCTCTTAATAGTCTCATTTAATTTTACTTTTCTATCAAAATTAATTCTGATTTCCTTTCCTTTTTTTATATATTTTTTTAATCGAAAATAAAAATAAAATAAAAAAACAAAATCAAAATTTATTTCTAAATCTAAAATAAAATATATATATATATATAAACTAATTAATTAAAAATATTTGAAAAAGACCCGAACAAAAATGGTGTCTACACCATATAGCAGTCGACTGGTTTGAAACAGAATGCTTTTGGGTAAATAGCAGTCGACTGGCTTACATAGCAGTCGACTGGTTTGAATCAATTTTCGAAAAACGGCGTTTTGGTTGTCTCTAGGCAGTCGGCTGCTACTTAAGGCAGTCGGTTGCTACTTAAGGCAGTCGGCCGCTCCTAACCTAATTGGCACTAGAAGACAAGTCCAAAATGTCATTTTTCCTGCATGAAATCAGCTAGTGTTTCTTTCCAAACCACACACAAACATCATAAAACTTGCGGACATAGCCGCCTTACGTCCGTTACATAAATTTCTTATCTCGATTCCTTCGGAAACGCGAAATCACTTGGCGCATCAACCTTCGCTTTTCACCTCTTCGAATATGAAATTATCATATCAAGTTAGACCTTTAATTAATCACCATTTACATCTTGTACTAACTCAATACAACTCCTTATCATGAACGAAATTGACTAAATCATCTTCTTCTCTTACCTTCACTAGAGACCAAAATCTCAAACTTTGAGATCTCTTCCAATTCTTGGAATCAATCCACCAAACTTTGGATATCACTTAGTCTAGTTGCAAGGATCGTTTTTGGTTCAACCAACTAGTGGAATCGATGGGAGATTGAGGGGGTTTGTCAAGGTAACTATGGAGGAACTTGAGGAAAATTGGAAATGGAACGAAGGAGAAGGCTGGAAATGGGGCTGACGTTGGGTGATGGCTAGTGAAGATGACTCATGCACTTGCATTAAATGCCTCCCTATCTCTTTAATCATCTCAGCCATGCTTCCTTTGACTCAAGACTGTAGACACTTAATTTTGTCCGAAATAATAAATCTATTTAATCATTTGTTTGAATTTGTTAAAAAAAAAATACAAGAGAAAATCAGTATTAAAAAAAATAAGTAAATAAAATAAAAATAAATAAAATAAAAAATAAATAAAAAAATTGAGGTCGCCAGACTGGTGTTCGCCAGCCTTGAGGTCGCCAGACTAGTGTTCGCCAGCCTTGAGGTCGCCAGTTCGCAGGATGGTGTTCGCCAGCCTTGAGGTCGCCCGATCCCTGCTGTCTCACCAACTTCACTGACACCGACTGTGTAAAGTAATCATAATCTCTTAGAGATTTGATCCGCTTTTGTTGACTAAGGAATACATAAAAAGCTGCTCGAGGAAAAGAAAAAAGAAAGAAAGAACAATGTCAACAACACCGGCGTGAAGGCTGTCAAATAGCCACCCTAAGCTTAGCTTTGCTATCCTCGCCGACCTCTAGACAAACCTCATTTGGAGTGAAAGTCTTCTGAAAATTAATTTGCTCCGTTTTTATTGACTAAAAGTTGCTTGGAAAAGATGAAGAAGAAAGGAAGATCGGTTCCAAGATCCTCTGCAACTCTACATCCACATGGAAAAACCAAGAATGTCGAACAAGCATTTAAGAATGCTCAGAAAGAAACCAACGGAATAATGGATTATAGTCCCTGGTTTCAAAGATTTCATCTGATTTTCTTGACTAAAAACGTCTATAAATAAGCATGAAGAAGATCAGAGAAAAAAAAAAGAAACAGAGGAGAAGAACACAGAAAAACAGAGAGACAAAAAAAAAGAAACAGAGGAGAAGAACACAGAAAAACAGAGAGATAGGAAGAAAAGAAAGATAGGAAGAAAAGAAACAGAGGAGAAACACAAAAAAACGGAGAGAAAGATATACAGAGACAAGAAAATATTGAGAGAGACAGAGAAAAAGGGAGAACTCGACAGCAAAAATCTCAATTTCAGTTCTGGTGTGATTGGGATGGTGACTAGAGCAGCATAGAGGAAGCGTGGACGACGGTGAGCAGTACCCTTGTTTGTTACTGGGAAGAAGAAGGTGTGGTAGCGAGAGGCGACCTTTGTTGAACTAGCGGCGAGGAGAGCCTAAATAAAGAAAATTGAAAGGCGAGCTTGATAAAACTTACACGAGTCAAACACTGTAAGTATATTCTACATTCTTCATTTAAGAAATCTTAAATAAATCTCGTGTCTAGCTAAACATACCTCACCCAAATCTTATTCGTCATCCTTGCGGGCGAGCTCACTACACTAGTTCAATTGTATGGGTGAACTCGTTATGCATTAGTCCACATGTATGGGCGATCTAGTAGTTAGGCGATCCTGTTAGGAGCTAGTTCAATTTCTTTTTATGTGGAAGCTATCATGGGCGGGCGATCTAACTACAGTGGTTGGCAATCTCACTACGCATTAGTCCACGTGTATGGTGAACTATGTGGGCGGGCGATCTCACCATGCGTCCAACTGTATGGCGCAAGCCTTACTGAGTGGCGAGCTCTCCATGCCCTACTTGTATAGGGCGAGCTCTTATAGGTAACTTGTTTTTGGCGAGCCGTTTCACGGGCTAGCTATTAGGAAGAGTATTGGTTCGGGTGGATGGCGAGCTGTTTCACGGGTGACCTATTAGGAAGAATGTTGGTTCGGGCGGGCGAGCTAGTAAATTGAAAATAAATCTATAATTATAAATAATTTTTCAAATTTCACCAAAGTGTTGGAAAATTTTTAACAAAATTAATAATTTCAATTCTTTACATTCGATCAAAGTGTTGAAGGATGTTGAGAAATTTTTCACAAAAACTTATAAACGGAATTTGTCTAATTCAAAAATAAATTATTTTTTAAGAAGATAATAATAATGAAAATTTTTTTTAAAATGTTTATTTTCTTAAATAATAGTAGAAAATGAAAACTTAACCGATGCTAAAATTTTAGAATTTCGCGAGTGTGTGATATTTAGAAAATTCTTAAGTGAGAAGATATTTCTTCTAAATTTGACCAAAGTGTTGGAAAATTTATGGGAATAATTTTAATATCAAAGTTTTATTTATAAAAAAAATAACAATAAAAAATTAAATTTTAATAGTAAATTTTAATTAAATCCTTTCATAAATTTAATTAATCCGACGACGGAGCCTCTTCACAAGGATAAGTGTGTCCCGTGAATACTCTTGAGGTGCAAAATTACTTGGGAATTCGATCAAAGTGTTGAAAAATGTCAATATTTAAATAAATAATTGAATATTAAATAATAAAAAGAAAATTTTAGTTAAGAATAAAAGACCATTTAAATTAAGATTGCAAAAGATAAAACATGATTAATTGGTACCGTCCGTTGGACGAGCGTTGTGGGGGTGCTAATACCTTCCTCACACGTAACCGTACTCCCGAACCCAAATTTTGGAACGTAGATCAGTGTACTTATTCTTAGTTTTGAATAGGTGGCCAATCACACCTAAGTTAAAATTGATTGGTGGCGACTCCATAACTTTATGTCTAGCGATTAGATCCCCGGACAAAAATCGTTACGACAGCTTGGCGACTCCACTGGGGACTTTGAAGAGTCAAACCAGTAATTAATCATGTGATGTTTTAAGCCTTGGTTTAATGGTCTTAATTGGTGATAATGTTGTTTGCTTTTGAATTTTGTTAAGTGTGTTATTTTTTTTATACTTGGTATATTATCATTCATGAATTATTGGGGCATCTAAGATGAGAGTTATATGTTGGTATGTTCCTTCACACACACAACACGTGCATTTGCATGCATAAGCTCTAAGTCCCGAGCTTTGTCCTCTTTAGGAGGGAGTGAGTAGCTACATTCTCGTGAGGTAGTAACCTCCGCATGGACTAGCGAATAACTCCCACTCAAATTGAACCTTTTCCGTTTGAGCCTAATGGGCGAGGATCGGGGTGCCTTACTAGTCCTATGTGGACGTCAGTGAGGAACAATTTGGGAACCTGTTAGCCAAATGATAAAACCTGAACCATGCATATAGAAAAACCTAAGGTACCAACCTTAAGTTAGAATTATGCCAAAACCTTTAAGAACCTGAAGTTAGAAACACATGAAGGAGAGTGGTATTCGCATGTATGGGTGTTCATTTTGCTTTTTGAAAATAATATATTCATATACTTTACATACTTTAATTCATATGCACTCATGTTAATAGATATTATCACGAGAAGTTGTTGCTGCATGGCTAACTCTACATCCATGGAAAGTCAACCATCTCTTGAGTCCTTAGAGGAACCTTGCATCAGTCTGAAAACTAGATCAGAAGTAGCTCAGCATAAGAATGGAGACTGTCTACCAGCAAATTACATGTCTACTCTCCCAGAAAAAGTCTACCTCGACCTCAAGCAGAACAATTTAGAAGACTTGGGAAATATCTGGAAACAATGGGATTACCAAAGGAGGGAAGCTTTCCAAAGGAAATATGGGCACCTAGCACTCCTCTTGCCAGTGGTCATTGATAGCCAGCTCCTCAAAGCCATGACACAGTTCTGGGACCCTTCTTATAGGTGCTTTGTCTTTAATGAAGTGGACATGGTACCAACAATAGAGGAGTACTCTACATTGCTTTGCTTTAATATCTCAAAGACGAATCAAGATAAAGTTTACTGGAAAAACAAGAAGACCGACTACCGTAAAAAACTTGCCATGATGATGGGATTAGAGGTACAAGTCATTGATGCTCAAATCAGAACTAAAGGTGAAAATACTTATTTTCCTTGGACTTTCTTACGAGATTTCATCTGCAAGCATCTTGATGATGACCAGGGTATGAGATTGTTTGCCTTAGCCCTTTATGGTATGGTGGTATTCCCGAAGGTCATAGGTAGCATTGATGTCGCTATAGTAGACTTCTTTGAGCAAGTCGAACATAATGTCAATCCTACTCCAGCAATCTTAGCTGAAACTATTAGATCCTTAAGTTTTTGTCGACGAAAAAGAGAAGGACGCTTCATTGGATGTGCACAACTATTAACTATTTGGGCAAAAAGTCATTTTGAATGCAATGGGGGCAAGTTTTGTAAGCCGTTCATGTCTTTTCGGGTTCCTATTAAGGAGTTTTGTGAGAATAGTTGGCCTCAGCAAAAAACTAGAGACGAGTGGGTGCTACTCTTTCGAAGCCTCACTAGTAGTGGATTAATATGGAGAGCTCTTTGGATGCCATTTGATTCAGTGTTATATAGTTGTGGAGATGAATTCCGGGTGCCTCTCCTGGGCTTTTGGGGAGCAGTTAGCTACTCTCCTGTCATGGTGAGGCGTCAGTTTGGATATGAGCAGTTTGTCCCAGCAACCTTCGGCCTCAATAAAATAGAGTTCTCATACACAGAGGCCGATGCATCAATGAAGATTGCAAAAGCTATTCAAGCATGGAAGCGTACCAATAGGTTGGATGGAGGGAGACGTACTGACATTTCATCCCCAGAATACTTCGTGTGGCATGCAAGGCGAGGAAAGGATGTGGTCATTCCTCAGGTGAGCATACCCACTTGTCCTATAAAACCGATGTTTCAAGATCCAGTAATAGAGATAGAAAGGGCAAAGCGAAAACTTCAGGAAGAGAAAAACAAGCTGGAATGTGAAAACAAAAGACTCAAGCATGAGATGAAAAGTAATTCAGAGCATTGGAGCAAGAGGATCCAAGAAGAGCGCAATGAATGGAGGACACTATTAAAGGATATGAATAGTACAATCTCATCCACCACTACTGAATTGGGTCGTATACAAAGGGAAAATGAACAACTCCAAGCAAAGAGTCAAAACAATCTTGAGTACAAACAACTTGAAAATGAAAGAGCCCGTATGCAAGCTCAAATGCAAATGATGGGAAAGACGCTATCAGAATCTCAAAGCCATGTCATAGCACTCCAAGAAGAAGTTGACGACTTGCGAGTCTTGGCTGATGAACGCGAGGAATGGATACGTGCTCATTTTTTGCAACAACAACATCTGAAGCATTTATTCGAGCAAATTAGCATGGCTGCCAGGAAAGTTGAGGAAATGGAGGAAAGGGTGCGGGAGCTAAAGCCAGGAGTGAGTCCAATTATTGAGCATGGTCATCGTTTGTCAGAGTTCCTAGATGAAGCACAAGACCATTATCTGCAGGTTATGAACTTCTTGAGGAAACCAAGGGCTTAGAGATTAGACTTTTCATGGAAGTAGTTTGGACTTTTGTTATAAAATAACTTCTAAAAGTCTAATAAAAGAACCTTTTGTTAGTTATGTGGCAAATACTTCCCCATTTCATTCATTCATACATTCTTTCATAAAACATTTGCATGCATAAATGACTTTGTTTAAAAATAAAATAAACACGCCCTAATTCCAGAAGTTTTGGGTAATAAAGGTGTAAAGATAGCTCAACTAGCGAGAATTGCTAATCATCCATACAACACTCGTCAACAATCTAGGAATATGGAAAACGAACAACAAATGAGGATAGACAGAATGGAGAAAGCACAAGAGGAAATGAAGGGGAAAATAGTTGAGATGCAAGAAGATATGAGGAAACAAATGGTTGAAATGATGGAATTAATGAGAGGGATGACCAAAGGCAAAAATGTGGAGGAAACTTCTATAGCTAGAGAAGATGTGCATAATCAAGGAAATGGGTAAGAGGAGCCACTGTACCCTCCAGGATTTACCCCAACACATGTTCAACTTGGCCAAGAAGGCTACCAACGAGTGATACCGCCCCATGATGGTTGGCCTTATGCTTTTAGTGGGGTAAACCCACCAATAGGCCAATCTAATCAAGGGCAACTGGGATCAGGCCCTGAAGGCAATCCTATAGATGGTCGACCTTATGCTTTTAGTGGGGTAAACCTACCAATGGGCCAATCTAATCAAGGGCAACTGGGATCAGGCCCTGGAGGCAATCCTGCAGATCCTATTTTTGTTCCAAATCTTGATGACCCTAGTGAACAAGAAAAATTGAGAAAAGCAATCCCCGAAGTTGGTTCTGGAGTAGGGATAGAACATAAATATGACCTCCTAGAAGAAAGGCTTAGAGCAGTAGAAGGAAAGGACACATTTGGTAGAATTGATGCAGGAGAACTCAGCCTGGTGTCTGACCTAGTGTTCCCCCCAAAATTTAATACTCCTGACTTTGAAAAGTATGGTGGAACAACATGTCCATCAGCCCACATCACAATGTTCGTTCGGAAGATGGCGGGGTATACTCATAATG
This sequence comes from Heritiera littoralis, assembly GCA_031772115.1. Taxonomy (NCBI): domain Eukaryota; kingdom Viridiplantae; phylum Streptophyta; class Magnoliopsida; order Malvales; family Malvaceae; genus Heritiera; species Heritiera littoralis. Next base: position 900,041 of record JAPDPK010000109.1, on the reverse strand, counting down.
ATAAGTTGTTAATCCACTGTTTTCAGGACAGCCTCACTGGATCCGCTGCAAGGTGGTATGTCCAGTTAGACGGGAACCATATACATTCATGGAAAGATCTCGCTAGGGCATTTATGGCTCAGTATCAGCATGTGGTGGATACAGCTCCCGACAGGATGACACTCCAAAATATGGAAAATAAAGCCAGTGAACCTTTCAAAGAATACGCCCGGCGATGGAGAGATGTAGCTTCTCAAGTGCAACCATCTATTACTGAAAAGGAGACAACTATGTTGTTTATTAGTACTCTCCGGGAACCCTATTATGGTAAGTTGATTGGAAGTGCCACAAAAAGTTTTGCTGACATAGTAATCTCTGGGGAAATGATTGAAAATGCCATAAAGAATGGTAAGATAGAGGTACCCGATAGCGGAGGGTCCAAGAAGGGTGCAACATTCAAGAGAAAGGAAGGGGACGTCCATACTATGACCGTTGGAGGCCAACCACCTAGAAACCCCACCCCTTATTCTCCTTACTCGATTTATCCACCTTATTACCCACATGCAAACAATGTCACAGCAGGCCCATACCCATACCAATCAATTTCAAGACCAACATATACCCCCAATTATCGGCCGAGAGCTCCCAATTCACCAATCACATCCACATTAGCTCAACGACCTCCACCTGCCAACCCGCTAGATGACAATCAGAGAAGGCAAAAATTCAGTCGAGATAGGCAACATTTTGATCCAATCCCTATGACCTACACAGACCTTTTACCTTAATTAATCGAAAACCACTTCCTTGCACCAGTTTATATAGAACCTCTTAAACCTCCCTACCCTGCGTGGTATGATTCAAATGCCCACTGTGATTATCACTACGGGATTCCAGGTCATTCAACAGAAAATTGCACTGCTTTGAAACACAAAGTTCAAACTCTTATTAAGGCAGGAATATTGAATTTTGGGAAGAAGGGAGAACCAAGTGTAAGAAAAAACCCACTCCCCGATCATGATCATGAGGAGGGTAAAGTAAATGCCATAGTTAAAGAAAAGGATCGTTTGGTCAAGAAAAGCGTTTATGAGGTTAAAACACCAATGAAGGTGGTGTTCGACGCAATGGTCAAGGCAAAACTAATCCAGGTAGATGATGAAAAGATGCATAAAGAGGGAAAGTTTTGTGAGTTCCATAAGAATGTGGAGCATGAAATCCAAAATTGTCAAGAGTTTCGCCAAAAGGTGCAAGGGTTGATGGATGAGGGAATTGCAGAATTTTACGAAGAAGTGGAAATAGAATCAGTTAATGTCATCGGAAGAGAAACAGGTCCTGTTCGGTGGAAACCATTGACTATCTATTATGAGGACAAAGATGAGCCTATAATTGATTCAAAGCCAAAGTTTCAATTGCCAAGGATAACCATTGAGGTTCCAAGTCCTTTTTCATATAAGGACAATCAAGCAGTCCCATGGAACTATAACTGTAACATCACTACTAAAAGGTCAGTCAGTATCCCTTTGGCCACCACAACAAGCACTACAGTTGCAGTGGATATAACAGGCACCGGAGGAATCACTCGAAGTGGGAGATGTTACACGCCTGAAATGTTAAAGAAAAATCAAAAAGGAAAGGCTAAAGAGGGAGAAGATGAAGAAAGTAACAGAGAAATCCCTTTCGAGGGTGAAGAAAAAGAACTCCAGAAGCAACGAAGCAAACCGGTGTCTAAAAAAGAAACTTCAGAGTTCTTGAAATTCATCAAGCACAGTGAGTTCAACATAGTAGATCAGTTGAATCGTCTTCTAGCGCGCATCACTCTGCTTTCTCTATTATTGAATTCAGAACCCCACCGGGAAGCTCTTCTACGAGTACTCAATCAAGCATATGTACCTCATGATGTGTCAGTAGAAAAGATAGATCGACTTGTTGGAAATATCGTGGCAGACAATTTTATATCCTTCAGTGATGATGAGATTCCGCCTGATGGAAGAGGCAGTTACAAAGCCTTGCATATTACTACCACTTGCAAAGATTACATCCTACCTAGAGTCCTAATCGACAATGGCTCAGCTCTAAATGTTATGCCGCTAGGAACTCTGTCCAAATTGCCTGTGGATGAGTCGCATATGAGGAAAAGTCATATGGTAGTAAAAGCATTCGATGGTACACGTCGAAGAGTAACAGGGACCATAGAAATTTCAATTCAAATTGGCCCTAGTGTCTACAATGTGGAATTTCAAGTCATGGACATTAACCCTGCATATAATTGCCTTCTTGGGCGTCCATGGATACATTCAGCTGGAGCAGTCCCCTCGACTTTACACCAAATAGTCAAATTTATAATAGATGGAAAAATGGTAGGTGTAGTTGGAGAAGAAGATATGATTGCTACAGTTTCCTCCACTTCCCCATATATTGAGGTGAATGAGGATGCACCAGAATGTTCTTTCAGGTCCTTGGAATTTGTAAATGCTACATACATAGGAGAAGGATCTAAGATACCAATGCCACAGTTGTCCAACGCCATAATGTCGGGAATTCAACAGACTGTTGGGAAAGGGTGTTATGCTGGAGCAGGATTAGGAAAGAACTTGCAAGGGATAAAACGAGCTTTGACAGCAAAGGTGAAAGATGATAGATTTGGTCTTGGCTACAAGCCAACTGGGCTAGAGAGGAGAAAGTTTTTGGAAAAGAAAAGGGAAAGAAGAATGGCTAGATTTAAAGGGGTCGATGAGGAAAATGAGCCGATGGTGTTTCCCCCTCTAGAGGATGTCTTTCATTCTGTGGGATACATTTATCCAGACCTAGTAAAGGCTAACAAGGATGAGCTTGTTAAGGCGTTCGAGAATTTGTCTATCCATATGGTAAACACAAATAACGAAGACGTCCCAAGAAGTTCAGAAGTACGCCCTTGCCCGCCAGGCTTTCAGCTGAGGAATTGGCATTACATCGATCTTCCTGTTATCACTAAATCTCTGCCAAAGTAATTCAATAAGTAAAGCCTGATCACCCCTACCCAAAGGTATCAAGGTCTCTTATGTAGGGCTATTTCTATTTCAATAAAATCTGGCCTTTTGTCATACCTTTTTTTTCATGTGAATTCTTTCATTTGCATCTTTTCTGCACATGCATATTCGAGTCCATCTACATTTTGCCAACTTTTGCCCTATATGTAGGTACCCAAACAATGAATATGAAGGCCATTGTGATGATATTCCGAAACCTGATTTTGAAAGAACTGTTTGTGCTGGTGAATTTAATGAAGAAGAGGGTATTGATGATGATACATTGCCTTCTGAACTTACAAGACTGGTGGAACAAGAAGAAAAGCAAATTATACCCCATCAAGAACCCATTGAGACCTTAAATTTGGGGAGTGACGAAGTAAGAAAAGAGGTTAAAATCGGCACATTTCTATCATCGTCCATAAGGAAAGAGCTGATAAGCTTACTCCATGAGTATGCCGATGTGTTCGCATGGTCGTATCAGGACATGCCGGGTCTGAATTCTGATATTGTCGTTCATAAGCTACCAGTAAGATCAGAATGCAAGCCAATTCAGCAAAAGTTGAGGAGAATGAAGCCTGAAATGTTGCTAAAAATCAAAGAAGAAGTCAAGAAACAGTTTGATGCGGGATTCTTAGAGGTGGCAAAATATCCTGAATGGGTAGCAAACATTGTTCCAGTTCCTAAAAAAGATGGAAAGGTGCGAATGTGTGTGGATTATCGTGATCTAAATAGGGCCAGTCCAAAAGACAATTTTCCCCTGCCACATATTGATACCCTAGTCGACAACACAACTGGACATTCTTTATTTTCTTTTATGGATGGTTTCTCGGGTTATAATCAAATCAAAATGGAGCCTGAAGATATGGAAAAGACCACTTTTGTGACTATGTGGGGAACATTTTGTTACAAGGTCATGCCATTTGGGTTGAAAAATGCCGATGTAACTTACCAAAGAGCCATGGTAACCTTGTTTCATGACATGATGCATAAGGAGATAGAAGTCTATGTTGATGATATGATCGCGAAGTCCCAAAAAGAAGAAAATCATGTTGCCAACCTTAAAAGGTTAGTTGAAAGGTTGAGAAAATTCCAACTTAAGCTCAACCCGGCCAAATGTACTTTCGGAGTGACATCAGGAAAGCTATTGGGATTTGTAGTCAGTGAAAGAGGTATAGAAGTGGATCCCGATAAGATACATGCCATCCAGAATTTATCACCGCCTCGTACCCAAAAGGAGGTAAGAGGATTCTTAGGAAGATTGAATTACATCGCACGTTTCATCTCCCAACTCACTGCTAAATGTGATCCAATCTTCAAACTCCTTCGAAAACGGGACCCAGGAGAATGGAATGACGAATGCCAAATAGCATTTGATAAGGTTAAAGAGTACCTTTCGAATCCTCCTGTGTTGGTGCCACCTGTGCCAGGGAGACCCCTCATCTTGTATGTAACTGTGCATGAAAATTCCATGGGATGTGTGCTGGGGCAACATGATAAAACTGGGAGAAAAGAGCAGGCTATTTATTATTTGAGCAAGAAGTTCACTGACTATGAAGCCAGATATTCTTCGTTGGAGAAGATGTGTTGCGCTATGGCTTGGATAGCTCGTAGACTAAGACAGTACATGCTTTATCATACCACATGGCTAATTTCAAAATTGGACCCTATTAAGTATATCTTCGAGAAACCTTCATTATCCGGGAAGATAGCAAGGTGGCAAGTGTTGCTTTCCGAGTATGACATTGTCTATATGACTCAAAAGGCCATTAAAGGTAGTACGATTGCTGATTTTCTCGCAGATCAAGCTGAAGAAAAGTATGAACCAATGGATTTTGATTTCCCTGATGAGGATTTAATGGCCATATCACAAATAAATGATGAAGGTTCCGCAGAAGAACTTGTTTGGAGAATGTACTTTGATGGGGCATCTAATGCTTTCGGGCACGGTATTGGGGCAGTTTTAGTATCCCCTGAAGGAGATTGTTGTCCATTCACTGCAAAATTGGATTTTGACTGCACTAATAATATGGCAGAATACGAGGCTTGTGTCATGGGACTCCGAGCTGCAATCGACAAGGGTGTTAAAATACTGGAAGTATATGGAGATTCAGCCTTGGTCATTTATCAGTTGCGAGGTGAATGGGAAACAAGAGATTCAAAATTGGTCCAGTATTGTGAGTTTGTGACCGATCTAGTTAAACATTTCAAGAAAATTTGTTTTAAGCATTTGCCTCGAGAAGAAAACCAAATGGCTGACGCATTGGCTACGCTGGTTGCGATGTTCAAGGTAAATTCAGGTGCTAAAATTTATCCCATCAAGATGAGCATACGTGGATCACAAGCACATTGCTCAAATGTAGAAGAAGAGATAGATGGGAAACCATGGTATCATGATATATTGCAATACATAAAGCATCGCCAGTATCCAGAAGGCGCATCAGAAAATAACCAAAGGACTTTGAGAAGAATGGCCATGGAATTCTTCCTTGATGGTGAAATTTTGTACAAAAAGAGGAAAGATCAAGTGTTGTTAAGATGCTTGGATGCCATAGAAGCCAAAAGAATACTCAAAGAAATTCACGAAGGGGTTTGTGGATCTCATGCAAATGGTCACATGATGGCTCGACAAATTATGAGGGCTGGATATTATTGGATGACAATGGAAAGTGATTGCATCAACTTTGCTCGAAGTTGTCATAAATGTCAAATATATGCCAGTAAGATAAATGCCCCTCCCACATCCTTACAGGTCATGACAACTCTTTGGCCATTTTCTACATGGGGAATGGATGTGATTGGACCAATTACCCCTAAAGCTTCAAATGGACACCGCTTCATTTTGGTAATGATTGATTACTTCATGAAATGGGTGGAAGCAGCATTTTATGCCAGTGTGACAAAGTCTGTAGTGTGTAAGTTTTTCAAGAAAGAGATAATTTGCCGGTATGGGCTACCAGAAAGGATTATTTCAGACAATGCTCTAAATTTCAACAATAAGTTGATTGAGGAAGCATGTGCCCAATTTCATATTAAGCATCACAATTCGGCGCCTTATCGACAAAAAATGAATGGAGCTGTCGAAGCTGCGAATAAAAATCTCAAGAAGATCATTCAGAAGATGACAGATACATACAAAGATTGGCATGAGAAGTTGCCTTTTGCTCTGCACGCTTACCGTACATCAGTTCGCACATCCACAGGAGCCACCCCGTTTTCATTAGTATATGGGATGGAGGCAGTTTTGCCTATTGAAGTGGAAATTCCTTCTTTGCGTGTCCTTATGGAAGTTGAATTGGACGAAGCTGAATGGGTCCGAGCCCGGTATGAGCAATTGAACCTTATTGAGGAAAAAAGACTCAAAGCGCTATGTCATGGGCAATTGTATCAGAAGAGGATGATGCGAGCACATGACAAGAAGGTTCGTCTCAGAAATTTTCGAGAAGGGGATTTGGTTTTGAAAAAGATTCTACCCAATATCCTTGACCCGAGGGGCAAATGGACTCCAAATTAGGAAGGCCCTTTTGTAGTAAGAAAAGCATTCTCAGGAGGAGCATTGATTTTGGCAGAAATGGACGGAAGAGACCTTCCCAATCCAATAAATGCTGATGCAGTAAAGAAATATTATGCATAAAAAAAAAAAAGAACAAAAAAAAAGAGAGAAAAGAAAAAAATAAGGAGGGGTTCAAGGCGAAAACCCAAAAAGGGCGATTTGAACCCAAATAGGAGCGTTTAAGTTGAAAACCCGAAAAGGGCGACTTAGACAGAAAGCAATGGTGCATGAGGTTGGTAGCCAAATATCTTACATGCTCATAAGCAAAGAGGGCAGAGTTCAGTTTGAGGTATTCTCCGAAGTTTAAAGCCATCGGTTAGACAGTGAGGTCAAAAGAAGGTTTTTGGATTAATTCACAATGATCAGAATAATTATTGTAAGGGCATCCTCATGTGGAACTTTGATCAACCATTTCATTGTATCTGTTTAAATTGCCTTCCATTTGAATAAGAACCCATTTCTCTTTTGTTGTCTTAACTTAACACTCATTTTTTCTCTTGCCCATCTTTTGAAAGATATTCACAATTGTAGTATGTCTCATAGTCCACTTACTTTTCGAATTACTTAAAAGAGATTTAACAATAACAAGAGTGAGATGTAAAGGAGGAAAAATATGATGGTACCAGCTGAATGATGATTAAAGGAAGTTTGAGATTAAGTGATGAAATTTAGTTGGCATAACACAGGATTAAGAATGAATGAATGCAAAGGTTGAAGGTCATCTTGGGAGAATGATGAAAAGAAAAGGAAAAGAAGGAAAAAGGGCATAAGATTGTGAAACTCGGAATTTATCTCATAATAGGTGTTGCATCCCTTTAAGAAGCATACACATTTTATATACACATCCCTAAAAATTGTGCAATACATCTCATTAATCATTTGTGACATCATCCCTATGAGAATATTTGCATCACGATAATGCAATAGTACATGTGAATAAAACCCCTTAGGTAGGATTTGGGTATATAACTAGCCAGACATAGAGTTACCTTTAGATAGGAAAAGGCTAAATTATGATCAATCAAGAACCTTCTACGAATATGCAGTTTATTTTTCAAAGTCGTGAGCCTCTTGAAAGAGAGGAGCCCGGTTTATTTTCAAAAGTCGTGAGCCTCTTGAAAGAGAGGAGCCCGGTTTATTTTCAAAAGTCGTGAGCCTCTTGAAAGAGAGGAGCCCAGTTTATTTTTCAAAGTCGTGAGCCTCTTGAAAGAGAGGAGCCCAGTTTATTTTTCAAAGTCGTGAGCCTCTTGAAAGAGAGGAGCCCAGTTTATTTTTCAAAAGTCGTGAGCCTCTTGAAAGAAAGGAGCCCAGTTTATTTTTCAAAGTCGCGAGCCTCTTGAAAGAGGAGCCCAGTTTATTTTTCAAAGTCGTGAGCCTCTTGAAAGAGAGGAGCCCAGTTTATTTTTCAAAGTCGTGAGCCTCTTGAAAGAGGAGCCCAGTTTATTTTTCAAAGTCGTGAGCCTCTTGAAAGAGAGGAGCCCAGTTTATTTTTCAAAGTCGTGAGCCTCTTGAAAGAGAGGAGCCCAGTTTATTTTTCAAAAGTCGTGAGCCTGTTGAAAGAGAGGAGCCCAGTTTATTTTTCAAAAGTCGTGAGCTTCTTTAAAAAGAGGAGCCCAGTTTTTTTAGTCACTCACCTCTCGAGAGAGGAGCCAAATTAAAGTGAAGAACTTTTGGTAAGAAGAAGATTGCAGACCATGAACCGGACAAAATTGTTGTCTATTGTCTTTGCCCTATTCCTGATTCTCAGCAATGCGCAAAGAGGGGTAACTGTAGACACTTAATTTTGTCCGAAATAATAAATCTATTTAATCATTTGTTTGAATATGTTAAAAAATAAAATACAAGAGAAAATCAGTATTAAAAAAAAAGTAAATAAAATAAAAATAAATAAAATAAAAAATAAATAAATAAAAAAATTGAGGTCGCCAGATTGGTGTTCGCCAGCCTTGAGGTCGCCCAATCCCTGCTGTCTCACCAACTTCACTGACACCGACTGTGTAAAGTAATCATAATCTCTTAGAGATTTGATCCACTTTTTTTGACTAAGGAATACATAAAAAGCTGCTCGAGGAAAAGAAAAAAGAAAGAAAGAACAATGTCAACAACACCGACGTGAAGGCTGTTAGACAGCCACCCTAAGCTTAGCTCTGCTATCCTCGCCGACCTCTAGACAAACCTCATTTGGAGTGAAAGTCTTCTGAAAATTAATTTGCTCCGTTTTTATTGACTAAAAGTTGCCTGGAAAAGATGAAGAAGAAAGGAAGATCGGTTCCAAGATCCTCTGCAACTCTACATCCATATGGAAAAAACCAAGAATGTCGAGCAAGCATTTAAGAATGCTCAGAAAGAAACCAGCGGAACAATGGATTATAGTCCCTGGTTTCAAAGATTTCATCTGATTTTCTTGACTAAAAACGTCTATAAATAAGCCTGAAGAAGATCAGAGAAAAAAAAAAGAAACAGAGGAGAAGAACACAGAAAAACAGAGAGACAAAAAAAAAAGAAACAGAGGAGAAGAACACAGAAAAACAGAGAGACAGAAAGAAAAGAAACAGAGGAGAAACACAAAAAAACGGAGAGACAGAGAGAAAAGAAAGAAAGATATACAGAGACAAGAAAATATTGAGAGAGACAGAGAAAAAGGGAGAACTCGACAGCAAAAATCTCAATTTCAGTTCTGGTGTGATTGGGATGGTGACTAGAGCAGCATAGAGGAAACGTGGACGACGGTGAGCAGTACCCTTGTTTGTTACTGGGAAGAAGAAGGTGTGGTAGCGAGAGGCGACCTTTGTTGAACTAGCGGCGAGGAGAGCCTAAATAAAGAAAATTGAAAGGCGAGCTTGATAAAACTTACACGAGTCAAACACTGTAAGTACATTCTACATTCTTCATTTAAGAAATTTTAAATAAATCCCGTGTCTAGCTAAACATACCTCACCCAAATCTTATTCGCCATCCTTGCGGGCGAGCTCACTACACTAGTTCAATTGTATGGGTGAACTCGTTATGCATTAGTCCACGTGTATGGGCGATCTAGTGGTCAGGCGATCCTGTTAGGAGCTAGTTCAATTTCTTTTTATGTGCAAGCTATCATGGGCGGGCGATCTAACTACAGTGGTTGGCAATCTCACTACGCATTAGTCCACGTGTATGGTGAACTATGTGGGCGGGCGATCTCACCATGCGTCCAACTGTATGGCGCAAGCCTTACTGAGTGGCGAGCTCTCCATGCCCTACTTGTATAGGGCGAGCTCTTATAGGTAACTTGTCTTTGGCGAGCCGTTTCACGGGCTAGCTATTAGGAAGAGTATTGGTTCGGGCAGATGGCGAGCTGTTTCACGGGTGACCTATTAGGAAGAATGTTGGTTCGGGCGGGCGAGCTAGTAAATTGAAAATAAATCTATAATTATAAATAATTTTTCAAATTTCACCAAAGTGTTGGAAAATTTTTAACAAAATTAATAATTTCAATTCTTTACATTCGATCAAAGTGTTGAAGGATGTTGAGAAATTTTTCACTAAAATTTATAAACGGAATTTGTCTAATTCAAAAATAAATTATTTTTTAAGAAGATAATAATAATGAAATTTTTTTTTAAAATGTATATTTTCTTAAATAATAGTAGAAAATGAAAACTTAACCGATGCTAAAATTTTAGAATTTCGCGAGTGTGTGATATTTAGAAAATTCTTAGGTGAGAAGATATTTCTTTTAAATTTGACCAAAGTGTTGGAAAATTTAGGGAAATAATTTTAATATCAAAGTTTTATTTATAAAAAAAATAACAATAAAAAATTAAAATTTAATAGTAAATTTTAATTAAATCCTTTCATAAATTTAAGGATAAGTGTGTCCCGTGAATACTCTTGAGGTGCAAAATTACTTGGGAATTCGATCAAAGTGTTGAAAAATGTCAATATTTAAATAATTGAATATTAAATAATAAAAAGAAAATTTTAGTTAAGAATAAAAGACCATTTAAATTAAGATTGCAAAAGATAAAACATGATTAATTGGTACCGTCCGTTGGACGGGCTTTGTGGGGGTGCTAATACCTTCCTCACACGTAACCGTACTCCCGAACCCAAATTTTGGAACGTAGATCAGTGTACTTATTCTTAGTTTTGAATAGGTGGCCAATCACACCTAAGTTAAAATTGATTGGTGGCGACTCCATAACTTTATGTCTAGCGATTAGATCCCCGGACAAAAATCGTTACGACAAAGACCATTTGACCCTCATTTAATTTCTTCTTTTCCTCCTCCTCATCACAGCCACTTATCCATTTAATTACCAAATAAAAATCTGATTTTATTTTCTTTCATACTTCAATTATTTTCCTGATATCAATTAATTTATTTGACTTATTGACATTCAACTTTATTATTTCTTCTATATTCCATTCATCAATCATACATTATTCATACATCAATTTCACATCAACTTCATATTCATTTAATCATATTAGATTGAAATACTTTACAAACATGGAGGAATACATGGAAATTGGGTATTTCACAGGAGCACAGGCGTCATCCCCTCTCCATGACAGTGGCGAGATTGGTGAAAATGGTGGTGATTTGGTGGGTTATAGCTTACCCACCAAAGGTTAGTTTTTCTCCTTTTTGTTATTGTGCTAATGGGCTTTGGTGGATGATTTGGTTCCAACAATTGGCATCAGAGCTTATCCACTTTAAAGCCATTAGCCATTTTCGAAGAAAAAATGAAAATCTGTGATTTTTTTTTATTTTTGCGCATTTTCGAATTTTATGATACCCATCCGATTTTCACGTGTTTTTGGCTTAAAAATTACAGATTTATTGTTGTAGAGGATTTTAGGATGAAAAATCCATTTATTTTGGACTGAAAATGATTGAAATGGAGAGACAAAACGTCGGGTCGGGTCAAATGACCCATTTTCTGCAACTCGCCCATTCTGGGCGAGGAAGACGCGCGCCCGATAACCCCAAAAGAGGCGCCGTTGGCGCCAAGATAATGAGGCGGGCGCGTGCCGCATATGGAAAATAAAAAAAAAAATTTGGCTCGATTTTGGGCCTTTACTGCTGGGCCATTTTTTTAGGTGTTTGGGCTGCCCTTTTTTTTTGGGCCAACGGTTTGGGCTCTTTCTTGTGTTTTTGGGGCCGAATATTTAGTTTATATTGAGTTGTTTTTTTGTTTTGTTCTTAGGCCAATTTTTGGTTTTATATTTTAATGGGCCAACCATTATTAAAATAAAATGAAATAAAATAAAAGGCTATTTGTTTTATGTTAATTAAGCTTTAACATTTAATTTATTTAGGCCAAATTAATTTTATTGTATTGTGGGCATTTATTTATTTATTTTTATTAGTTGGCCATTTAGTATTAATTTAATTTTGGGTAATTAAATTAGTTAATTTTAGGGTCATTTTGCCTAATTAATTTAGGGCCATGTTGATTAATTAATTTTATTTGGCTATTAAATTTAGATTAATTTATGGCTATTTTGCATAATTAATTAAAAGGCAATTTTAGATTATGATTTTAATGGCCATTTTTTGATTAATTAATTATGGGCCATTTGATTAATTATTTTGGACAATTTTGGCCATAAGCCAAATTTTATTTAATAGCCATAATTAATTGTGAAGCCCAAAATTAATGTAATATAAGTGAATTTTGGAGGAATTAATTTTGGAGTAATTTCTAGAAATTTAATTACTCATTTAATTCATAATTCACTTAATTTTGAAATATGGACTTATGCCCATAAATTACTAATATTTGGCCTAATTAAATAAGTTTAAATAGATTATTTGGGTATTTTGTTGAGCCATTTTGGATTATGGTTTACCCATTCGTTAATAATTTATTTAAACAAATAAACTCTCTAAAATTGATATTACCTTATTATTTGAATATTCACATTTATGTGAAATTAATTTAATTAATTGATATTTGATCTAAAATTACTACATATGCTTCAGGAATTGCATATTTTAGATGTGGTCAATTTTAGTCAATTAATTATATGAAAATTCTTAAAATTATAAATCATTAATTGGAGTGACTAGTACTTGCCTATTGCAGGAATAGTCATGAAGATTTTTTGACGATTTATTCTGATAATTTTAAGGATATAATAATAAGGCAATGCATAGTGATAGTTGCAGTTGCATAAATTTACTGAGGTCTCTAGAAGTGGTTAGTCTCTCCCTGTCGGATTGTTAGTTGCTTTTAGAGATACTTGGGATTGAGAGGATTCTAGTTGGGATATGACACGGTCTTCCTACCCTGTCGGTGGGCTATCATTCAGGTTGTATTCAACTAGTTTTGTCTTATCCTCGGTAGTGTATTGTGGAATTTATCGAGTCATTCCACTGGCCTCCATATTGTGCAACTATCACATATCAAATCTCTAGTAAGATCAAATTAGATAGATAGTATGAATTATTCTTTACGGTTAGGGACATATTAAACTAGGAAGTAGTCCCGAGAGTCGATCTATCTTTTATACCCAATAATGTGAGCTCTTTGAGGACAAAATATTTGAAATTTTAGGAACACTCAAGTGAAAATTCTCTGATTATATAAGGTATACCATGAAAGAGTACATCAGAGGAAGTGTTCCAATTAGGAATAACCAAGAAGTATTTATGGATGCCATTAGAAAATAGTTCGCATAAGATTGACAAAGGTTGCTATAGGATTTTGATTCCATATATGACAGATTCAGTACGACTTCCTTCTGGGGTAGAGAGTGGGAGATCTTCTAAATTTGCAGATCTCATTTAATGCAGAAGGAAGTATGACATTTTAATATCAAATTGATATTGTCATTAAAAATGGGAGATCTCATTTAATGCAGAAGGAAGTATGACATTTTAATATCAAATTGATATTGTCATTAAAAATGGGAGATCTTTCAAGTCAATAGATCTTAGCCATAATGATGACATATGCCAATATTACTGCCAAAGGAAATATTATTAAGAGGTCTCAATAAAAGGTCATTTTAGAAGAAGAAATTTGCCAAGTTTGCTTCCCATTCTAGTTTCACAAACACCTCTAAATATCAATGTGTGTTACTTCTGTAATAATCCTGGGCACAAGAGGTAGATTGCAAGAGTCCTTTAAATTGGGATTTGTGTAAAAGGCATTTTGTTAGCCTTTTCATTTTGAATCCAATCTAGAAGATATGCCCTCTAACTATTGGTGTTTGGATACCGGTGCTATCATTGATATAGCCATAAGCAACCGGAGACAGAATAAGGGAAAATTGTTGTGAATTGGGGTTATAGAGTTAGAATCCATATTGAAAATATAGCCAGATTGTTGTTACATTTTGAAGATAATTTTGGAACGAATGTCAGTTTATACTTTTCATTTTGATAACAGAAAAGTATTTTGCTTAGTAACAACATATATATTGATTTTGGCATTCTGTGTGATGGATACACAATGAACTTGTACCTCCAATATTAGGCAAATTTTCTTCATTTGTGAATGATGTGACTATCGATTCTGATTATAGTAGAATAGATAAGAAATCTATCAAGTAGTGGCGTAAGAGTTAGGGACATTTTGACGCACATGTTGGATTGCATTAAGAGAAATCTTACTGCTAATATTAAGGACATGATTAGCAGATATTGAGATGATTAGGAGCTGATATATACCGACATTTGTAAATCATATTCACATACTGTATTCAGTGGATATAAGTGTTTCATCACCCTCACTAAAGACCATTTTGATTTTGGTCATATGGAATAAAAGATCTGATCTTGTAGAGGCCTTAGGCATTCTGATTAATTCCCCTGCACTGCTTAAGGCAATGATCAGACAGTAGTGATGAATGTTATGCTCGGTATAATGAAGCTAGGCGAAATTATATACCGGTTTTCGATTAAGTGCACTATAAGATTATATATTGACGCCTAGTGTACAGTGCTTGGAATATTGAAACAGAATGAGATTACAGTTGCAGTCAATCGTACATTTTGATCTAGTACGATTTATGTTAATCACTCCAAATCTTTAAAATTCGGGTGGAGTGAAATTAAAACTGCAATTCACATTCAAAGTTGATCTTCAAGCAAGACCAGTTCCTAAATGCATCACAAGTTATAGTCAGACATTAAGCCGATTTTATGCTACTTCTCATGTTTAGGGTTATAGGGTAAAACAAAAGAGCTATAACCCACAGTCAAGCAAACTTGACGAGAAAACTATCAGTGGCAATTCTGTTAGCTTTTATATCGGCTAGAAAAATTCTAGATTTTGTTTTCTGATTATGTGAAACTAGAATTATTGAGTCTGATAATGCAATCTATTTAGTGGATGACTTAAAGAGTGGGAGTTGTGAACCCCACAAGGTCATTATTAAGATACATTTTGTTGTGCCATTCCCATATATGCATCGTCTTTTAATAATGAGAAGCCACAAACAAAGGAATCAATGATTGATCCCAATACCATATTTCGAACCTGTACCTGACTTTACAGAAGAACATGAATGTAAGATTCATGTGTCTTCTAATTCTGATGTTTGTCAGGAGACTATTATGATCTGAACTTTAAGAGTTGAATATTAGTCACGCAGGATAAGTAAGCATCTATGTTGCATAAAGATGCATGGGATCTATTTCTGTTGTCACATCATTGTAGACCAAGTGAAACCCTTAAGATCAGGCTGAAAATTTTAAAGCTAAATTTAGCTAAGGCTTTAAATAAAGCAACCTAAAAGATTGTGGTTCCTAAGGTGGAACATATAGTTTGCAAACTCAAGGAGTTCATTTATGAATATTAAAAGGCATCCAGATTGTAATATATAAAATTTAATGAGATTGTCATTTTGAGGAGAACATTATCGTTTGATAATTGGATCCATTGCGAGGTCAGTGGGAGTTATGTGCTTATTGTGCTCTAAATTGATGATATCAAATAGTAGTTTATAGCACTGACCTATTGTATGAGACATTCCATGTCGTCATGTCACTTTTGGATGAAGAATCTAAGTGAGGCTCTATTTCGTTTTAAGGATTGAGATTCTT
The DNA here is from genome assembly GCA_031772115.1 of Heritiera littoralis. Lineage (NCBI taxonomy): Eukaryota > Viridiplantae > Streptophyta > Magnoliopsida > Malvales > Malvaceae > Heritiera > Heritiera littoralis. The sequence continues at coordinate 884,467 of JAPDPK010000109.1, read as the reverse complement.
CATGACATATCAATAGGCATACATTATTGGTCTCATAGAACCTACACTGGGTATTAAGTAGGTTTATTGTATATTGTTCTCCTATTAAGGTGCCATTTATTGAAAAGTGACATATTGTGAAATTCTCAAAGTCCTCAAAGTAAAAATAAAAGAGCTCATATCGAGTGTTGTGTATGCCTTATTATGGGTAATCAAGCTTATACACATTTGGACATTGTGTATGTTATAGGTGTATTTTGGAGATACTTGAGCGATCCTGTAATAGAGAACTGGAAGTTATAAAGAGAGTATTCGGATATTGACAAATATGACATTTTCAGTTTGGTCAGATATTTTGATGTTAATTTTGCAAGCTATCCAGATATTGAAAATTATTTTGGTTATATATATATATATATATATATATATATATTTGTGGATATAAAGAAGCTGTATTTTGGAAAGTATAAGGTAAACACTTACAGCATCCTTGATTATGGAGGCTAAATATGTAGCATGTTGTAAAGCTACTTGATGGGCCATTTAGGCTGCAGAATTTCATTTCAGGGTTGATTTTCTGTGATTGCCATTTCGAAGTCCTGGAGATGTACTGTGGTAATGTTGCAGCAAGTATTTTCTTTCTCAAAATACTAGGAGTTCCTCACACTCTAAATATTTTGATATCATCATTCGATTTTGTTAGAGAGAAAACAATGGAATCCATTACTTGATTGGATTATAGAGCACATGTTTTAAAGAGCTCATTCTATCTAACTGAAAGTTTGGCTGCTAAAGTGCTTTGACGACATAGCACTTATATGAGGCATATTGTGCCATTGCCGTATTAAGTTAGTGGGAGCTCTATGTAATGAAATCAGTTATAACTGTATTAATGGATTCCCCACTTGCCATATATGCATATTTTGTTTGCGCACATTTTGATGAATATGGCATTCTGTTGGATGAGACATTCGATATTAGTCTCATATGCTTCCATTGAAGCAAGGCATCATTTGGTTTAGATGAATGGACCTAATGGAAATGGATATTGATTTTGCTTCTCATATCATTTCCATTTCACACTAATACTACTATTTTTGTTGCAGTCTTTATAAGTTTACGCATTTGTACCCTGTCGGTATGATGCATTTTGAGGCTTATAAAAGGCTTGTTGTTGTTAAAGTATGTATGAGTCTACACATTTGTACCCTTTCGGTACAATGTATTTAGAGGGCTTACAAATATATACTGAGATTATATGATATATTTTGTTAATTAACTTAATTGTCCAAGTGGGAGAATGTTGAATTATCTCATTAAAGTGGACTAATTAAGTATAATTAATATCATATAATTGATTGGTAGTATATTTTATGTATAGTGTGACCATAATATATACGTAATATATTTATATTATACATGTATTTATCCTTAATGGGACAGATATAATACATGAATTATGATATGGGAGGTCCCTGCCCTTGGCACATATATATAAGCTACAGGATGGCCCATTGATCACTGTAGCATTTTAGTTGAGCTGAACAAGGGCAGCTCTCTCCCTTTCTCTCATTTTCTCTTCCTCTCCTCACCATCATTTTCTTCACATTGGCAGCTCCACCAGTACCGGCGGACCTCCGGCGGAGCACCGGCGTCATCTCCTCTCCATGACAGTGGCAAGATTGGTGAAAATGGTGGTGATTTGGTGGGTTATAGCTTACCCACCAAAGGTTAGTTTTTCTCCTCTTTGTTATTGTGCTAATGGGCTTTGGTGGATGATTTGGTTCCAACACAATCTTCCCAAACTTACTGCGACAAGGATTAATTGTTCTTTTATAATCATGGGTTTATTGACAGTATGTTTCATGTCAAATATTTCAGCTACAGTGAATTAAAAAACTATTAATAAGAAACAAAAAAGAAAAGGGAAGGTACATTGCTTGGCTTCATGAAAGATTGCCAAAACATAAAACAGTTCACAAACCCAACTCCCCTCGATCAGTACAACTGAAATAAATCCCTTATTAATGATCAGAATCCTAGGCGTTGGGAGTCATTGTTACTATTTAAATAGAGAGGAAAAAGGAGGATCAGAGGAAAATGCATGAGTTTTGAAAATTGAGTATAGATTGGATTGGCATGGTTTGGCCCTCTCTTCGAATGGAGCTCAGTGCCTGAGAGGCGACACATAATGTTAGCAAATTGTGGCATTGGCCCTAGAAATCAAAGCCAAGGTCAGGGCCAGATTTCTATTTTGTAGTGTGCCAGGTACAGTCTTGTCCTTTGTCAATTTTATGAGCACTCTGACACAATCCCTTTGCAAATAGGTAGAATTCACTACCACGTGCGTCTTGTGTTTTGGATAAGATTTCTCTTTTAATATAATCCAAAATTCACTTAAAAAACAAAGAATAAAAGGTATAGGTTAGTGAGGATGTCTGTTCGGTTGATTCAATTAATTTCAAGTGGAATTGATCAAAATTGAATTAGTTTAATTTTGTTTCATTAACTGAATAAAAATTTTTAATTTCAAAATTTCAAAACTAAATTTAATTAATAAATGAAATTAACCAAAATAATAAAATGCATTTAAGTTAAATCATTAAATTTTCTTATTTGAAACAATTAAATAATATCATTCAATAAAACATTCAAATACCACAATATTAAGATAAAAACTCTATCAACATTGAATTTAAAACATCATCTAAATTTCAAAAATTAATAATATTTCAGGTTTAACATATTTTCAATTTTTTTTTTATACTTTGGTTAAAATTTCAGTTAATTCGATTAATTAAATGAATTAATTAAAAATTTTTTTAAAAAAAAAATCATTTTCATTAACTGATCGAAATAATTTGTTAATCAACCTGCAATTAATTGAGTTATATTTCAATTCGATTGATTAATTAAGTTAAAACCGAAATTTGATTAGTATCCTTACCCGTTAGAGGGTTGAAGCACAATATAATCATGGTGCCAAGAAAATTTTTTTCTCATAAACTACTTATCTTGGAGATGAAAATTCAACTCAAAATTTTAAAATCGAAATATTTAAGCTACTTCTTTCTCATTTCATTAATCCGATCATTCATTTTTTCACCGCAAGTAAAAATCATCTCAAATCCGATATTATCAGTAGTTGCAAATTGTAAGCAATTTTACAATTGATTAAAGATAGAATTATCTCTAGTTCTCCGGAAGAATGTCAGACATTGCGCAAGCAACTTCGTTGATAGATTCTTGACGATAATTATTATGTAAATATTGTGTTTTGGCAGTGCATGGCAGGGGACAGACAATGGATGTGTGTCCGTAGTGTTGTGAACAAGTTTGAGAAGATAGGAAGTATCGGACACGGAAAGGAAGGCCACGCCACATGCTTATTTCAAAGGCTTGCAAAAACAAAATTGAACTCAACTCTTAGGGTTTAAATAACGTCGTATGCTCGTATGGGTTTGTCCTAAAGTATTTTGGGTAGGATATAAAACATTAAAACATACACATATTTTATTATTTATGGATGATTATATAAATAGTATATTAAAAAAATACAAATTGATAACATGGGCAAATCATACTAACAATCATGACAGAATATATTGGGCATAAAGATGGTAACACATCTTGTCCTTATTAGGTTTTGTGCTACGAACCCTAGCTATTGACATCATTTTTTTTTTTGGTCGTGAAGCTATTGACATCTATTAATAGATGTATAAAGTAACATGTACATATCCTTGTATACAGTGCAACCAATATATATATATATAATATATATATTTCTTCGGTATGTTAAGAATTACGTAGGAATATATTTTAATTAAGTTAAATAGATCACAAAAATTAACCTAGATAATTATTTTTGCTAAAACTATATCAGTTCCCTTAAGTTGAAAAATATATCACCTTTTGCTACATCCAAGCTACATAAGTGTTTGAAAGTTTCCCATGGTTAAAATACTATAAATTTTTTTAGTACAAAAAAGTCCAAAATTTAAAGAAAATCCAGATAAAAATTTACAAGCCTCTCAATCTGAATTTATCTTTTAAGAAAAATGAGTAAACTATTTGGGTTAAAAAACCAAATTCATAAACATTTTTTCTAGTGTAGGTCCTTGACCTTGGCGCTATGGTCGGTTTAAAATCCACCTAGTTAAAGCCTTTATATAACTAAATTTATGCTCTAAGGAACACTTTTTAAGCCTCTCTCTTTTCTACTTCCAGATAATGCATCATATTGAAACGATGCCTCTTCACTTAATCAAAGTTTCCGTCCATCCCCTTACTCTACACAGCTTATATAGACAAATTTGGAATATAATTAATGTTCAAGAATAATAAGTCAAAAACAACTACAAGAGAAGATGTTTTCTTGAATTTATCCTACCAATACAATACCATTTCTGAAATTTACATGCAGTAAAATTTATAAACCATAAATGAAAAAAGGATCCGAATTTTAATAACTTGCAAAACAGCAAAATTCACATGAACATGAAACAAGCCAACTTGAGCTATAATTACTTTTTTTTCTCACATATTTGCTAATAAATAGTACTATTGGACAATCCCTTTCCCACCTAATTCAAGCAACCTTTGATCTTCGTTTGCATATCATACATAAGGAAGAGTAACATCAAGAAAATTTGACGTAGAAAATGAAGGATGAGTAAGCAATTCCAAGAAGATCAGAGAGATTGATAAATATCTGTAAATTAATAGAGAGATTAAACTCAGGCACTCCTACATCTCCTCTTGATGCTTTGAAACTCAACAGTGGAATATGATCGAAAAAACGACTCTACCTCCTCACTTCTTGTAGCTTCAAAGAACTGCAACTCTGATAACTTTCTCTTGTGGAAGTTTACTCTCACTTTCTTTCTGGGTGTCGCTGGGCACCTTTGAATGGTTGGTATCTTGTGATTACTCGAAGTTGGCGTTTTGCACCCTTCTTCTTCAACATCTTTCCTCGATGCCACCACGCCTTCATCTTCTTTCTCAAGCCCTTTTTCTTCTGTTTCCTCTTGTTGTTGTCGTTGTTGTTCAACTGTTTGTAGACCTTCTTGAAGAATGTTTTCATGGTGATCCTTGGACATGGAATATAGCTAGGTAGGTAATTGGAAAAGAGAGAGAGAGAGAGAGAAAGAGATTGAAAGAATATTTGAAATTTTGCAGCCCTTGTATTTTGATTTTCTTTCTTACCTTTTTGGAATAATATAATGTATTTTTTCCACTCTTTATACCCTCTCTCCACGTTATTTCTAACTTCGGAATTCACCCCTTTTTTTTAGACAGAAAGTTTATCAATGGATAGGTTACTCTATTTTCAAAGTTAATATATATTATTGTCAATTTATTATTGAGATATAAATCTATAACATTTTTACTTGTTGATTTTTTTTTGAAATTTATATATTTTTTATCGACAAAATATTGTAAAAATTTAAATTTAAATATTTTATACTTAAAATTTAAATTTTAAACATTTACGCTAATTTCCTGTATTAAAATTCACCTTTTCTTTCTTGTAGAGAAAGCTCCTAATCCCCATAAGGCAGTGATCTTATTACAATGACAGTCCACTGAAATTACGTCACTGCAAAGAAAGGAAACTTACGACATTCTATTCATAGCCCCAATCAAAACAGTCCAAATCCCAGATTGAATGGTTGTAAATTGACATTGAAATCATCCTATGACTGTTCCCTGTCATTCTAATTTCACTCCAGTTTTCCTCTTTGGTTGGATAACATGTTGAAAGTTGAGTCACTATACAGTACTTGATCAGTTGCATGTCACAATGAAGAATTTGATAGGTTTTTACACCAACTGGGCCAATAATGTAATATTTCTACTGTTTCATGGTCATTATTCAAAATTAAATCACTGTCAATACTGCTTTCGTTATCGAGTGATTTTAAATTCTAAATTCGACTTTGGAATCAAAGCTCTATATCTCGATATTAATAATATACATCCATGATTTAATTTTCGTATTTTGACTTGGAATCTCAATTTAGATGTGAATTTAACAAGTATTTACATGTATTACAATATCATGCATGAAAGAGCAAATTAGCTTTGGATTCAAAGCGGTCTCTTTCTCTTTCTTCACCTGTCATGTCAATGTGTCTCTCTTTCGCTTGTCTGCATGTAGAACTATATGGGCATAGGATACCGTTTTGGACATTGAAAAATAATTCGAGTCTTGACAAAGACAGAATTCCATGGCACATTATAACTTAAAATTAGTGAATGTTATATTTTCTCCCCATATCTTCTAGTCTCCCAATCATATCTCACCACCTCATCTCTTTAATGGCAAATCCTTCTTTTTATTAGCGAAATAAATTACTTTTTTTTTCTGATTGGTGGCCGTAAAAACTAAAAAAATCAGAGAATAAATTTTACTAATTAAAATTAAAAATTCAATATTCTGTCAACAAATTATGCGGTCATAGCCGTGGATAGTTTGTATAAGCCTTTTGAGAATACAATGGGAAGGGAGAGGGGAATGTTGGATGTAGGTGAATTAGGATAGAGGGCAAAGGGTACTCTTCAGTAAGCAGTTTCCTTTTCTCTTCTTTCTCTTAACATTTTTGTTGTTTTCTTTATAGCTTTTAATTTGTACCATAAATGAATAGCATATGTACGTTGAATTTACTTGCCTGCGATAGCATTGCAGGCAGTGAGGTTCGGAGTTCAGGCAATTGGTCCCAAAATGACATCAATCGCTAAATTCTAAAGCCTCTATTTCATTCTTGTTTTTTTCTACTTGGCTTCTACTATTTTCTTCGGATTTATGTCTGATGCACTCCTAAGAATAATTCTTATATAATATCTATATTGTTAATAAATCATAACATGTTATTATCTCGTCAAATCATAAATTATAAAATAAAAATAAAAATTAAATATGATTAGATTTGCTAATTAATTAAATTTCATGATATGATTTTAAAGACAATGTATGTTACAGTACATTAAACCTGTTCATAGGTTGAAAGGACCCTTTAAGTCCAAATTTTGATTCAATTTTTGGATGAATTTAGACAAAAATATTAAGCCCATATTATTGTCTTCTATTCGACTTCTTCCGTTTGCCTCTCATCAAAAATTAGTATTTTGTTAAAATTTTACACAAATTCAAATTAAAACTATTAGTTTAATAGATTTGTATATGATGCACTAATATTATATAATTTTTGTGCACCATCAATGCATCAGAGGTTTATATTTCATCAATAAACAAACAAAAAGAATATCAAGCTCTTAAAAATAAATACAAATAAATTTTTTTCAATTTGCACATAAGGACTTATTGACGAAGTGTCAATCATTAATACATTAACAGTATATAGAGACTGTACGTTATCAGTGCATCATAAATAAATCTTAGGGGCCATTTGGTTTAAGGCTTTTTAGATTTTAGGTGGAATTGCTTTTTTCGTAATCAAATTATCATGTTTGGTTTACATATTTTCCCTTACATTAAGAATTTGATATTCCCAATAGTACCAAAAGAGGGAAAATAGGGTGAAAAAAGTCCCTCCTTATCTTGAGGTTTTTTAGAATTATGGGGGAAAATAATTTTTTATTCATGTTTTACCCTCTAATAAACACATTTTATTTCCATTTTACCTCTAAAACCTGTCTAATATTACAATCATTTTACCCCTAAACAAAATAATCCTTTTGTTTGATCTATTCATCCATTCCTTCCTTGAACTAAACAAATTAGTTTTATTTATTTTATGATTTAAATCTTAGTTATGTGTTAATTTTTTTTGTTTAATTTAGTTTAATCTTAGTTATGTGTTGATTTGTTTGTTTATAGATTAGTTATAATTTGTGATCCATGTTACGTCACTAATAATTTTTTATATGAATTTGTTTAGTTATGTGTTTATTTGTTTGTTTAATTTAGTTTTATGATGTTTTGAAATAAGAATGTAATACGTGATCATGATTATCTATATTTTTTACTTGTAATTTCATAAAAAATTTGTTATTAAAGAGATTTTCATCTAATTAAATAATTAATTGGCATTTTACAAATGAATAGCTTAACTAATTAAATAAATCAAAATAATTTACTTATCCAATATCCTATAAATAAATAGACTAATTAATTAACTTGTGTTAAATATATTAATTAACATTTGTTAAATGAATGAACTAAATTAATAAAAAAATATGTTAAAATAACTTCCACCAAAGTGTTATTCATTTTAAATCAACTATTTATTCACTTTAACACAAAATGGTAGTATAATAAAATTTAGCATTTAGTAATTTTAAATTCCTTGGACAGTTGGACTAAACACATAAATCAAACATTTCCCCCAATGCAACCAAATGTGAGAATTTAATATTTCCTGGAATTTCATGTAAAAGGATTTGGGGGTAAAATGATTTCCAAAAGATAATCTTAAATTTTGCAAACAAAATGACCCCCTAGTTTAATTACAATTTACGATAAAAATGCTTTTTAGTATCAACAAAGTATACATTTTATTAATTTTTTAAAATTGGGATGGTGTAAAGTACTTGATATCAAACTTAAATAAAATATTAAAGAATTACGGGCGAATTAGAATCCAACCCAACTCCAATATTTGGACTTATTTTTCAGTCAGATTTGTATTTATATGAATTGAAAGAATTTATGCCCGGCCTAAGTCAGTCCGATTTTAGATATGCCCAGGTGCTTAGTTGAGAAAAACATTATTGTTTTTTTGAGTCATGAAATCAAAACATTTTATTTTGCAGCAAATGGGTAAAAAAAGAGAAGCACTTAGACAAACCAAATTCTCAACATAAGAGAAGAGGCCACAATTTTACAAGAAACTGAAAATGTAGGAAAGAAGTGTTGAAAAGTGATTCTTAACCCAGATTTTTTTGTAAACCTCACCCCATCCCCAGTATTACACAAGAATCCAGAATACATATATAAAATTGGACTAAACAAAAATTTTGACAATAATAATTTAATTAAATAATTTCTGCACAGTGATGAGATCAAATAGTAACATCTCTACAGACCTTCGTAAGGAGGAAACTTTGGCGTCTGCGAGCATCTGATTAGGTGCATGAAAATCTCCCTATATTTAAAGCCATTTGATTGATGCAACCATATCAAGGGATCTTCCAATTACCTACAGAAACAGCATTCTTAATCTCTCAGAGGAAAGGACGGCTTTTTAATCTATTGGTTCGCTCAAGCATCGGGCATACCTAAAGTCAGCATTTGCAGAGGTGCCATTAAATATAATATTTGGGTGGGGACGGGTGGGTCTTTTTTTTAGATGACAAAATTTAGGTCTGAGTCTTGACCTTATTTTTTATCTAATTTCAATTTTTAAGCTCATCAATTGAGTTTACTATTTTGTTTTAAATTCATCTTAAAAATTAGATCGAGTTTGTTCTTGAATAAACGGTCCAATCCTTGAATAGGTTTAAGTATGAATAATGGACGAATTAAGAGTGTAGAATATGATATTACTGGGAGGGCCAAGAATCTTCTGTCCAAATTGGGTTCTCTGTTTTTTTTTTTTTTGGTCAACAGAAATTCCTTTATTATGAATTCTCAGCAAAACATGTCTTGTACAAAATATCAGTAAAAGTAATTGAAACGTACTATCAAGTTTCTTACTTTTACTGGGAAAACTTCAATCTAAAATCAAGAAATGGAACTATACAGGTGGGGCTGTAACTCCATCTTTGTCCACAATCCCCACTAAGGAAGATGAAATATGACTAGACCATCCAGCCAAGAACATCCCCTTTCTTGCTTGCTTAGCTAGCCAATCTGCTACTGTATTAGCATTTCTGTTAACAACATGGGATTTCCATTCTGGGAATCCTGTCATCCATACTTGAACATCCTTCATTATTGGCCAAATTCTCCAATCCATAATCTGCTTTCGCTTACTAATTACATCATGAATGGTAGCCGAATCAGTCTCCAAAATAACTCTCTCATATCTTTGATTGACTGCAATCCTCACTGCTTCCTTTACTGTAATTGCTTCTGCAATTAAAGCCGAGTCTGCTACTATCTTCTTTGCTGTTGCAGATATAATGTTCCCTTCATGATTTCTAACCACTATACCAATACCAGCCTCATTTGAACCAGCATCATAAGCACCATCACTATTAATTTTTAACCAATCCAGTTCTGGTTTCTGCCAAACCTCTACAACCGATTTGTCTCTGTTTTCTGGTTTGTATAACAGTTTCTCCCTATTATTTCCCCATTCATTAATAGCATCAATACAGCTCCTTGCAACAATGTTTACATTAATGCCTTTACCCCCCAGTAGACAGTTGCACCTTGCTTTCCAAAGAAACCAACAGATAAATCCAATCTTCATCAAAATTAATTTCTGTCCATCCTTATCCAGTCCTTTAACAATTTCTAGAATCCATTTATCAAAAGTAGTGATCTGTGATAACCGCGAATTTTCCTATTTTTGGAGTTAGGTATCTGTAAATTTAATTTCAAATGCTAATAGATTTGTTGAAATAAATAAATAAATTTATTAAGGGATTGGGATATTTGGAGATTATAATATTTGATCAATCGATAAATTAAAAATTTAATAATTAGGAATTTAATTCGGGTATAAAAAAATGTGTGTATATATATCTGTAATTTTCAATAGAAAAACATATAAATATATATTCATGATATATTGATATTATGTATTTTTAAATAAAATAAATAAATAAAAATCTGAAAATTGTGGAGAATAAGATATTTTCTATGGTAAAAGTGTAAATATAGAATTTTAAAGGGGGTAAATAAGTTAATGTGCAAATGATAGATTTTTGTACGTTAAAAATTTATTAAATAGAGTTAAAAATCTGTATTTACCCGGCCAAAACCGATTCCCTTCTTGTTTAGTTGCTGTTGCCTTCTGCTGCTGTGTTTCTCCTTTGCTTCCTCACGCCTCTCTACTCATGTCTAGAGATTTCATCAATTTTCTCACTTAAACTCCCTAATCTTCCTTCATCAACACTAACCCTTATTTCAAAGACTACTCAAACTTAGAATTTTAAGAGCAGAATCGATGATGTGAGAGCTAATATGGTCATGCCCTGTTCAGTTCGGTTGCTACAAGTAAGGTAATGGACTGGCGTTTTTCTTGTTACTAGTTGTAGTATTTATTTGCTTGGGGCATGGATGATATGATTTTAGTTTTAAATTGAATCAAATTGAATTGAAGAGGTGCAGAACAGGATCGGTTAGTGAAAAAGAAATGAAGAATTTATTGTAATTTTATTAATTGTTGAGTTGGAATTAATAGTAAACTATGAAAGGAATTGAATTGAAATTTGATTTGAGTGATGAATTAGGTAAAACAGCAAAACTAGCGTGATGAATGGTGCAGAAAAATAGAAAGTGGCGTGAGATGGGTATTGGTTGTTGTGGCATGATTGCATGATGGTGATAATGTGTGGATGAAATGAAGTTATTTGAGAAAAGTCTTAAGTGAGTAAAATGAGTTCATAAAAATTAGAGTTGGATGAGGGATAAAATCATGAAAATCTGGTGGTTGAAGCTGCCGGTAGTAGTAGAAGAAAACAGAAAAGAAAATAGCAGAAAAAACGGGAAAGAAAAGAAAAGATAACCAGAAAAGAAAAGAAACGAGAAACAGAGAAAGAAAGGAAAAACAGAAAAGAAAGAAAGAAAGAAAATTAAGATAATGTAATTTACAATAAATGATGATAATAAAATTAAGATGATAATGAATTAAGATTTATTGTAAGGCTAAAGAGAATTTCATAATATTGATGAGCGAATTAAATATATATATATAATTTAGTTGTAATATATTGTGATAATTAGTAGAACATAAAATAGATTAATTATTGGACTTAATAAAATGAAAAATAGGAATTTATAGAAATATTTATTATAGTTGTATATGGAAGTTTAAATAGAAATTGAAACTATTAATGACATGAAAATTAAAGAAAGACTTTGATCTAGTTGGAATTATATTTTGATATTTAAGAGGAAATAAAATAAATTAATTATTGGGAATAATACGTAGACAATAGAAATGTATAAAATGCTTATTAGAATCATCATACAGAATTTTGAATATAATTTAGAATTATTGTGCAGTGTGAAGTACGAGGAATAAAGAGGTGAAAATAGTACTAGCGGATTTTTATACTGCACAGCAATAGAGGTAAGAGACATGTATAGGAGTTGTATAAAACATGTTTTATTTGCAATTGAAAATTCATTGAAATCTCGTTTTAATCGTTCTTATCCAATTTTCTTAAATACAAGAAATAGGAATTATATTTAATTCCTACAAGTTTAAATATTTCATTATATGAAATGAAATGATTTATATGCATTGAATTACATTAAATGATTTACATGGAACGAGTACATGATATGATTTACACAAATTAAATTGCATGCAATGACTTGCATGAATTGCATTATCTGAAATAATTTAGATGAATTACATTATATGAAATAAATTACATGAATTGCATTACACGAGTGATTTACCTGAATTGATTTACAAGAAATGATTTACATGAATTGAATCGCATGACATGATTTACATGAATTGAATTACAAGAAACGGTTTACATGAATTAAATTACATGAAATGATTTACATGATTTGAATTATATGAAGTGTTTTACATGAATTAAGATTCAGGAAGTGCTTTACATGAATGGAACCATACAAAATGATTTACATGAACTGAATTTCATGAAAGAATTTACATGAAGTGATTTATATGAAATGACTTACGAGTGTATGAAATGACTTACGAGTGTATGAAATGATTTTATGAAATTAATGTCTCCCTGATGATCGTGCAAACGAGACAGTGATGATTAGGCTGGGAGACGTCCCAGACCTTCCCCTTTACATGATATGACTGTGGGAGTTACGGTCGAACCCCACAGGTTTACACAGTGAGCACCTGACCAGTGCGAACTGTGAGTGATCGACGATGGCCATTCGTTATAGTGTTTCATCGGATCGGCTAAGGAGTTCCGGATCCCTGGCCTTCCTATGCAGGTCCCTTATGGGATATAGTGCGTGCATGAATCTTTGGGAGATTATTTTCTATCGATAAGTGAAACTTGACTGATAATTGATTTAGTGAATGATTTGATTTACGAGACTAGTGCATGATTTGATTTAAAAGTGACAAAGAAAGTGATACAAGTTTTACGGTATATGTTTTTCTGATGCAAGTGCATTTATCCTATTTTAAGGATTTTAAATGAATCGCATTACTGTACTGATCGAAGTTTCTGAAAATTATTGCATTATCTCATGATTTTGAAATTGTTACCATATTGTTTACCGAAGTTGCATACTGAAATGGTCTTATAGCATCGCCTACATAAATGGTTTATACAATGATTAATGATTCGAGATTGCATAGCATAAATTATAAAATGTTTTATACTAATTATTGATTTGAAATAGCATCACATGAATTATTAAATATTTTATATTGATTAATGAATTGAAATTACATTGCATAAAGTGTTAAATGTTTTATATCGATTAATCGTTTTATCGTCAATTGAATTTACTCCCTATAGTCGCATCTAGGAACCGGAATACGACAGGTACTCTAAAGTACCTTCCATACTCTACTCGGTTACCTAGCCGACTATAGTATCCTTCCGATACTCTCCCCTAGTGAGTTGCTAAGAAATAAATATTTTTATGCATTTTAATAATTGTATTGAATATGCCTTTCTCTTAATCAGTAAAATAAGTGATTTTTATTTAACTGTATTTTTATGCGCTTTTATATATGTTTCTTACTGGGCTTTCCCCAAAGCTCACCCCCTTTCTCACCATCCCAGATAGCTTATCAATATACACGAAGTCCGCTGCCTTTAGTTAGTCGAAGAAATCGCTAGAGGTTAGAAGTACCAAGTGATCAGGTATTTATTAAATGTTTATTTATATTTAGACACGCATTTGCACAGTAGTTATATTTATAAAATAGAGCATAAATACGTATCGAAAATTAGTGGGATGTAACTTATGTGAAGTTTATTATGAACGAAATCCTAGCTATTATTTTATAGTCTGTATTTAATTTATTGTTATTAATTGAATTAATTGTATATTCAATTAGGTGAAATGAAAAGATGCAGTGTACTTACGCCGATACCGAAAGCAAACCTAGTGTTATCGGTTAATTGAAAGAAAAAGATAGAAATGGAAAGAAAAAAAAATAAGGTTCAAAATTTTATAATTTCGGTCGTTACATGATCCCAGCCTTGTTTATTTTAACCCCACTACAAACTGCAAACCAGACACCTTTTGTCCAACTACACAACAATAACATATGTTCTATTGATTCTTCCTCTAGTTGGCAAAGTCTGCAAAAAGGATCCTGAACTATTTTCCTTCTCCATAGCTCAATTCCAACTGGTAAGGCTTTCCTGCATATTCTCCATAAGAAGATTCTGATTTTGCTAGGTGCATCTACTTTCCAGATCATCTTCCACACCTTCCCATCTATCCAATGCGAGGTTGAAGGAGAGTTATAGACCAACTGTCTTGATTCTTTTAGTCTATGGTAGCCAGACTTGACAGAGTATATACCATTAGAACTAAAAGGCCAAATGTATTTATCTTCACCACCCACTTCACTCACAGCTATACTCTCTATAGCTTTTAGCTCTTCTGTTGTTATCCAGTTCTTAATCTGTTCTAACTTCCACCCAGCCTTGTTTCTATCCATAATTTCACTCACCTTTTCGGGTACTTCTTCCTCATTATTGGTAGGCCTTACCAGCTTCTTTCCCTTCATAGCAAATATCCAGCAGTCATCCCATATTGAAACTTTGTTCCCATCCAAAACCTGCCACATGACATTTTCTTTCAATACATCCCTGCCAACCAGTAAGCTACTCCATATCCATGAGGCTCTTGCCCCTTTTTTCGCATGCATCAAGTCATCATTAGGAAAATAAATTCCCTTCAGCATCCTCACCCATAATGCACTCGGATTACACAACATTCTCCAAACTTGTTTTGCCAACAAAGCTTCATTAAACACAGTCAAGTCTTTAAACCCCAAACCACCAAGGCACTTTGACATTGTCATCTTCAGCCAACTACACCAGTGTATCCTCCTCTCCTCTTGTTTTTGATTCCACCAAAAATTTGCTACTGCAGAGTTGATTTTATCACACATTTTATTTGGGAACTTGAAACAAGTCATTGTATATGCAGGCACAGAACTGACTACTGCTTTAATGAGAACTTCCTTACCTCCATAGGATAATGTCTGCCTCTTCCAATTAGATAACTTCTTCAAAACTTTATCTAGAATATATTTAAGAGCTTCATATCTAGTTTTACCCCAACATGACTGAATTCCCAAATATATATATATATATATATATATATATTAAGTGAAAAATAAGATAAAAGATTAGTGCATATTTATAAAAAAACACTTTAATTAGAAGAAGATTCATGTTATAAGGAAGTGATATATGATAGATCTACCGAAGATAATGATAATGATATTAATAATAAACAACTCTTTGAACTTATTAATTAATGAGATCATTCTAAAGAAAATATAATGACATAAATAGAATTCATATTAGGTTTTATGAGTAACTCCTGCAATAGGAAGCCTTAATCTGTCTATATAAGTTCTTTATCTTGTTCGTCTTGCAAGGTTGCAACCTCCAACTTGGAAATGGCACCCATTCTATTTCTTTGTTTGAGATTCGTCTTCAAAAGAATATTAAAAGAAGTGTATTGTTCGTTAAAGTCTTTATAAAGATCTTGTTTAAATCAATTATGCCCATAAACAAACTAAGTTTTAATAAATGGATACACATTAATAAGTTTCAATCAAACTCTACTATTTGAGAAAGGGGTTAGAATATTTAGAATATTGTTATAATTTGAAGGTTAGTAATCATTCATTTATTTTAAAATATTGTTTCCTTTAGGGCTATACCCCCCACCGCCATATTCTGATTTCTTTTTTATCTTTTTAAATGATATGCTGATTTCTTTTAACAACTTAACAGCCTAGTGTATGCCTAACTTTATTAAATAACTAAGCTTGTAATATCAAAGGTTGGATTCCTTTTTAAACAACTGTTATTTTATAGGTTAGGTTTAAGGTTTAAGTTTTGAGGTGAATATTTAAAAAAATTAATTTTCTTTAAATGCACCAACCACCAGCCCAATGTGGCAGATGGGCTTTTAAGATCGTCTAAGGAAAAATTAGAGATGCCCGGAAGTTGGTCTGGTGGCTTGAAAACACCTTGACCGTGAAACAAAAACAAATAATTAAACTTGTGCTGATAATTTTTTAATCTGAGTGATTAGGAAAAAAGTAGTAATATATGTTGTGAGGCATGAATTTGAGTTTAATCAATCTTGATCATTCCTTTCAATTATTAGAAAAATATAATTAATTAAGTTCGTAATTGTCAAGCTGCAATATTTTTCAAATCGACAAGGTGATAGTATATATTATGAAAACATTAAAATTATGTTTGATAGTGAAGATAAAAAGAGAAATATATGAATTTTTTTTAATTTATAATGATTAAGATTAGCTCAACAGTAGATTAGTTTTTTTCATTAATTCTCTTCACGAAACAAATTGTAAGAATGCGATCGAGAAGTTTTTATAAGCATTAATTTGTTAAGATAATTAAGTTCCATTTTAAAAAATTCTTTTTATTTAATCCTTCATCTGATCACCAAATTCAATAAACAAACAATATATAAATATAAGATTAATTTTTCTATAAATATCACCCTAAAAAGTGTTTCGATCATTAATTATTATATATTTTTCTATCATACTTCAAAAAAAAAAAAGAAATTGAACCCATGTAATTTTCTGAAGAGCAAAGCAGGAAAAGAGCAATTCTCCACAAAAGCCATATATAATATTTCACATAAACAAGTTCCATGAACAATTTGTCCATTAGCCCCATATGACGTTGCAACGTTTCATCAAACCAAACAATTAAAAAGGCTGAGCTGTTTTTTGCTTTATATAAAAACTGTTCATGTGTTTACATAACATTTACATCTAGCATGTCTCCAGCATTAATGCACCATTATTAAGCCCTAAGTCTCTCCCCTCCCCAACCCCAAGAGTAGTTCATACCTAATCTTTGTTTAAAGCCTCTCTATATCTCGAGGAATTCTCCTATAATTTGACTTAGTGATAATGAAGATGTCTAAATTTACTTGAGATTAATCTAATTATTTAATAGTTTATTTAGTTTGAGTAGAACAATTTTCATAATTATTAGTTCAAAAATGTAATATGCTGATTATGAATAAAAATGTACTATTTAAAAAAGAAAACCTCCTATTTTCTTTGTTAATCCAATATATCAGGGCATGCAACAAGTCATTAATTTTTTCTACACAATAAAAACTTTTGATCTGAAAAAAATAGCTGAATGCAAATGTTAAGTCAAAAATTAAATCTACAGAAAATCACTTATTATGTTATTTTTAAATTAAAAAATATGCATATATTTTAATAGGAGTTATCCTAAAATTTTAAATCTTTTATCAAAAATAAAAATTGGGTATTTAAATATATATATATATATATAGTATATGTATATTATTCTTACACACACATATATACATTAGCATTGAATTAATTTCATGTCTTATTTTTTTCATTTTTCATTTTGTTTCTTTTTGAGATTTATTTGTTCATTCATTTTGTTTATTTATTTGTTCAATAATTTTTTTGTAAGGAAAAAAATAAAAATATGAACGCATATTATTTTAAATGTTGTATTTAATTATTTTGGATTGATTAAAATTAAAAAAAAACTCAAATAATAAATTTTTTATTTTTATTTACATTTTCTTTTTTTTGATGGGTTATTTTACATTTTCTTTAAAAAATAGAGTTTTCAACTCTAATTAATTAAAATAGATTAATTTATAATCATTTAAATTCCAATTTTAAAAATAAATCAGTTTCAAATATATAACGTTAACCGATAATCTATTAATAATTAATGTAGTAAGAATTACTTTAATTAATGCTGTAGCTATTTAATTAATTTAATTAATATTTAATATTTATTATATTTTTAATATTTTCTAATTAGTATTTGATTTCAAATTATTTTTTTAATTTCTTTGTTTTGTATATCCATCAAGTGTTTTTTTAATATATCAAAAATCTTTTATATAATTTTATTCTATTTTTAAAAAATTATTATAAAATAAAATCGTCACCGTGTATTCCATAGGTTTAAATTTAGTTTCATAATTACTGGTTCAAAAATATAATATACTGATTATGAAAGAAATTGTACTGTTCAAAAAAGAAAACCTCCTCCTATTTTCTTTGTTAATCCAATATATCATGGCATGCAACAAGTCATTAATTTTTTCTACACAATAAAAACTTCTAATCTGAAAAAATAGCCGAATGCAAATGTTAAGTCGAATATTAAATCTAGAGAAAATCAACATCTTAAAAATACGTTCATATATTTTGATTATACGTGAGGGTTTTAGTAGTGTGACATATCTTGATCAATTAAATTTACAACTGACGTGATAAGAAAGATTAATACAATATAATTAATCATATATACCGACCCTAATGGCGCTCTTTTGCATTGGGACATTGACCGCCCATGTGGTACCTTGTGAAGGAATGAGCTGGAGAAATATAAATATATATGAGATTGTATGCAAAGGCGGGCTTAAAAGCCAAGTTCATTAGGACCCGAAAGATGCCCTCTGAGGGATGCCTTTTCTTCTCCTCGAATTAGAATGAGCTGTATTAGGCGTGCCCGATCTATACATTTCTTGTGGGCTTCCTTCACGCAATTCTTCTTCTTTTGTTGCCAATCTTCTCGCCGTGATTCCTTCTCTTCTTTGCATCATTACTTCTTCCTCATTCTTGCTGCTTAAAACAAAGCTCGTGTCCCCGGTTTTCCTTATTCCTACAAGCTGTAATATTTTAATCAAATCTAACTTCCTTTTTAAACCATCCTTGACCTTTACCTAATTAAGATGAAAATTGAACATGACGATAATGAAAACAAAAAGGTTGAAATGACTAAACATGACTATAATTCGGATTAACAGTCTTGACCAAAACAAATGATTATTACATTTTAAGTGGAATCTTCATATGATTAGCTACTGTTTTGAATTGGGTAAAAAATACACAATTAATACAACGAACTTGATTTCTCCGCTCTATTAGGAATGAATTAAAATCATGGCAATGGAATATTGATATTCTTCTGTCCAATGCGGCACACTACCAAATTAATAGCCAATTACCGACAAATTTTCCGACGGTAAATATCAACGGAATACATATGAAACACCGACAAGAATATGGACGGAATTTTTCCTCGATAATGCCCTTAATTTTGGTAGTGGCATAGCATAACCATAATGTGAGCAAGGGGAAATGAAGAGAAAGGCTCGAACTAACCTTGCATCCCAAAGAACAGAAACGAAAGGGATCCAAAAGACTTCTGCTACATATTTCACACAAATGAGAAACCCCTTTGCTGCTGCTGCTGCTGCTGCTAGTCTTTGGTTGGGGCCTAGCATTCAGGAAAAGAACTCTTGCGCTGTTTATCACATAAGTTTGCACTCCACTTATATCCAAAACCTTCTGAATTTCAGCAACTCTGACAACATCATGGTATGACGACCGTCTGATCTGCATTCATCTCATCTTTGACGACAAATTTCTTATCGAATTCGATGTACTTATATATACACTCAATGACAGAGACGAAGATTAGCAGAAAAGACAAAAGTTTATGTGCACCTGAATTACAAGATGATCTTTGTGTCCCGAGGATCGGCAAAAGAAGCAAAATGCGTCATTCATGCAATCAAGGCAATACATATTACATTCGTTTCGCGGTGTGTCTCTATGTCTTGGGCATATGGTGAAGAATGTCGTCGATAACAATGATTCAAGCCATGGCGGCACCTGCATTTCATCCTGTTTTCGAGTCCGAAACACCAAGTCACAACAATCAGTCAACCAAAACAAAGGAAATGGGCAGTTTCTTATTAAAGAAAAGAATCAAAATCATGTTTTCATTACCATTAACAAAGATGATTAAAATGCAGAAATGGGGGTTAAAGGAGAAGAAAAAAATGGTTTAAAAGAACCTGACAATGGAACATAAGATTCATCAACAAAACAATGAGGATCAATTAAAGGACAAGAGGGACACAAAAAAATGTATTGAAAACATAGTAGCGTAACGGTTTGGGTTAAGAGATGGTTGGTTAAAGAGGGTTTAGAACCGTTGGATTTGGGGATAAAACAAAAGAAAGAAAAATTTAATGAAAGCTTTCTTTTTATGAGCTTACGCAATACTTTGGTTCTTCTTTGCGTCTCTTGGTAAGTGACAACAGAACCGGTGTAATGTATTTGGGCGGGTCAAGCCCCTTTTAGGAAAAGTAAAAATAGCCAGCCTATTTATTCTAAAAAAGAGAAAAAATGCAATAAATAAATAAAATTATAGTTTATATTTTTAAAAAAATTAAAATCCCATGTGCAAATTGCAATGTATGTGTGTTAATCAGGTTAATATATGTATGGCAATAAAAAAGTTCATTCAAATAGTATTTTTTTCTAATTATATAGTCCTTAATTAGATTATTAGTTTTTTCGTTAGCTTAAATGTAAATTCTTTTTTTTCCTTTTAATTAAAGTTTTCATCAATTTTAATTTTGTTGTTTTCGTCTTTGGTTCTGCAAATTTAAAATGCTTAACAACCTTGAAATCTTGTAAATTAATTGTCTAATTTATTGTTTTTTTATTATTTATAGTGTGGGGTATACGTTTTAATTTGAACTGTTGTTTTATGTCATAGGATTGTGCCACTAATGACATTTTTAAACATAGTTCTTTACAACATAAATTCTATCGACCGAATGACAGCTGTGGCACCGACTATGAAAAAAATGGTTTGGACAGCAATGCTTTTCACTCTCCTTGCCTCCTTGGTGATAAAATTGTTTCTTTCGTTGGGAGAGAAGATGATACGTTGACTTTGAGCGCTAATTTAAATGATTATACTTTTGTTTTTAAAATACGAAAATTTTACAGATTTAATTTTCAAACTTCAGTAACTGTCTCTTTTCCCTTTTTAATATATATCTTGAATGTTAGCTTAATTGATCATATATTTATATATACATATGTGTGTATATATATATATATATTCAAGTATGAAAATTTTATAGATCTGATTCTGATTCGAGAATTTTTATAACAAAATCAATATAAACACATATGATTAAGTGTAAATTTAGTATTATTAGGTATAAAATAAAAGTATTCATGGGTCGGGCCTAGGCTATATATTAATAAGCTACATACAAGCCTGAGCTCAGTTTAACTTGATCATTTGAGTTTGAATTTTAGTCCAGACTCATTTTTCTTTTTTTTGTACTAATACGGGCTTGGCCCGGTCCCCTTTTTTTTTACATTTTAATTTTTTTGTTACAATTTTTTTCTTTTTTAATTCTTTTATTTCTTTAAAGTTTAATTTGATTTATTAAACTTTGCATATATATAGTTTTAATTAATGAACAATATTTTAAATACAGATAATTACATTATATTTTGTAAAATATATAAAAAAATATAAATACTTTAATTATGCTCGGGCCAGGCCGAGCCTCCATGGCTAAAGCCCAAACATGGACCGAAAATTTATCGGGCTTATTTTTTGTTCAATCCCACAAAAAATCGGGCTCATTTTTGGGCTTCAACAGGACGTTTGCCCCATGGATAGGTATAGTATAAAATGTGTTAGAAATATAAAAAACATATGAAAATAAATGTAAAATCAAAATCAATAGACGTAAATATAGGAAAATAAATTTAAAATTAGAATGAATAGACGTAACACATGATAATTTTGCTATAAGATATGTTTATGTTTATTCTCATATATTTACGATAATTTTAACATATTTTATATCTAATAACATTAAATTTTTGCGTAATAATGTGCATTTATATTGACCTTTAAGATTAAAAATTTTTAAAATTTTTCGATCTGATTTATGACCTTTAACACTTGTATTCTCTTACTTTGTATAATAGACTTTCATTATTAATTTATTATGGAATATATATATATATATATATATATATGTATATATACACACACACTCCATAATATTTTATATATATATATATATTGTTTGGTGGGTAGTAAGAGGATAGAGACAAATTACGGAACTAATTAAGATATTTAACAAATTTTCGGTGTACATTTGATTAATTCCTTTTTGTAGTATAAATCACATGTGTTTTTATCTGTTTTAATGGTGTGAGATCAATCATGCTTGGGTTTCATCACAGTTAAGGTTCCTCATCCCTTTCAAAAGTATGTTTAATGATAGTCAAATTCGAGAATTCTACCCACAAATTTAATCTGCATTGTCAACGGAAACACAACTTATGAGTGATTAATTCTTTTTATACTTTTAGAAACTGATTGTTTAGAATTATGTTATAAAAGAAATTAATCTAGCCATGAATCGCGGCTGCCATTCCTACCACCGTTCTTGTTGTTGGTGTCGGTGCCTTTGAATCACCATAGCCAACGAGCCGTCATCCTCCTTTTCGTGCCCCCACTGCCTTTCTTTCACGATTCCTGCACAAAGTCTTCAGTCTTAACGTAGCCTTCGCTTGCAAGCTCACCATTGAATTCGTTAGTCTCAATGTTAAAAGACCTATTAGTCTCTCTCAACCTTCTTGTATTTGTCTTTCGTGGTGAACCCAAGGCTGTAGAGCATCGGATTTTAATGTGCTCGGAGGGAGAGAGAGAGAGAAGAATAAGATTGGAGGAAAGGATAGAGAATTGAAAAGTTTTCAGATTTAGTTTTGTTTATATTATTATATTATGGTTTTTAATTATTTTTGTCAGATTTTATTTTGATATTAAATTTTTATTAATATAAAATGACTATTATAACACGCGTTTGAGTGAATTTTGCCACTTAGCCCTACACATTGACAATTTTTGCCGCATCATTCCACCGTTTGTCATCATTTTCCAAGATGGACAGACGAGTAACGGACGTCGCCTTTTCCATCCAAAAAAGGTATAGTTTTAGAGCATATGGACAAAATCATAATTATTAAATTGAAATACGAAAAATTTTATTTTTAAAAATTGAATATCATATTGTATTATAAAATACTGTAAATAATTTATACACGTACATAAGATAAATAAAAAATAAAAAATATTATACATATTAATAGAATTAAGTGAGTACGAAAAAAATAACAAATGTAATTATTTTCAATCATTTAACATGCTCATTAATAATATATATTTTTAAATATATTTTTATATTTTTAAATTTAATTTACTAATTAAAATTTTAAAAAAATGTTATTAAATTATTGAAAGAATATGTATTTTAAGTTTTTTATTTTTACGTTAAAAAGTTATTAGAATTGTATTTTTATTTCATTTGGTCAAATTAGATTTGAATTGGGTCTAATTTAATTTTACTACAAAGCATATCGAAGTTACTAATTCATGATAAAATCAATTTTTTCTGTATGTATCAATTTTATAGTGAATTGAATTATATCATATGATATATATCGCATGTCGTACGATTTTAATAATTATTTAAAGAAGACTATAGTTTTGAAAAATGAAAATGGAAGACCTTTTAAGGATCCAAACTACTAAACTCATCATTAAATCATTATTAGCTTAATTTTTTCCTTTTCTTTCACCAAATCGATTGATCCTTTCAACCTTTGCATTTTACGGTAAATAATTTATACACATAAAAAAATTATACATATTAATAGAATTAAGAGAGTACGAAAAAAAACAAGAAATGTAATTATTTCTAATCAATTAACATGCTTATTAATGATATATATTTTTAAATATATTTTTATATGTTTAACTTTAATTTACTAATTAACATTTTTTTAAAAAAACTGTTGGTTAAGATTAAAATATAGAAAGAATATGTTTTTCAAGTTTTTTATTTTTACGTTAAAAAGTTATTAAAATTGTATTTTTAGTTAATTTGGTCAAATCATATTTGAATTGGGTCTAATTTAATTTTACTACAAAATATATCGAAGTTACTAATTTATGATAAAATCAATTTTTTTCTATATGTATCAATTTTATAGTGAATTGAATCATATTATATGATATATATCGCATGTCATACTATTTTAATAATTATTTAAACAAGACTAGTTTTGAAAATGAAAATGGAAGACCTTTTAAGGATCCAAACTATGAAACTCATCATTAAATCATTATTAGCTTAATTTTTTCCCTTTTCTTTCACCAAATTGATTGAGCCTTTCAACCTTTGCATGTAGATAGGGGTGTAAACGATACACTGGTGCTCGCAAGCTACTCGAGCTCGACTCGAGAAAAACTCGAATTTGGCTCGATTTTTGTCGAGCTGAGCTCGAGCTACTCGAGCTATCGAGCGAGCCGAGTTCGAGTAATATGATACCCGGCTCGAGTAGCTCGCGAGCCTACTCGAGTATTTAATATTTTAATAATATTTTATTATATAATATTATAAAATTACACACATATATAACATAAAAAACCCTAACCTAATTTATTTTCTTCCCTTTTCCCTTTCAACGTAGCTGCAGCCTCAAGTCCTCAACCCTTTCTCCCTTTCACACCGGTCATTGCCCACTGGCGACACCCCCTCCCTAAGATCTAACAACCTTTCTGGCTTCAGATCTGGCCTTCCCTCACCAGATGAGTTCCATCCACGCCAGATCCGGTGCCCACGAACCAATGTCGAGGAGCATCTTCCTCAGATCCGGCACAGACGAGAACTGCAGCCCTCAAATCTGACGCCGACGAGACCCACAACCTTCAGATCAGACGCCAACGAGAATTGCAGCCCTCAGATCTGACGCCAATGAGACTCGCAGCCCTCAGATCTGACACCGACGAGACTCGCGGCCTTCAGATCTGACTCCAACGAGACTCACAGCCTTCAGATCTATCCCCTTTGTCTCTTTTTTCTTCATTGCCTCCCCCCTCTCCTCTCTCCCCCGATCTCATCTACTGCTTTGACCTCCTCTGGCGTTGGAAAGACCTTTCTCACTAGCTGATAACCATTTTCCCTTGAGTTATTTTTCTTATTTTTGCATTTACTTTTTTTATTTCTAACTGTTTTGATTTTTTTTCTGTTCTGTTTTTGTAGTTGTGTGTATACACATATGAGATGACTGATGGCGCATAGCTTTGTGATTGTTTTGTTTTTTGGCTGTGTTAACCCAATTTCTTCAAACTCTTAGTCCACATACGAAAGCAAGCAGGAAATATTCCGGCACTTCTTCCTTCCAATCTTGTGTATGTTGTGATAATTGTGTTTTGATGTTGTAGTTGGCTTGGTTGGATTGTAGATTTGTTATATAAGTTGTGGAATTCAACTGAATGAATTAAAATGCGCATTTTACTATTCCATATCTTTGATTTGAGTTCGTTGCCTTTAAAAAAATTTGTAGTAAATGTTGCTACTGAATCTGTATTGTGGTTTTTGAGAGAGAAATTTATTTTTCATGAATCGAGCTCGAGTTAGAGCATGAAAATCGAGCAAGATAAACGAGCCTATTCGAGCGAGCTCGAGCTCAAAAATTACAACTCGATCGAGTTCGAGTCGAGTTCGAGCAGCGAGTTTTAGAGTCGAGCTCGAGCTCGAGCACCTCACTGTATCGGCTCTGCTCGGCTCGATTACACCCCTACATGTAGAGGGAAGAAGATCAATTTATATTAATGAAAAAAAAAATTGATTTTAACAACTCAAACTTGGTCTAACAGTTGTTGCTCCTCTTTAGAAGGGATTAGATTCAAGTTCAATTCCTTTCAACCCCACTCTTCATTGTACCTCTTATGAATAAAAAAAATTGATTTGTATTTTTTTATAATTTTATATAAAAGTAATATTTTTATAAATTAATAATTAGATTTACTAATTTACTCATATTCGTTATGCATGCAAAGTTATATTCTTATCATTTTAATCAAGAATTTTATTTTTTTTCAATATATATTAACAGTTAATTTTTTTTATTATCAAATAAATAATTAGATTTTTTATTAAGTTAAATTTGGCACATATGATCTAGAAAATAAAATTCAACGAGAGGATAAAAAAAAATATAAGTCAGATATTAAGATATGAAAGAAAGTAAAATTGTAAAATTAATTTGCCTATTTAATATAAGTGAATTCTTCCTTAATCTTCTTCAAATATGTTTTGTTTTCATATAGTGGTTTAGTTAGTAATATAATATTGCTAGTAGCAAATATGTAAGATTAAATTTATAAATTTTTTGTATGAAAAATTAGAATACCACAATCATATAAACAATTATTTATATGTACTTGTTTCCATAGATAAAGTTGAAAGCAAAAACTGAACTCTTGACAAGCTAAGTCTTCCTCTTCTATTTCTTTTCTCAATAGATAAATACCAAAAATTGAGAAGCGAAAAGGGGATGTAACTATATATTTATAATCAAACCTAAAAGATTATTAAGTTTAAGGTCTACACAACTACTATACGACTTGATAAAATGCGTAAAAACTCACACTTACAGATCACACACAATCAATTAATTGGACTTACTTGCATGTTTCATAGTATAAACATGTTTTATTAAAACTCAAAATTATTAATTAATAATAGTCTACTAGAGTTGTCCAAGGGCTTGAGTTGGGTTTGAATCAAACCTAAGCCTTATAATAATGGCTTATACACAAGCTCGAGCTCGGCCCAGCCCGCAAATTTGGCTTGACTTTTAGTCTAAGCTTGTTTTATTTTTTATGCAAGCCCAAGCGCAACATAGCCTCGACCAGAATATTATTTTATTTATTTTTTTTGTATATTTTTGTTTATTTGTTTTTTTTATTCTCTTTAAAGTTTAATTTTATTTGTCAAGATTTACATATCAATTTTCATATTAAATATATAATCATGTTTATTGATCAATAATATTTTATAGGTTTATACATTATATACTAAAAGTGTATAGTTTCTGTGCACTATCAATGCATTAGAAGTTGATACTTTATCAAAATACAAACTAAAAAGATGCCAAAATCCTTAAAAACAAATATAAATATATTTTTTTTCAATTTGCTCATAAGAACTTATTGATAATGTATCAATTTCTTGTGCATTAATAGTGTATAGAGATTATACACTATCATTGCACCATATATAAATTCATATTATATATAATTACATTATAATTAGTAAATAAATTTTAAAAAATTATTTTTAATTATGTTCAGATTGGGCTGAACTCGAGCTTTGATATCAAGTCTAAAAATCTTATCCAAACTCACTAATTACATCCAATTTTTGTCCAAACCCTTTCAAAAATCAGACGGAGTTTTGGATTTCAAGAGGCGGCCCAACTATTGGACATCACATTTTACGTGTAATGATTAGCAATCAAACTTTTTCTAACTCTATATTTTATTTTATTTTATTTTACTTTTTTTGGTTACATAACTCTATATTTTATGGTAGAGTTACATAAATCTTTCATTAACTTGTTTAAGAACAAAGTTCTATTAACTCGTTAATGGTTATTATTCATATAACTATTTCATTTGCATTTTTTTTCTTGATATGCTAGAAAAGATACCAAATTACTGTTTTGCTCCCAAATAATGGTAAGACCTTTCTTTAAATTTATAGCACTGATCATCAGACTCTTCTTTCTTTACCAATACTTGAAGTTCACCAAAAAATGGTAAAGTTTAAAAAAAAAATCACTAAGAAAATTGGGTCTGCAAGTAACAAAGTTTGCGTTCATTTTATAGTAATTCACTTTACAATCGCATATCAAATAACGGTGCAAAGAGTTTGGTAATGGGAGATTAACATAAGACAAAAGCTTTACAAAAGGACTTTTATTTGGAAAATGCCAGCTAGTTAATCAAATTAATGAACTTGCTTATCATCATGAGCATAAAATGCAATTTATTGGACTGCACTTCGTATTCTGATAACTAATAAGTATTTATTGTTAACGATAATACTCAATGGCGGTGTTAGAAATTTTATTTAATGGATTTTAGTTGAAATATATTAAATGATAAAAAAAAGACAACAATAAAAAAATTGCTTATTCACTGATCATAATTGCTAAAAATTTTACAATTAAAAAATTTCAAACCTTTAAGCTAACTAATAGATTCAAATTCTTAAAACAATATAATTAAAAAAAAATTTGTGGACAAATTTTTTTTATCTAATGGAGGGTCAAACCTTTACTAAACTCTACATAAATCTGCCCTTGATAGTATACTAGAAGATTATATATATACAGAGGGAGGATTATTATCCATTGCAGTGGAGTTTTCAGACTCAACAAACTAGATTCAAACGATGATACATTCCTTTAAGGAATATTGAAAAAAAAAATAGAAGTATGTGTCATCGATAATTTCATTTGTAAAATATAAAACTCAAATGACAATGTATCGAATAATAATCCACACACACATATATTTATCACTTAAAAGTGATTCAGAAAAAAATACACCATGATATTTCATGACCTTAACTACAAAAGAAAATGGCTTATCAAAATGGAAAATATTAAATTTACTTTTGGTTATGATCGAACAAAGGATAGGATAGAAGCATATCTAGAAAATATATGCAATTACTTGTGTTATTTAAAAGATGAAGAATCTTTTTATTCTTTTTGGTGAATGTGTCCTATAAATTAAAAAAAAATCATCTAAGATAATTAAGCAGATTTTCTATTAGTCTCTTTTTGCTATAGTGCTTTATATGATCAATATGTCCATTTAAGTTCATGTTCTCCCTTTATTGAAGCTCTTAAATGTAATTACTAAATTGAGATAAATATATTGGGAAATTATTTGATTTTTTGGTACACTAAAGAGAAAATGGCACTACAGAACAATTTACTTTTACCGGCACTTATAAGCGTTGGTAAAACACCAATCAATTGCCGACAAAAACCTTACCAGCAGTCAACAAACCGCCGGCTAGGTGAATGTCGGTGAAGGTCTTTCGGTAGTGACGTACTCCAGTGTTGGCAAAAGGTTGATAAATTATGGCATGTCTTTTTCCGACGCTTTTAAATGCTTTTAAAAATAAAAGGCTTTTACCAACATTTTAAAGTGCCGGGAAAAATCCTATTTAAAATTTGAATTTATTTTAAATTTAAAAGCATTTACTGGCACTTAAAAGTGCTGGTAAATGTCTTATTTGAAATTTAAAATTTTATATTTATTGAATTTTATTTTAAATTTAAAAGCTTGATTAATTCTTTGTGTTAATGCTATTGTTCACTAATAGTCTAATAAAATAATTGGTAATGCAATTTTTTGTTAATAAAATAATTGTTAATGCATGAATAATATCTATGGAGGCATTGGCAGCATGCCTCATTTGGTAACTCAATTAATTCATGTCCATTGCCCTAATAAAAAGAGAAATCTAGAATTATTTGCACCGTAACACTCACATGCATTAACAATTTCCTAAGAATTGTGATTTTCATTTGTTCAAAGTTCAATTCAAAGTGCTTAAAACCAAAAAGTTATCAAAATACCAATTATCATCCTTAAAGCAACAATTAACTTCACAAAGTAACCAACAATGTCCTCCAGAACCAATCACAATAGCTTCAAAGTTTTCTAAACTTCCTAGAAGTCTAATACAAGCATAAAATTTCTAGTTGAATTGTATACCAATTATCCTTGAAGCTTCCATCTTCACTTAAGTATTTGCACGTAGTAACCCAAACAAACTAAACGCATCTGAAACCTACAATAAGAGAGAATGAAACCTCTTAACTGTTATCACCATGCTATAAACAAAGACACGGGTACAAGTCGAAAGTATTTAGTATTGTCAGTTTTTATTCTGCATTTTTTTTATTTTTGATATAAAGGGAATCATACTATTTTTTCCAGAGACTTCACATAAACTCTCTGATGCATTGCAAACCAGAATTAACATAAATTCAGAGCATATACTCTCAAAACAGCAGTGCTAACAACAGATTTGAACATCAGGCCCCTTTCAACATGAACTGTGATCAGGAAACAAGAACTGAAAAAACCTACTTAAACCAAATAAATCAATGGCATCAATAGCTGCGATCAGGAAGATTTTCTTTGAACATCAAGGCCCCTTTCAACATGAAAAGAAGCCAAAAGGCTTTAGATCAAATTTTACAAGAGAGGAAGATAGTTAGTCCAATCTTTTTCTTCCAATAAAATAACATCACTTCCTCTAGGTATTGCCCAAAAAAAAAAGAGCAGACCCCATTGAAGACGAGAGCTAAGGAAATGCATACTGCTCAGAGCGTAGAAGCTTCACAAATTTTTTGTATGGTAAAAACATTATGTTGCAAAAACATGCATATATACCTAATTAAGGATTATGTAATCATATTGTAAACAATTTCTCAAAACAAACTGAAAACAAGTTACCGGCCTGTATTTTCAAAAACCACTTAATTGTGTGTATTTGTTCCTAAGGTAATTTTATCAAAACAGCCCTTTTATTGTCTAAATTAAATAGAGGAATTCGGTTTTTCTTTTCAGCAATAACATGATAAGAGCATTTCACAAAAACCTACAGACCCCTACCTATCCTGCCACTTCAGAACCTTGTGATCTTTGAGAAGATCATTACGAGCCCTCTCCTAGAATAATTGCCATTAAGTGTCCGAAATCTAAGCTGTAACATCCCAATTTCCACTATATAACATGTTACTCACTTATATCTTACACTTACTACCGGTTGGGCTGTCAGTGATGCTTATCAACTCCTATCACTTTAATAAGAATAATTAAATCATTTTCTTAAGATGTATATACATTCCCTTATATTTAAAGTAGTACTGTACAACTTTACTGAATACATAAAAGAACACAACATACCTTCGATATCCAATCTCAGGAAGGTAAGTCTCTTAGTTCAGATCAGTTATCTGTGGAGTGGAAAAATAAGGAGTGAGCGACAGTGTGCTCAGTAAGGAAGGTGTATGCTGCTTTGAAAATAAAAGCTATAATTTTAAAACCATTTAATTATCCTAACGATCAAACTCATTAGGAAACGATAATTATAATTAACATGAAACAGGATTCCCCAGATCCTTTCATAAATCATTTAATTGAGACTAGGCAACAATTTAAATCATGCAAAGAACACAAGTCATCCGCTCTTGGGGTGCACCCGTAGGCCATCGCCCCTCACGGCTATCTCATCTAGATGTATGGCCATAATCTGTAGGTGGTCCTTGGGTCCACTTGCCAAGTGATCTCGAGACCGCTGAAGACTTGGCAGGTCCATCAGCCCTGTGACACCCTAGGGTGCACTCGTTGGTCTATTTGACCCGAGCCATCGCCCTAGATGGGTCACGCAAAGTATATGAATGATAGTGCATGAACTCATGGCCTAATGTCTCAAAATCAAGTTATCATATGTATCATTTCCATAAAATGATTTGGTTTTCCAAAAGGTTTTATAACTAGTAAAACAACCCTCAATTTCAACATTTTCTGTGAGAGAAAGGCACGTTTGGAGCTGGTTCGCCCATGGCTGGTTCGCCCAGGGTCAGCTCTCCCATTGGCCAACTCGCCTAATGGTCCACTCGCTCAAGGGTCTACTCGCCCAAAGGTCTACTCGCTCAAAGGTCTACTCGCCCAAGGGTCTACTCGCTCAAAGGGCTACTCGCCCAAAAAGTTTCACATTTTCTATTTTTTAAAAATATTAATTGAAAGTTTATTTATTTATTTATTTATTTTGTGTTCAGAAAATATTCATAAATCAGTTCGCCCACTGGTCAATTCGCCAAGGCGGCGAATTATTAGTCGCCCGCCTCATAGCTTTTCAAGACAAAAGTTGGCTGGTTGATAACAGTTCGCCCGCCTTATACTTAAAACAAGGGTCGCCCGCCCATATGACATAAAAAGTTATCCCAACTTTTAAAAACAAAGGCACTCGCCCAGGTTCTCATAAAGGAGAGCTCGCCACTTGGCTAGCACGAGTTTCAACGTAGAACAAAGATACTCGCCCGCCCTAAGTAGGTCGTTCAACAAAACAACATATGGCGACTTTGTATCTCGCCAAGGTCAAAACATTTTATCAACCAATGCATGTCAGAAAAACAAAACAATTTCTAATATTTTCTTAACACTTTTACTCCACAGGACATGCATTTTCATCACATACTACTTCCTTACCTCGTCTGATGCAGCCTTGCTTTCCACTCGCCGTATCAATCTCACTTCCCGGCTGCAAGGTAAAATATTAATTCCATTAATATTTTCTTTTCTAGCAATTTATTTCTAAAACTATTTTCAACCACTGTGGCGAGGTAACAGCTCGCCATTCGCCCAACACAGCTCGCTATCCATTAGCGGCTCATTCATGGGAGTTCGCCCAACATGGGAGCTCAACTCGCCATGCTTATCAATTCAGTTCGCCATTCGTGGCTTTTCATTCATAAATGGTCTCGCCCGTGAATCGGATAACGCTTGGCCACCTCGCCCTCTTGAACAACATTTTGGCGAGTTGTCTATTACCTATTCGCCTCATTGGCGATCATTGGTCCTCACCCTTACTTCCACATTTCAGATTTATCCCATAACAATTGGCGAACATGTTTTCGCCTAGTCATGTATTGCATTGTACTCGCCTCGCCCTTTGGCGAATACTCCTTGCTCGCCTATTGTTTTTCTTAATCATTTCCATCTAATTTCTTATATATTTCCACACTATTTAACTACAACCAGGCTATATCTGTGTTTATTACGTTATAAACATAGAAATATACCCTCATTTATCAAAATAACCATAGAAATATGAAAGCTCACCTCAACTGAGTTGCACTTCCTGGAGCAAAGTGTTTTCTTGCCTCAATTAGCTTTACTTTGCTTATTCCTCAGTTCTTCACACACTGGATAAATGTTTAGCTAACTAAGGATGAGTCTCATGGCTCACTTATGAACGTAGAGGAAAACAAAGGGTGAACTTGAAATGAAACAGAATGGCCGAGAATGATTTTGAGGAAGATGAAGTTGCTTCCATCGATTTTTCCTCATGAACCCTTCTTATATAGCCGTTCCGTTTCACTTAAAATCTAACACCTGTTTCCTTATCCTGTTTTCCTCATCATTTCATGCAATTAAAACCAAAGAAAACTGCAGCAAAAGAACGGTAGTGACGTCCCTACTGCAGCTCTATTCTTGACTAATTTCCCTTGCCATTTATTGCCTAATCCCGTTGTCAGGAGAAGCAATTGACGAGAAGTCCTCTGCCGCCCCTTTCCTTGACTTTTCCATTTTCTTTTCTTCTCTTTTCCACGCCATTTCTCTTCCAGCCAACATTGATTGGCTAACTCCTAGTCCACGCCACTGTCAGCCAACGTTGATTGGCTCTCCTTTCATTCTTTTCTCCATTTGTCTGACAGTCATACTCTTTATTAAATGCTTTCATACTTAGCATTAATTTCATGAAGACTATTGTAGTAAACGAAATCAAGTAGAACTCTTTTCTTCCCACACGTTATTGACTTGTTTGCCATGCTTTCCCACAAAATTTTACTTTTATTTATCTTTTAATTTTTCTCAATCCGTCTGGGCGATCATCGCCCTCGCCAGATTGGGCGAACTGTTCTACTCGCCCTAACCAGCAACATTGGCGTCCTGTTCGCCAATTTAGCTCGCCCATTGGCGAGCAGTCTTCCTTGCTCATACATTATCACACCAACATTCTTCCATGCACATCTCAAATTAAGGAACTTTTCATCCAAGTGAAAATCAATACACAATATTTACTTTATTTACATTATCAAATTTTATGAAATTTCGGTTTACAGTAGTATAAAATCGGATTTTACATTTCTCCCCAACTTAAGAAATTTGGTCCTCCAAATTTAACTCGGACCTCTCATTGAAAAAGCTCTGGATACTTCTCGCACATAAGGCTTTCTAATTCCCAAGTAGCCTCCTCCTCGTTATGATACTGCCAGAGCACTTTAACCAAAGAAATCGTCTTAGATCGCAATACCTTATCCTTCCTATCCAAAATCCGCACCGGTTTCTCAACGTAACTCATGTCCTCTCTGATTTCCAGTGGCTCGTGTCGAATCACGTGAGAAGGATCTGGATGGTACTTTCTCAACATCGAGACATGGAATACGTTATGCACTCCTGACAACTCTGGTGGTAGTGCTAACCGATATGCCACATCTCCCACTCGATCTAAGATCTCATAAGGCCCAATGTATCGGGGACTCAACTTTCCTCTCTTCCCGAATCTCATAATACCTTTGGACGGTGAAACCTTTAAAAACACATAATCACCTGCTATAAACTCCAATGGTCGGCGTCTAGTGTCTGCATAACTCTTCTGCCGACTCTGAGCCGTGCTGAGTCTCTCACAGATCATCCGTACATCACGAGAAGCCTGCTCGACCAAATCGAGAGCTAATAGTTTACGGTCTCCAACTTCTTCCCATGCTATCGGGGATCTGCATCGTCTGCCATACAAGGCTTCATACGGTGCCATGCCGATACTTGTGTGAAAACTATTGTTATAAGCAAATTCTGCCAGGGGTAAATGATCGTCCCATGAGCCTTTAAAATCCAATGCACACGCTCTCAACATATCCTCGAGCGTCTGTATCGTACGCTCGGACTGCCCATCAGTCTGTGGATGAAAAGCGGTGCTAAAACTCAACTGGGATCCCATAGCCTCCTGAAATCTCTCCCAAAAATGAGAGGTGAAGCGGGAGTCCCTATCAGAGGTAATACTCACTGGAACACCATGTAACTTCACTATCTCCCTGACATACAACTCGGCCAAGGCATTAACTGAATCTGTAGACCTCATGGCTAAGAAATGAGCAGACTTAGTTAATCTGTCGACTATCACCCAAATAGCATCATACCCCTTTCGGGTCCGTGGTAATCCCATAATAAAATCCATAGTTACATGCTCCCATTTCCACGTAGGAATCGATAATGGTCGAAGCATACCTGCCGGCTTCTGATGCTCAATCTTAATCTGCTGGCATGTTAGACATCTAGTAACAAAATCTGCGATGTCCTTTTTCATCTTAGGCCACCAGTACACTTTCCGGAGATTCTGGTACATCTTAGTACTACCCGGATGTAACGTGTATCTAGAGGTATGGGCCTCTGATAAAATCAAATCTCTAAGCTGCTGATCACCGGGAACATATATCCGACCTCTAAACCTCAGTATCTCATCGGTGCCAATTTCAAAATCCAACTCATCTCCCATTTGAATCTGGCTGGCCACCCCAATACAATAATCATCACTCCTCTGAGCTTTCTTGATTCGATACATCAAATCCGGCTCGATACGAAAACTAGCTGTAAACCCATACTGGTAAGAGGAAACAATTGTCAAACTGAGGTTAGAGAACTGCTCTATCAACTCATGTTCCCTGATCATCATGTATGATACCATGCCATCATGCTTACGGCTCAGTGCATCAGCTACTACATTAGCTTTACCTGGGTGATACAAAATCTCACAATCATAGTCCTTTAATAGTTCCATCCACCGTCGCTGCCTCAAGTTCAACTCTTTCTGTGAGAATATATACTTCAGACTCTTATGGTCTGTATATATCTGAAATTTCTCCCCGTACAAGTAATGTCGCCATATCTTCAGTGCAAACACCACTGCGGCTAGCTCCAAATCATGTGTCGGGTAATTCCTCTCATGATCCTTCAACTGCCGAGAACCATAGGCTATAACCCGACCATGCTGCATAAGCACACACCCTAAACCTTGAGCAAATGCATCAGTATACACCATAAATCCACCTGATCCGCTAGGAAGGGCTAATACGGGGGCACTAGTCAATCTCTTCTTAAGTTCACCAAAACTACGCTCACACGCATCATTCCACTCAAACTTTACATCCTTACGTGTGAGTCGTGTTAATGGAGCAGCAAGTCTAGAAAATCCCTCCACAAACCTGCGATAATATCCGGCAAGACCCAAGAAACTCCGTATCTCGGTAACTGTGTTAGGCCTCTTCACTGAACAATGGCCTCTATCTTGGACGGATCAACTGATACCCCGTCCCTCGACACTACATGTCCGAGAAATATAATATGGTCAAGCCAGAACTCGCACTTACTAAGTTTAGCATACAACTTTCGCTCTCTAAGGGTCTGTAGAACAATTTGCAAATGCTGCTCATGCTCTTCCATAGTCTTAGAATAAATCAGGATGTCATCAATAAAAACTATGACAAACTTATCCAAAAACGGATGAAACACCTCATTCATCAAACTCATAAAAGTTGCAGGGGCATTTGTCAGTCCAAAAGGCATCACTAGGAACTCATAGTGGCCATAACGAGTCCGAAAAGCTGTCTTATGCACATCCGACTCCTTAATCTTTAACTGGTGATAGCCTGATCGAAGGTCTATCTTGAAAACACCTGTGCACCCCTGAGCTAATCAAACAAATCGTCAATCCGAGGTAGTGGATACTTATTCTTAACGGTAGCCCGATTCAACATCTGATAATCAATACACAACCGGAGGCTACCATCCTTCTTCCGAACAAATAATACTGGAGCTCCCCACGGTGACACACTGGGACGTATAAATCCCTTATCTAATAATTCTTGGAGCTGCTTCTTGAGCTCATCCAACTCTGTCAGTGCCATCTTATATGGGGGTCTAGAAATCGGCTCTGTACCGGGTACCAACTCGATCATAAACTCCGTCTCTCGATTTGGTGGTAACCCTGGTAAATCCTCTGGAAATACATCCGAGAAGTCCTTAACCACAGAAATCTCTTGGATCTTTGGATGCTTCCTCTCAACATCCTCCACACTAGCAATATATCCTTCATAAATATTCATACACAACCACAATTTCAGTACACATGTCATTTCACAACATAAATTCACATACTTTTTATTAATTTACAATAACTTTACAATGTACTTTTCGGGATGAGAGAAGGTAATAAACTTAGTATTACAATCCAAACTAATATGGTTTGCAGCTAACCAATCCATACCTAAAATGATATCAAAATCATATATATCCAACAAAATTAGGTTAGCTATCATAACCTTCTCTCCTATAGTCAATTTACAATTCCTATATATAATATCCGTCCTCTGGAAATCATTAAAAGGAGTTTTCTCTTGCAAGGTATATTCTAACAACTCCGGCTCTACTGGGGTCCTGTTGGCATATGTAGGCGATAAGAATGAGTGGGTAGAACCAGGATCAAATAAGGCAATTACGGGGATATCAAAGAGATAAATTTTACCTTTAATCACATCGATAGAGGCGTCGGCAGTCTCTTGATCCAACGCGTACACCCGACCCTGAGTCACAACCTTTTTACCCTTCTCTGCGGCTGTCGCCCTCCTAGGCTGTGAGGGTGTCGCTTTCTCTGGCTCACGTCGAGCTGTCGGGGCCGCTATCTGAGGTGCTGCAGGAGGTATAGTAGAAGCAGTTGACTCTCTGAGCATCGGACAATTCTTGATAAAGTGTCCCGTTTGTCCACATCTAAAACATACCCCAAACATTACAGGACAAGGGCGCGATCCATGCGGCCTTCCACAATGTCTACATAAGGGCGCAACACTTCTCTGAGTGGTGGTGGGGCCACTAGCAGGAGTAGAAACTGCTGGTCTATCAAATCTGCCCTCTGAAATCTGTATGCCCGAAGATCTGGTCCTCTTAAACTGCTCTCTACCTGGTCTATCCTCCATAAACCTCTTAGCCTTTCCCTTTGCTTTACTTTTAGTTTTACCACTGAAATCGAGCTGGAACTGCTCATAATCCCTCTCACATAGCTGAGCCCGTTGAACTATCTCATCATAAGTCTGTATAACAAATGGGGCTAGCTTTACTCTGATGGATGGCCTCAAGCCAGCTCTAAACCTCGAAATCTTATACCGGGTATTCTCACTAGTCTGTGGATCAAAACGGCTCAAGGTAGTAAATTTGGCCTCATACTCATCCACTGACATACTACCCTGTACTAAACCCATGAATTCCTGCTGTAACTTTTCTTGAGCAGTGTCAGGAATATACTGCCTTCTAAAAGCTTCCACAAACATATTCCATGACAAATCCTGATGCTGAGCAAATAATACTGTCTGAGTGGCCTTCCACCAATGTCTCGCATCTTCTGCCAGCTGGAACACTGCTAAGCCTACTTTCTCTGTCTCTGAACATCTCATAATCTCGAGTAATCTATCAATCTCTATAACCCACTGTTCTGCCACCAATGGATCCCTAGTACCCTTAAACTTAGGTGGATCCAACTTCTTAAATGATTTCACCAATGCCACATTACAATAAGACTCTGCATTTCGCGGCTGCTGAATCAGTGGCTGCGGTGGAGCTATCGGTGGCTGAGGTGCTGGTGGTGGAATAGGCTCAGGCTCAGGCACAACTGGTGCCGGCTGTGGCGGTGCTGGTGCCTCTACTGGGGCTGTAGGAGCTGTAGCTCTCTCCCTCTCTGCCCTATTGGCGGCTCTATCTGCTTGATACATGCCATAAAATCTGCTATTAACCTTTCCACCTGAGTTACACGATTATCAATGCTCTCTAGCTGTATAGGATGTGGAGGTCTTGGGGCAGGTTCCGGTGTCTGTGGTTCCGGAGTCTGTGCCGCCCTACCTCGGCCTATGCCTCTCACTGAACGCATTCTCCTTCTTCCACTCATATCTGTACCACAGAAATCATTTATCACTTATCATTAACATATCAATTATATATTCAGTTTATACAGTACTACAGGGAATGTATACTATTTCACCATTTACTTTAAGCATCGCTAGACATTCGACCAACCCTGCTCTGATACCATTAAATCTGTAACATCCCAATTTCCACTATATAACATGTTACTCACTTATATCTTACACTTACTACCGGTTGGGCTGTCAGTGATGCTTATCAACTCCTATCACTTTAATAAGAATAATTAAATCATTTTCTTAAGATGTATATACATTCCCTTATATTTAAAGTAGTACTGTACAGCTTTACTGAATACATAAAAGAACACAACATACCTTCGATATCCAATCTCAGGAAGGTAAGTCTCTTAGTTCAGATCAGTTATCTGTGGAGTGGAAAAATAAGGAGTGAGCGACAGTGTGCTCAGTAAGGAAGGTGTATGCTGCTTTGAAAATAAAAGCTATAATCTTAAAACCATTTAATTATCCTAACGATCAAACTCATTAGGAAACAATAATTATAATTAACATGAAACAGGATTCCCCAGATCCTTTCATAAATCATTTAATTGAGACTAGGCAACAATTTAAATCATGCAAAGAACACAAGTCATCCGCTCTTGGGGTGCACCCGTAGGCCATCGCCCCTCACGGCTATCTCATCTAGATGTATGGCCATAATCTGTAGGTGGTCCTCGGGTCCACTTGCCAAGTGACCTCGAGACTGCTGAAGACTTGGCAGGTCCATCAGTCCTGTGACGCCCTAGGGTGCACTCGTTGGTCTATTTGACCCGAGCCATCGCCCTAGATGGGTCACGCAAAGTATATGAATGATAGTGCATGAACTCATGGCCTAATGTCTCAAAATCAAGTTATCGTATGTATCATTTCCATAAAATGATTTGGTTTTCCAAAAGGTTTTATAACTAGTAAAACAACCCTCAATTTCAACATTTTCCGTGAGAGAAAGGCACGTTTGAAGCAGGTTCGCCCATGGCTAGTTCGCCCAGGGTCAGCTCTCTCATTGGCCAACTCGCCCAATGGTCCACTCGCTCAAGGGTCTACTCGCCCAAAGGTCTACTCGCTCAAAGGTCTACTCGCCCAAGGGTCTACTCGCTCAAAGGGCTACTCGCCCAAAAAGTTTCACATTTTCTATTTTTTTAAAAATATTAATTGAAAGTTTATTTATTTATTTATTTATTTTGTGTTCAGAAAATATTCATAAATCAGTTCGCCCACTGGTCAATTCGCCAAGGCGGCGAATTATTAGTCGCCCGCCTCATAGCGTTTCAAGACAAAAGTTGGCTGGCTGATAACAGTTCGCCCGCCTTATACTTAAAACAAGGGTCGCCCGCCCATATGACATAAAAAGTTCTCCCAACTTTTAAAAACAAAGGCACTCGCCCAGGTTCTCATAAAGGAGAGCTCGCCACTTGGCTAGCACGAGTTTCAACTTAGAACAAACATACTCGCCCGCCCTAAGTAGCTCGTTCAACAAAACAACATATGGCGACTTTGTATCTCGCCAAGGTCAAAACATTTTATCAACCAATGCATGTCAGAAAAACAAAACAATTTCTAATATTTTCTTAACACTTTTACTCCACAGGACATGCATTTTCATCACATACTACTTCCTTACCTCGTTTGATGCAGCCTTGCTTTCCACTCGCCGTATCAATCTCACTTCCCGGCTGCAAGGTAAAATATTAATTCCATTAATATTTTCTTTTCTAGCAATTTATTTCTAAAACTATTTTCAACCACTGTGGCGAGGTAACAGCTCGCCATTCGCCCAACACAGCTCGCTATCCATTAGTGGCTCATTCATGGGAGTTCGCCCAACATGGGAGCTCAACTCGCCATGCTTATCAATTTAGTTCGCCATTCGTGGCTTTTCATTCATAAATGGTCTCGCCCGTGAATCGGATAACGCTTGGCCACCTCGCCCTCTTGAACAACATTTTGGCGAGTTGTCTATTACCTATTCGCCTCATTGGCGATTGTAGACACCAATTTTGTCCAGGATTGTGAATCTCGAGTCGCTCGACGTATATTCTAAAAATAAAAAGTGAATTAAACCCATGTTTGAATAATTGATTTTTATTTCATTTTGTTTTTATTTTTATTTTTTATTTTTTATTTTTATTTTTATTTTTTTTATTTTATTTTTATTTGTATTTGTATTTTTTATTTTTATTTTATTTTATTTTATTTATTTATTTATTTTATTGGATATGAATTTTATTATTTCATTTTTTTATTTTATTTTTATTATTATTTCATTTATTTATTTTGATAAAGAATAAAAAAATAAAAAAAAACAAAACAAAAAAATGAAACCCTACCGAACCCTAACCCTGATCCAACCCCCAAGTTGAAACCCCAATTACCATAAATGAAACCCTTAACCCAACCCTTGATCCAAAACCCCTCAGAAACACTAATCCCAAACAGAACCACTAACCCAACATAACCCCGATCACCCAAACCCTAAGTTGAAACCCTGATCCAACCCCCAAGTTGAAACCCCAATTATCATAACTGAAACCCTTAACCCAAACCCCAAACAGAACCCCAAACCCTAATCTGAAACCTAACCCCAAATAGAATCTACGCCCCACACTGAGACTTTAAACCTAACCCTAAATCCAACATCGCCAGAGGAAACACAAAAGGAAAGATTTTGTCTTTGAAATCTGCAAGGAAATCAAGGAAAAAATTAATCAGACATTAAAGGCAGATAAAGAAAATCGGATCTGGGATCCGATTTCAAAAACTCCCAAAAATATACAGATCTAACATTTTATAAAAAGGAAAGACAGAGACAATCGAAAGGGAGGGGAGAGGGACAGAAAACACACAAGAGCAAACAGAAAACAACGGGAGCCAACAGTAACCACAACACAGCCAAAAATCAACAATAGCCATAGATCCACAGTGAGGAAAAACACACACACACCGACAGCCACAGATCTGGAAAAGGAAAATACACAATAGCTGACAAACACACACACAGACAACCAAGCAACCAGAACCAGAAGAAACAACAACCAAAAACACAGAGAGCGGTGTGTGGAAGTGGAGGAAGTTAGGCAGTTAGGGTTTCGATTTTTTGTATTCAGATCTGGGGGCTTTGAGTTTGATTTAGTAATCAGGATCCCTATATCCAGTTTTAGGGAGGGGAGAGAGGAAGATTTTTGGAGAGTTTTTTTGGTGACCTACGGTGGTGTACGGCGGAGGGAGCCATCGGAAATCGCCTAGGGGGTAGAGGGTCTGAAGGTTTTTTTGGCTGGAAAGAGGAAATTTGACCAAAAAAATCGGAAAAGACGATTAAATAGCATGCTCCAAACGACGTCGTTTTGGGGTAGCTAGGATCCGCGCTTCGACCCGCTGGACCCGCGTGCCGACCCATAATTGACCCGACCCGATCGCAGGTTTCTTTTTTTCCTTTTTTTGATAATTTTACTTTTTTCTTTTTTTATTTTTATTTGTTATTTTTTTATTTTTTTATTTATTTTGTTTATTTATTTTGATGATTTTTATATTTGTAATTAATGCAATAATTTAACTAAAAATATAAAATGATGTAAATAATAAATTTGATTAACCTCAATAATGAATTAATAGATTTAATTTGATGTATAGATAGTGTAATTTAATAAGTATTGATAAGATTTAATTAATGTAATGTAGCTTATGTATTTAAATTGATATAAGTTGTTTTTTATTGGTTTGGTGGTATAAGTTTCAATTTAATTAACATGATTTAATTTAGTTAGCATGATTTTGATATAATTGGCATGATTTGTTTTTTTATATTTATCTATTATTTATTATTTTTCTTTTCTTTTCTTTTTCTTCCTTTTTTTTTATTTTTAGTTATTTATTTTATTTTCACTTTTATTTTATTTAAAGGTTTCAAATAAAATTTATACGACATGCTTAGTTTGATGTATGGTTAAATTATTATTCAGATTCGTCTAGGTAGTTTAGAATTACAATACTTTAAGAGAATATAATAATGAACATTTTAAGATAAGACAATATAACAACAAATATTCCGACGATGGAATCCGAGGGGATTGCGATTGAGTAATATTCTCGGAGATCTTGAGGTGAGGAGGTCCTTTTTAAGTCTTACCGGCTTGATGGAAGATTTAAAAGGTTATTCCTATTTTTAAAATTCAAATTTATAAAAAATTGAAACAAGAATTAATTAAAATTAATTACAATTAAATGAATTAATAATTAAATTAGAAATTAAGATTCATACAAATTAGTATAATTAGAAATAAAATAGGATAAAATAATACAACAAATATTCCGACGATGGAATCCGAGGGATTGCGATTGAGTAATATTCTCGGAGATCTTGAGGTGAGGAGGTCCTTTTTAAGTCTTACCAGCTTGATGGAAGATTTAAAAGTCATTTCCGATATTTAAAACTCAAATTTTTAAAAAATTGAAATAAGAATTAATTAAAATTAATTACAATTAAATGAATTAATAATTAAATTAGAAATTAAGATCATAAAAATTAGTATAATTAGAAATAAAATAATAAAATAATACAACAAATATTCCGACGACGGAATTCTAAAGGACTGCGCTTGAGTAGTACTTTTAGATGTCTTGAGGTGAGGAGGATTCTTTTAAGTCTTGCCAGCTTGATGGAAGATTAAAGGACATTTCCAAGATTTAATAAATTAATTAAAAAATAAAAATTAAATTAATAAAAAATAGTAAATTAAAATTAAGTTATTATAATAAAGAATAAAGATCAAATTAATAAATTAGAATTAAAATTAGAAAAATTAAAATAAATAGAAATTAAATTAAATTAAATATTTTAATAAATGTGAATTATTCCGAGGATGGAATTTAAAAGGAATTGCGCTTGAGTAATTTCTTTAAAAATTCCTAAGGTGAGAAAGTTTCTTTAAGGTCTTACCAGCTTGATGGAAGGTCTTTAAAAAATCTTCAATATCAAATAATTCATAAAATATATGAAATAATAATTTATATAAGAAATAATAACAATAGAATAAAATAAGATAAAATAATAAATAGAAATTGGATAGGAGTCAAAATAGGGTTTGCATAAAATATTTAATCAATCCGACGACGGAGCCTCTTCAAGAAAGGCGATTGGTCCTACTTGAATACTCTTGAGGTGAGAATAACTTTTAAGTTGTCCAACCAGCTTGATGGAGGAGACTTAAAAGATTTTTCAATATTTAATTATATCGAAATTAAAGTAAAAGGCAAAATTAAGATAACCTTAGATCACTTGGTACCATTTTAGGATGGGCGTTGTGAGGGTGCTAATCCTTCCTCACACGTAACCGTACTCCCGAACTTAGAACTTTAACGTAGACCAAGCCTTATCCTTAGTTTGAATAGGTGACCAATCACACCTAGGTTAGAATGATTGGTGGCGACTCCATAGTTTTGTGTCTAGCTATTAGGTTTTCCCGAAACTTGATACGTTATG
The DNA here is from genome assembly GCA_031772115.1 of Heritiera littoralis. Lineage (NCBI taxonomy): Eukaryota > Viridiplantae > Streptophyta > Magnoliopsida > Malvales > Malvaceae > Heritiera > Heritiera littoralis. The sequence continues at coordinate 840,151 of JAPDPK010000109.1, read as the reverse complement.
ACAGTTTGGCGACTCCACTGGGGACATTAGAGAGTCAGGCCATTAGGAAGTCTAAGGTTATCAAAATCTTGTCTAAAATTTTAAATTTCATAAGACATTTAAATACACACACTTCACTTGCATGTGCATACATTAGCCTTCGACCCGGGCTTACCTTTTTTAAGAGGAAGTAAAGTAGCTTTGCCTTCGTGAGGTGGTAACCTCCACATAGGCCAGTGAAATACTCCCACTCAGGTTGAACCCTTTCCGTTTGAAGCCTATAATGGGTGAGGATTGGGGTGCCTTACTAGTCCACGTGGACGATAGTGGGGAACAGTCTGGGAACCTTTAGTAATCCTATCTATCCAAACCAAGCATATAGTGAACTTATGATGCCCACTCGTAAGCTAGAGCTTTAGAATTGAAACCTATATTAAGACACAAAGAACGACCATCATCTCATACAAGAAAAATATAAAAAATAATAATAATAATAAAATACAAAAAAAAAAACATAATGCATATTCTCATTTCTTGCATTTTTCTCTTTTTCTGTCTCATAACAAATTGTTACAGATTAAGATCCATTTGCATCCATGGAGAAATTATCGCAAGGGGAGCCAGCCCACATAGTGAAGGAACGATCCGAAAAGGCCCAACGTGAGAATGGTGATTGCCTACCTGTTGGTTTTGTTTCTACTCTGCCAGAGAGGATTCATTTAGACCTAAGACAAAATGACTACACCGAGTTGCTAGGAATTTGGAAGGCATGGGATGAAGAGAGGAAGACAGAATTTCAGAAAAAGTATGGGGACTTGATGCTACTATTATTAGTGGAAGTGGACTTGGATTTGATAAGGGCCATGGTGCAATTTTGGGACCCGTCCTATAGATGTTTTGTCTTCAATGAGGCCGATTTGATGCCAACCGTAGAGGAGTATTCATTCTTGCTCCGTCGTGAGTTAGAAAATCCCAACAAAATCTATTGGAAGAAAAGGAAATCAGGATATCGTAAGAAATTGTCCTCCATGACTGGCCATAGTATTCAAGAAATTGATCATCACACAAGGCAGAAAGGAGATACCACTTATGTGCCATGGAGTCTTCTACGAAGTTGTCTTCAGAACCGTTAACGAAAGAACAACACATGAGCATAATGGCATTAGCTGTGTATGGTATGGCCATGTTCCCTAAATTCTTAGGACACATTGAGGTTACAATAGTGGATTTTGTTGAGCAGCTTGATCATGAGGTGAATGTGGCTCCAGTTATCTTGTCAGAGACTTTTAGGTCTTTAAATTTCTGCCGCCGCAAGGGAGAAGGACGTTTCATCGGATGTACACCATTGTTATACATTTGGATGAAAAGTCACCTCGGAGGTAATGAAGAAAAATTCCGAGAAGCTTATCTCAATACAGTCCCGATAAAAGAATTCTGTGAGAAGACTTGGCCTGCACCGAAGACAAAAAGAGAATGGGTTTCATCATTGCGCAAGACCAAGAAAAAGGATGTTGTTTGGAGGGCACCTTGGATGCCACGAAGATCTATGTTATATGCTTGTGGTGATAAACCATGGGTTCCTCTTTTGGGTATATGGGGTACTATCTCCTATGCACCTCTTATGGTACGAAGACAATTGGGATATGAGCAATTCATCCCAATGACTCAAGGGCTCAGTCAGCACGAGTATACATATGCAGAAGAAGGGTTTGTAAGGAAAATAGAAGACGATGTCAAGGCTTGGAAGGCAACTCTCAGGATTGAGAAAGGAATATTCCCAGAGAAGGACCCTCCCGAATACTCGGTATGGCATGCGAGACGAGGCAAGGATGTTAGGCTTCCACCCGAAGAAGGTCTCGACAAAAGTGAAGAGCCTATACCTCGAGATCCCATGATAGACTTGGAGATTGCCAAGAGGAAATTAGAGGAAGAAAAAAGGGACTTAGAAAGAGAAATTAAGAAACTCAAATGTGAAACAGAGGAGAAGCTGGGGAGAAGGGAACAAGCATATACAAGGGTCCATCAAGAGAAGTATAAGTTGATAGATGAAATCAGATACTTGAAGGAGCAGCTCTCAAGGTCTGAAAACAAACGTTTGCGGGAAGAGAATGAACAACTCAAAGCTGAGATACAAAAGAAGGGGACTGAATGTGAAGAACTTGAAGGCAAGGTCATAAGCGAGCAGATGAGTTCGCAAGGTGCCCTCAATCGATCCCAAGAATACTTGCAGATCCTACAAAAGGTTGTTAATGAGTTGAATGACCTAAAGGAGAAGTATGCTACCTTGAGGAGAGCTCGTGATTCACATCTTCTGGTTTCCATGATTGAACAGATTAATGTCATGGCTCACAGAGCAAGAGACATGGAAGACAGAATAAGGGATTTGAAGCTCGGAGTCAGCCCACTTACCGAGCATGGGGAGAATCTGCTACTACTGCTGGATGAGATCCAAGGTCACTACAGTTTGTTGAAGGGACTTAGGTGGACACCTTAGATGTTCTTTATGGATGTAATGGGTCTTTAACTTTGTTCAACAATTGTTATGAGACAGGTTTTTATAAGTTTTTGTTATGAGACAATTTTTGTTATGCAATAAATTTCTCACGAAAATTTTTCTTACTTTTGCTTTTCCTTCATAAGCATTTGATAAAAATAGTTTTATCTAATTGTGATAACAAAGGTACAAAAATAGCCCTTCCAAATCATCCATACCGAACTCGTGCACGAACTAAAGCAATGGAAAATGAGCAATTAGCACGGATTGACAGGATGGAAAGAGTGCAACAAGAGATTGTCAAAGCTCAAGAGGAAACTCGAGAGCAGATGACCAAGATGATGGAGTTGATGATGAGTATGGCTAAGGGGAAAGGAGTTGTGCAAGACCTAACAGCGGAGGAATATCCTAGTGATGACCCACCATACCCTCCAGGGTTCACCCATCAAGCCCAAATGCCTCCAAAGGTTTATGCTCAGGCAACACCCTCAATGGGAGGACAAGGCCATGCTATAGGCCAAAATCAACCTGGTATAGGGTCTAGTCCTGTCGACCCTATTTTCGTCCCAAACTTGGACGATCCTGTTGAACAAGAGAAGTTGAAGAGAGAAGCAGTTGACAATCTAGCTGTAGGGATACAACAGAAATGTGACATGTTGGAGGAAAGGTTGAAAGCCATCGAAGGAAACGACTCCTTTGGGAATGTTGATGCAGAAGAGTTGAGCCTAGTTCCCGATTTGGTGTTGCCCGCAAAGTTCAAGGTTCCGGACTTCGAGAAATATGATGGAACTAAATGCCCGACAACCCATGTTACGATGTTTTGCAGAAAGATGGCAGGATATGCTCGTAATGAAAAGTTGCTCATTCACTGTTTTCAAGATAGCCTTACAGGATCTGCTGCAAGGTGGTATGTTCAGTTGGACAGGAGTCGTATACATTCGTGGAAAGACCTTGCTAGGGCATTTCTAGCCCAATATCGTCACGTAAGTGATATGGCTCCTGATCGCCTCTCTCTCCAAAGCATGGAGAAGAAAACAAACGAGAATTTTAGAGAATACGCTCAGAGGTGGAGAGATGCAGCTGCTGAAGTTCAACCTCCATTGACAGAAAAGGAGTTAACGATGTTATTTTTAAACACTCTCAAAGCTTATTATGAGAGGATGATAGGAAATGTCAGTAAGAACTTTTCTGACATGGTGCTTTCAGGAGAGGCAATAGAAAATGCTATTAAAAATGGCAAGATTGAGGGTGTAGAGGCCAGGAAAGGAGGGTTTCCTAAGAAAAAGGAAGGAGATGTCCAGGTTATCTCTGCAGGAGGTTATATTCACCAACGCCCATCCAACCAATACCAATCTTATCCTCATGCTATCAATTATGTTTCACCCTACCCATATCAACTAAACCCACCAACAAATACTCAGCCCATTTTTCGCTCGCCAACCCTGAGACCAACCCAACCCTTTACTCAACCTACAAACCTAATGAACAACCCTGGAAGGCCACGCTTCAATCAAGAAAGACCCCCTATCACCCCAATCCCCATAACCTATGCGGAGTTATATCCTAAACTGGTGCAAAACCGTCTTATTGCCCCCGTATACCTTGAACCCCTAAAACCCCCGTATCCCAAATGGTATGATCCAAACGCAAAGTGTGCTTACCACAATGACAATGTGGGTCACTCTATAGAAAATTGCTTGGGATTGAAGTATAAAGTGCAGGGCTTGATGAAGGCTGGGCAGTTGAGTTTTGAGGAGCCGAAAGCAGAACAAGTTGTGAATGGGAATCCTTTACCAGACCATGGTGGAGCAGCAGTGAACATGTTAAGCAATGAAAAGAAGGATTACATTAAAAGAGCTGTTGCAGAAATAAAGACTCCGTTAAGTCAGGTCTTTGATGTATTAGTGAAGGCAGACATGTTGCAACCAGAAACCTTGATTTTGGAGACCTATATAGATTCGTATGATCCCAATCTGGTTTGTCCATACCACAATGGTGCAGTAGGTCATTCAATTCAGTCCTGTGAAGCTTTTCGTTACAGATTGCAGGAGTTGATGGACTCATATCAAATTGAATTTTGGGAAGGAAGAGGAAAAGGGAATGAGATTAGTGTGATTGATGACGACCTAAAGTCAAAGCCTCTGAAAATCCGCCTTGAGGAAAAATCAAGCCAAGCTAGTGGGATCACAATCAAAGCTCCTATTCCGTTTCCATACAAAGACAACAAGGCGGTACCTTGGAGATATGGCTATGATATAGTAATGAATGGAGAAAGAGAGCATATGTCCCCTAAAAGTCTCGAAACAGCGAATATCACTGGAGTTGGGGGAATGACACGAAGTGGGCGTTGCTATAGTCCTGAAATGTTAGCTAAAGCTAGAAAAGAGAAGGCAGGAATTGTGGAAGGGGATAGGGCTAACCCGATAGAGGTTCAAGAGACAAGATGTCAAGAGTCTATTACGAAAGAAGATGCCGATGAGTTTTTGAGCTTGATTAAGCATAGTGAATACAATATTGTCGAGCAGTTGAACAAAGCACCGGCAAAGGTTTCACTTTTATCACTTCTCCTGAATTCTGAGTCTCACATGAATGCTTTATTTAAGGTGTTGAATCAATCATATGTACCTCCTGATATATCCATGGACAAAATGGACAATTTAGTCGGTAATTTGGTGGCTTCAAATTATATATCTTTCAGTGATGATGAGATTCCTGCGGAAGGGAGGGGAAGCACCAAGGCTCTTCACATCACAGTCAGGTGTAAGAGCCACACAATTGGCAGGGTTCTCATTGATAATGGATCGGCTCTCAATGTGATGCCTATGTGCACTTTGCTAAGGTTACCAGTGGATTCATCGTATATGCGGAAAAGCAACATGATTGTCAAGGCATTTGATGGAGTCCGTCGAGAAGTGTTGGGCGATATAGAGATACCTGTGGAGATTGGTCCATGTATTTTCAATATACAATTCCAAGTCATGGATATTACGCCTTCATATACTCTTTTGCTAGGAAGGCCTTGGATACACACGACAGGAGCTGTCCCTTCCACTCTCCATCAAAAGGTGAAGTTTTTCGTGGGAATCAACAAATCTCAGTTTCGGGAGAGGAAGACATCTTTGTCACTCAATCTCCAAGCACTCCGTATGTTGAGACAACAGAGAATGCATGGGAATGTTCATATCGAGCTTTTGAGTTTGTTAATGCAACCTACATAGGAGAAGGTTCGAAATTATATGCTCCTCACCTGTCAGCAGCTACAGAGATGGTGGTGAAGCAAACCATGGGCAAAGGTTGGTATCCAGGAGTCGGATTGGGAAGAAACCACCAAGGGATTAGAAAGGCCATCACAATTTTGGAAAGCAAGGACAGGTTCGGGTTAGGATACAAACCAACTTGGAAAGATAAAGCAAAGAAGATGGAAGAAAAGAAAGAGAGGCGAATAGCACAGTTGAAAGGGGACGAATTTGAAACTGAGAAATTGGTCATTCCTTACCTTTATGACACCTTTATTTGGTGGATATCAACTGGTGACGAAGGGGGAAATTGGCGATGCAGCTTGAGGGGGATTTCTGATTTGTCCATTCACATGGTAGATAAGAAGATATCAGAGGAGAATGTAGCTGGACGGTTTGTGCATGTGACCCCTCCAGGAGCTGAGTTGAAGAATTGGACGATTTTGGAGTTCCCAGAGATTTCCTTTGAAAAGTAATAATGCAATTGTCTTTTTCTTTTATGTTTTGAATAAAGCAAGTTGGATTTTTAGTGCTTCAGCCCAAAAGCACCCAAATAAATTTTTATGTATGGGCCAACTTTGTTATTTTCCATTTCAATAAATGATTAGCATTATGCATTCCTATTTTCCCAATCATTTTTTTCTTTCTTTCTCTAGCATGCCAACACTGAAAATACCTATAATTTCCCATTTCATCTATTTTCAGGTATCAAAACAATAAACAAGATGATAATAATGTCAATAATTCAGAAATTGATTTTGAAAACCCTGCTCAATTTGGTGAATCTGATGATGAAGATGTCTTTACGGACTACCCTTTACCCCGTGACTTGTTGAGATCGATGGAAGAAGATAGGAAACCAATTGAACCTCATCAGGAAGTTGTTGAAATAATTAATTTGGGAGATGAAAAAGATAAGAAAGAGGTCAAAATCGGAACATCACTAGCATCAGATGAAAGAAAGGGTCTTAAGGAGTTACTTCGTGAATATGTAGATGTGTTTGCTTGGTCTTACCAAGATATGCCTGGCCTTGATACTGATATTGTGGAGCATAGATTGCCTTTGAAACCAGAGTGCAAACCGGTACAACAAAAGTTAAGACGCATGAAGCCGGAAATGTTGTTGAAGATCAAAGAGGAAGTTAAAAAGCAATTTGATGCAGGTTTTCTTGAAGTGGCCAAATACCCGGAGTGGGTAGCTAATATTGTCCCTGTGCCTAAGAAGGATGGAAAGGTGCGGATGTGCGTGGATTATCGGGATTTGAACAGAGCTAGCCCTAAAGACAATTTCCCGCTTCCTCACATTGACACCCTTGTGGACAATACAGCGAGGCATTCCATATTTTCATTTATGGATGGCTTTTCCGGCTATAATCAAATCAAGATGGCTAGAGAAGATATGGAAAAGACTACTTTCGTGACAATGTGGGGAACATTTTGCTATAGAGTCATGCCATTCGGATTGAAGAACGCTGGAGCTACATATCAAAGGGCTATGGTTAGTCTTTTCCACGACATGATGCATAAAGAGATTGAGGTGTACGTGGATGATATGATTGCAAAGTCTCGTGAAGGAGAAGACCATGTGGCTAATCTTAAGAAGCTCTTTGAAAGGTTGAGGAAGTACCAGTTGAAGTTAAACCCAGCCAAGTGTACATTTGGGGCAAGATCTGGAAAATTATTGGGATTTGTAGTTAGCGAAAGGGGGATAGAAGTTGATCCGGACAAAGTGCGTGCCATTCAGAACTTGTCCCCTCCTCGCACCACCAAAGAAGTAAGAGGTTTCTTAGGGAGGCTAAACTACATATCCAGGTTTATATCTCAACTTACTTCAAAATGTGATCCAATTTTCAAGCTTCTTCGTAAACATGACTCTGGGGAATGGAATGAAGAATGTCAAAAGGCCTTCGATAAAGTCAAGGAGTACTTATCAAACCCGCCTGTGTTAGTACCTCCTATTCCTGATAGACCTTTGATTTTGTACTTGACAGTTTGCGAAGGTTCAATGGGATGTGTACTGGGGCAACGAGATGAGAATGGCAAGAAAGAACAAGCCATCTATTACCTAAGTAAGAAATTCATTGACTACGAAGTGAAGTATTCTCAATTGGAAAAGATGTGTTGCGCTTTAGCTTGGACAGCCCAAAGACTCAGACAGTACATGTTATATCACACGACTTGGTTGGTGGCCAAACTTGATCCTTTGAAGTACATTTTCGAGAAACCATCTTTGTCTGGTAGAATAGCAAGGTGGCAAGTCATGCTTTCTGAGTATGATATTATATATGTGACTCAAAAGGCCATTAAAAGGGAGTGTAATCGCTGATTTCTTAGCAGACCGGGTTGCCGATGACTATGTGCCTATGAACTCGATTTTCCAGATGAGGATTTGATGGCTGTATTTCAGGTAGAAGAAGAGAAGCTAGCTAAGAAATCATGGAGAATGTTCTTTGATGGAGCATCCAATGCTTTTGGGCGAGGAGTAGGAGTGGTCCTGATATCCCCAGAAGGAGATCATCACCCGATTACTGCAAGATTGACTTCAACTGTACCAACAACGTAGTGAGTATGAAGCATGTGTCATGGGTTTACAAGCATCCATTGAAAAGAAGATTGATGTGCTCGAAGTGTATGGAGATTCGGCTCTATCATCTACCAGTTGCGAGGTGAATGGGGAAACTAGGGATTCGAAGTTTGGTCCAGTACCAAAAATACATAGCCAGTTTAATTGATCAGTTCAAAAGTATTCAGTTTGGCATCTACCTCGAGAGGAGAATCAAATGGCAGTGCTCTAGCCACTTTAGCTGCAATGTTCAAGTTGGACAGTAATGCTGAAATTCAACCCATCAGGATGAATCTGAAGAATTCACCAGCGCATTGTGCAAGTTTAGAAGAAGAAGTCGATGGAAAGCCTTGGTACCATGACATCTTACAGTACATTAAAAACCAACAATACCCAAAACATGCTTCGGAGAATGACAAAAGAATCATTAGGAGAATGGCTATGGGATTCTTTTTAGACGGGGAAGTCTTATACAAAAGAAGTCGAGACCAGGTGCTTTTGAGATGTGTGAATATTGCAGAAGCTAAACAGATATTAGAGGAGGTACATGAAGGATCTTGTGGGGCACATGCTAATGGTATATGATGGCAAGACAAATAATGAGAGCGGGTTTTTTTGGTAACCATGGAAAAAGACTGTATTAACTACACCTAGAAAATGCCACAAATGTCAGATTTATGCTGACAAGATTCATGCTCCATCAGAGGCTCTGCATGTATTAGCCCCTCCTTGGCCTTTCTCTATGTGGGGGCTGGATGTGATAGGACCCATTACACCAAAAGCTTCAAATGGACATCGGTTTATTTTTGTGATGATTGATTATTTTACCAAGTGGGTAGAAGCAGCATCTTTTGCTAGTGTGACACGAACGGCAGTATGCAGATTCATAAAGAAAGATATCATATGCCGATATGGACTTCCAGAAAGAATTATTTCAGATAATGCTCGTAATTTGAATAACACAATGATGGAAGAAGTTTGTGCACAGTTCAAAATCAAGCATCACAATTCGGCGCCATATCGACCACAAATGAATGGGGCAGTAGAGGCCGCGAACAAGAATGTCAAGAGAATAGTGGGAAAAATGACAGAAACTTATAAGGATTGGCATGAAAAGTTACCTTTTGCCTTGTACGCGTATAGAACGTCAATGCGCACGTCTACTGGGGCAACCCTATTCTCATTAGTGTACGGGATGGAGGCAGTGCTACCAATTGAAGTAGAGATTCCGTCATTAAGGGTCTTAATGGAAACACAATTAGAAGAGGCAGAGTGGGTACGGGAACGCTATGAGCAATTGAATCTTATTGACGAGAAAAGGCTTGTAGCTTTATGCCATGGCCAGTTGTACCAAAGGAGAATGATGAAAGCACATGATAAGAAAGTCCGACCTAGGAAATTCTGAGAAGGGGATCTGGTTTTGAAGAAGATCCTCCCAAATCAACAAGATAGGAGGGGAAAATGGGCGCCAAATTGGGAAGGACCATATGTAGTAAAGAGATCTTTCTCTGGTGGGGCATTGATATTGGCAAATATGGACGGTGAGGACCTGCCAAACCCCATCAATTCCGATGCTGTGAAGAGGTATTATGCCTAAAAAAAAAGAAGAAGAAAAAATAAAAAAAAGAGAAAAAGAGAAATAAAAAGGAGGATTTAAATCGAAAACCCGAAAAGGGCGGTTTAAATCAATGGGGGAGACACTTATGTTGAAAACCTGGAAAGGCAGCTTAAGTGTAGGGGAAAGATCAGCATCGGAAATTTTGTGATATCAAAGGGAAAGGTTTAGTCCGAAGGGCTCTGCAATATTAGACAAACTAATGGAGTAGGCTTTTCAAAACAGAAATTTGAATTAATTCGATCAGAATTGTCAGAATGTTGATTGTTGAGATATTTGATTATTTCGTCATGCAATTATTCCTTGTAATATTCCTCTGTTCAGATATGCTTGATGTTTATAATAAAATAACCTCTCTTCCAAACTTATCTCGTATCTACTACCATTTACCTTCTTACCTTGATTGGGAAAATCGAAATTTGCATTATGTTTAGTCATATTATTAGGATGGAAATAAATAGATGATTGGCAAACATTTAAAAAAAAATGAGAGAAAAAGATAATTGCGTTGCTTTAAAAGGAGAAAGAATAGGGACAGAAATATAGTGGAATATCAGAAGATTGGTAAACTAAGTTGAATACACCAGCTGCTTAAAAACAAAAAAAAGGGAAGAATGAAGATTGAAGGTGATGATATGAGAAAGTCGCTAACTGGTTTAAAGACAAGATTGGTCCAAAAAAAAAAAGAAAAAAGAAAAGGGGTTTTGAGCCTTTGTTGTCACAATTATAATGAAATTATTTTTAGCATGCATCCCATTCATTTTAAAAAGAAAGACATTTTTAAAGAAGGAGAAATTTTAAAGTTTCAGGGCCTTCCTAGTCGAATGAGCATTTAAGAGAGGAGAAAATTTAAAGTTTCAGGGCCTTCCTAGTCAAAGGAGCACTTTCAGATGAGAAAATTTAAAGTTTCAGGGCCTTCCTAGTCGAAGGAGCATTTAAGAGATGAGAAAATTTAAAGTTTCAGGGCCTTCCTAGTCGAAGGAGCATTTAAGAGATGAGAAATTTTAAAGTTTTAGGGCCTTCCTAGTCGAAGGAGCATTTAAGAGAGGAGAAATTTTAAAGTTTCAGGGCCTTCCTAGTCGAAGGAGCATTTTAGAGAGGAGAAAGTTTAAAGTTTCAGGGCCTTCCTAGTCGAAGGAGCATTTAAGAGATTAGAAAATTTAAAGTTTCAGGGCCTTCCTAGTCGAAGGAGCATTTAAGAGATTAGAAAATTTAAAGTTTTAGGGCCTTCCTAGTTGAAGGAGCACTTCAGGTGAAAGAAAAAAGAGAACAAAACAAAAAAAATCAAAATTTTGAAAAGAAAGGAAAAAATAATAAAATGGATGCAGACAAAATGGATGTCTATGTCTTTGCACAATTACTATTTCATAGCAAATGTACAAAGAGGGGCAACTGTAGACACCAATTTTGTCCGGGATTGTGAATCTCAAGTCGCTCGACGTATATTCCAAAAATAAAAAGTGTATTAAACCCATGTTTGAATAATTGATTTTTATTTCATTTTGTTTTTATTTTTATTTTTTATTTTTTATTTTTATTTTATTTTTATTTGTATTTGTATTTTTTATTTGTATTTGTATTTGTATTTGTATTTTTATTTTTATTTTTATTTTTATTTTATTTTATTTTTTTAATTTATTTATTTATTTTATTGGATATGAATTTTATTATTTCATTTTTTTATTTTATTTTTATTATTATTTCATTTATTTATTTTGATAAAGAATAATAAAATAATAATAAAATAAAAAATAAAACAAAACAAAAAAATGAAACCCTACCGAACCCTAACCCTGATCCAACCCCCAAGTTGAAACCCCAATTACCATAAATGAAACCCTTAACCCAACCCTTGATCCAAAACCCCTCAGAAACACTAATCCCAAACAAAACCCCTAACCCAACATAACCCCGATCACCCAAACCCTAATTTGAAACCCTGATCCAACCCCCAAGTTGAAACCCCAATTATCATAACTGAAACCCTTAACCCAAACCCCAAACAGAACCCCAAACCTTAATCTGAAACCTAACCCCAAACAGAATCCACGCCCCACACTGAGACTTTAAACCTAACCCTAAATCCAACATCGCCAGAGGAAACACAAAAGGAAAGATTTTGTCTTTGAAATCTGCAAGGAAATCAAGGAAAAAATTAATCAGACATTAAAGGCAGATAAAGAAAATCGGATCTGGGATCCGATTTCAAAAACTCCCAAAAATATACAGATCTAACATTTTATAAAAAGGAAAGACAGAGACAATCGAAAGGGAGGGGAGAGGGACAGAAAACACACAAGAGCAAACAGAAAACAACGGGAGCCAACAGTAACCACAACACAGCCAAAAATCAACAATAGCCATAGATCCACAGTGAGGAAAAACACACACACACCGACAGCCACAGATCTGGAAAAGGAAAATACACAATAGCTGACAAACACACACATAGACAACCAAGCAACCAGAACCAGAAGAAACAACAACCAAAAACACAGAGAGCGGTGTGTGGAAGTGGAGGAAGTTAGGCAGTTAGGGTTTTGATTTTTTGTATTCAGATCTGGGGGCTTTGAGTTTGATTTAGTAATCAGGATCCCTAGATCCAGTTTTAGGGAGGGGAGAGAGGAAGATTTTTGGAGAGTTTTTCTGGTGACCTACGGTGGTGTACGGCGGAGGGAGCCATCGGAAATCGCCTAGGGGGTAGAGGGTCTGAAGGTTTTTTTGACTGGAAAGAGGAAATTTGACCAAAAAAATCGGAAAAGACGATTAAATAGCATGCTCCAAACGACGTCGTTTTGGGGTAGCTAGGATCCGCGCTTCGACCCGCTGGACCCGCGTGCCGACCCATAATTGACCCGACCCGATCGCAGGTTTCTTTTTTTCCTTTTTTTGATAATTTTACTTTTTTCTTTTTTTATTTTTATTTGTTATTTTTTATTTTTTTATTTATTTTGTTTATTTATTTTGATGATTTTTATATTTGTAATTAATGCAATAATTTAACTAAAAATTTAAAATGATGTAAATAATAAATTTGATTAACCTCAATAATGAATTAATAGATTTAATTTGATGTATGGATAGTGTAATTTAATAAGTATTGATAAGATTTAATTAATGTAATGTAGCTTATGTATTTAAATTGATATAAGTTGTTTTTTATTGGTTTGGTGGTATAAGTTTCAATTTAATTAACATGATTTAATTTAGTTAGCATGATTTTGATATAATTGGCATGATTTGTTTTTTTATATTTATCTATTATTTATTATTTTTCTTTTCTTTTCTTTTTCTTCCTTTTTTTTTTATTTTTAGTTATTTATTTTATTTTCACTTTTATTTTATTTAAAGGTTTCAAATAAAATTTATACGACATGCTTAGTTTGATGTATGGTTAAATTATTGTTCAGATTCGTCTAGGTAGTTTAGAATTACAATACTTTAAGAGAATATAATAATGAACATTTTAAGATAAGACAATATAACAACAAATATTCCGACGATGGAATCCGAGGGGATTGCGATTGAGTAATATTCTCGGAGATCTTGAGGTGAGGAGGTCCTTTTTAAGTCTTACCAGCTTGATGGAAGATTTAAAAGGTTATTTCCTATTTTTAAAATTCAAATTTATAAAAAATTGAAACAAGAATTAATTAAAATTAATTACAATTAAATGAATTAATAATTAAATTAGAAATTAAGATTCATACAAATTAGTATAATTAGAAATAAAATAGGATAAAATAATACAACAAATATTCCGACGATGGAATCCGATGGGATTGCGATTGAGTAATATTCTCGGAGATCTTGAGGTGAGGAGGTCCTTTTTAAGTCTTACCAGCTTGATGGAAGATTTAAAAGGTCATTTCCGATATTTAAAACTCAAATTTATTTAAAAAATTGAAATAAGAATTAATTAAAATTAATTACAATTAAATGAATTAATAATTAAATTAGAAATTAAGATTCATAAAAATTAGTATAATTAGAAATAAAATAGGATAAAATAATACAACAAATATTCCGACGACGGAATTCTAAAGGGACTGCGCTTGAGTAGTACTTTTAGATGTCTTGAGGTGAGGAGGATTCTTTTAAGTCTTGCCAGCTTGATGGAAGATTTAAAGGACATTTCCAAGATTTAATAAATTAACTTAAGAAAATAAAAATTAAATTAGATAAAAGAATAGTAAATTAAAATTAAGTTTATTATAATAAAGAATAAAATCAAATTAATGAATTAGAATTAAAATTAGAAAAGAATTAAAACAAATAGAAATTAAATTAAATTAAATATTTTAATAAAATGTGAATTATTCCGAGGATGGAATTTAAAAGGAATTGCGCTTGAGTAATTTCTTTAAAAATTCATAAGGTGAGAAAGTTTCTTTAAGGTCTTACCAGCTTGATGGAAAGTCTTTAAAAAAATCTTCAATATCAAATCATTCATAAAAATATATGAAATAATAATTTATATAAGGAAATAATAACAATAGAATAAAACAAGATAAAATAATAAATAGCAATTCGGGTAGGAGTCTAAATAGAGTTTGCATAAAATATTTAATCAATCTGACGACGGAGCCTCTTCAAGAAAGGCGATTGGTCCTACTTGAATACTCTTGAGGTGAGAATAACTTTTAAGTTGTCCAACCAACTTGATGGAGGAGACTTAAAAGATTTTTCAATATTTAATTATATCGAAATTAAAGTAAAAGGCAAAATTAAGATAACCTTAAATCACTTGGTACCATTTTAGGATGGGCGTTGTGAGGGTGCTAATCCTTCCTCACACGTAACCGTACTCCCGAACTTAGAACTCTTAACGTAGACCAAGCCTTATCTTTAGTTTGAATAGGTGACCAATCACACCTAGGTTAGAATGATTGGTGGCGACTCCATAGTTTTGTGTCTAGCTATTAGGTTTTTCCCGAAACTTAATACGTTATGACAGCGATCATTGGTCCTCACCCTTACTTCCACATTTCAAATTTATCCCATAACAATTGGCGAACATGTTTTCGCCTAGTCATGTATTGCATTGTACTCGCCTCGCCCTTTGGCGAATACTCCTTGCTCGCCTATTGTTTTTCTTAATCATTTCCATCTAATTTCTTATATATTTCCACACTATTTAACTACAACCAGGCTATATCTGTGTTTATTACGTTATAAACATAGAAATATACCCTCATTTATCAAAATAACCATAGAAATATGAAAGCTCACCTCAACTGAGTTGCACTTCCTGGAGCAGAGTGTTTTCTTGCCTTAATTAGCTTTACTTTGCTTATTCCTCAGTTCTTCACACACTGGATAAATGTTTAGCTAACTAAGGATGAGTCTCATGGCTCACTTATGAACGTAGAGGAAAACTAAGGGTGAACTTGAAATGAAACATAATGGCCGAGAATGATTTTGAGGAAGATGAAGTTGCTTCCATCGATTTTTCCTCATGAACCCTTCTTATATAGCCGTTCCGTTTCACTTAAAATCTAACACCTGTTTCCTTATCCTGTTTTCCTCATCATTTCATGCAATTAAAACCAAAGAAAACTGCAGCAAAAGAACGGTAGTGACGTCCCTACTGCAGCTCTATTCTTGACTAATTTCCCTTGCCATTTATTGCCTAATCCCGTTGTCAGGAGAAGCAATTGACGAGAAGTCCTCTGCCGCCCCTTTTGTGACATCCTCGTCACTAACCAAATAACAACTAACTTTTAACTCAAATAACAAATAAATCGACTAGTTTATCCGATGTCAATCTCCCTAACTCTTATGCTTTAGGCATTTCTATCAGAGTATAATATTCATTTTCACATGCATAAAATTTTTCATTTATAAACATGTGCCATATACATCAGGATCTCAAATATTCATACACCCTAATCCCCAACATATACCAAACTGTAGTATTGTACTGTACATTAGCCGAAGTAACGGCCGACTAAATATACCTTCAAAGGATAAGTAGGAAGCGTGCCTCGAAGGTATCTCAAAAATCTCGAAATGAGCTCCTCTATCCGGAGCAGAATTACTTCAAGTAATCTGTATGAAAAATAGTTGTAAAGGAGTGAGTTTACGCTCAGTAAGAAACTTATGTAAAAGAGCGTACTATATCACTATATGCAGTTTTCCTGCTTGGCTCTATAATGTCATGTAAAATCATTATAAAGCATAGTGCTTATATTTCTTTCGCAAATATCAAATACAAGTAAATCATGCTTTCAAATATTTCCACGGATCTCAAATCACGTGAAATCAAGTAGGCAGTTACAAATATTTTCAAATAGATGGGAGACAATTTATATCCAACAGATTCATGCACCAAGTAATTCTCATCATGGATACAGCAAATATATCCCGTAAAGGATAATCCAGAGAGACAATGGATACAGCAAATATATCCCGTAAGGGATAATCCAATAGATAAATCTCATAAGGATACCGCAAATATATCCCGTTAGGGATAATCCTGAGAGATATCAAATAAATGGCGTACCCACGTATGGGCCAGGGATCCTCCCCAAAGACGAATCAAATAAGAGACTCATGGCCATTGTCTATATCCCACAGTTTCACTAGTCAGGTGCCGTACTGCGGGTCTGAGGGCTGGACTAGAGCTCCTCAGTCAAATACAAGTAACAAATAATGTGCATGCTCTTTTGAGAGATTTATAGTCTCCAAAACCTTGTTCATATAGGTTTTAAACAAGAATGAATATCCTTTCTTAAAACAGGTTCTCAAAACCTTTCTTTCAAATAGGCAGTCGACTGTCAATATGGCAGTCGACTGCTACCCATGTTTTACCTTATTGAATTTCTTTCCCTTTTGAAATTCAATTATTATATTTTCAAAATACAAATAGGGCAGTCGACTGGTCCCAAATAGCAGTCGACTGGTTTTGAAACAGAATGCTTCCCGAGAATTAGCAGTCGACTGGCCCCCTTGGCAGTCGGCTGGTTTTGAAACAGAATGCTTCTGGAAAAATGGCAGTCGACTGGCTCCCCTGGGCAGTCGGCTGGTTTCGAAACAGAATGCTTCTGGACCAATAGCAGTCGACTGGCTCCCTTGGCAGTCGACTGGTTTGAAACAGAATGATTTCTGGAAAAGGGCAGTCGACTGGCTCCCTTGGCAGTCGACTGGTTTGAGTCGGTTTTCGAAAAACGGCGTTTTTGATGTCTCTAGGCAGTCGACTTCCTCTTTATGGCAGTCGGCTGCCTCTAGCCTAATTGGTACTATTAGACAAGTCCGAAAATGTCATTTTTCCTGCACTTAAAGCAACTGTTGTTTTTCTCCCAAAACATTTAAAATAATTGAAAGCATGAGGACATAGTCACCCTACGTCCGCTACATAAATTCCTTACCTCAATTGAGATAAATCCACAAGCTTGGTAGCCAATCTACACTTGTCCTTTTCCACTTTACTCTTCAAGCTGTAAACATCATAGCAAATTAAAGCTCAACAACCTTCTATATCAACTTCATAAAATCCCAAACCATCAAAATTATCAACTAAAACCTTCTAACTTGCTTACCTTTGCAATTTACCAAATCTTTGGATTTTGAGATCTACTTAACCACTTGGATTCACTCTCTCATATTAAAGGCATAGGTTAAGCTATTAACAAGGATCGTTTTTCTTTAGAGGAGCTTAACGAATCGATGACCTGAAATGGTGGTTTGTCAAGGTGAGAAGCTTGGACACTTAGAGGAAAAATGGAAGCAACGAGAGGGAGAGGAAGATGGGCTGTGTCGTGGGGTACAAGAGGTGATGATGATGATGATGGTGAGTCATGGTTTTCATTAATTGCCCATTAAATTCATTCTCATCATCTCAGCCATTGACCATCCATTGACTCTTTGACCTTTAATTATTTGACCATCAATCCCTTTAATTCCCTCTATGTCCTATGCATCATTTATATATCAGAATTTCACATTTATTCCATTAGTCCAAGTTGGAAAACTGTACAATTAAGGGAAAATTACAGAAAATTGGGGATTTCACATTCTCCCCACCTTAGAGAATTTGGTCCTCCAAATTCAAGTAAGGTTATGTCTCAAACAATTCCGGGAATTTCTCTTTCATTAAGTTTTCTAGTTCCCAAGTAGCTTCTTCTGTCGTATGGTGTTGCCAAAGAACTTTAACCAATGGAATCGTCTTTGACCTCAACACCTTATCTTTCCTATCCAAAATCCGAATCGGTTTCTCCACATAACTCATATCTTCTTGAATCTCCAAGGGTTCATATTCAATGACATGAGATGGATCCGGATTATACTTCCGAAGCATTGATACATGAAATACATTGTGTACTCCCGATAACTCCGGAGGTAGTGCCAACCTATAGGCCACATCTCCAACACGATCTAGGATCTCAAATGGTCCGATATAACGAGGACTTAACTTACCTCGTCGGCCAAATCTCATAATCCCTTTGGATGGATAGACTTTCAAAAACACATAATCTCCAACCAAAAACTCTAGTGGCCTCCGTCGAACATCTGCATAGCTCTTTTGTCGATTCTGAGCTGTCTTAAGTCTTTGACAAATCAGTTTAACATTCTCAGAAGCTTGTTCGACTAAATCTGGAGCCAACAACTTGCGCTCGCCCACTTCTTCCCACCCAATCGGTGATCGACACCGTCTACCATATAAAGCCTCATATGGTGCCATCCCGATGCTTGTATGATAGCTATTATTATAAGCAAACTCAGCCAATGGCAGATGGTCGTCCCATGAGCCTTTAAAATTCAAAGCACATGCTCTCAACATATCCTCGAGCGTCTGAATAGTGCGCTCGGACTGCCCATCAGTCTGCGGATGAAAAGCTGTGCTAAAATTCAGCTGAGATCCCATGGCTTCCTGAAAATGTTCCCAAAAGTGAGAAGTAAACCTGGAATCTCTATCTGATGTGATGCTCACTGGAACACCGTGTAGTCTGACGACTTCTCTCACGTATAAGTCTGCCAAAGCGCTAAGTGTATCTGTAGACTTCATAGGTAGGAAGTGAGCTGACTTCGTCAATCTATCTACTATCACCCAAATACCATCATGATTTCTCTTGGTCTTGGGCAATCCCATAATGAAATCCATCGTAATGTGTTCCCATTTCCACATAGGTATAGGTAGAGGATGCAGTAATCCTGTTGGCTTTTGATGCTCTACCTTGACCTGTTGACAAGTAAGACATTTCGCCACAAACTCAGCTATGTCTCTCTTCATGCCAGTCCACCAATACACCTTGCGAAGATTGTGATACATCTTCGTGCTTCCCGGGTGTGTAATGTGTACCTAGTGGAATGTGCTTCTGTTAGGATCAACTTCCTCAATTCATTATCCTTAGGAACACATATACGGTTATTAAACCTCAACATCTCATCTTTACCCATATGGAATTCTGAGGTCATACCCGATTGAATCTCATCCATAGCCTCAATACACTGAGTATCCTCTCTTTGAGCAACCCGGATTCTATCCATCAACTCTGGCTCAACTCTTAAACTAGCTATCATTCTAAATTGCTCATTAGGCATAACGTTAAGGTTGAGACTTGTGAATTGCTCAATTAGTTCATGCTCTTTTATCATCATATAAGACACCATGCTAATATGCTTCCGGCTCAGAGCATCCGCCCCCACATTTGCTTTCCCTGGGTGGTACATGATCTCACAATCATAATCCTTCAGAAGCTCTAGCCACCTTCTTTGCCTCATATTCAATTCCTTCTGGGAGAACAAGTATTTCAGACTTTTATGATCCGTAAAAATCTGAAATTTCTCACCATACAAGTAATGTCTCCATATTTTCAGGGCAAATACTACTGCAGCTAACTCCAAATCATGAGTCGGGTAGTTCTTCTCATGGTCTTTCAGTTGTCGAGAACCATAGGCTACTACCTTACCATGCTGCATTAACACACATCCCAAACCTTGCCCTGAGGCATCACTATATACTGTAAATCCTCCTGAACCACTAGGAATGGTGAGGACAGGTGCAGTCGTTAACCTACGCTTCAACTCTTGGAAACTTTGTTCACAAGCTTCATTCCATTCATATCTCACTTCCTTGCGCGTCAGTCTCGTCAATGGAGCAGCTAGCTTTGAGAAACCCTCTACAAATCTTCTATAGTAGCCAGCTAAACCCAAGAAACTCCTAATCTCCGTTACTGTCTTCGGTATTTCCCATTGGACCACCGCTTCAATCTTTGATAGATCAACTGAAACTCCATCTTTACTGATCACATGACCTAAAAAGGAGATATTATCAAGCCAAAACTCACATTTACTTAGCTTGGCATACAGTCCTCGATCTCTGAGGGTTTCCAAAACAATCCTCAAATGCTGCTCATGTTCTTCCCATGACCTCGAGTACACCAAGATGTCATCGATGAAAACAATGACAAACTGATCCAAGTATTGCTTAAACACATCATTCATTAAGTTCATGAAAGCTGCGGGTGCATTTGTCAGTCCAAACGGCATCACCAAGAACTCGTAGTGACCATACCGTGTTCTGAATGCAGTCTTAGGGATATCTTCATCTCTGATCTTCAACTGATGATATCCCGATCTCAAGTCTATCTTGGAAAAGACTTGTGCACCCTTGAGCTGATCCAAGAGGTCGTCTATCCTGGGAAGAGGATACTTATTCTTGATGGTCACCTTATTCAACCATCGGTAGTCAATGCACAATCGCATACTACCATCTTTCTTCCGAACAAATAGCACAGGAGCACCCCAAGGGGATACGCTGGGTCGTATGAATCCCTTGTCTAGTAACTCCTGAAGTTGCTTCTTCAGTTCTTCCAATTCTACCAACGCCATCCGATAGGGAGATCTCGAAATGGGCTCCGTCCCCGGCACCAAATCGATAGTGAACTCCACCTCCCTATCCGGAGGAAGTCCTGGAAGATCATCCGGAAATACCTCGGAAAATTCCTTAACTACTGGAATTTCATGAAGTGTGGGACGTTTCCGATCTACGTCTACCACGTGTGCTACAAACCCTTCACATCACAAATATGTTCTATCAATTACATCTCAATTAAACCAAACAAATAATTATGCTTTTACATTACATATTTGCAAAATTTACAACATAGCTAACGGGAGAGGAGAAAATCACACTCTTAGCATGACAATCTATCATCACGTGATTTTCAGCTAACCAATCCATTCCTAATATAACATCAAATCCAGACATATTTAATAAGATTAGGTCAGCTATTGACTCTCTTTCTCCTACCCGTAGCTTACAATTACGATACACTATGTCCGTCATCTGAGATTCCCTAAATGGAGTAATTATTTGTAGCAATCTTCCTAACTGCTCAGGCTCAACATTTAATCTCCTAGTAGCCATAGGGGAAATAAAAGAGTGCGTAGAGCCTGGATCAAATAAAGCAAGGACATATGTATCATTAAGGTAAATCTTACCCTGAATCATCTTTGATGAAGCATCAGCGGACTCTTTATCGATGGCAAATACCCGTCCCTGAGTCACGGGTGCCTTTCCTTTCTCTGCCGCTGTGGCCTTACGCTGGGGTTGTGTGGTCTTAGATTGTGGTTGAGGGGTCTTTTCTGACTCTTCAGGTGCCCTCTGATTTATCTTGGGACAATCTCTGATTCTATGTCCCTGTTCACCACACTAATAACACGCCCCACTCGCCAACCGACAAGGCTGTGCTCCATGGAATTTCCCGCATTGCACACACCTCGGCATTATACTCCTCGGTGAGCTAGCGGTACTACCAACCGGATGTTGGAATCTTTCATCACCTATTTTGATCCCGGTGGATCTAGGAGTTCCTACATCATAATCACCATAACTCCTATTTAACATAATTCCATGTAATTATTCAATTAAGACACTTTATTTTCGTATAATGGACTTGCTTACCTGTCGAGGCTTTATCATAAGGCCTATTCCTCCTAGATGGATATCTATCCCTCGAGGCCTTCTCATCTGACTTCCGTTTCATAGGTTCTTTACCCTTATTCCTTGCTCGGAAGTCTGCCTGATGAAACTCATAGTCCTGCTCACATAGTTGAGCCTTACGGACTGCCTCGCCATAGGTAGTGATGTCCAACGGGTATAGCTTAGACCTAATGGAAGGTCTCAATCCCTCCATGAATCTGTAGGTCTTGTGATCCTCTCTTCTCAGTACTTCAGGATCAAACTTGCTCAGTGTAATGAACTTCGACTCATACTGGCTAACCGTCATACTTCCTTGAGTCAAGTTCAAGAACTCTACTTGTAATCTCCTCTGAGCAGTACGTGGGACATATTGTTCATTAAAAGCTTCTACAAATCTATCCCACGTCACCTCTGGATACTTAGCTTCTAATACTGTCTGAGTAGCCTGCCACCATGGCTCAGCCTCATCCACCAGCAAATAGGCGGCTAATCCACCTTCTCTTTCTCCGTACAAGCCATATATCCGAATGACTTAGTAACCGCTTTCATCCAGTTCTCTACGGCTACTGGATCACTGTCCCCTTTGAACTTTGGCGGATCCAGCTTCTTAAACTCCTTTATTAATGCCACACTGCAGTAAGCCGTAGGATCTCGCCTCTCATTAGCTGGAACTGGTGGGGGTTGTACCACAGAAGTAAGAGGTACTGTAGGGGTAACTGCCAGTGCACTAGCGGCCACGTCCGGAAATTTAGCCATAAACTGGGTGAACATTGCGGACATGTTTTCCATATGTTTCTCCATTTTAGCTAGCCTCGTATTCGGGCTATGCGGTGGAGATGGATGAGGAGACGGAACTGGGGGCTCTTCAGTGTGACCCCGTCCTCTTCCTCGTCCTCGTCTAGTACCCCTACTTCGAGTACTCATTCTGTTAAGATCATGAACAATTAACATCATTTAGTATAACCTTAAGCCGTTATACTCCTCAAAATCAAATAAGCTAGTACAGTACATTGGGGAATTTCTCTAATTCTAACTAATTGACATCGATAAACTTCAGTCGAATCGGCTCTGATACCAATCTGTGACGTCCTCGACACTAACCAAATAACAATTAACTTTTAACTCAAATAACAAATAAATCGACTAGTTTATCCGATGTCAATCTCCCTTACTCTTATGCTTTAGGCATTTCTATCAGAGTATAATATTCATTTTCACATGCATAAAATTTTTCATTTATAAACATGTGCCATATACATCAGGATCTCAAATATTCATACACCCTAATCCCCAACATATACCAAACTGTAGTATTGTACTGTACATTAGCCGAAGTAACGGCCGACTAAATATACCTTCAAAGGATAAGTAGGAAGCGTGCCTCGAAGGTATCTCAAAAATCTCGAAATGAGCTCCTCTATCCGGAGCAGAATTACTTCAAGTAATCTGTATGAAAAATAGTTGTAAAGGAGTGAGTTTACGCTCAGTAAGAAACTTATGTAAAAGAGCGTACTATATCACTATATGCAATTTTCCTGCTTGGCTCTATAATGTCATGTAAAATCATTATAAAGCATAGTGCTTATATTTCTTTCGCAAATATCAAATACAAGTAAATCATGCTTTCAAATATTTCCACGGATCTCAAATCACGTGAAATCAAGTAGGCAGTTACAAATATTTTCAAATAGATGGGAGACAATTTATATCCAACAGATTCATGCACCAAGTAATTCTCATCATGGATACAGCAAATATATCCCGTAAAGGATAATCCAGAGAGACAATGGATACAGCAAATATATCCCGTAAGGGATAATCCAATAGATAAATCTCATAAGGATACCGCAAATATATCCCGTTAGGGATAATCCTGAGAGATATCAAATAAATGGCGTACCCACGTATGGGCCAGGGATCCTCCCCAAAGCCGAATCAAATAAGAGACTCATGGCCATTGTCTATATCCCACAGTTTCACTAGTCAGGTGCCGTACTGCGGGTCTGAGGGCTGGACTAGAGCTCCTCAGTCAAATACAAGTAACAAATAATGTGCATGCTCTTTTGAGAGATTTATAGTCTCCAAAACCTTGTTCATATAGGTTTTAAACAAGTATGAATATCCTTTCTTAAAACAGGGTCTCAAAACCTTTCTTTCAAATAGGCAGTCGACTGGTCATATATGACAGTCGACTGCTACCCCATGTTTTACCTTATTGAATTTCTTTCCCTTTTGAAATTCAATTATTATATTTTTCAAAATACAAATAGGGCAGTCGACTGGTCCCAAATAGCAGTCGACTGGTTTTGAAACAGAATGCTTCCCGAGAATTAGCAGTCGACTGGCCCCCTTGGCAGTCGGCTGGTTTTGAAACAGAATGCTTTTGGAAAAATGGCAGTCGACTGGCTCCCCTGGGCAGTCGGCTGGTTTCGAAACAGAATGCTTCTGGACCAATAGCAGTCGACTGGCTCCCTTGGCAGTCGACTGGTTTGAAACAGAATGATTTCTGGAAAAGGGCAGTCGACTGGCTCCCTTGGCAGTCGACTGGTTTGAGTCGGTTTTCGAAAAACGGCGTTTTTGATGTCTCTAGGCAGTCGACTTCCTCTTTATGGCAGTCGGCTGCCCCTAGCCTAATTGGTACTATTAGACAAGTCCGAAAATGTCATTTTTCCTGCACTTAAAGCAACTGTTGTTTTTCTCCCAAAACATTTAAAATAATTGAAAGCATGAGGACATAGTCACCCTACGTCCGTTACATAAATTCCTTACCTCAATTGAGATAAATCCACAAGCTTGGTAGCCAATCTACACTTGTCCTTTTCCACTTTACTCTTCAAGCTGTAAACATCATAGCAAATTAAAGCTCAACAACCTTCTATATCAACTTCATAAAATCCCAAACCATCAAAATTATCAACTAAAACCTTCTAACTTGCTTACCTTTGCAATTTACCAAATCTTTGGATTTTGAGATCTACTTAACCACTTGGATTCACTCTCTCATATTAAAGGCATAGGTTAAGCTATTAACAAGGATCGTTTTTCTTTAGAGGAGCTTAACGAATCGATGACCTGAAATGGTGGTTTGTCAAGGTGAGAAGCTTGGACACTTAGAGGAAAAATGGAAGCAACGAGAGGGAGAGGAAGATGGGCTGTGTCGTGGGGTACAAGAGGTGATGATGATGATGATGGTGAGTCATGGTTTTCATTAATTGCCCATTAAATTCATTCTCATCATCTCAGCCATTGACCATCCATTGACTCTTTGACCTTTAATTATTTGACCATCAATCCCTTTAATTCCCTCTATGTCCTATGCATCATTTATATATCAGAATTTCACATTTATTCCATTAGTCCAAGTTGGAAAACTGTACAATTAAGGGAAAATTACAGAAAATTGGGGATTTCACACCTTTCCTTGACTTTTCCATTTTCTTTTCTTCTCTTTTCCACGCCATTTCTCTTCCAGCCAACATTGATTGGCTCTCCTTTCATTCTTTTCTCCATTTGTCTGACAGCCATACTCTTCATTAAATGCTTTCATACTTAGCATTAATTTCATGAAGACTATTGTAGTAAACGAAATCAAGTAGAACTCTTTTCTTCCCACACGTTATTGACTTGTTTGCCATGCTTTCCCACAAAATTTTACTTTTATTTATCTTTTAATTTTTCTCAATCCGTTTGGGCGATCATCGCCCTCGCCAGATTGGGCGAACTGTTCTACTCGCCCTAACCAGCAACATTGGCGTCCTGTTCGCCAATTTTGCTCACCCATTGGCGAGCAGTCTTCCTTGCTCATACATTATCACACCAACATTCGTCCATGCACATCTCAAATTAAGGAACTTTTCATCCAAGTGAAAATCAATACACAATATTTACTTTATTTACATTATCAAATTTTATGAAATTTCGGTTTACAGTAGTATAAAATCGGATTTTACATAAGCTGCCACTAAGTTCATACCACAAGTGAACTAAGTGGGACAAAAACACACAACAAATAAAGTAACTGTAAGGGAAAGGCCATACTAAAGAGGGTATAGAAAAGGAGTTAGAAGATTGTATTGCAGAGAAACATGAATTGGAGGATGCCATGGAGAATATAGAAGATAACTCAAAACAGGAAGAAACTAAAGAGTTTTAATTTTAGACGGTGAATACTAAATTGTAGCATGGTGTAGCCAAACTCTAACATGAAAGCAACGATTTGTACTCATCTTCGACAGTAAACATGATCCAAATAGAAAGGCAAGCAAACTGGAATTATGCTTATATAAAAAAACATATATAAACAAATGTGGTTTTTGCCTGTTTGCTGCCAACTGCAATGGAAGCTGAGTTGACGTCCATGTTTGGCACATGTGGAATCTCCTTTGCATGGCATTCACGAATTTAACTAGCTCAATATTAACTTTTTTAAGTGTTGCTAATGTCGCCTCAAGTTCATCCACCTTAGCAACTTTTTCTTTTGGCTCAGAGACTCAACTTATTACTAAAATTTACAAATTTATTAAATTTTTATCTATAAATTTTTCAAAATTTACAAATTACTTACCAATAATCCATTTTGAAAATTCGAATTTTAACACTTACACTCAAAATTCTAACTTTAAAAAGACTTATTAACTCTTATCGCAATACGAACACAAATCAGATTTCATATCTAAATTGTCATGTCTACAGACAAGATCCTAAGTTGCGAAGTCTACAGACAAGCTTAGCAAGTTCAACGAGTTGTTATAAAAATAAACTTACAGTAAGCCAAAACGTGAAAGAATTTTAGTATTAGTTGACAGCTTGTCCGGCATGGAAAGAAAAACAACACTACTCCGAGAATTCTTTATGAAATTCAACAACCTTTCACTATTAGAAGTATCAAATCAAAGGCTGAGTTGTCGAGGTCAGGTCACAATAACCATAACCCCAACCCTACCTGAGCAGAGCCTGGGCTGAAATAGCTCAGTTTCCGACTAGGAAGCAGCGCTGAGTAAACGCCGCCGCTCCTCTCTTCCCAGAGTAAGAGAAACAAAAAAACTAAAGCGGGATTGGTTAAAAGGAAATGGATAAGAAAACAGAGCAGATTTGCAGAAGTTGCAGAGCTCAAACTTTAATTACTTTAAACAAGAGCCAGCTTCCAGCGACGAACCTGTTTGACAAAAACCGAAAGTCGAAACTTAGTTTAGCTCGAAGGAAACATAATTCTCAGTTTGCTTCGAAAAAATTCATGGAAAAGCACAGAAGAATGAAAGAAAGAATCGAAAACAGGATAACAGGCTCAGACAAGACAGGTATCTTTCTAATTTAGACCACGACCATGGAGACCGATGGTCCTCTTTAAAACGATGGAGATAGAGCTGAGTGAAAATGTGAAGAACGATGAACTTAGGTGACCCAATGGAAAGATGACTGTGAATGTGGAACGAGTAATTGATAGCCAGTAATGAGTGAATGTGGTATTACGTGTGGGTAATGGAGATGAAGAGAAGAGATAAAGCTTAGCAATGGAGAGCTCAGAAATGGAGATTATGAATGTGGAGAGAAAAATTGAGAAGATTAGATTTTTTTGTGTAAAAGGAAATTAGGAAAGTTAGAAAATAGAATTGGGAAAAGTTTTATAAAAAAAATTAAAAGTTTTTAATTTGAAAAAGTGCCGTTAAATGTTTTAGTACTGTCGGCCAATGAATTTGTGTCGTTAAATTCATACAAATAGCGGCACATTTTATAGTCGTCACTATCAAAGTGCCGGCAAAGCCATAGATTTTTGCACTGTGGGATAAATTATCTGATAATTTACAAGAAAATGCTAGAATATACACCTTAGGAAAAAATTGAACATGAACTTTGAGCTTAGGTCAAATGATTGTACAATCACTCTTGGAATTCAAATCATAACACCCACAACCTGTAATGAATCTATTATCAAATTTCAGCCTCTTTTGTAAAAAAAGAAAAAAAAATTGAAGGAATACGCGATGTGAACAATGATATATATTTTTTATTGATGAGAACGATACTAATCATAACATCATGTAACATTAACCTATGCATCAAACTATGTTTTCAGAATTATTTAGTTATATAACCTATCTATTTTAATGGTTTTCATTGTAGATTAATATTTGGTGACAGAGTGATAAAACTTAAGCCTCTGCATCAGCTAAGGAAGACATAATGTTATGAAAAAGACCTCCTGCTTCTTTTTGTCAGCTCCCTATTTAAGAAAGCATAAAGATGAGAACAGAAGTCTTTGTAGTTTCCATTGATCACAAAAATGGCATTTTCAGCGATAAATAAAATCGAAAAGAAACTTCTTAACAAGGACACAATGAGTCCTTTGAATTGTCTTTGGAAGAGAAATTCAAGCATTGATTATTTCAATCTTTGATGATATCATGTACTAAAATGCAAATTAAATGTGATAGTTACCCATTTGGATTGAAAAGTTAATTAGTTGATAACAAGTCTTTGTAGCCTTTATCCAACATTTTGATCTAAAAGTTAATGTTTTATTGATTTTTTTTATAATAGAGACTTTTGGTTTTGAAAAAAAAAATGTAATTTTTGAGACTTGAATTTAAGATCTCTAGAAATTTTAAGCCATAGATGTAAACACATGATCATTTGAATCTATGTTCAATGCTGATATTTTAAGATTTTATTGATGAGTATATAAGTATTTATTTATTTTCGATGCATGAGAAGTCACAATTTCAACTGTCATACTTAGTAAAAGAATATCAATAAAAATAGTATATTCCTTAACACAATTCATAATTTTAATTTATTTATTTATGTATTTGTCACATAATGTAATTGACTTACATAATAGAATTTTTTTTAAATTTATTCGAATTCAAAGTTTTTAAAAGAAAAATTTAAATTCTGAGAATGGAAATATTCCTGAAATGTAATTTGTCAATTTATCTTTTAAATAGTTACCTTTTTACATTTAGATGGAATGAATTTTGACCTTTGAGTATTTGGTCGTACAAAACTGCAAGTGAAATACGCAACCGTTTTAGGCCAGATGTCACGTCAGTCTTCCCTACTTTCCTAGCAGGATTTTGTAAGCTTATGGCTTTATTTCTCGTTCAAATCATGATTCTTGTTTTTCCTTACCTTAATTAAAAACTATATGGGGCATATTGCTCTAATCAGAAATCTTTCCAGTTGTAAAAATAAAAATTAAAATCCAATTACTAACAACCTTTTGATGAAGTTAAAAAAAAAAAATTGTAACATAACATAACATAAAATTTAAAGTCGAGTTTAAACAACTTTAATATCTAATTTCAATTATCAAAAAATTAAACTCAGAAGAGTGATCATTGATTTTTTCTTTCCTTGCAATAATAGAGTCAAGCAAGAAATCATTTGCATTAATTTCCACGAAGACCAAGAGATTTGTTTATTGGATGGGAACCTCGATACCCAAATCAAAACCTATTCGAGTTGATTGTTGGAGTTAACGATTGCCAGTTAAAGTTTGAATATTAAACCCAAATTTTCATTTTAGAAATGGACTAAACAAGAACGTTGTTTTCTTTATCACAAAGAGACTTTTTTCCACCAATGGAGGAGACGGCCATTAATCCTAGTTTTATCTCAACAATGAACTCATCCCTCAATAATATCAAAGCCTGTGGTCAATAATTCTTTGATCGAACAAACATACAATAAAACTTAACTTCAATTCTATATAAAAAAAAAAAACTTAACTTCAAGTTTAAACAATCCCAATCTCAATCTCATCTCCAATTACCAAAAAAAGAATAAAAATGGGATAATAGCCAAATAAACTCTCAATCTTTAGCATAAAATGAAATTAAGCCTTCAACGTTTTACGTGAAAATTAATTCATAAACTTTTATTTCCTTGTAAATAAACCCTCAACCTTTTATAAATATGTAATTAAGTCCAAATATGTTAAATGACACTAACTTCCATTTGGACATCTAACGTGAAAGCTAATGTAGATAGCTTAGTTGGCTGCCACGTGACATGTCACGTGTGCAATACTAACGAAAGTTAGTGTCATTTAACAGATTTAGACTTAATTGCATAATTTTAAAAAGTTGAAGGTTTATTTACAAGAAAATAAAAATTTATAGACTGATTTTTATGCAATAAAACGTTCAGGGCTTAATTCTATTTTATGCTAAAGGTCGAAGATCTCTTTGACTATTATCCCAATAAAAAACAAAGACCAAACATGTCTAAATCTCCAGCCAAAGGTCCATGGTTTACAGCTAGATTGGGCAATGTCAAGCCCCAAAGTGGACCCCTTAAGGGTTAGACTGGCGTATCCGTATATGTAATGCCATGCACCTTTTCTTTTTTTTTTTTTTGGTGAATAAACGTGCATTCAAAATAACAAAGTTAGCCTGGCACCTTTTCGAATTCATAAAATATAACATATTAGCAATCTATAATTTCCAATCCTTTCTCTTTTATGGGATTTTAATTCTGCCATGAAAGCTCTGTGAAGGTAGGGTCAGTGCTTTGACTGGACGCCAATAGTATAGTATCCCGAATCCCTCCAAGAAAAGGCACAGAGAAAGATAAGAAGAGTTCGTTTTGTTTAAAGACTTTCAGAAGAGTTTAATAATCAGACGTCTGTTTCCTGCAATGAAATTCTTATCTTATCCCTTCTTTAACAAATTTTTTCCTGGATAATTTACATTTTCATAAAAAAAATCCTTTAAAAAACCCAAAATCCCCTCGAAATACATTACAGAAACAAGCTTTCTCACCATATGTAACTATAAAAAAGAAAGTATTTTATTTTCTTCTGAAACATACCTAAATTGCATGATTTCATCCACCTCTAATGCTAGTCGTCAACTATACATATAACTCTACTATCAAAGAAAAAGATATTAAATTCGTTTTATTTAGATATTTATGGATAAGTTTTCGCCTGCAATTGAAATTGAATTTAGGATTCAAATCAATCAATTTATATTCAATAACAATAAAAAGAAAACGACAGCCTTTGAAGTTTTCACACAGTAATATTGTTTTAATTCTGTGACAGAGAGAAACAAAAATGTTCAAATCAGATCACCTCGTGATATAGTAGTATAAATAGCGTCCTGAATCGTTTGCCTTTGCTCCAAAGCTAAGTGCGTGACAAGCTTTTTGCCTTTTTTCTATCAAATGGAAAAATTCCATGCTCTTTTTCTCTTGGTTGTCTTCTCTTTTTCTTTGTTTCATGGAGGAATAGCCAGAGCTTTCAAATCGCAAGGTGGATCAGAAGAGTGGGGTTATGTTCAAGTCAGACCAAGTAAGAAAAAAACCATCTTCATATTTCACAATTTGTACAATTCTCATTCATTTTGGTGTTTTCTTGAATCCAAAAGCTTAATATGAATAAGTCTGATCTTGGGTTTTTTCTGGTGTGCTTGAGTTGTGTTTCAGAAGCACACATGTTTTGGTGGCTTTATAAAAGTCCTTACAGAGTTGAACAACCTTCCAAGCCATGGCCAATAACCTTGTGGCTACAGGGTGGACCTGTAAGTTTTTTTCTTCAATCTGTTGAGAGAAAATAAAAAACACTATTATAAAAGTGAACTAATGAGCAAAGCTCAGGCTCAGGTTTCTGAATTCTGAGTTCTGATTGATTTCACCTCTGCTTCAGCTTTGAAAATGCTTGCAAATTTGTTTTCTTGGCAATATAGGGTGCCTCAGGAGTTGGAATTGGAAACTTTGAGGAGATTGGGCCATTGGACACCTACTTGAAGCCGAGGAATTACACTTGGTTAAAGAAAGCTGATCTTTTGTTTGTGGTTAGTTAGACATAAATCAATTTTCTGCTTTAATCTCAGAACCAGAAAATGTGGTTTCAATGGAATTTAATGATTTTGATGTGTTACAGGACAATCCAGTTGGAACAGGATACAGCTTTGTGGAGGATATAGATTTACTGGTCAAAACTGATGATGAAGCAGCAACTGATTTAACTACTTTGTTGATTGAATTATTCAGTAAAGATGAAAGCCTCCAGAAGAGTCCTCTGTATATTATTGCAGAGTCTTATGGAGGAAAGTTTGCTGTCACTACCGGATTATCAATTCTAAAAGCCATTGAAGTTGGAAAATTGAAGCTAATACTTGGAGGTAAACAACTGGTCATTGACATTACTTTATCCAAATACCTGTCATCAATAAGCTTAGGGTGTGAATTTGAAGTTTTGAATTGGATTCTGATGTGCAGGAGTTGCCTTGGGAAACAGTTGGATCTCACCGGAGGATTTTGTGGTAAGTAGCTTCGATTAAATTGTTAAATTCCCAGTGTATTTGACTTGGCAATGGATTTTCTAATTCGCAGAAAACAATGTCTGCATTGGTATTTTCTAATGATTTTCTTTCAATGTGATGCTACAGTTCTCTTGGGGGCCTCTTCTTAAGGATGTTTCACGGCTAGACAACAATGGTCTGGAAAAATCAAACAGGTCTTGAGATTTTTTTTCTTTTCTGCAAGAAACATATGTTAATAAAACAGTTCTGTGTTGTAATTAAATATATATGTTGTCCTATAAAATCCCATTTTGGAAATTAGTCTAGCTCAGAAGATTAGCCAGCAACTCAAAGATGGTCAATATACTGAAGCAACAGATACTTGGAGCGAACTTGAGACGGTAATTGACGAGTACAGCAATTCAGTGGTATGGTATTTTTCACTTCTCTTCGTGGCCCCAAATTCATTAATTTTCTCATTATCCTGAGAGTTTTTGAGTAAATTTGCAGGACTTCTACAATTTTCTTATGGATACAGGAATGAGCCCTGTAGCTTTAACAGCTTCAGCTTCCTCCAATGGAGTTCCCGCAGTTAACAGATACTCAACATATCTGAGTTCCATGAGGGCTTCTCCAGGGAATGGTGGGGGTGATCTTGATAGTTTGATGAATGGTGTCATCAAGAAAAAGCTCAAGATCATCCCAGCTAATGTCTCGTAAGCTTTAATTCCTGTGATTCTGATGAACTATAATCTCTGCTAAATTACTTCTAAAGTTTTGATCAAATTTACAATTTTATGTGGCTAACAGATGGGGAGGGCAATCAGATTATGTTTTCTCATATATGGCAGGTGACTTTATGAAGCCAAGGATTGCTGAGGTAATCTTCTCTCTTGTTCTCTAAATTCAGATTTCTGTAACCTGATTCACAATATTTTCACGTCTTAAAATACAGATATTATCATTTAAATTAATACTTAATCCTGTTTTATTTAGATAATAATGATCTTCATATTTATTTGTTGGGGTATTCTTTCAGGTTGATGAGCTTCTTTGCAAAGGAGTCAATGTCACAATCTACAATGGGCAAGTAAGAATTCTCCCAAACTTAGTAAAAAAATTAATAATAGATAAGAATAATGGTGATACAAGAAATGGACCAGCTAGTGGCCAACTTGAATGCTATATCCTTAAGCTATTTGAGTGAAATGCCACCTAAATAATTCCTTAAAATAGCTGAATTTTTGGCAGCTCTTACTTGCTCTTTTTTGTCTCGTAAACTTAAAATTAATGAAAAGGTATTGGATGGATGGGTGACTGCAGCTTGATGTGATCTGTGCAACAAAGGGGACTGAAGCCTGGGTTGATAAGCTCAAGTAAGACTCTTATTTTCCCTCCCATGTCTTGTAATATATATAAACTTTTCATGCTTTTTTTTTCAATTTTATTTCTTTAATTATTTTTATGAGTTCTTTTTTTATACTTGAAATTTTTTAATTTCATAAGCAAATCTTATAATTCTTTTTTTTAATTAATATGTTAAGATATATATATATATATATATATATATATACACATACCATTTTATTAATTCCTTCATTGACAATGATGTAAGAGATAAACTTACTTTTATTAACAAATTTTAAACTTGTATATTTTAAAATATAAGAGAATTTATAATATTTTATTGACATTTACAGTCGGATTGCCTTTTTTTTCTTGAATCTAGAATGAAGAATCGATTATAGTGCTCACATGAAAATAAAAAAATGAGTTAAATTTATGGAATTGAAAAGGAATGATGGGTTTAATAAATGTGCAAATTATCATGAAGTTACATTAGTTTCATTCTAATATTTTCAGGTGGGAAGGACTCAAAGATTTCCTAAGCAAGGAAAGAACTGCTCTCTATTGTAAGGACGATCAAGCTACAAAAGGCTTCATCAAATCGTACAAAAATCTGCAGTTTTACTGGATTCTTGGCGCTGGACACTTTGTAAGTCAAAAACCATTAACATCTAGTCGAAAACCCATCTTTTCAATCTAAAGAAATACCATAATTTTCATGTCATCCTATCATCAGTATCATCATCATCATCAAATAATTATCATAAAAAGGAAAATACCATCATTATTGAGCAGTTTTCACATCTCATATGATGGTTTAGTTATTTTTTTAGTAATTTACATTACAAAAATTGTGTTCATATAAAATATGAAAATTTTTTATCAAAATTTAAATCGATATGTCAATCACAATTTTATTTTAGTTTTTATTATATTTATTTATAATTTTTATCAAATTTTAACTTCTATGTCATCTTTATGTCTTTCACTAATTTTTTTGATTCATTTTATTTTTATATCATATCATCAAATTATGTTTAAAATTATCTTATTATGATAATAAAAATAGTCAAGTAGGTAGAAAAAGGATGAGAAACGCTGAAAATATGGCTTTTTTTTTCGCAGGGTTGTTTAGTGTGTTGTGTCTACTCTGTATCATTTTGATTGACAAATTTGACATTTAAAACCAAGTAGGGTACAAAAATAGTTGCATACATAATTGTAAGAAACGTAGCAAAAGTCAATGCAATAATTTAGATTTAATAGTCAAATAAGCCCTTAACCTTTATCCTACAATAGAATTAAGTCCTCAACGTTTTTATCGCGTTGAATTCAGTCTATGAAATTTATTTTCAGTGGAAATAAACCCTCAACCTTTTAAAATTATGCAATTAAGTCTAAATCTGTTAAATGATACTAACTGTCGTTAGTATATCTAACGTAAAAGCTGACGTGAATAGCTTAGTTGGCTACCACGTGGCATGCCACGTGTGCAATACTAACGGTAATTAGTGTCATTTAACAGATATGGACTTAATTACATAATTTTAAAAAGGTTGAGGGTTTATTTTTACTGAAATAAAAATTTATGGACTGAATTCAACGAAATAAAAATGTTTAGGGCTTAATTTTAATTTAGAATAAAAGTTGAAGATTTATTTAACTATTAAGTCCAATAATTTACGGTGAATGAAAGATTAAGCACAGGACATTGTCAGGCAATGCACAAGTCCTTCCTATCTGACAATTCTGACATGTAAGATTGATACATGGCTGATCAGTGGTTGGTTTTCGTTTCTGTCGCTCAGAATTTCTTCCCTAAGTTATATAAATAATAGTCATTGTCGTGATTGGTTGCTGTAAAGAAAAGGTACAAAATTCACAGGGCTATTACAAATTACATGCATTATATGCAAATAATTTTTGCTAAATTTATATATAAATTTTATCAAATTTTAATCTGTTTTATTTTTATATTTTATTTTTTGTATAATTTTATATTTTATGGTGTTTAAAATTATCAAATTTAATTTTATGTTTATGTGTTATTATTAACTTTTTTTTAATAGTGGTAATTATGATTTGCATGCAGGTACCTGTTGAGCAGCCGTGTTTATCATTAGACATGGCTGGTGCAATCACACACTCGCCAGCTGCAGAAGCTTCATGAGTAAAGAAAAAGGGGGAAGAAGGAAAGAGAGATTTGATGTGATTTATTTTACATTTCAATAAAACGAACAACTAGGAAACAGAGGATTGCTTATCCTCAGAAATAGTAGTTGGTTCAGAAGCTGAAAAGCTTTAGAGCAATTATTACATAGAGAGTATGATCACAGGGAAAGGAAAAAAAAAGAATGCAAGCAAGTGATTGACTTATTCGAACAATAATGCAAATGAAAGATCAAATACAAGAAAAAAAAAATTAACAGATCAAAACTGAGATCCATGGTTTTAGTTCCTTTGATAAATTTTCACCCAGCATTAAAAAATTGAATGATTCTTCAATGGATTTTTCTTGAAGTTTTTAAATATCATAAATAAAATTAAGATAGTGAATTAGTGATACATATTACAATTGAAATAGTAAAAAAAATAAAAAAATAGAGTGAAATATGTGTCATCATTTTAATTTAGCTTGTAAATTTTACAAATTTCAAAAATTTCACCAATAATGTATTGCATAATAATTTTTAAAAAATTGATTTTAAGACATTATAAAGGATCTAGCCTTCTAGCATAGTAGCTTCAGATTCTATAATTCTCTACAAGGTTGACTAATTAAAGTGTAATACTGTTATTTGGGATTAAAGGAAGCCTTCTTACTCCCTAAATGGTTAATTCAACTATATAATTATGCTTGTAACTTCAAAGTTCAATCCACCAGCGTGAGAAATTTTGAGCCTAAAAATTCATATAGACATGTTCATTGTGTGTCAATACAAGATCCCAAAATTCTCTTATTATTATTATTTTAAAAGTTTATATTTAAATGCATTGACAATGTATTTTTAAACTTTGTTTATTAATAAAACTGTATTTTATAGTTTACTAGTAGTGTATCTATATACGTTGTAAATACATCAAATATAAAAACCTTATGTTAAGGGGATCATGAATGAATTATTATCTTATTCACCGTCAGTAGAGTTTTTTAACTCTATAAGCGGGGTTAGAATGATGATGCATATCTTTTAAAAATATTAAAAAAATAAATAAAATAAAACACATGTCATTATTCTAATATTACTTGTGCAATTAAAACTTCCACTTTCGGAAAGTAAGATAATAATCCATCATGAATTTCGAATATATTAAATAATTAGTGTATATAATTCATATTTATTTTATGTAAAATCATATTTATATAGTATAAAATATAAAAAATTTATATCAAATTTCGTGTCAATATATCACAATAAACCAAATCTCCAAAAAAAAAAGGTACATACTGTCAGAGAGTTGTTTTGTAAGACTGGCAGAGGCCAGAGCCCAGATGGGGAAAAAACTCTTAAATGCCTTTTTCTTCACTGCAGGTACAGAAAAGTGAAACAAACAAACAATACTCCATGCAATCCATCCACCGCTCCAAGAGGCCAACACTTCATTTGTTATATAGCCCAAGCCTTCTTCACGTATTTATTATTATTTCTGTTTTGTACACTCAAGGTTGCTATAAGAGAAAGAAAAGAAAAGAAAAAACCTTATAAACATTTATCATAATTCAGAAACCATTACTACCACTATTTGTTTTTGGAACTTGTAAAATTATATTGCTGCTGGCTTGCTAAAGGAGTAAATGCTACCTCTATATATAATGAACAAAAAAAAATGCTACCTCTATATACAATTGACAGCCACAGGCCCCCACTGTAAGACTCTTCTCCCTCAATATATTTATTTGACATTTAGATAACCAAACTCAAATTCGAATATATTTTATAATATTTAAATTTGATTAATTATTCAAATATTTTAATTTTTCTTATCCACACCGTACCTATATAATATAAAAATATTTGTTAATTATTCAAATCTGTTAAATATTTGTTTATTATATCAAAATTTAACTTTTAAATTTAAATTTAAAATGAATTTTAATGTGTATTACTAAGAAAAAATTAATTAATAAATTTAAATTAACTAGTAAAATTAATATTAATGTTTAAAATCATAATTAAAATATTTAATAAATTAATTTAATTAAGTATTATATTAATAATAAATAAAAATGCATATAATAAAATTTAAAAATTATTATATGTATGCATAATGCTATTTTAAATTCTGTTTCCAGGCATAAACTTATCAAGGAAAAATATTATCGGCATTAGACATTTCTATGGAGAGTTTTCTGGATGCAAGCGATATATCTATTCATCAGCACTTAGAGGAATGAGACTGCCAATGTGTCAAAAGGCACAAAACTCGAACTTCAATATTTAAAGTGAACTGATTATTTAACATCATGTGTTACTTCAAGATTACATTAGATATATACCCTTTTAAGGGAATCACATGTATTACAAACGTAGACATTTGAAGATAAACTACCTCGATGGCACTCAATGTAATGAAAGGGAATCAAAAAACTATCAGATATACATCATTTTGTCACAAAGAAAAAAATTTTATCGGACTGTGAAACTTTACACGGTAGTTTCGAGGCTAAATACCTGCTCATTCAATCTTCCAGCACTTCCAACCTGGTTTTTCTTTTCCAACCTTCATCGAAGCGACAGGGTTTATCAACCCCACAATTTGATTTTTGCTGTATTCCTGCGAGGCAAAAGTATATTCAGGTTTCTAAAACAAAAGTAGAGGCAAATGAAAGCATTCATTTTGCTGCAGCACAGAACGCTTCTTACAGGATGAGCACGTGCCCAGTGTACGTATTCAGTTTCAGGGAGATAATAAGCCTGTTAAGAGCAAACATAGAGAATGCGATTAGTCATGACTCAATCCTCCATATACATTTCAAAATTAATTAGGAATCAATTTCTTTACCAGTTTATGAATTAACCATGTTAACTATGCTTTTACCTTGATGAAAGTTTCAACAATCTGTAACTTTGGCTTCACGTTTATGGAGATTGTAACAGTCCGTTACCACATTTTTCACGTATTTTTATACAACTTTATCGGTTGGGCTGTCTGCGATGTCATTAACATTTAACAGTGATAATAATAAATGATAAACATTTATTAATAATTACGAAATATAAAATTTTTTTTCTTTATGTCCTTACATCTAACATCCCCTACTGACTTTGTTTCACTAAATAGTACTGTATACTCATCTCTGAAATGTAGAAGAGAAGAGACTGTACCTGTAATGTTAATCATCCCTCTTGGAGCCACTTCTCTAATCCCGTGTCTTTTATCTGTGGAGTTAAAATAAGCGGGTGAGCGATTCATACGCTCAATAAAGGAAACATATGCTGTTTTATAAAACCAAAACTATATACCACAAAATATTTGTTTTTCCTAACCTCATACCAAGTAGGAAAACAGTGGATATAGTACACAGTAAATAGGATTTAACAAATCCTTTTAGTAAACAGAAATCAACAAGTTGAGACTAGGCATCACCCTATAATAAGTCATGCTATCATCATTCCCCCTCCCCCTTGCGAGAACGGAATAATCATCCCAAAAAGGGATACAATAGATCTATGGCCACAATCTCTAGGTGGTCCTCGGGTCCACTTGCCAAGTGACCTCGAGACCGCTGATGACTTGGCGGGTCCATCAGCCCTGTGACGCCCTGAGTTGCACTCGTTGGTCCATCGACCGAGCCACCGCCCCAGGCGGGTCACGCAGTAGAAATGCATGAACTCGGGGCCTAAAGTCTCAAAAATCACTTTTTTATATCTCATAATAACCTTTATGGAATTATCACACCCATATTATCATTTTCTCAAAATGATTTGATTTCCAAAAAGGTTTAGGCTTTCTGTTTACAAAACACATTGAAAACATTCCAAAATCTCAACCTTTAAAATCTGCTCGCCCATGGTCTGCTCGCCCAACATGGCTCGCACATGGCAGCTCGCCCAGCGTGGAGAACTTGTGTTCGCCCGCCCAACTTTACTTTTAAAATCAGAAAGCAAAACTGACTCGCCCTTAGTGGCTCGCTCATTAGTCAATTCGCCCAAAAGGGTTTATATTTTCTATTTTCAAAGATATTAAAATGGCTCATTTTTCCTTAAGAAATTACCATTGAAATCTGTTCGCCATGGCCAATTCGCCCATCATGGCTCGTCCATGGTCACTCGAAAGTGGGTGAACAAGTATTCGCCCGCCACCCTCTATATTTAAAACAAGAACACTGGCTCGCCCATTTCGGCTCGCCCATAGCTTTCTTAACAAAACGGGTCGCCCGCCCTTAAAAATTATAAACAGGTTTATAAAAAAATTTTATAAAAGGTATTGGATCGCCCGCCAATACCAGTTCGCCCAACATCAAAACACAAGGGCTCGCCCGCCCTGTACTAGTTCGCCCAATCATAATATAAGGGTCGGCCTTTAGCTCACCCAAATCAAAACAATTATCAAAACAATGCATGTCATAAAACAAAACAATTTCTCAATAATTTCTAAGAAATTTACTCCACAGGACATGCATTCACTTCACACACATCTCCCTTACCTGATCTACCGAAGCTTTGTTTTCTGATCGCCTTCCTGATCGCTTTTACCGAGTCCATAATTCCCGGCTG
Source organism: Heritiera littoralis (assembly GCA_031772115.1). NCBI lineage: Eukaryota > Viridiplantae > Streptophyta > Magnoliopsida > Malvales > Malvaceae > Heritiera > Heritiera littoralis. The sequence continues at coordinate 800,025 of JAPDPK010000109.1, read as the reverse complement.
CAAAATAAGTTATAAATTCTATTAATATTTCTTTTTCAACTATTTCCAACACTTTGGCGAGACTTAATATTCAACTAGCTCACCCAACATTCGATTAGCCAGGAGAACCTTGGCTTAGATGTGGGAGTTCGCCCATAATTCTACTCGCCTTGTTTGAGTTCGCCATATGTTCTCAAATGAGTTCGCCCGATATGGCTTTTTAGTCTAAGGTGGACTCGCCATAGACTTAATATGTGACGACCTCGCCCACAAACATACTTCACATTATTTAGTTCGCCAATGATGGTTGAGCTCGCCCATTTATCAGTTCGCCCATAAATTAAACTAAGTTGGGCGACCTCGCCCTCTTGTATTGGCGAGTTCGTATTGCCTACTCGCCCATTGGCGATCACTAAATTTCAACATTGGCGATCACTATAGTCGCCATTCTCCTCACTTTTCCGGTGTTTTCCCATCATCTTTCTACAATTTTTAACCCAGTTTCTTTTTTTTATTCTTCATCTACTTCAAGATACGAATTTAATCTATTTCTATGATCTATCAAGAATAAATCAAAAGCAAGACTATAATCATATTTCTCAAACTTGAAATCATAGAAATATATCATTAAATCTCAAGAACCATTAAATCTCACCTTAATCAACTGCACTTCTAGAACAGAACTCTGTTTGTCTCATGTTAGCCTTGCTTTGCTTATTCCTTCAGCTCATCAACTATGGAGGAAAGGTTTTATAAGCATGTTTACTGGTTTAGCCAACTTAAGGTTTGAAGTTTAGTAAATCGGGCATGATAGAAATGAGAGAAATCAGAACAGAAACTGGCAGTTGCACAGCTCTCGTGAAGGAGATGAAGTTTGCCAAATGAGTTTTCCTCAAGCATTTCTTCTTATATAACCCTGCTAAACCAATCTGAAGCTACCGCCTGTCCCTTATCCTGTTTCCTTCATCACTTTCACGTCTTTCATGCATTTAACGCATGAAGAAAACTGAAGCACAAGTGGCGTGAAAGTCCTCCTTCCACACACCTTTTTCTCATGCTATTGACTTTGTTTTACTCCTCAACCAATAAGTATAATTCATTTATTGACTTTACATCCTTTCTATTAATTATCTCCAACCGTATGGCGTCCAAAGTCAATTTTTGCTGCTCGGTTCTGATTCATTATTTCATTTTGTCCGTGCTAATTTCAGTTGGCCTATCTCAATTTCAGTTGGCCAACCTTTCATCTCGCCAACTTTATCTTGATGCCAACTTAAAATTTGGCAATTACGAGAATTTTCCTCTTCTTGGCGATCACATAGAGGTTTGGCGAGTAGCAATTGCCTTTCTCGCCAACTTGGCCTTTCACTTGCCCCTTTATATGGGCGACCACCGTACTCGCCAAATACATTGGCGATCTTAGTCCTCGCCACACGCGGGCCATCATCTATCCACAGCCTTGGCGAACTCATCTATTCACCAAACCAAAGAGGCAACCAATCAACTCGCCCTACTCATTCCTTGGGCGATCAGATCCCTCGTCACATTGGGCGATCACCTAGTATGGCTCAACTCGCCAACCGTGCTTTGATTCACTGGCGAACTCACCTATTCGCCAGTATGGCCATCAGACACTAATCATCCTCCATTGGCGATCACCCTTGTTCGCCCATTGGCGAGCTCTTCCATTTAGTACTCGCCCATCAAGTATTTCACATAAATTACTCCGTTCATATCTCAAATAAAAGAGCTTTTCCACCCAAGTGGAAATCAATATTCATTATTTATTTAATTTCCATTATTAATTTATGAAATTAGACTCTACAGTAGTATATAATCAAGTCTTACAGAGACAAAGTGTTGTAGGCCATTGATTAAAACCTGAAAGGAAAATAGGAAAAGAATTTGATTACTAAATAGATAAACATGCTAGATGACCAGGAAAATATTTAAATTACCACCTGAAGGTCTAATGACATGAGAGCTCGTCCTTCATCAGTACATCTCTTCACTCGTGATAGACCTTCAATAAGAGTTTCTGCAACAATTTCGAGTCCATAGTCCAAGAGGAGGTCTTGAACCTAAGTCAACAGAAAACAAAGCCAATAGTAAATCATTTCACATTTCTGATGGTTGTATTTATTCTTCATCAAAATGCAAAGATATCATAGTCATGTACATGCATGAATAATAACTTTAAACCATCAATAAGACGCTGATTTCAGATTTATCTTCGTATTCCACTAATGATAAACACGTCTGAAGCAAATTAACCCTCTATTATTGATTTCAAGTCACTATTACCATTGTCCAATCTTGTTATACTGTTTTCTTCTCTTTCTTCCTTCTTGACGTTTGCAATTTTAATTCTTCTATTCATTAGCAATTCAGTCAGCTTATCAATAACCCAGTTATTTTATTAACTAATCCACAGAATAGCTTGCTTCCGACATGAATAAAGAATGATTACTCCAAAGCAGTTCATCCAGCGTCAGTGAAAAGCAATAAACAAACTGTGATAACTCCAATTTTCTCATATTCAATATAAACTACAATATATGAATTTAAAATAGAAAATTAATTGTTAAAATACTTAATAAAAGGTCCGTTCGATAAGGTTCAGAGAAGTACTCGGTGAGGGTTCCACCAGGACTTTCTCTGTCTAAATCGAATTGAGACCCTAAAATATTGATATTAGGGGATGAAATTAGTATAATTTTAAGTACAAAATAAATGTATCACAAATATATTATAAGAGTAGAAATAACGTAAGTAAAGTTGAGAAAAAATGATGTAATTGTTAATATTTGTTAATTATGGAATTAAAGTATATAATGAATAAAGATAGATTGTGAAATAAAAATAAAAATACAATTTATGGTAATTATATTTTAGTAATATATAATAAGAAATAAAATAAATTAATTATAGAGACTAATCAAATAGAAGATAGGAAATTAAAAAGAAATTACTAAGATCATAGTATAGAAATTAGAATATAATTTGGAAAAGAAGACAATTTAATGGTAGTTATGTTTTAAATACTTAGTAAGAAATAAAGTAAATTAACTATTGAAATTAACCAAATATATATAAAATATAAATATAAATTAAATCTGAAAAAAAAATGCAGCAAACTTGCGTGGAAGCTTGCTGCACAGCTAATCAATTAGAACAGCAAAAAAAAAAAAAAGAAGAAAATTAATTAGTGAGCCATGTGGCAAACTGTTAGCAGGCAAAAACATAAATAAAACAAGACTAAGCAAATCCAATAACTTCATCACCGACCTTCTCCATCGTTTTTCCTCTGCTGCACCGACTCATTTTTGGCTGCCCTGTTTCACGTTCTGTCTCAATTTTTCCTAAGTTCTCCCAAGTATGCCTTGCCAAACCACCATTTGTCTCCATTAAAACACCATATACCTGCTACAAATTCTGTCCTGCACCCAAGAGCATCCTAAAAAGCAGAAAAATTGAAGAGCCAAATGGAAGAAACGCAGGCTGTTAAAGTTTCTGCACAACTTGGATAAGGTAGGAGGTAAGAAGAGAATGAGTTTTAATTAATTTTTACCTAGCAATATGATTGAATGAAGTTAGTAAAACATGTTTGAAGACACCTAATTTTGACCGAATAATTTTTAAATGAATAAAAAAATTTTTGAATGACTCGAAGATTGATCATCAAAAATAAAATGGAAATGAATAAAAGCAAAAGAAGGAAAGTCAAAAAAAATAAATGAAAAAATAAAGACCTTTGATTTAGATGTAAAAGGGGAGCCGAATTTTACATTCACACACCATGACCATTTAAAGAGTTGACTTGGTTGATTTGTTGCCAAAAAATGAAGATAATAATTTGCAATATAAAGGAAATAAATCAAGAATATGAATTTCATGATGACAGCCACGATTTAAGCATCAAAAGGGGGAAGTTTGCTTCCTTTCTCAAAATATTACAAGCTGAAATGGTTATAAAAGCAAAGGGGGAGAAAAAAACCGAGGAGGATACACGCACGAAGAAAAAAAAAACCCTAGAGAGGAACCCTAGAGAGAAAACCCTAGAGGAGAAAAAACGCTAGAAAAAAAACCAAGGAAAAAAAAAAGAGCCAAAAGGAGTCTGGCTACTGTTTTTCCAGGGGAAAACCTATTTTCGTGGCTGCCTTCCCTTAGCCGAACCCATTGCTGGCCACCTTCATACTGTTGCCATCATCATCTTCACGCCGGTGCAACCTATATCTCTTTGTCATCACCTTCTCCATTAAACAACAGCTTATACTCTTTCTTACCTTGCTGCATTAACACCAAACTTCCATCTTCTTCACCGTAATCTTGCTGCACAGCCTTATCACCAAGCCTGTACCACACGCCACCACCCTCTGGCATCTAGCTATCAAACCTTGTCCATAACCTTTGCTTCACCGAAACACAGCCCCTCTGCCTCATTAAGCCTGCACACGGACCACCATCATCACCGGGGATCACTTCTGCTTCACCAAAACAAAGCCCTATCATTCTTAAAACCATCCCTTGTTCTAGTATTCATCATCATCTTTTTCATCTTTGCTGGAGAATACACAAACCAAGTTTTAATGAAGAACCAAAACTGACCTTCATCACTTCTGCATTGTTGCCGTTCATCGCACTGCCCCTGCCGTTATGCAGTCATCTGCATCAGCCCTGTACCAGTCAAGACTTGCTGCTGCTGTTCCATACCAAACTGCTGTTGCGTTTCGATCCTTACCCATCATCCTCTGCTGCACCATTATCACGTGAAAGAAGGAAGCTATCAGAAGGAAGACAAGAAAGAAACGTGGGAAAAATAGAAGGAAAGGACGTGGAGCTTGTTTGAAGAAGACAAGGTTTTGGTTTTTAAGGTATGCATATATTCTTTATTTTATCCTTTTCAATTCTGTTTTCTTTTGTTTATTTATTTCAAAAAAATATATAAAATAATAATAAGGGATTTCATATTTGGTATGCTTATCTATTAGATGATGTACAAGCATATATGTATATATATGTATTTTTTTTTTGGGTTGTCAAACGATTTTTTTTATTCTTTTTAAAACAAATAAATAAATAATGAGTTATTTAGAATGAACGATAAAAAATCATAAAGGATAAAAACATATAAATAAATAAATACAAATTAATAAATTTAAATTTTCGATGATAAGATTTCAAAGAAATCACAAGTAGTGATTCTTCGATAATTTTTAGGATCGAGAAAGTTCATTAGATGTTACCAGCGTATTGGAATATCTAATTTGTTTTATCTCGATATCAAAGTTTCTTATAAATATACAAAAAAAATAAAATAAATAAAAGGGGTAAAAAGTAAATAAATATAAATATAAACTTAAAATAAATAAATTTAATTATAAATTTTAATAACAAATTTTAAATCTCCGATGATAGGATTTCTTAGAAATCATAAGTAGTGATTCTTTGATAATCCTTAGGGTCGAAATGAAATATTTGAATATTACCAACGTATTGGGGTATTCAAGTAATTTTAGTTCGATGAAATAAATTAATATTAATAAACAAATAATAAATAAACAAAATTTTTAAACAAATAAATAAGAGTATAAAATTGTTACAATTAACCTTCGGAAATAAATGATAATAAAACAATTAAAAATTAAATAAAAAGTATAAGTTTTAAAGATTTTTCGATGATGAGATGTTACGGAATTCACAAGTAGTGATTTCTAACTAATCTCTAGGTGAGAGAAATCTGCTGAATGTTACCAGCGTATTGGAATATTTAGTATGATTTTTCAATAAAAAATAAATTTTATAAATTTCAAAAGCAATAATATAAATAGGAAAGATGATAATAATAAAATAAAATTAAAATAATATATTTTGTTTGCATCATTTGCATTCATGAAATTCCAAAAATAAGTGCAAATCTCCCGAGGATGAGATTCTATAGAAATCGCAAATAGCGATTCTTAAGAAATCTTTAGGTGAGGAAATTATCCGAAATGCTATCAAAAGTATTGGGGTACTTCGGAATAATTTTCAATACAAAAGATTTTCACTTATTTTAAATAAAAAAAATAATAAAACTTAAATATTTCAAAATAAGAAGCAAATAAAAAATTGATTTCAAAATAAATAAATTTCTTTTTAAATGTTTAATTAAGACCATTTTATTAAGATCAAAAGATAAGACATGATTAAGTGGTACCGTTTTTTAACGGGCGTTGTGGGGGTGCTAATCCTTCCCCACGCGTAACCGAACTCCCGAACCCAAACTTTGTTTTCGCAGACCAAAAATTATTTTTTTTTATAAAACTTAATTAATTTTAAGAATTTATTAAAAAGATAAATAATTTTAGGTGGCCAATCACACCTAGCCAAAAAAGATTGGTGGCGACTCCATTTTGTTTTTTTTTATCAAAATCGTCTAGCGATCGAGTCCCCGGACGAAAATCGTTACGATAGCTTTGGCGACTCCACTGGGGAAGTTAGTGAGTCGAACCATAATTAATCATGTCTTATCCAAAATCTTAATTAATGGTCTTAATAAATATTTAATAAAACTCTTCATAAAAAAATAAAAATGAAAAAAGCAAAAAATAATACAAACAAAAAATGTGTGAATCATTTTCATCATTTGTGTTTGGTTGGGATGCATCTTAAATTTTATTCCTTTGCATACATGACATATTCATTGCATACATCAACCATACACCCGAGTTTGTCCCTTTTAGGAGAGAGTAGAGTACCTTTGCTCTCGTGAGGTAATAACCTCCGCAATGGCAAGTGAAATACTCTCACTCAAGTTGAACCCTTTCCGTTTGTAGCCTGTCATGGGTGAGGATCGGGGTGCCTTACTAGTCTAGTATGGACGTCAATAAGGAACAATTTGAGAACCTCTTGTCCTATAGAACTCCAAACCAAACATATAGTAAACTTAAGAAAGCCAACTTGGGATAGAGTCATGTTAACCCATAGAAAATACCTATTAGGGAATCATAGGTTCTTTAGCAAAACATTTCCATGCATTTCTCATCCATGACTCTTTTTTCAAACGCATGTAGCATTTTTTTCATTCATTCATCTTTATTCATTTTTTTCAAGCATCACCACATGTGAAATGATAAATTCTTAATTGTGGTAATAAAGATTTGAAGATAGCTCGACCAAAAGTTCATTCACACAACACTCGTTATCGAGCTAAGATCATGGAAGAAGAATCAAGCATGCGCATGGAGAAGATGGAAAAAGCTCAAGAGGAAATGAGGGGGCAAGTGGCCCAAATTACAGAATTATTGAAAAATCTGAGCAAGGGCAAAGGTGTAGTAGAGGAAGCTGCAGTCCAAGAAGGGGTTCAACAACATAGTATGGAAGATCCTATCTATCCTCCTGGATTCGGTCCATTTCCAAGTCAAACATCTCAAGAAAGAAGATATCCACCTGCTTACGCTGCTATGCCCCAAGTGTTTGGACAAGCTCAATTCCAAGGACCCGCCCATCCTTCCCAAGGTGCAAAATCTACTGATCCCATTGAGGTGCCCAACTTAGATGACCCAAGGGAAGTTGAAAAGTTGAAAGCCAAACAAGTAGAAGAGAAAGATGAGGCGAAGTCGCAACAAAAGATCAATATGTTGGAGGAAAGGATTCGAGCTATTGAAGGCTTAGACTTTTATGGTTCCATGGATGCTACTGGGTTGTGCTTGGTGTCAGACCTGGTTATTCCACCCAAGTTCAAAGCACCAGAGTTTGAGAAGTACAATGGAACTTCTTGCCCTAGGTCTCATCTTATTATGTATTGTCGGAAGATGGCTGCTTTTGCTCAAGATGATAAGCTCCTTATTCACATTTTTCAAGAAAGTCTCACTAGATCTGCAGCCAAGTGGTACAATCAATTAGACAAAACTCGGATTATCACATGGAATGACTTAGCAAGGGCATTCATGGCCCAATATCGACATGTTGCTGATATGGCCCCTGACCGTTTATCCGTTCAAAACATGGAGATGAAAGCCAATGAAAGCTTCAAGCAATATGCGCAAAGATGGCGTGATGTAGCTGCAGAAGTGCAACCTCCTCTTTCAGAAAAGGAGCTCACCATCCTATTTGTGAATACTTTGAAAGCTCCATATTATGATAGGATGATAGGCAATGCCACCAAGAATTTTGCTGATATGGTGTTATCCGGGGAGATTATTGAGAATGCGATCAAGCGTGGCAAGATTGAAGTTCCTAACAATACTGAGAAGAAAGGAGGAGCCAACAGAAGGAGGGAAGAGGATGCCCATGCTGTTATAAATGGGGGGCAACATGGACAATACACTCCACGACACTCTTATCCCATGCCACAACCATATTATCCTGTTCAATACCCTTACCAGTCATATCCGCAAATTAATGCTCAGCCTAACTTTCACCCTCAAACACCCGCACCAAATACCCAATCAGTTGCCCAATCCAACAAACAAGAAAGCAATCCTAGGGGGGCATGGCCAAAACAACAAAAAGCTCCCCTTGATCCAATTCCCATAACCTATACCGAGTTGTACCCAAAACTAATCAAAGAGCAACTCATTGCCCCAGTTTATGCGGAACCTCTCAAGCCTCCATATCCAAAATGGTATAATGAGAATGCTCGATGTGAGTATCATTTTGGGAATCCGGGTCACTCCTTGGAGAATTGCACTGCTTTAAAGTATAGGGTGCAAGGTTTGATAAAAGCCGGCATATTGCACTTTGAAAAAAAAGGGGAACCGACTGTGAATGCGAATCCATTGCCCAACCATGGAAATGAGGGATGATTCTTTTGAGGTGAAAGGAGTTTAAGCCATGCAAGTCTAGAGATTTATCAGAATTTTTTTTTTAATGCAAGACAGTTTTTTTTAAAGTGCTTAAGCTCATAAGCACGAAATAAAGTTTTATGTATGGGCTAACTTTTATTTATTTCCCTTTCAATAAAGCAACTAGTGTGATGCACTGTCATTTTCTCATTCTATTCATTTGCCATTTCTCACATACTCATCATATCTTTCTTTCATAAGTATCCAAATAATGAACATGATGATGATGATGTCAATAAATCTGAAATTCAATTTTGAAAGAACCACTTTTGCTTATGGATTATCAATCTGCCAAGGTGTCCAAGTAAGAAAGAAGAAAATTTGTTCACAATTTTCACCCAAATTTGATGGTATAAGAAACGGTGAATCTCTTATAAAAATTTCTAGCAAGTTTGTACTTGTTCAGTAAATGATCTTCAAGGAGAATATTTGCATTTGAAATGATAAATGGCCTTCTTTCACTATCCTTCAAGCGGGAGTAAAATTATCCTTTGATTACCCCTTTGAGCCTATTATTTTTTTTTGTAATATAACCCACCAAGGATCACCCTCCACACTGGGGGCAAGGAAGATGAAATAAAGAAATTTTGGGGGCAAAAAAAAAGAAATAGCCCATTTTTGTGAAAAAAAAAAGAAAAGGGTTTGAATTCAAAAAGAAAACCCAAAAAAAAAGAGAAGCAAGAAAAGAAAGGAGTGAATTAGAAAGGGGCAAAATGCCTAAATGTTTTACTTGATAAGAAAAGTGATCCTTTGGTTTATAAACCTTGAAACACATTTTGGGCCTACTATATCCTTTTCTTTCATAAGCCCTCACCTGAGCCTACATTACGTACCTTTAAAAGCCCATTTTGATCAAATGTAAATGCTTGAATTGAAGAATCATGCGTTGAATGAAAACATACTTGTACAATGAGATAATGATCCTTTGAAGGAAGTAGATCAAGTTGAATGAAGAAACCCATGCACTTTGGAAGATATCTTGGATTGAAATCAAGAACGCCTATTAGGGGGTTGAATTTGGATTGAGCACTGAGGTTGAAGTTTGTCAAAGCCAATGAAGTTGAAGACAAAAAAAAATAAAAAAATATATGAAAAAAGAGAAAGAAAAAAGAAAGAAAAAAAAAAGAAAAAAAAAAGAGAAAAAGAAAAAGGAGGATTCAAATTGAAAACCTGAAAAGGCAGTTTGGATCAAAAGAGGGGAACCTAAGTTGAAAACCTGAAAAGGCAACTTAGGAAAAAATCATCACCAAGAGTTTTGATATAGAGGCAAGATTGGTAGACACTACATGAAAGAACATATCAACATAAGACCACCAATGTAATGCACTTATGCATATTCTCAATTTTTTATATGGGTGGTATAAATTTAAAATGATCAAGAGAGATATAAATATTCATTCTTAGAAAATGAACATGAAATCAAGAGAAATCAATAGGACAGTCTATTTGGAATAAGGTTTTCAGTATCCATTTAATGAACATTCTGACAATTTCAAAAAAATATATAAAATAATAATAAGGGATTTCATATTTGGTATGCTTATCTATTAGATGATGTACAAGCATATATGTATATATATGTATTTTTTTTTTGGGTTGTCAAACGATTTTTTTTTATTCTTTTTAAAACAAATAAATAAATAATGAGTTATTTAGAATGAACGATAAAAAATCATAAAGGATAAAAACATATAAATAAATAAATACAAATTAATAAATTTAAATTTTCGATGATAAGATTTCGAAGAAATCACAAGTAGTGATTCTTCGATAATCTTTAGGATCGAGAAAGTTCATTAGATGTTACCAGCGTATTGGAATATCTAATTTGTTTTATCTCGATATCAAAGTTTCTTATAAATATACAAAAAAAATAAAATAAATAAAAGGGGTAAAAAGTAAATAAATATAAATATAAACTTAAAATAAATAAATTTAATTATAAATTTTAATAACAAATTTTAAATCTCCGATGATAGGATTTCTTAGAAATCATAAGTAGTGATTCTTTGATAATCCTTAGGGTCGAAATGAAATATTTGAATATTACCAACGTATTGGGGTATTCAAGTAATTTTAGTTCGATGAAATAAATTAATATTAATAAACAAATAATAAATAAACAAAATTTTTAAACAAATAAATAAGAGTATAAAATTGTTACAATTAACCTTCGGAAATAAATGATAATAAAACAATTAAAAATTAAATAAAAAGTATAAGTTTTAAAGATTTTTCGATGATGAGATGTTACGGAATTCACAAGTAGTGATTTCTAACTAATCTCTAGGTGAGAGAAATCTGCTGAATGTTACCAGCGTATTGGAATATTTAGTATGATTTTTCAATAAAAAATAAATTTTATAAATTTCAAAAGCAATAATATAAATAGGAAAGATGATAATAATAAAATAAAATTAAAATAATATATTTTGTTTGCATCATTTGCATTCATGAAATTCCAAAAATAAGTGCAAATCTCCCGAGGATGAGATTCTATAGAAATCGCAAGTAGCGATTCTTAAGAAATCTTTAGGTGAGGAAATTATCCGAAATGCTATCAAAAGTATTGGGGTACTTCGGAATAATTTTCAATACAAAAGATTTTCACTTATTTTAAATAAAAAAATAATAAAACTTAAATATTTCAAAATAAGAAGCAAATAAAAAATTGATTTCAAAATAAATAAATTTCTTTTTAAATGTTTAATTAAGACCATTTTATTAAGATCAAAAGATAAGACATGATTAAGTGGTACCGTTTTTTAACGGGCGTTGTGGGGGTGCTAATCCTTCCCCACGCGTAACCGAACTCCCGAACCCAAACTTTGTTTTCGCAGACCAAAAATTATTTTTTTTTATAAAACTTAATTAATTTTAAGATTTTATTAAAAAGATAAATAATTTTAGGTGGCCAATCACACCTAGCCAAAAAAGATTGATGGCGACTCCATTTTGTTTTTTTTTTATCAAAATCGTCTAGCGATCGAGTCCCCGGACGAAAATCGTTACGACAATGTTTATAGTCGTTAATTGAATTAAAATTGACTGTGGATAGCTTTGAGGTGTTTGGCCATGGCTGTATTTTAAAGGAAGTGATATTGTTTTCATGTTTAACAGTAGTAAATTGATAGAGAATGTTATATGGATACAACCATGGTGGAAAACTTAGTAAAAACATGAAAGTAGGTAGCCATAGCAGGTTCGATTATGGGAAAAATTGTAGTGACTTTGATGCATGATGAATATGGCATGAATGATGGTGCTGCCGGCTCTAGCATGGGCTGCACGATGGTGATGATAAGTTTTGATGAATGAAAGATGTTTGGTAAAAATCTTAAATGAAATAGAAGATGTTAGTAAGGAAAATTGACAAAGAAATGGATGAAAAACATGAAAATGAATTTATTTGGGTTCTCTCGGTCATGGCAGTGGAGTTGGAACCAGTGTAAACTCTAAATGTAAAATAGGTGCATAGGAAATATATTAAGTAGAAGGAAAATAAAAAAAAAATTAAGTAGAATGAGACCACATAGTATTCGGCTATGGGAGAGACAAAAGAAATTGATGTAAATCTTAATACTGTTAAATATGGAATTAATGTAAGAATGATAAGTGAAATTAAATTTGGAAGAGAATGAAAGATAATACCCCATTATATTATAATGATTAGTAAGAAAATAAAATAAATTGATTTTTAGGAATTAATAAAATGAAAGTAATTGTGATACAAGTAAATAATGAAATTAAAAGTAGTGATGAATAAATATTAATTGTAAATAAAATTGAACTGGTAAAAGAGTATAAATTTAAGTATAACCATATTGTAGTCATTAGTAGGAAATAAAACAAATAGATTATAGAAATTAATAAAATGGGAATAACTTTAATATAAGCATATGGCAAAATTAATATTAATAGTGAACAAAGAATATTTGTAGAATTGAATTGGGAAATTATAATTATAATTGAATTTTGGTATTTAATAAGGAATAAAATAATTTACTAAGAAAAGTGATAAACAGACAATAAGGACTTATAGAATAAGTATTTAAGTTGAAATAGTAGGAAATTATAGAAATATTCATTTTATATATGGGATTCTAAATAGAAATTGAAATTATTGGTAACATGGAAATTAAAGAAAGAATAGGATATACTTGGAATTATATTATGGTATTTAGTAGGAAATAAAATAAATTAATTTTCGAGAATGATAAATAGAAAAAAGAAAACTACGGAATATTTATAAAAATTATTATATAGGATTCTGAATATATAAGAAACGTGAAGGGTGTTATCGGATTTTGGACATTGCGCGGAAAATAAAGGTAAGATACATATATAGGAGTCATATAAAACATGTTTTAATTAAAATTGAAAATTCATTGAAATCTTGTTTTAATCGTTCTTATCCAATTTTCCTAAATACAAGAAATAGAAATTTTCTTTAATTCCTACAAGTTTAAATATTTCATTATATGAAATGTTTTACATGAGTTGATTTAAATGAAATGAATTATATGCATTGAATTACATTAAATGATTTACATGAAATGAGTACATAATATGATTTACACAAATTAAATGGCATGCAATGATTTTCATGAATTGCATTATCTGAAATGATTTATACGAATTTCATTATATGAAATGAATTACATGAATTGCATTACACGAGTGATTTACAAGAAATTATTTACATGAATTTCATTGCATGAATGACTTACATGGATTGATTTCACGAGAAATGGTTTACATGAACTGAATCACATGAAATGATTCACACGAATCGTCTTTCGTGAATTGATTTACACAAATTGATTTACAAGAAATGAGTTACATGAATTGTTTTACATGAAGTGCTTTACATGATTTGGAATTACATGAAATAAATTACATGATTTGAATTATATGAAATGTTTTACATGAATCGAATTGCACGAAACGATTTACATGAACTGAATTTCATGAAAGGATTTACATGAAATGATTTACAAGTATATGAAATGATTTTATAAAATTGATGTCTCCCTGATGATCGTGCATATGAGACAGTGATGATTAGGCTGGGAGACGTCCCAGACCTTCCCCTTTACATGATATGACTGTGGGACTTACGGTCGAACCTCATAGGCTTACACAGTGAGCGCCTGACCAGTGCGAACTGTGAGTAATCGACGATGGCCATTCGTTATAATGTTTCATAGGATTGGCTAAGGAGTTCCGGATCCCTGGCCTTCTTATACAGGTCCCTTATGGGATAGTGCGTGCATGAATCTCTGGGAGATTATTTTCTATCGATAAGTGAAACTTGACTGATAATTGATTTAGTGAATGATTTGATTTACGAGACTAGTGCATGATATGATTGAAAAGTGACAAAGAAAGTGATACAAGTTTTACAGTATATGTTTTCCTGATGCAAGTGCATTTATCCTATTTTAAGGATTTTAAATAAATCGCATTACGTACTGAACGAAGTTTCTGAAATTATTGCATTATCTCATGATTTTGAAATTGTTACCATATTGTTTACCGAAGTTGCATACTGAAATGGTCTTATAGCATCGCCTACATAAATGGCTTATACAGTGATTAATGATTCGAGATTGCATCGCATAAATTATAAAATGTTATATACTGATTATTGATTTGAAATAGCATCACATGAATTATTAAATGTTTTATATTGATTAATGAATTGAAATTGCATTGCATAAAGTGTTAAACGTTTTATATCGATTAATCGTTTATCGTCAACTGAATTTACTCCCTATAGTCGCATCTAAGGATCGGAACATGACAGGTACTCTAAAGTACCTTCCATACTCTACTCGGTTACTTAGCCGACTATAGTATCATTCCAATACTATCCCCTAGTGAGCTGCTAAGAAATAAATATTTTTATGCATTTTAATATTTGTATTTAATATGTCTTTTTCTTAAGCAGTAAAATAAGTGATTTTTATTTAACTGCATTTTATATGCGTTTTTATCTATGTTTCTTACTGGGCTTTCCCTAAAGGTCACGCCCCTTCTCACCATCCCAGATAGCTTATCGGTACGAAGTCCGCTGCCTTTAGTTAATCGAAGAAATCGCTAGAGGTTAGAAGTACCAAGTGATCAGGTATTTATTAAATGTTTATTTATATTCAGACATGTATTTGCACAGCAGTTTTATTTATAATATAGAGCATAAATACGTATCGAAAATTAGTGGGATGTAACTTATGTGAAGTTTATTATGAACAAAATTGTAGTTATTATATTATAGTCTGTATTTAATTTATTATTATTAATTGAATTAATTGTATATTGAATTAGGTGAAATGAAAAGACGAATTGTACTTACACCGATACCGAATGCAAACCTAGTGTTATCGATTGATTGAAAGAAAAAGATAGTATCGAAAAGGAAAATTTTAATTCGAAATTTTTTATTTCGATCGTTACACAAACAATTTAATATCTAGTTCTATTTTGCTAAATCTAACAGGATGGTGGCTCATGTTACCTCCTTGTGAATTCCCCCATGAGCAAGCCTTGTTTTGTAGTGCTTAAATTCTCCCAACAATAAGTCCACATACCTATTCATTAAACAACTCATGTCAGCGATAAAAGATCTATGGCCAAATATGAGATCACAAACTGAAAAAGAAAATGAAAGCAATGACTTGTAAAGAAAGAGGATAATCCCAAGAGTACTTGTATTTGAGATGAGAAACGACATTCTTTCACTACCTTTCAAGTGCGGGTAAAATACCCATTGATTACCTCTTTTGAGCTTATTATGTTCTTTCTGATATAACCTACCAAGGATCACCCTCCACATTGGGGGGCAAATAAAAATGGAAAATGAAAGATTAGTGGGGCAAAATACAAAGAAGAAACCCTTTTTATAAAAAAGGAATGAAAAAGAAAAAAAGAAAGAGGGTTTGAAATCAAGAAAGTGGAAACCCTAATCATGTTTGACGAAGAAGAAGAAGAAGAAGAAGAAGAAGAAGAAGAAGAAGAAGAAGAAGAAATGAGGCAAACTCAAAATGCCTAAATAGTTTGCATGATGGGAAATGATTCTTGGTATGATAGCCTTGAAACACTTACTTTCTTTCATAAATCATCACCTGAGCCTACATTACATGCCTTAAAAGTCTATTTTGATCAAACATGAGTACTTGCATTGGAGAATCATGTTAGAATTTTCCAATTGGTGGACTACTATTAATTGGTAGTTTTGAGTTTTAATAAAATAGGCTGATATAATTTAGTCCTTATATGAAAACATGTAAGTAAGTCTAAATAGTTAATTGTGATCATCAAGTATGTGCTTTCGTACATCTTATTAGATCAATGTGGTGTGGTGGTTGTGTAAGCAAGCCTGAAACTCAATAGTCTTTGATGGGGGAACTGTTAGGTTTAACTACAAATATAAGGCTAGGTCCCTTCTTCATTTCTTAACCTATTGGTCTTTGCTCATTGAAAGCCACCCTAAAGAGAGAAGTAAAAGAGGAAGATCTGTCTGATCATAATCTTAGTAATTATGTTTCCTTATACTTCCGCTTTTGTTGATATCTCCCTCAAACAGGTTTTAATATCTCTCGTGTTCTAATTATTGCATAAAAAAATTGTTTGATTGATCTTACATTATTTAGTTATATAACCTATCTATTTTAATGGTTTTCATTGTAAATTAATGTTTGTTGACAAATTGATAAAACTTAAGCCCCTACATCAGCAAAGGAAGGCAAAATGTTATGAAAAAGGCCTCCCACTTCTTTTTGCTTGCTCCATATTTAATAAAGCATAAAGATGAAAACAGAAGTCTTTGTAGTTTCCATTGATCACAAAAAATGGCATTTTCGGCAATAAATAAAATCGAAAGGAAACTTCTTAACAAGGACACAATGAGTCCTGTGAATTGTCTTTGGAAGAGAAATTCAAGCATTGATTATTTCAATCTTTGATGATAATTTTAATCTTTGATGCTTAATTCAATCTTTGATGATATCGTGTATTAAAATGCAAATTAAATGTGATAGTTATCCATGATGTGCATTTGTTTGTTGGCATATTTGGAAGGCGAGGTGTTATCTGACTGTTGGAAGAAAGGATTTTGGAGTTGCTAGTATGATTTCTAACCTCAAATATAGAATTGTTGAATTCTATAGTTATGCTAACATTGTTGCAGAAGCAGAGTTGGTTCAGGTTTCTAGAAGAAATGTTAAGAACTGGATTTCACCTGAAGCTAGCTGGGTTAAAATTAACTGTGATGGAGCATTTGACATATGTACTAAGAGAGCTGGGTTGGGAGTGATTGCTAGGAGGTCCGATTATGCTGTTATTAATGGATGGAGTAGGAATTTCTTGACAGATAGTGCCTTAACTACAGAATGTATAGCATTAAGGGATGGAATTCATTCGGCTGTACAAAATAGATATGAGAGGGTTGTTTTTGAAATTGATGCACAGGAAGTTGTGAATATGGTTGTGAATAAGGTTCAGGCTACTTGGAAAGTTTCTGTTGTGATCAAAGACATACAGGAGGTTTTAGCTCAGCATCCTAACTACAAGATTGTGAAGATTTGCAGAACAGCTAATAAAGCAACTGATTGGGTGGCATCTTATGTCAAAAAGGGGATGTGTTGGTCAGCGAAAATCAGGCCTTTTTTCATCTTCTTTAGTTGGTATTTTGGATAAGGATGGGCTTCCTGCGCCACCATGTTAGATGTGTGTTAATTTGATATAGGAGTTGCTGTTTGGTATCTCTAGTCTATTGGATTACTTTGTGTAAACAGAATTGTTGTATTGCTTTGCTCGTGATTAAATGAAGGAGTTTTTCTGGCCAAAAAAAAAATGTGATAGTTATTCATTTGGATTGAAAAGCTAATTAGTTGATGACAAGTCTTTGTACCTTTATCCCACTTTTTGATCTAAAAGTTAATATTATTTTTTTATAATAGAGACTTTTGGTTTTGAAAAAAAAATACAATTTTGCGACTTGAATTTAAGATCTCAAGAATTTTCAAACCATAAAAGTAAAAATATGATCATTTGAATTTATGTTCAATGTTGATATTTTAAGATTTTATTGATGAGTATATAAAGTATTTAATTTTTTCAATGCATAAGAATTCATAATGTGAACGATCATATTTAGTAAAAGAATATCAATAAAAATAGTATATTCCTTAACACAATTCATAATTTTAATTTATTTATTTATTTATTAATTTGTCACATCATGTAATTGACTTATATAATGGAATTGTTTTAAAAAAATTTCTTCAAATTCAAAGTTTTTTGCAGAAAATTTAAATTATGAGAATGGAAATACTCCTTAAATGTAATTTGTCAATTTAACTTTTACATTGGATTTATATATAATGCACTAATAGTGTATAGTTTCTATACACTGTCAATATATAAGAGGTTGACACCTCATCAATAGGCCCTTATGAGCAAATTAAAAAAATTAATTTATATTTACTTTTAAGGGCTTGACATATTTTTTATTTTGCAAATTGATGAGGTGTCAACCTCTGATGCATTGACAATGTATACAAACTATACACTGCCAACACTGTTAGTACATCATATACAAACCCTTTTACATTAGATTTATATATAATGCACTAATAGTGTATAGTTTCCATACACTGTCAATGCATAAGAGGTTGACACCTCATCAATAAGCCTTTATGAGCAAATTAAAAAAATTAATTTATATTTACTTTTAAGGGCTTGACATATTTTTTTATTTTGTAAATTGATGAGATGTCAACCTCTGATGTATTGATAATGTATAGAAACTATACAATTAGTACATCATATACAAATCCTATATTTAGATGGAATGAATTTTGACCTTTGAGATTTGGTCTTACAAAAATGCAAGTGGGAGTGAAAAATACGCAACCGTTTTAGGTCAGATGTCACGTCAATCTTCCTTATTTTCCAAGCAGTATTTTTATTTCTCCTTCAAATCATGTTTTTTTTTGTGGAAAGGACCTAGCATAAACTTACATTAACTTAAATAGCAGCATTACAAATAAAGTTCAAGGACTCGTTGCTTACAAATGGAGTTCAAATCATGATTCTTGTTTTTCCTTATCTACACCTTAATTAAAAACTATATGGGGCATATTGCTCTAATCAGAAATCTTGCTACTTGTAAAAATAAAAAACAAAAACCCATTACTAAGAAACTGATGAAGTTATAAAAATAATAAATTCTGAAAAAAAAATTTGGGACATAACATAATATTTAAAATCGAGTCTATACAATTTTAATCTCTAATTTTAATCCTTTCTCTTTTATGGAATTTTATTTCTGCCATGAAAGCTCTGTGAAGGTAGGGTCAGTGCTTTGACTGGACGCTAATAGTATATTATCGCGAATCTCTCCAAGGCGGGGAGAAAGATAAGAAGAGTTTGTTTTGTTTAAAGACTTTCAGAAGAGAAAAAACTCTCAGATGTCTTTTTCCTGCAATCAAATTCTCATCTTATCCCTTCTTTGACAATTTTTTTCCTAGATAATTTACATTTTCATAAAACCCAAAAACCCCTCGAAATGCATTACAGAAACAAGCTTTCTCACTACGTGTAACTACAAAAAAGAAAGTATTTTATTTTCTTCTGAAACATACCTAAATTAAATGATTTCATCCACCTCTACTATCAAAGAAAAAGATATTAAATTCGTTTTATTTAGATATTTAAGGGTAAGTTTTCGCCTGCTGTTGAAATTGAATTTAGGATTCAAATCAGTCTATTTACATTCAATAACAATAAAAAGAAAACAGCAGCTTTTGAAGTTTTCACACAGTAATATTGTTTTTATTCTGTGACAGGTAGAAACAAAAAGTTCAAAACAGATCACCTCGTGATATAGTAGTATAATTAGCCTCCTGTATCGTTCGCCTTTGCTCCAAAGCTGAGAACTGTTAACTGGGTGGAAAGCTTTTTGCCTTTTTTTATCAAATGGAAAAATTCCATGTTCTTTTTCTCTTGGTTGTCTTCTCTTTTTCTTTGTTTCATGGAGGAATAGCCAGAGCTTTCAAATCCCAAGGTGGATCAGAAGAATGGGGCTATGTTCAAGTCAGACCAAGTAAGAAAAAAAACAGCTTCATATTTCATAATTTGTACAATTCTCATTCATTTTGGTGTTTTCTTGAATCCAAAAGCTTAATGTGAATGAGTCTGATCTTGGGTTTTTTCTGGTGTGCTTGAGTTGTGTTTCAGAAGCACACATGTTTTGGTGGCTTTATAAAAGTCCTTACAGAGTTGAACAACCTTCCAAGCCATGGCCAATAATCTTATGGCTACAGGGTGGACCTGTAGGTTTTCTTCTTCAATCTGTTGAGAGAAAATAAAAAACACTAGTATAAATTGAACTAATGAGCAAAGCTCAGGCTCAGGTTTCTGAATTCTGAGTTCTGATTGATTCCCCTTCTGCTTCAGCTTTGAAAATGCTTGCATATTTGTTTTCTTGGAAATATAGGGCGCCTCAGGAGTTGGAATGGGAAACTTTAAGGAGATTGGGCCACTGGACACCAACTTGAAGCCAAGGAATTCCACTTGGTTAAAGAAAGCTGATCTTTTGTTTGTGGTTAGTTAGCCATAAATCAATTTTCTGCTTTAATCTCAGAACCAGAAAATGGGGTTTCAATGGAATTTAATGATTTTGATGTGTTACAGGACAATCCAGTTGGAACAGGATACAGCTTTGTGGAGGATATAGATTTACTGGTCAAAACTGATGATGAAGCAGCGACTGATTTAACTACTTTGTTGATTGAATTATTCAGTAAAGATGAAAGCCTCCAGAAGAGTCCTCTGTATATTATTGCAGAGTCTTATGGAGGAAAGTTTGCTGTCACTACCGGATTATCAATTCTAAAAGCCATTGAAGTTGGAAAATTGAAGCTAATACTTGGAGGTAAACAACTGGTCATTGACATTACTTTATCCAATTACCTGTCATCAATAAGCTTAGGGTGTAAATTTGAAGTTTTGAATTGGATTCTGATGTGCAGGAGTTGCCTTGGGAAACAGTTGGATCTCACCGGAGGATTTTGTGGTAAGTAGTTTCAATTAAATTGTTAAATTCACAGTGTATTTGACTTGGCAATGGATTTTGGATTGGAATTCGCAGAAAACAATGCCCGCATTGGTATTTTCTAATGATTTTCTTTCAATCTGATACCACAGCTCTCTTGGGGGCCTCTTCTTAAGGATGTTTCACGGCTAGACAACAATGGTCTGGAAAAATCAAACAGGTCTTGAGATTTTTTTTTTCTTTTTCTACTAGAAACATATGTTAATAAAACAGTTCTGTGTTGTAATTAAATATATATGTTGTCTTATGAAATCCCATTTTGGAAATCAGTCTAGCTCAGAAGATTAGCCAGCAACTCAAAGATGGTCAACATACTGAAGCAACAGACACTTGGAGCGAACTTGAGACGGTAATTGACGAGTACAGCAATTCAGTGGTATGGTATTTTTCACTTCTCTTCGTGGCCTCAAATTCATTAATTTTCTCATTATCATGAGAGTTTTTGAGTAAATTTGCAGGACATCTACAATTTTCTTCTGGATAGAGGAATGAGCCCTGTAGCTTTAACAGCTTCAGCTTCCTCCAATGGAGTTCCTGCAGTTAACAGATACTTAACATATCTGAGTTCCATGAGGGCTTCACCAGGGAATCATGGGGGTAATCTTGATAGTTTGATGAATGGTGTCATCAAGAAAAAGCTTAAGATCATCCCAGCTAATGTCTCGTAAGCGTTAATTCCTGTGATTCTGCTGAACTATAATCTCTGATAAATTACTCCTAAAGTTTTGATTAAATTTACAATTTTATGTGCTTAACAGATGGAGAGGGCAATCAGGTTATGTTTCCTCATACATGGCAGGTGACTTTATGAAGCCAAGGATTGCTGAGGTAATCTTCTTTCTTGTTCTCTAAATCTGATTCTAGAATTTCATGTCTTAAAATGTAGACACAATCATTTAAATTAATACTCGATCCTGTCTTATTTCGATAATGATAATTGTTATATATATTTGTTGGGGTATTTTTTTAGGTTGATGAGCTTCTTTCCAAAGGAGTCAATGTCACAATCTACAATGGGCAAGTAAGAATTCTCCGAACTTAGTAAAAAAAAAAAATAACAGATAAGAATAATGGTGATACAAGAAACGGACCAGCTAGAGGCCAACTTGAATGCTATATTCTTAAGCTATTTGAGTGAAACGCCACCAAAATAATTCCTTAAAATAACTGAATTTTTGGCAGCTTTTACTTACTCTTCTTTGAGGGGTAAACTTTAAAATTAATGATGAGGGTGTTGGATGGATTGGTGATTGCAGCTTGATGTGATCTGTGCAACAAAGGGGACTGAAGCCTGGGTTGATAAGCTCAAGTGAGGCTCTTATTTTCCCTCTTATATCTTGTTTTATATAAATATATATATATATATATATATATATACACTTTTCATGGTTTTTATCTTTTTTTTATTTCTTTAATTATTTTTATGAGTTCGTTTTTCATACGTGAATTTTTTTTAATTTCATAAGTGTGATCATATAATTCACTTTTGTAATTAATATTTTAAGAGATATATATACCATTTTATTGATTCCTTCATTGTCAATGATGTAAGAGATAAACTTACTTTTTTTAACAAAATTTAAACTTGTGTATTTTAAAATTTAAGATAATTTATAATATTATATAGGCATTTACAGTGGTATTGCCTATTTTTTCTTGAATGAAGAATGGATTATAATGCTCACATGTAAATAAAAAAAATTTGAGTTATATTCTGGATTGAAAAGAAATAATGGGTTTAATTGAAAAGGAATGATGGGTTTAATAAATGTGTAAATTATCACGGAGTTAAATTTGTTTCATTCAAATATCTTCAGGTGGGCAGGACTCAAAGGTTTTCTAAGCAAGGAAAGAACTGCCCTTTATTGTAAGGACGATCAAGCTACGAAAGGCTTCATCAAATCATACCAAAATCTGCAGTTTTACTGGATTCTTGGGGCAGGACACTTTGTACGTAAAAAACCATTAACATCTTTATCAAAAACTCACCTTTTCAATCTAAAGAAATACTACAATTTTCATGTCTCCACCATCATCATCATCATTAAATAATTATCATAGAAAGGAAAAAAATCATCATTATTGCAGCTGTTTTCACTTCTCTGACTCTAACTAGATTTAGTAATTTGTGCATATAATTTATATTTTTGTTATAAAAATTATGTTTGTATAAAATATGAAAATTATATATTCAAATTTGTATTAATAAATTAAATATATATTTTTTAGTTTTTATAGATTCATTTATAATTTTTATTAAATTTTAACACTCTTATCATATTTTATATTTTATTTATATTATTTTTATGTCATATCATCCTATCATGTTAAAATTATATTACGATAATAAAAAAAAATAGTCAACTAGGAAGAAAAGGGTGAGATGGGTGAGATTTTAAAGTGTTGTGTCCACTCTGTAGCATTGATTGACAAAATTGACATGTAATACCAAGTAGGGTACACAAACAGTTGCAGACTGTCAATACATGATTATAAGATACGTAGCGTAAGCATAAGTGAGTCAATGCAATAATTTTTTGGTGAATGAAAGACTAAGCACTGGACTTGTCAGGCAGTGCGCAAGTCCTACGTATCTGACAATTCTGACATGTAAGATTGATACATGATCACTGGTTGGTTTTCATTTCTGTCTCTCACAATTTCCTCCCAAAGTTTTATAAAAAAAAAATGTAGAAAATTTACGGTGTTTATACAATTTACATGCATTATATGCAACATAATGGAGGTAAATTTTATATAGATGTAGTAATTTGTGCATATAATTTATATTTATATTGTTGGTAAATACAAAATAAATTTTTTAATTTTTGTTAAATTTATATATATAATTTTTATAAAATTTTAATTCATATAATTTTTATACTTTATTAATGTGTCATGATTAAAATGATCAAATTTAATTTAATTTTATGTGTTAATAATAACTTTTTTAACAATGGTAATAATGATTTGCATGCAGGTCCCTGTTGAGCAGCCGTGTCTATCATTACACATGGCTGGTGCGATCACACAGTCGCCAGCTGCAGAAGCTTCATGAGTAGAGAAAAAAAGAAAAGAAGGAAAGAGAGATATGATGTGATTTATTTGACATTTCAATAAAACAAACAACTAGGAAACAGAGGATTGTTTATCTTCAGATATACTAGTAGTTAGTTCAGAAGCTGAAATGCAATTATTACAGAGAGAGAGAAGAAGATATATATTATGATCTCAGGGAAAAAAAGAAAGAAAGAATGCAAACAAGTCCTTGATTTATTTGAACAATAATGCAAATGAAAAAAAAAATTACATATCAAAACTGAGGTCCAAGGCTTTAGTTCCTTTGATAGATTGTCACCAACATTAAAAAATTGAGTGATTATCCGGAACAATTTTTTTGAAGTTTTTAAATATTTCAAATAAATTTAAGATGATGATTCATACTACATTTGAAATATTAAAAATATAAAAATAAACAAAATGAAAGTATGTATCACCATTTTAATTAAGTTTGTAAATTTTAAAATTTTTACTAATAATGTATTGAATAATAATTCTTCAAAAATTGATTTTAAGACATTATAGAAAGGATCTAACCTTCTAGCACAGTAGCTTCAGTCCCTATCGATTCTCTACAAGGTTGATTAATTCAAATGTCATACTGATATTTGGGATTAAAGGAAGCCTTCTTACTCCCTGAATTGTTAATTTAACTGTATCGTTATGCATGTAACTTCAATCAACTAGTGTCAAAAACTATGAGAAAGTATAGTGGTTTTTAATATTTAAGTATAATTCATAATCATTCCGAACCTAAAAATTCATATAGAACATGTGCATTGTGTGTTAATACGAAATCACAAAATTCTCATTGTTATTTTAAGAGTTTATATTTGATGAATTGACAATGCATTTTTAAACTTTGATCATTAATGAAATGTATTATATGGTTAACTACCAGCGTATCTATATACATTGTAAATACATCAAATACAAAACTCTTATTTTAATAGGATCATGAATTTGGAATTGATGAAGAAATTCATGTATAAAATTCACATTTATGTCATATAAAATCGGTATTTATATAGTGTAAAATATAAAAAAAATATATCAAATTTCGTGTCGATATGCTAACATAATATATTTTTTTAATTTCTATCATATTTACATATAATTTTTACTAATTTTTTTATCATAATATTTTTGTATATTTTATTTATATTGTGTTATAATATTATATTTAAAATTATCGAAAATAATTTCTAAAGAGGAAAGCGTAAAGTGCTTTTCAGTGGTCCCTAAGGTGAACCTGTAAGCTCATCAAACAAGCCTATACATGCTTCTACACAATATGAAACATGTTAAACAATTAAATGCGGAAGCCACAGGATCTAACCTCCAGCCATTGCACTCTGTAACTCTGCTGTTGAAGCAATTGCCGAATCTGACAGTCTACTCTGTGTCGATCACAGACCTTCCAAATCTTCCAAGCACTCAAAACCTCACTAGATGGTGTTTGTGTGTTTTTTAGGTTAACGTACTTGGGGACCGGAAGGAGCCCTCTTATATTACTAACGAGAGCATGCTAATTATGGCAATAAAATCACGTTTTAACCATCACAAAATCGTGTTTTAATAGCCAAATATTGAGTTGAGATTCAGCGTGAAATTATGGACCATATCCGGAATTGGTCAACCAAACAATTATTTCCATAATTATGGAGATATACTAACATTCTCCCACTTGGTCCATATATTTCACTTATAGAAGAAACAAATCACATGAATCACGACGACAGTTCCTCTAATGGTGAGTATTATCTTCCATGTATTACTATGTAAAATGTTTCTAAATCAACTCATTTATACTTAATGAATAAACCTTATGTTTATTCTCGGTCCAAACAACAAGGATATTTCTCAAATAAACTTTAGTGTATACAAATCAAAAATGAGAAACATCATATTATTAATAAGAGTTTCAATTACAATCAAAATGTGGGACCAAGTCCCATTCTCTCTACATGATCCTTAAATTTAAACGGTGGCATGCCCTTAGTTAAAGGATCAACTAACATCAATTCAGTGCTAACGTGTTCAATGACCACTCTTTTATCTCTAACACGTTCTCTAATGGCTAAGTACTTAATGTCGATATGCTTACTTCGACTTCCACTCTTATTGTTCTTAGCCATGAATACCGCAGCTGAATTGTCACAATATATCCTCAATGGCTTAGATATGGAGTCAACAACTCTAAGCCCACCAATGAAACTCTTAAGCCATACACCATGTGAGGTAGCCTCAAAACAGGAAACGAACTCGGCCTCCATAGTAGAAGTGGCAGTCAGTGTCTGCTTAGCACTCTTCCATGACACAGCTCCACCGGCAAGCATGAAGATGTAACCGAATGTTGATTTCCGGGTATCAACACAGCCAGCAAAATCTGAGTCTGAGTAGCCAATCACTTCCAACTCATCAGTCCGTCTATACATAAGCATGTAATCTTTAGTGCCTTGAAGATATCTAAGCACCTTCTTCGCAGCTCTCCAGTGGTCCATCCCCGGGTCACTTTGGTATCTACCCAACACTCCCACAGCAAAAGCAATATCAGGCCTGGTACAGACCTATGCATACATAATGCTTCCAACAGCTGAGGCATATGGAATGTTCTTCATCTGTTCCCGCTCAAGATCATTTTTCGGGCACTGGTTCAAATTGAACCTGTCACCCTTCACAATGGGAGCTGGGCTTGGTGAACAATCTTTCATTCTGAATCTTTCCAAGACTTTGTTAATATAGGCTTCTTGTGACAGACCTAATATACCTCTATGTCTGTCTCTATGGATCTTAATGCCAATGACATAAGATGCATCACCCATATCCTTCATATCAAAGTTCTCAGAAAGAAATTGTTTCACCTCACGTAGCATCCCTTTATCATTGGTTGCAAGCAGAATATCATCCACATATAGCACAAGGAAACAAATCTTGCTCCCACTGACCTTCCGGTATATACATTGATCCATGATGTTCTCAACGAAACCAAATGAAGAGATGACTTCATGGAATTTTAGATACCATTGGCGGGAAGCTTGTTTCAACCCATATATGGACTTCTTGAGCTTACAGACCAAATGCTCACCATTACTAGAGGAAAAACCTTTAGGTTGTTTCATGTAAACCTCTTCCTCTAGATCACCATTGAGAAATGCCGTTTTCACATCCATTTGTTGCAACTCTAAGTCAAAATGTGCAACAAGCGCCATTATGATGCGGAGAGAATCTTTCTTAGATACAGGAGAGAAGGTCTCCTTGTAATCGATTCCCTCCTTTTAAGTGAATCCTTTGGCTAAGAGTCTTGCCTTATAACGCTCAATGTTGCCTAATGAGTCAGTCTTGGTCTTAAAGACCCATTTATAGCCTATAGCCCTGGCCCCATTAGGCAACTCGACAAGATCTCATACTCCATTAGATGCCATCGAATCCATCTCATCCTTCATAGCATCGAACCAAAGTTTTGATTCTTTGCTGTTCATGGCTTGTGAAAACGTCTCTAGATCATTAACGGGCCCAATATTGAAATCATACTCTTGTAGATGCACAATATAATCACTAGGAATAGCTGATTTCCTTTCCCTAGTAGACCTTCGTAATGTTGGTTCAACATTCTCCGAAGGATCATGTTGTTCAACTGGTTGCTCACTCAATTCTGGTGTATCCAGAGGAGTCTCGTCTACTGGTAAGTTATCAACTACTTGTGGATCTTCAATGATTGATTGTTCAATGTCCAGTTGCACTAAAGGGACATTATTCATGATAACCAATCCTTGACTCGAGGTAGAGGGTTGATCTCTCACAGAAACTAGGTCTTGAGATTGATCGCTCCCACTAGCTAAGTCATTTTCAAGAAACTTGGCGTTCCTTGATTCCACAAATCTAGTGCTATGAGATGGACAATAGAATCTGTAGCCTTTGGACCGTTCGGCATATCCAATGAAATACCCACTTATGGTCCTAGGATCCAGTTTCTTTTCTTGTGGGTTGTAAACTCTTATCTCAGAAGGGCATCCCCAAACGCGCATATGACGCAAACTCGGTTTCCAACCTTTGAATAATTCAAAAGGCGTCTTTGGAACAGCCTTGGTTGGAACCCGGTTCAATATATACGCTGCCGTTTTAAGAACTTCAATCCACAAAGACTTAGGCAACTTCGAGTTGCTAAGCATACTACACACCGTTTCCATCAAAGTTCGGTTCCTTCTTTCTGCAACACCATTCTGATCCAGTGAACCAGGCATGGTATATTGGGCAACAATCCCATTTTCTTGAAGGAACTTCGCAAATGGTCCAGGTGCTTATCCATCTTCAGTGTATCTACCGTAATACTCCCCACCTCTATCAGTTCTTACTATCTTTATGGGTTTTCCACATTGTTTCTCTACTTCAGCCTTAAAGATTTTAAAGGCATCTAATGCTTCGCTCTTGTTATGAAGCATGTAGAGATACATAAACCTCGAGTAATCATCAATAAAGGTGATGAAGTATTTCTGACCATATGCATCAATGTCTGGACAACATATGTCAGAATGTATAATCTCTAATATGGTTGAACTCCTATTGGCACCTTTCTTAGACTTGTTGGTTTGCTTACCCTTAATGCAATCCACACAAGTGTCGAAATCAGAAAAATCGAGAGTACTAAGTATTTCGTCATTTACCAATCTCTTAATTCTATTTATGGAGATATGACCTAATCTCCGGTGCCATAACATAGAGGAGTCCTCATTCATAACACATCTTTTAGTGCCAGTTTGAACATGCAAGGCGTTATGAGCAGTGTCATTTTGCAAATCAATAGAGAAAAGACCATCACATAAGGTACCATTCCCAACAATATCAGACTTAAATATATCAATATTGATTTATTTGAAAATTGAAAGGAATATCCATAAGGTACCAACCTAGAAACAGAGATTAAATTTCTCGAGAAACTAGGAATATAAAAGGTCTTTTCTAATTGCAAAACAAAACCACTCCTAAGAACTAAAGTGCATGTTCCAACGCCTTCAACACACGAGCGCATCTTGTTTCCTGAATAGATGCTCTCCTAATTTCCCATTGGCTTCCTTAGGTTTGTCATAGCCTGTAAGGAAGTCGAAATGTGAATTGTAGATCCAGAATCAATCCACCATGTGTTATGATTAACCTCAACCATATTTGATTCAAAACAAACATATGAGAGTGGATTACCTTTCTTAACGAGCCACTGCTGAAGCTTAGCACAGTCCTTCTTCATGTGTCCCTTCTTTTTACAAAAGAAACACTTGGACTCTTTCTTAATGTCAGCTTGGGCAGGGATTTTCCCTTTTCCCTTGTTCTTGGCTCGATCTTTGGTCTTTCCTTGGCTTGCAAAAAATGCACTTTCACCCGATTCCATAAGCAGCCTTCCCTCCTCTTGAACACACATGGTCATCAATTCATTGATGGTCCACTTATCCTTATGTGCGTTGTAGGATATCTTGAATGGTCCGTACTGCTTTGGTAGAGTGTTCAATATATAATGCACAAGAAAAGACTCAGACATCTCCACCTCTAGCTTCTTGAGTTGGGCCGCTATATCTCTCATGGCCATTATGTGCTCGCGCACTCCTTTGACACTGGTGAGCCTCATCGATGAGAACTTCATTATCAGGGTGCTGGCCAACGCTTTGTCTGAAGTGACAAATTGATCATCTATGGCCTTCAGTAAGGTCCTAACGTTGGTATGCTGTTCGACAGAACCACGTATCCCAGCAGATATTTTTGTCTTAATATACATGACACTAAGGCAATTGGATCGCTCCCAGCGTTCATGTAAAGCTACTTCAGTAGGAGTGCTGGTCTCTGTCAATACGGGCTCGTCTTTCCTTATAGCATAGTCTATATCCATGCACCCTAATTGGAGGAGAACTCTCTCCTTCCAAACCTTGTAGTTCTCTCCATCCAGCTCGAGAACTTCTAGGTTAATACTAGCCTGAGGAAACACTGCATATAGAAAATAAACATGCTTATGTATCTAGAATTTTTGAGGCAAACTTAATTATGTCTACCAATGTAAACATATTTTATTAATAAATCTTAGACATAAAACTTGCCTGTGGGCTAAAGTTCTAATTCTAATAGATTTATATCATAATGATAAAACTATCAAATTATATCATTTCCTAATTCCTGTGGGTAAATTAAGAAACTAATTTGATATTTTATCCTAATTAGTTATAAAATTATAATAAAAATTCCTGTGGGATAAAATTTACCATAACCTTATAACTAATTACAATTTATGTCTAATATCATTATGTGATTTTACAAAAATAATTTTACTTAATTAAGGTTGCTGTGGCTAAGCCCTAATTAAATAAATTATAAATCCCTGAAACATATTGGTAAATTCTAAATTTATTCATATTTTAAAATTGTAATTAACATAAGACAATTTTAATTCTAAATAATATGAACAAACTTAGCTACATGTACTTCTAGTATAAAAATAACAAAATTATACACATTCAAAATGAGCACATATACACATTCAAATCAATTTTTCATAATTTAATCATAATTTTATGATAATTTTCACAAAATTATTCAATTTAAAATTATAGCATTTATAAAAATTCCAAATTCATGAAAAATTCTCATAAAATCCAAAATAATGAGAAGTTTTCATAATTATATTAATTTTGTGAAAATAATCCAATTATTCATAAAATTATGAAAATTACAGAACTGAAATTTGATTAAAACTATCAAAAATTTAATTATTTGGCATAAATTAAATAATTTTAATTACTTAAATTAAATAAATCCTTAAGGCCTAATTAAAATAAACCAAATGCCTTTTATTTATTTAATCCACAAGCCCAAATAATTAACAAAAAGGCCCAAAATAAATAAACCCAAAATATAGCCCAAATAGGGGCCCAAAAACCGGATGGCCCATAGGTTTTTTTTTTATTTTTTTTTGGAACAGTGTAATTGCACTGTTAATAGGCGAGCGCGTAGTCCTCCCCTATCGGGCGCGTATTTCTTCCTCTATCGGGCGCGTGTGACTCACGCGCCCGAGGCTTCTTCTTCACCCGAATGGGTGTTTTGCAGAAATTTGGGTCTTTTGACCCGACCCGGCACAAAACCCTTCAAACAATCCCGTTTTTCATGTATTTTTCATCCCTAGAGCTTTACAACAATAGATCTAAAATATTTGAACCAAAATCACATGAAAACAGAATGGGTTTCATGAAATCCGAGACTTAAAGTTTCAAAATATGGGTTTTTATGGCTTCTTTCTACAGATCTATAGCAAGACAGAGGTTAAACTACGGCTCTGATGCCAAATGTAAGCTCATCAAACAAGCCTATACATGCTTCTACACAATATGAAACATGTTAAACAATTAAATGCGAAAGCCACAGGATCTAACCTCCAGCCATTGCACTCTGTAACTCTGCTGTTGAAGCAATTGCCGAATCTGACAGTCTACTCTGTGTCGATCACAGACCTTCCAAATCTTCCAAGCACTCAAAACCTCACTAGATGGTGTTTGTGTATTTTTTAGGTTAACATACTTGGGGACCGGAAGGAGCCCTCTTATATTGCTAACGAGAGCATGCTAATTATGGCAATAAAATCACGTTTTAACCATCACAAAATCATGTTTTAATAGTCAAATATTGAGTTGAGATTCAGCGTGAAATTATGGACCATATCCGGAATTGGTCAATCAAACAATTATTTTCATAATTATGGAGATATACTAACAGAACCCAAATCCCCAAATGAAGGGACAGCATGTTAGAGAATTGTTTTGCAAGTAAAGAAGAATGAAACAAACAAAAAAGCTATACTCTGTACGCAATCCATCTACCGCCGCGAGAGGTCAACACTTCATTTATCATAAAAATATTGCCGCTGGCTTGCTGAAGGAGTAAATGCCAGTACCATATACATTTGACAGCCACAGGCCCACAGTGTAGGACTTCTCTCCCTCAATATATTTATCGGACATTTCCAAGCATAAATAGTATGGATAACATGACATAAAATATCTATTTATTTTAAAATATTCAAACTCAAATCCGAATATATTTTACAATATTTAAACTCAATTAATTATTTGAATATTTTTATTTTCTTATCTATACAGTACTCATATAATATAAAAAATATCTATTACTTATCCGAATCCGTTAAATATCCGTTTAATAAGTAAAAATTTAATTTTTAAATTTAAATTTATAATTAATTTTAATGTACATTACTGCAAAAAAAATTAATTAATATATTTAAATTAACTAATAAATTTAATAAATTAATATTAAAAATCATAATTAAAATACTAAATAAATTAATTTAATTAAATATTATATTAATAATTAATACTTTATAAATAAAAAATATATAATAATATTTAAAAATTATTATATGTCTGCATAATGCTGTTTTAAATTCTGCTTCCAGGCATAAACATACTGTTCAAGGAAAAATATTATAAGCATTTGACATTCCTATGGTGATTTTGGTAGAGATGCAAGCAAGAAATCTATTCATTGGATCTTCGAGGCAATGAGACTGCCAATGTGTAAAAAGGCATAGAGCTCGAACTTCAATATTTAAAGTGAACTGATTATTTAACATCATGTGTTACTCCAAGATTACATTAGATATATACCCTTTTAAGGGAATCACATGTACTACAAATGTAGACATTTGAAGATAAATTACCTCAATTGCACTCAATGTAATGAAAGGGAATCAATAAACTATTGGATATACATCATTTTGTCGCAAAGAAAAAAAATTTTATCGGACTGTGAAACTTTACACGGTAGTTTCGAGGCTAAATACCTGCTCATTCAATCTTTTCCAGCACTTCTAACCTGGTTTTTCTTTTTCAACCTTTCATCGAAGCGACAAGGTTTACCAACCCCACAATTTGATTTTTGCTATATTCCTGTGAGGCAAAAGTATATTCAGGTTTCTACCACAAAATTAGAAGCAAATGAAAGCATTCATTTCGCTGCATCACAAAACGCTTCTTACAAGATGAGCACGTGCTCTGTTAGGTACTCAAGCCCAAAGAGAAAGCCTAACCCAAAAGACCGGTCTAGTAGGTATGAGAATCCCTCAAACTTAAATATCCCTCCACAATTGCTTGTGGAGTCGATGCGGGATCGTAATATTGCCCACCCCTTGAGAAGTCGATATTCACGGATGCCCACTCTAGATGGCTTTCACTCCGGACTCTTCTTGGCACCAGGTAGCCCTTTTCTAAGTAGCCCCTTCCGCTCCATGGTGGTCCACTCTAGATGGCTTCACTCCGGACCTTATCAAGCACCAGGTAACCCTTTTTTAGGTCGCCTCCTTCGCTACGTCGACTCTCAATAAAAGCACCAATGTTAGGTACTCAAGCCCAAAGAGAGAGCCTAACCTAAAAGACTGGTCTAGTACGTAGGAGAATCCCTCAAACTTAAATACCCCTCCACAATTGCTCGTGAAGTCGATGTGGGATCGTAACATGCCCAGTGTACGTATTCAATTTCAAGGATATAATAAGCCTGTTAAGAGCAAACATAGAGAATGTGATTAGTCATGACTCAACTTAATCCTCCATATATATTTCAAAATTAATCAGGAATCAATTTCTTCACCAGTTTCTGAATTAACCATCTTGACTATGCTTTTACCTTGATGAAAGTTTCAACAATCTGTAACTTGGGCTTCACGTTTAGGGAGACAAAGTGTTGTAGGCCATTGATTAAAACCTGAAAGGAAAATAGGAAAAGAGTTTGATTACTACATAGATAAACATGCTAAATGACCAGGAAATATTTAAATTACCACCTGAAGGTCTAATGACATGAGAGCTCGTCCTTCATCAGTACATCTCTTCACTCGTGATAGACCTTCAATAAGAGTTTCTGCAACAATATAGAGTCCATAGTCCAAGAGGAGGTCTTGAACCTAAGTCAACAGAAAACAAAGCCAATAGTAAATCATTTCACATTTCTGATGGTTGTATTTATTCTTCATCAAAACGCAAAGATATCATAGTCATGTACATGCATGTATAATAACATTAAACCATCAATAAGACGCTGATTTCAGATTTATCTTTGTGTTCCACTAATGATAAACATGTCTGAAGCAAATTAACCCTCTATTATGGACTTCAAGTCACTATTACCATTGTCCAATCTGGTTATACTGGTTTCTTCTCTTTCTTCCTTCTTGACGTTTGTAATTTAAATTCTTCTATTCATTAGCAATTCAGTCAGCTTATCAATAACCCAGTTATTTTATTAACTAATCCACAGAATAGCTTGCTTCCAACATGAATAAAGAATGATTACTCCAAAGCAGTTCATCCAGCGTCAATGAAAAGCAATAGACAAACAATTTAATATCTAATTCTATTATTTTGCTAAATCCAATAGGATGGTGGCTCATGTTACCTCCTTGTGAATTCCCCCATGAGCAAGCCTTGTTTTGTAGTGCTTAAATTCTCCCAACAATAAATCCACATACCTATTCATTAAACAACTCATGTCAGCGATAAAAGCAAGAATCTATGGCCAAATATGAGATCACAAACTGAAAAAGAAAATGAAAGCAATGACTTGTAAAGAAAGAGGATAATCCCAAGAGAACAAACCCATTGTGCTCCATCCGAAGCTCTTTCACTTCCCATTTTGCATTAGCAATTTGCTCAACATACCTGCCAAAAATTCAAGTTTCTTTAGGAGAAAAAACCTAGACAAAAGCACTTTGTAAAACTAGCAGCAATCTACCAGGCCAGCTTGTAAGCATTACAAATATCTCGCAGAAAATGTTGACTTCATCTTAGAATAGCATGGCAGTAACTATGTTTTTGCATTTAGCCAGCAGAACAAAGAAATTAATCATTGTTAAAGTTTTGCTAGAGGATTTTCATTGCTATTGGCAATGGATTTAATTGCAGAGGAAATGGTGGAAAAGAGGGAAAGGACCTAGGGGGTAGCTTGGCTAGTTATAGAACCAAAGTCTTGCCACACTATCATTTACTTGGTTTGGCATGTGAAAGTAAATTCTATCATCTTATTCCTAGTCAACCAGAGACTGCAAATTACAGTCATGAATAACAAGCTTGATGGATTTTCAGACAGATAACCTCCGATCATCAAAATTAACGACCATGGGTGGCCAATCGTCTTTAGCCTAACTTGAAAACTTAATGTCAGGCATGACATTTGTGTTTACACTCAGCTATTTTTCAAGCATCATAGAACATTTCAACTCTTTCATTAATTTTCATTAACAAGATAACCATACCCGTTAATGTGGAGCAATATTCTCGCAGTTGTCCTATGTATGTGCTCAATAAGATCTGGCACAGAATCCACCTAGAAATAACCAAGTAAACTTAATACCATGGTATAAACAATATGAAAAATTCAACATATACATACAATAAGATTCACTTGATAAGACAAGCATACTAATTTGGATAACCAATAATGAATTTTATCAATTATATATTAAATAGACAAAGGGAAACTTAATAGAGAAGAACATTTTATATATTAAGCAGGCAATGGCAAAATATGTGTTGGAGAGAAAGCTTAAACTTGCAGTTATTCCTTGTGCAAGAGCAACTTAGCTTAGTCTATCAGGGATTACATGGGAGAAAATATTTCAAAATATAAGAGAACATAAATCATCACTTCTGCCTCAGCTTTTTCATTTTCTTAAACAACATGATTGAAAATGAGAAACATACCAGGTTTACAAAGAAATCTTCAACTACAGCTGCATTACTCTTCATCAGCAATGATTGGAGATGAGTTCTAGATCTATGCAATAGCCGAGCAACAAGGGCTATACTGTCAGCACTCGCACATCTTTCAAAGAAGAAGGAAGAAGATGCACAAGCTGTCTCAAGTAACTCACAGCATATATCTCTTATTCACCTTCAGTACATTATGCCTATTCTCAACCTCACCCACAAACTCATCATCAAAATGCTTAACAACCATTTTCCATTCACAAGCCCCTACTTTTCCACCTAATGACCAAAGGAATACTCAAGCTGGATGAAATGTCACTATAGACCGTTTACCGATGACATACATAGAGTTGTTCCCATAGTTGGTAAGGGGTCACCTTATTGCCCTTATTTATGTAGAGCCCTTGAAGTCTCCTTTCCTAAAGCGGTATGATCTTAATGCAAAATGTGATTATCATAATGGCAATATTGGTTACTCTATTGAAAATTGTATGAGCTTGAAGAGGAAAGTCCAATCACTTGTCAATGCTGGAGTTTTGAGTTTTGGGGTAAAGAAAGACCCAAATGTGAATAGTAATCCTTTGTCAGATCACACAAGGGCAACAATTAATGCTTTGGAAGAAAGTCGATGATATTGATCGTTTCATGTAGTTTGAAGATAATGGTTGTTTCTTTGTTTCTTATTTTTAATTTCATTCATCTTAGAACATTTAAGTTTTTAGTTAATATAGGAGCATCTAAGCCCAAAAGGTACTGAAAACTCTTTTATGTATTAGGCCAACTTTTATTTGTTTTTATTTTCAAATAAAAGACTAGTATGATGCATATTTCTCAATTTCTCATTCCAACCTTATTCTTCTATGCAAAAACACCAATACCCATATTCTTTACAATGTTACCAAACTTGAAAGTATCAAAATAATGAAAATGATAATAAGAATGGCAATGAATATGAAAACAATTTTGAGAGAATTGCCTTATTCAGTTGAATGGATTTCCAATTTGCTGAGATTGTTTAAGCAAGATAAGAATAGAAGAAAATTTATCTAAAATCTTTTCTCACTAAATGTTACAAGTAAAGATGAATCTCTATATGAAATTTTAATGAGTTTGTACTTGTTCAATAGATGATCTTCAATGAGAGTACTTGTACTTGAGATGAGAAACGACCTTCTTTCGCTACCTTTCAAGTGCAAGTAAAATTATCCATTGATTACCCCTTTTGAGCTTATTATGTTCTTTCTGATATAACCCACTAAGGAACACCCTCCACATTGGGGGGCAAATAAAAATGGAAAATGAAAGATTAGTGGGGACCATACAAAGAAGAAACCCTTTTTATAAAAAAAGAATGAAAAAGAAAAAAAGAAAGAAGGTTTGAAATCAAGAAAGTGGAAACCCTAATCATGCTTGAATAAAGAAGAAGAAGAAATGAGGCAAATTCAAAATGCCTAAATAGTTTGCATGATGGGAAATGATCCTTGGTATGATAAGTCTTGATACACTTATTTTAGGTCTTTTTTATACTTTCTTTCATAAACCCTCACCTAAGCCTACGTTACGTGCCTTAAAAGTCTATTTTGATCAAACATAAGTACTTGCATTGGAGAATCATGTTAGAATTTTCCAATTGGTGGGCTTGTAACATCCCGTTACCACATTTTGCACGTATTTCTATACAACTTTACTGGTTGGGCTGTCTGCGATGCCATTAACATTCAACAGTAACAGTGATAAACGGTAAACATTTATCTATTAATTATGGAATATGAAATTTCTTTTCATTATTCCTTACATCTGACATCCCCTTATTAACCTTTATTTCACTAAGGTAGTATTGTATACATATGTCTGAAATGTAAAAGAGAAGAGACTGTACCTGTCACATTTAACATGCCATGCCACAGTGCTTCAAGCATAGCTATACCCATCTGAGAGCTAATTCTCTCAACTCCGTGTACTTCTTATCTGTGGAGTTAAAACAAAGGAGTGAGCGATTCATACGCTCAGTAGAGGAAATACAGGCTGCTTTAAAATAAAGTAAAACTATGTATCGCAACACATTTATTCTTTTCTTATAATAACCCAGTAGAAAAGAACATGGATATATAGTAAACAACTCTCTTATTACACCACTTAAATCAACTGGTTAAACAGTTTACTTTAAAATGCAGTAAACAATACATAAGATTCAATACATCTTATCAGTAAACAGAAATTGGTAAGTTGAGACTAGGCAACAAATAAATCATGCTATCATCGTTCCCCCTCCCCCTTGCGAGAACGGAATCAGCCGCTATTGGGGTGCACCCGTAGGCCATCGCCCCTCACGGCTATCTCAGATCTATGGCCATAATCTATAGATGGTCCTCGGGTCCACTTGCCAAGTGACCTCGAGACCGCTGGTGACTTGGCGGGTCCATCAGCCCTGTGACGCCCTGAGGTGCACTCATTGGTCCATCGACCGAGCCACCGCCCCAGGCGGGTCACGCAATAGTAATGCATGAACTAGAGGCCTAACGTCTCAAAATCAAATTATATCTCATGAAAAACCTTTAAGGAATCATTTCTTAATGTCATCGTTTTCTTTCCAAAAAGGTTTTAAAACAGCTCGCAATCTCACTAAATTTTGTGTGAGAAAGACACGGGTTAAACTGACTCGCCATGGCTAGTTCGCCCATGGTCAACTCACCCAAAAACATAATGAAAACAATTCATTTTTCGTTAATAAAATTTGGAAAAAACGAAACCTGTTCGCCATGATCGACTCGCCCGATATGGCTCGCCCATGACAGTTCGCCCAACGCGGAGAACAAGTGTTCGCCCGCCCTCTTGCTTTTAAAATCAGAAAGCAAACTGGCTCGCCCTCAGTGGCTCGCCCAGTAATCAACTCGCCAAAAGGTCTCAAATTTCTATTTTGAAATTTATTTAAAACGTGTCATTTTTTTTCCTTTAAGAAATTACTCTTTAAAACTGTTCGCCAGGGTCAGCTCGCCCTTCACGGCTCGCCCCTGACTAACTCGACAAGACGGCGAACTATTATTCACCCGCCACTTAGCTTCTCAAACAGGACTATCTCGTTGATTGCGGTTCGCCCGCCTTCAATTTAAAACAAGGGTCACCCGCCCAATCTCATTAAAAAGGGTTCGCCCGACTATGGCTTACTCGGATTTCTTTTTAAAACAAGGACACTCGCCCAGTTCTCATAACAAAGAGCTCGCCATTGGCTCGCTCGAGTTTCTGCCTAGAACAAACTACTCGCCCGCCTTAATCAATTCACCCAACAAAACAACTTATGGCGGCTTGTAGCTCGCCCGAAACCAAAACAGTTTATCAACCGATGCATGTCAGAAAATAAAACAATTTCTAATATTTTCTTAACATTTTTACTCCACAGGACATGCATTTGTATCACATACTACTTCCTTACCTGTTAGAAACGAAGCCTTGCTTCGCCCTGCTCTCCGTTCGCCCATAGCCATTCCCATTTATCGGCTGCAATTTATATAAATTCCATTAATATTTTCTTTATAAATATTTTTCCATTACTTGGGCGAATTGAAATAAATCAAATGACTACTCGCCCAAATAGAGCTCTACTAGTTCGCCCAGATGAGCTCGCCATTCACCATATGGCTACCACGTGGCATATCGCCCGCCATTACACACCGTGGTTTTGTGAGCTCGCCCAACATTCAACTCACGAGGCCTACATTTGCTTAATTGTGGGAGTTCGCCCACAATACCTATTCGCCCAACGCCTCTGCAATTGAGCTCGCGCATGAATTCATTTGACTATAATTGGGCGTTCTCGCCCCTTGAACACAGGCTTTACCTTGGCGAGTTCCTCATTATCTACTCGCCTTATTGGTGATTACTAGTTTTCAACATGGGCGATCACTGTAGTCGCCATTGTCGTCACTTATTCCATTATTTTCCTTGTTTTCATGTTCTCTAAGGATCTAACTAAAACAAGGTTGTGTTCTATGTTTATTACTGCATAAAACATAGAAATCTATCATTGAGCATCAAGAAAACCTTAGAAATATGGAACTCACCTCAACCAACTTCACTTCCAGAACAGACTGCTTTCTGTCTCATGTTGGCCTTCCTTTTGCTTATTCCTTCAGCCCACCAATTATGAAAGAAAGGCTTTATAAGCAGGTTCATGTGTTTTGGCCAACTGGAGAGTGAAGCTCAGTAAATCAAATATGACAGAAACGGGAGGAATAGCATAAGCTCTCAGTTGCATAATTTTCGGGAGGGAAATGAAGTTTGCTAAACAGATTTGCCTCAAGTGTTTCTTCTTATATAACCCTGCTCAACCAATCACCAGCTACCGCCTGTCTCTTATCCTGTTTCTTTCATCATTCTTCACGTCCATCACTCCTTTAATGCATGAAGAAAAATGAAGCACAAGTGGCGTGAAAGTCTCCCTTTCACACTCTTTTTCTTCTGCTGCAGACTTTGTTTACTTCCTCAACCAATAAGGCTAACTCCCTTATTGACTTTAACTTTTTTTCATTTATTGTCCTCAACCGTATATTTCACAAAGTCAATCTTGGCTGCTGGGTTGAATTCTATTTTCATTTGCCCCTCTATCTGGACGACCACCTTACTCGCCAAATACATTAGCGTTTCCAAGTCCTCGCCACAAACGGGCCATCACTTATCCACGAAGTTGGCGAACTCAACTACTTGCCAAAGAAATAAGGAAAACAATCAACTCGCCACACTACACCAGTTCGCCAGCCATTCAGCTATTCTTTGCCCCTATGTGTGGCGATCACAAGTTCTCGCCCTTTTGGGACCATCACCAGGCATGGCTCAACTCGCCAACCTTGTTCTGATTCACCTCACACGTTGGCGAACACGCCTATTCGTCCACGCCCTAGTCCAACTCGCCATCACCATTGGCGATCACACATTACCTTGCTCGCCCGTTCGCAAGCCTTTTCTTCATGGTACTCGCCCGTCGAGTATTTCACCTAATTGGCTCCATTCTCGTCTCAAGTTAAGGAGCTTTTCACCCTTTTGGAAATTAACATTCATTTATTTATTTAATTTCCATTTTCAATTTTATGAGATTAAGGTCTACAGTAGGGTAAAATCAGATCTTACAGGGCTGCTATTAATTGGTAGTTTTGAGTTTTAATAAAACAGGCTAATGTAATTTAGTTCTGGTATGAAAACATGCAAGTAAGCCCAAATAGTTAGTTATGATTAGCAAGTATGGGCTTTTGTGCATCTTATTGAATCAGTGTGGTGTGGTGGTTATGTAGACCTGAAACTTAATAGTCTTTGATGGGGGGACTATTAGGTTTAACTACAAATATAAGGCTAGGTCCTCTCTTCATTTCTTAACGTATTAATATCTGCCTATTGAGAGCCACCCTAAAGAGAGAAGTAGAAGAGGAAGATCTGTCTGATCATAATCTTAGTGATTATGTTTCCTTATACTTTCGCTTTTGTTGATATCTCCCTCAGATAGGTTTTAATATCTCTTGTGTTCTAATTATTGCATAAGAAAATTGTTTGATTGATCTTACATTATTCAATTATATAACCTATCTATTTTAATGGTTTTCATTATAAATTAATGTTTGGTGACAAATTGATAAAACTTAAGCCCCTGCATCAGCTAAGGAAGACAAAATGTTATGAAAAAGGCCTCCTACTTCTTTTTGTCTGCTCCGTATTTAATAAAGCATAAAGATGAGAACGGAAGTCTTTGTAGTTTCCATTGATCACAAAAAATGGCATTTTCAGCAATAAATAAAATCGAAAGGAAACTTCTTAACAAGGACATAAAGTCCTTTGAATTGTATTTGGAAGAGAAATTCAAGCATTGATTATTTCAATCTTTGATGATAATTTCAATCTTTGATGCTTAATTCAATCTTTAATGATATCGTGTATTAAAATGCAAATTAAATGTTTTTTTTGAGTGAATATCAGACCATTGCGTAAAACAAAAAAGAAGTTATCCCAGCATGGGATTACAATTACAAACATTTCTGGGTAAGACATTACCCATATAATCAGACATTAATAACAAAGATAATTCTGGAGGAGGAGAATCAAAAACACAAAATTCTTCATAGAAGAACTCCCATTCCCGTAAGAGCATCCGCACAAGAATTGGCTTCCCTAAGCACATAGGTGATCTTGGAATTCCTCAGCTTTCGGATAAGTTCCTTGCAATTAGAAATAATTGCATTATGAACATGAGAACTTTCTAAGGAATTAGTTACATACTTGACAACTCCTTGGGAGTCAGTTTCAATAATCAGGTTATGGAATTTGTTCTCGACAGCCCGAGGCAATCTATCTCTAAGACCCCAAAGTTATGCAAGG
Organism: Heritiera littoralis; assembly: GCA_031772115.1. NCBI lineage: Eukaryota > Viridiplantae > Streptophyta > Magnoliopsida > Malvales > Malvaceae > Heritiera > Heritiera littoralis. The sequence goes on along the minus strand of JAPDPK010000109.1, from coordinate 757,936 downwards.
ATACTGGTTGAATTTTCGAGGGGCCAAGCATATCCATCCATCCATCGACCATTACAATCACGAAAGATTCCTCTAGATCCGGCTCTTCCAGGATTACCAATGGAAGAACCGTCAGTGTTGAGTTTGATATAGTTGATCGGAGGAGGGGTCCAACCAACGTGATCAGTAGACTTAAGGATTGAACTTTGCTCTCTGCCTGCAATTGCCAAATATTCTTTGATTTTGAGGTTGACATTATTGCACCATCGGTCGACTGAGTCATTATTTCCTTTGAAAACCAATATGTTCTGATCAAGCCAGATGGACCAGACCACAAACGAAAAATACACTCTCCAAGGAATACCCTCAACCACTGTATTTTCATCTTTTCTAATATTAAGTGCCACCTAATCCAAAAAATCAAAGGAGAAGGATTCCAACATGTGGCTTGGAACTTTAATAGAATCCCATAAAGTACAGACACCTCTACAGTCTTCGTGACATCCCAGTCACTACACATTCACCTATAACTTTTTCCTTTTTCATATGACTTGATTAGACTCGTCCGTCAATGTCATTCCTTCTTCTTCTTCCTAAGCTTGATATTTAATAGTTCACTATGAATATTTTAATTTCAAACAAAGCATAACAATAATATATATACATATCATTCCATACCACAGGATCTTACACATTTTACCTAACCTAAATCCCCAAAATCTAATATACATCAATGTACTGTAGTACTGTCTGATTTATATGATTACATAAGTATACCTTCAATTATTATTGGGAAGCATATCTCGAAGGTACACTTTGATATCTCAAAAGCAAGCTCCTCTTTTTGGAGCGGAATTCACTTCAGGTAATTTGTATGAAAAATATTGTAAAGGAGTGAGTTTACGCTCAGTAAGAAACATATGTAAAAGAGTGTACTATGCCTCTATATGCAGTTTTCCTGCTTGGCTCTATAATGTCATGTAAAATCATTATAAAGCATACATTGTATACTTCTTTCAAATAGCTTATGAAAGCATACATCATATACTTCTTCTTTCAAATAGCATGTGCAAGCATACATCATATACTTTCGAAAAATTCACATACTTCAAATACTTTCAATTAACAAGGAGACTACTTGCATTTTAACGGAATTATGCGCTGATAACAGGTGACGTACGCCCGTAGGGGCCAGGAATCCTCCCCTAGCCAATTATATAACAGAGACAATTTGGCCAAACGTCGATAAGCCACGATGAACACTAGTCAGCTGACATTTGTGGCACCAAGGGCTAGACTAAGGCTCCTCAGTCATGTACTTATACAGAAGTGCATAATCATTAAGTACTTCATAGTCTCAAAACATTTGTCATATAGCTTTTTGCAATGACAATCATACTTTTCTTGAAATAGACTTTAAAACCTCTTTTTCAAAAGGGGCAGTCGATTGGTCTTGTAGGGAAGTCGACTGGTCTTGTAGGGCAGTCGGCTGCTTTTACATATCTTGCTTTATCGAAATTATTGTCTTTTATAAATTTCGAAATTTCGAAATTCTAAAAATGCATGGGGCAGTCGACTGGCCTCATATAGCAGTCGGTTGGTTTTGAAACAAAATGCTTTTGAAAACAGGGCAGTCAATTGGTCATATAGCAGTAGGCTGGTTTCTCAAACAGAATGCTTTTAAGTAAATAGCAGTCGACTGGTTTGAAACAGAATACTTTCTGAAAAAATAGCAGTCGACTGGCTTATATAGCAGTCGGCTGGTTTGAGTCGATTTTCGAAAAATCTACGCTTTGGTTGTCTCTAGGCAGTCAGCTGCTCTTAGCATTTTGGTAACTAGGAGTAAAACCTAAAATTTACATTTCCTACACTTAAAACAGCTGGTACTTCATCCCAAAAAAATTAAAATCATGCGGACATAGTCACCTTACGTCCGTTACATAAATTCCTTATCTCAATAGCCAATAATCCACAAGCTTAGCTGAAATTCAACACCTTTCCTTTCACTTCTTCAAAGCTGTAAGCATCATCAAAATTCCAAACGTTAACTTTCTTTCATTTTAACACCATGAGCATACTATACCAACATAATATAACTCCAAACCATAGACATAATTGAAAGAACTAACTTCTTCTCTTACCTTTGTCTATAGCCAAAATAACAGTAACTTTCGATCTCTCCAATTACTTGGATTCAATCCACCAAACTTCAGATATAGTTCAAGCTAGTGACAAGGATCGATTTTCGTTACTAAAGTCTATGGATTTGGTGAGTGAACATGGGAGTTTGTCAAGGTGAATATTGAAGAAAACTTGGAGGAAATGAGAGGAATGGCTGGAGTGTTGCTGCCGACTTGGGATGGAGAAGATGATGACTATGCACATTTCATTAAATGCATATTAATCTCTTTCCTATATCAGCCATAAATCCTTTGATCCTTTGACCATCTATTAATTGGTCTTCCTTCTTCCATATGCTACATATATCATTTAGTTACACAAAATTTCTGATATTAAATTCTTTTCTCATACTTCAATTATTCTTACAATCTCAGAATTAATTTCTTGACCATTTGACTATAAATTTCATTATTCTTTCCATGTTCTATACATCATTCATACCTCAAAATTCTCATATGTATTTAATTCTTTTTAGCTGGAATACTTTACAAACATGAGGAAATTACATGAAATTGGAGATTTCACAGTCTCTGAGAATGTGTAGACACCTAATTTTGTCCGGGTTTACAATTTTTTTGATAAATTCGATACTTATTAATATTATTATTATTTTTACTTATTCCATTTTATTTTTATTTTTTGTTTTTGTTTTGTTGTTATTATTATTTGCCTATTATTATTGTCTGTTTTATGATTGATAATTTTACTATTATTGCTTTTATATATTATTTGTTATTAATATCATTATTATTATTATTATTATTATTATTATTATTATTATCTATTTACATCAAATCCAATCAGTGCATTTAATTGGGTCCTTTGCTCCATACCCGACGACCTCCACCAATTCCCTTTGCCCTCTCACAACCACTCTGCCGCCTGCTCTGCCGACCCCCTTTGCACCTCTGTCCCTCAGTCTTTTCTTTCTCCAGCAGTCACCATGGCAAGCTAAAGATTTAACTTCCTTAAGTGACCGAAAAATAAAAGAAAAATCCAAAGGACTAAACATGGTGGCTGGATCAAAGGTTGATTCCAATTGGATTTAAAAAGAACCTTTCTACAAAAATACGAGGCTCCTGGGTACCAAAATTCTACAAAAAGCCTATGTCGAGAGCCACCAACACCATCATCCACTGCTGAGGACCATTTTTCAGCTCACCATCACAAACCACCATTCACCACTTCCTCACACACCCGATCACCATTGCCTACCCATCATCAACACCACTGCCTACCCCTTCGGCCACTACCTTCGCTGTTACTACTCACCAGCAACCATCGAAAACCCTTCTCCACTCACATCCACACGAGCCACCATCACCCATCACTCACCATCCCCAATCCAACCCAACATTCTCAAACCCTCGAACCTCTAAAAACAGCCTAGACACAACCCATCTCAACAAAATAAACCATCATCACCGAAACCCTCAGCGAGAACCCCTTTCAACACAGAAGCCAACTCGGAAACCATCACCACCAACCGAACCCCACCCAGACCTAAGAACCCCCAACTCAGTCCCTTCAAATCGAAACCACAAAAACCACTAAGCTAAACAGCCACCACCCCATTTATCATTGCAACCCAAAAAAAAAGAAGAAAAGAAGAGAAACAAAAACAAAACACAAAAACCGTAACCCCCTAGACCCGAAATCACCCAAAACAGCAACCAAACACAAAGCCAATACAACACAAAAAAAACAAAAAAAAAACATGAAGCCTGAAGACCTGACCACTAGATCTGAGAATAAAAAAAAAACAAAAAAGGTTTTGATCAGATCTAAGTAGTTAGGGCTATTTTTGAGTAAATCGGAAGCTAGATTCGGGCTCAGGAGGTGGAGAAGCTTTTGAAAGTGAGAAGCTTTTTTTGGGATCCCGTCTCCGACGACGGCGGTGGATGGCAAGGCTGGTGGCTGCTGAAAATCTCCCCAGCCGAAAGCCTTAAGGGGCTCTAAAAATTTTTTGTGAAAAAAAGAAGAAAATAAAATTAAAAAAAAAGAAGTGGCTTTTATAGAAAAAAAAAAGAAACAGGATCTGCGCGTGGACCTGAATCCTACTCGGGTCCTCACGTTTGACCCGCGGGAGGAGGAAGACCCGTGACTGGCTGACCCGACTCCCGACCCGATCCAACCCACACTTGACCCAGCTCCCTGACTTGATCCGGCCCACTTGCTTTGGGCCCAATTGCAAAGCTGTGGACCTGCACACCCTGGGCCACTGGATTGGGCTGCTTGCATACACTTCCTTGGGTTTTCCAAAAACCAAAATCCTTTGGGTACATTCCTTTTAATTTTAATAATTTTTGTCTTAATGTTTAGTTATTATATTGTTGTTGTTGTTGTTGTTGATTAGCAAAACGTTTTTAAAAATAATGAAATTTAAATTTGAGTAAATGATAAAATTTAATTGAATAAATTTTTTGATGATGGGATGTCATGAAACTCACAAGTAGTGGTTTCTTAACCGATCCCTAGGTGAGAGAAATTAGCTAAACGATACCAGAGTATTAGGATATTTAGCTAAATTTATCAATATCGAGAGTTTCTTTAAGAAAACCAAAATATAAAGTTCTTTTAAACTCACGTGCATCATATATTATGTGCTTACATCATACGCATAAACATTAATTTCAAAATAAATTAAATTCTTCCGATGATGGAATGTCATGAAACTCACAAGTAGTGATTTCTTGACTAATCCCTAGGTGAGAGAAATTAACTAAATGTTACCAAAATATTGGGATATTTAGCTAAATTTTTCAATATCAAGAGTTTCATTAATAAAATCAAAATAAATAAAATTTCTTTTAAGTTTCATATGCATCATACGTTTTTATCAATACTACATGTGTACACGATCAATTATAAAATAGCGTGAGCCCCACCGAAAATGAGATTCTATAGAACTCACAAGTAGTGATTCTTAAGAAATCTCTAGGTGAGGAAAATTATTTCAAATGTTACCAAAGTATTAGAATATTTGATTTAATTTTCAATAAATGGTGTTCATGTTGATTTTCATAATGAAATTTTTTTAAAACATATATAATAGTAATTTTTTAAGCAAATGCACGAAATTTTTTTATATATAATAAATGAATTAAACTTAAGCTAAGACCATTTTATTAAAACAAAAAGGATAACACATGATTACTACGGTACCGTTTTTTAACGGGCGTTGTGGGGGTGCTAATCCTTCCCCACACGTAACTGTACTCCCGAACCTAACTTTTTTTTCGCAGACCAAAAATTGTCTTTTTAATAACTTAATTAATTTTGAGATTTTGTTAAAAAGATAAAAATTTTGAGGTGACCAATCACACCTTGTCAAAAAAGATTGGTGGCGACTCCTTTTGTTTTTTAAATGTTTTCAAAATCGTTGAGCGCGAAATCGTTACGATGGCTTGGCGACTCCACTGGGGAGCTTTTTGAGAGTCTAGCCATTAACTAATTACGTGTTATCCTAAGTTTTAATCTAATGGTCTTAATTGATATTTAAATTGTATTTCTTTAACTTCTAATAATTTGATTTGCATTGAGGTCTTATTCATGTCATTTATCATTTTGTATATATTATTCTTAATAAATTGTTAGGGCATATAGGATAAGGGTTATAGTGTGATGAATGTTTAATGTGTTCCCTCATACACACACTTGCACTTGCATTTCATAACATGAGCCCTATACCCGGGTTTCGTCCTTCTTAGGAGGGAGTAGAGTACCTTTGCTCTCGTGAGGTAGTCACCTCCGCAATGGCAAGCGAAATACTCCCACTCAAAATAAATCTTGCTAGTCCAGTGTGGATGACAGTGAGGTATAATTTGGGAACCTCTAGATCTTTATATCCCAGCCCAGCATATCGAAAAACCTAAGAGGTCAGCCTTAGGTAGAGCCATGTTCAATTTTTGTAGAAATTATCCCGATATTAGGACACATGAGGGAACAGTTTTACTACTTTTTTTTATATCATAACTCTAATAAATTTTCAAATTCACGCTCTCATAAAATCAAGAGATATTTGTTTTCAAATAAAATTTTACAATTTTATGACTTTAAAGAATAAAACGAAGATTTATTCGGTTTTTCTTCTTTGTCAAAAATAACATGAAAATATTCCTTCATTCTTTAATACAATTTAAAAAAAATAACAATATTTTTTTTTTGAAACTTATGCATAGACACAAATTTTTTTATGAAATAAAAAGTAAGTGCATTGTCACATTCCTTTGAAAATAGATTAAATAAAAAAGGAAAGTTAAAGAAAATAAATTATGATGTGAAAATAAGATTTTTTCTTTTTTTAAATTAAACAAAAGAAGAGAAAGAGCAAAAAGAAAATTTTATTCTTTAAATAAAAAAAAAAGAAATCATCAAAACCTAAAATAAAGAAAAGAATTCATTCATTGAACTGAAATAAGAGAAAATTTTGATTCTTTTATTCTTAAATTTTAGCATAACATATCTCATTACATTAATGCATTCACATAGTAAGGAGGCTGTTTGTCTTTTTGGGTTAAAAGACGCCAGAAACATCGGAGATCAATTTGAAGCTAGACTTACTATTTTGGAGAATAATCAAGAAGAGTTTGGACATGATATACGGGAGATAAAGGGGAAACTAACTAAGATAATGAAGATGCTTGAAAGCTTTGGAGAGACTAAAGTGGTTCATCCTCAAGGGTCATCGTCATTTCCAAGACAACTACATGTTGAATCATCAGCAAGTGGAGACCAATCGAATTTTCATGAAATGGCTAAGGCTTTCAAGTATAAGGTGAAGGGAGTGATTGATGCAAAGTTGCTTGATATAGGGGAGGTGTTTAACCAGGAGTCTGTCATGCTTGATTAGAGTTTAGAGAGTGAAAAAGGTGGCTGTTGTTGTGAAATTTGTTTTTGAAAGACTTTGAATGTTGAGGGCACTAGAATAGTGGAGAGTTAGTAAGGAATTTTTGAATCTTGTAAACAGTTCCTATATGAATATAAAGGTTACAAGATTTTATATAAGTTTGCATTCACTTCATTCATATGTGCATAATATGATTTTGACAGAAAATAATAAGGCTAACAATAATTGTTTCCTAAAATAAAAAAAAACAACAAATGATAAAAGCAAATAAATGGTCCAAAAAAAAACAATTTTTAGTTTGTAATTTTTTCTTTGAGTGTGTAACTTGTGATATTATAAAATAATAACAAGATTGAAATTTCTTTTACATGTAGATATACAATTTCCTTACAATAAAAGCTTCATATTAGCATGGCAAGCATGACATCTAATTTTGGGTCCAATTTGTGATTTGGTGTAAAGGCGACTTGAATATTGAAAAACTTTGGAGATAATTTGGGACCATGGAAGGGACAGAAATGACACAGATGGAAAGGATGGAAAAAGCACAGCAAGAGATAAGAGAGCAATTATCACAGATGGCAGGTTTGTTGGAGAAGCTGAACAATGGAAAAATGGGAGAACTAGCTACTCAAGAGGGGTATAAGTTATGAAATGCTGAGGATTCTTTTTGTCCAATTAACATTGGCTCACGAGAAACCCAATCATCTCAAGAGCTACAAGCAATGCCCATCGAGGGTTATGTATGCCCTAATATGCCATCTGCAATCAACCCTAGTCAATTTCATGGGCATGCAACTCCTACAATGAACCCCCTCAAACCAACACATATTACCAATTTGGATAGTCATAAAGAGCAAGGGCTGTCACAAGTGAAAGAAGGCTCAAGTTTTGGACAAAAGATAGAGCATATAGAAGAAAGGCTTCGGATTGTTGAAGGAATGGATTTTCATGGATCTTTAGATGCAGTCGGATTATGCTTAGTACATGGTGTGGTTATTCCTCTAAAGTTTAAACCTCCAGAATTTAAGAAGTATGATGGGACTACATGTCCGAAAGCCCATATCACTATGTACTGCAGAAAGATGGCAGCACATGTGCATGATGACAAACTATTTATCCATGTTTTCTAAAATAGCCTTAAAGGATCTGCTGCTAGGTGGTATACACAATTGGGCAAGGGCGATGTTCACTCATAGGAAGATTTGGCAAGGGCATTTGTCGCCCAATATAAGCATATTGTGGATTTGGCCCCAGATCGTTTATCTTTGCAAACCATAGAGAAGAAAGCCACTGAAGGCTTTAGAGAATATGCCCAGAGATGGAAGAATGTTGCCACCTAGGTCCAGCCTCCCCTCACAGAAAAAGAGACTACGACTTTGTTTCTTAGTACCCTCCAGGCACCATATTATGATAAGATGATTGGGAATGTTACTAAGAATTTTGCTGACATGGTGGCCTCCGAAGAGATGATTGAGAATGCAATCAAGAGAGGCAAGATCAAGATAGGTGACATGGCAGATAACAGACTTGAAAGAATGGAAGAAGAAGTGCAAGCTGCGACATTTAAGGGGCAATTTCCTAGAAATTCCACTCCACATAATCCCTATTTGTCTAACCCATCATACCATCCAACCTTAAACAGTGTCTCCTATGGTCCTTATCTTCATTCACTAATCCTGCAACCAAGATTCCAAGCAAACTCTTTATCCCCAGTAATTGCTCACTCACCTACCTTTGTGACTAATCCTATAGCTTGACCTGTCCAGCAACCAATAAACAATAAAAAGAAACCAAGAAGCAACCAAGGAAAAATCCCAATTCCAATCTCCGACCTTTTACCTTTCCTAGTGAAAAACCAATACCTGACCCCTGTTTCTTTGAGAACAGCCCTAAACCCATTGGCTAAAAGCTATGATTCGAACAGCAAATGTGATTATCACATGGGGGCAATTGGGCACTCCACCGAAAAATGCAGGCAGTTGAAGGAAAGGGTGAAAGAGCTTATCGATGGTGGAATCTTGACTCCGTACTTATGGAACAGTGGAAGTCTACTTTGGTGTAGAGTTATGGCATTTTGGCAGATCAATCTAGAGGAAAATGAAGATTTTAAGATCTCAAAGTGTGTATTTTGTTGAAAAATGCTTTGTCATTTCCATTAGCGTGGAACAGTGGAAGTCCACTTTGGTGTAGAGTTATGGCATTTTGGCAGATCAATCTGGAGGGAAATGAAGGTTTTGAGATTTTGAAGTCTGTATTTTGTTGGAAAATGCTTGTCATTTCCATTGGCCTAAGTGACAATTGTATGAGCACAACTTTTTGCATAATTTATTTTCTAGTGGCATATGACAAGAATGTTTCTTTTCTTCACAATAATGATAAAATGATTCCAAGAAAATTGGTGGTTACTATCAAAGATGAATGTCTTAAGTCGTTTCAGGATCATATCATTCTCATGTAAACCCAAATTGCTCAAAAGCTAAAATGGGGCATAAATTTTTGAAAGTTCGATTCTGTTTTCGCTTTGACCATGATAGGGCTTCATTGTTAATGATTTTTAAAGGAATGACCAACTTGCAAAACTTTTTGAGAATCATTTGGAAATCAATTTATGACAATCTCGAAGATTTTGGATATTGGTAATTTGATATTTGGCAAGATCATTTTGAAATTTTTAAAATACATTTCCACCAGATTCATAGGCAAATCCCGAACTCTTCAATCCAGTACTTGCAAGATGCCTCTCGCCCATGTTTTGGGGCAAGATAGCAAAAAAGAGAGAACCAAAGTTGAGGATTTTTCACTGTTATCCATCTGTACAATACCTCGCGTCGCGCATCACCTCTTTCCTTAAATGAATTTTTGGCATGTGAGGTCAAATTCTGTCATATTAAAAGGGTGCATTACAAGAAAATAAAAAAAAAGGGGGGGAGGAAAGAAAGAAAAAAGAAAAAAGAAGAAAAAATGAAATTGATCGTGACACCATGCAAACATGATATTCAGATGATTTCAAAAGCCAAAAGAAAAACTTGTCCTAAGAATTGCTTTTCAATATAAGCATCTTAATTTGAGATGATGAATGACTGTCTTTCATATTCCATTCACAAATATAAACATTATCCTTTTGCTATCCCTTTTGAGCCTGATAATTTCTTTCACAATAAACCTCTTCCAAGGATCACCCTCCACACCGGGGGGGCATGTTCAGAAAATATCTTTTCAAAAAGAAATGAATGATTAAACTTTTGTTTTCGATCAAATGAGATTTACTATGTGGTGAGACAATTTGAGGCAAATTAGATTTGAAATCTTGGACATGAATCAATGAAAAAAAAAATGATGAAAAAAAAAGAGAATGGAGAAGGGATACATGGGAAAGTACACAAAGAAAGGAGTCTCAAAGAAAAAAAAAAAGAAAGAAGAAGAGATACATGGAAAATTAGAAAAAGAAAGGTGCTTCGAAGAATGAAAATGATAGACATCCATATGAGAAAAAATGATCCTTGGATTGATCACCTTCAAGCACCATTTTGGGCCTATTTATCCATTCTTTTTAAAACCCTAAACCATGGCCTACATTACGTACTTAAAAGTCCATTTTGATCGAATATAGGTGCTTGTATCAAAGAGCTCTTCTTTGGAAAATTCTCGCCATTATCTGGTTTGAATGAAATCTGAATTCTCGAATGCATGGTGGAACAATCAATCAAAAAAAAAAGAAAACAAAAGAAAGAGTAGAGATCTAGGGTGAAAACCCGAAAAAGGGCAGTCTAGAGCAAACAATGAACTTTTCATGCAACCAAGTCAAGTAGTGTCATGAATTGAAAATATGGAAAAAGAATCATCAAGCCTTGAGAAACCCTTGAGATGCCTAAAGATTTGTATGTCACTTGATTGTCCAATATTTTTTGAAAAAGTTTGAACCTTTCTTCTTGTATATACTCTTCCTAAATAGAAAAGACCTTAGTCATTCATGCCTGATCTTGGCATTTGTAGAACGCCATTATTCGAGAATTTAAGAGATTGTCAAACCAAGTTGTAAATATTTTATTTCTTTTCTCATTCAAAATTTTGTTCAAAAAAAAAAGGGAAGAAGAAAGAAAGAAAAGCGATGGTGTTTTAAGAAAACTATTTTGAGCCAAGAAAGGAACCATTGTTTTTGGATAAGTGGCAAAGTATTCCCCAAACAAAACATCCTGGTCACCAAACTTTCAATTGTCCAGTTGAAAAGATCCGAATATGATTTATGTCACTCATCTTGAAAAGTAATCACTAATTTTTCGAAAGGATCAAGTATCACTTGTGAAATCTGGATTCATTTCCCGCTGAAAATACTTATGAGAAAAATTTTTAGTGCTTTTCGTCAAAAGGCTATGATGTGAGTACAAGAAATCTGCAGAAATGGGAAATAGAAAAGAGCTTTCATGATCATGTTGGGGCAAAAAAGATACAAAAGACAAATGATGTACTTCTTTGACAAGATAGAGTTTCAAAGTTAGAGAATGTACAGGATTGAGTGCCATGAATACTTGCATACATACACGGTATCATACAGCATCAGCATTGAAAGTTTTTGTGTAAAATTTTGAGATTAAAACAGGGTTTTTCAAGCTGAAGGCTCGACACCATCCAATCAAGATTTTAAAGGTTATACAACCTTTTCCAAGATAAGAAAGTCAAATTTGCTCATAATAAAGAAAAATTCAAATCCAGTTTGACTAGTGCTATGTTTAATTAAGATTGAAGAATGATTTTCAAAAGATAAGCAATTCTAAGTCCTCCGGGCAAAATCTCCAAGTCTTCCGGGCAAATTTCCAAATTAAGTTTCAAACTAATAAGATAAAATTCTAAGACCTACGGGCATAATTCTAAGACATCCGGGCACAAATTATAAGTCATCCGGGCACAGATTTCAAAATGTCAAATCTTTCAAATCAACTCTAAGTCCTCCGAGCACAAATTTTAGACATTTGAGCAAAATTCCAAGTCCTCCAGGCATAAATTTTAAGTCCTCCAGGCACAATTCTAAGTCCTCCAAGCACCAATTTTAAACTCTTTAGATAAAATTTCAAGACCTCCAAGCACCAATTCTAAGTCCTCCGGGCACAAATTATAAGTTCTCCGGGCAAAATTTCAAAGACCTTCGGGCATAAATTTTAAGACCTCCGGGCACAAATCTCAAGTCCTCCGGGCATAATTTTCAAATCTTTCAAATCAATGCTAAGTCCTCCGGGCACAAATTTAAGACCTCCAGGTATAAATTCCAAGTCCTCCGGGCACCAATTCCAAGTCCTCCAGGCATAAATTCCAAGTCCTCCGAGCATAAAGTATAAGACCTTCGGGCATAAATTTTCAAGTCCTCCGAGCACTAATTTTAAGTCCTCCGAGCAAAATTATAAGTCCTCTAGGCACAAATTTAAGACCTCCGGGCATAAGTGATAAGTCTTCCGGGCAATTCCAAGTCCTCTGGGCAAAATTTTAAGTATTTTAAAGTTTCATTGCCTCTGCTGCAAGAGGAGCACATTTCAGAAAAAATTTAAAGTTTCATTGCCTCTACTGCAAGAGAAGCACTTTTCAAGAAGAAGAATTTCACGTTTCAAGGCCTCTGCTGCAAGAGGAGCACTTTTTAAGAAAGGAATTTAAAGTTTCAAGGCCTCTACTGCAAGAGGAGCACTTTTCAAAAAGAAAATTTTAAAATTTCATTGCCTCTGCTGCAAGAGGGGCACATTTTAGGAAAAAAATTTAAAGTTTCATTGCCTTTGCTGCAAGAGGAGCATATTTCAGGAAAAATTTAAAGTTTCATTGCCTTTGCTGCAAGAGGAGCACATTTCAGGAAAAAATTTAAAGTTTCATTGCCTCTGCTGCAAGAGGAGCATTTCCAGGAAAGAAATTTAAAGTTTCATTGCCTCTGCTGTAAGAGGAGCACATTTCATGAAGGAATTTAAAGTCTCAATGCCTCTGCTGTAAGAGAAGCACTTTTTCAAAAAAAAAAGTTTCATCGCCTCTGCTGTAAGAGGAGCACATTTCATGAAGGAATTTAAAGTTTCAATGCCTCTGCTGTAAGAGCAGCACTTTTTCAAAAAAAAATTTAAAATTTCATTGCCTCTGCTGCAAGAGGAGCACATTTCAAAAAAAATTTTAAGTTTCATTGCCTCTGCTGCAAAAGGAGCACATTCTAAGAAAGAATTTAAAGTTTCATTGCCTCTGCTGCAAGAGGAGCATTTTTCAAAAAGGAATTTAAAGTTTCATTGCCTCTGCTGTAAGAAGAGCACATTCTAGGAAGGAATTTAAAGTGTCATTGCCTCTGCTACAAGAAGAGCACATTTTCAGGAAAGAATTTAAAGTTTCATCGCCTCTGCTGCAAGAGGAGCACATTTTCAGGAAAGAATTTAAAGTTTCATCACCTCTGCTGCAAGAGGAGCACTTTTTAAGAAAGGAATTTAAAGTTTCAAGGTCCTGCTGCAAGAGGAGCACTTTTCAAGAAAAAAAAATTAAAGTTTCATTGCCTCTGCTGCAAGATAAATTATCCTAGGAAGAATTTTAAAGTTTCATTGCTTCTGTTGTAAAAGGAGCTTTTTTAGAAAAAGAATTTAAAGTTTCATTGTCTCTGCTGCAAAGGGAGCATTTTCAAAAAGGAATTTAAAGTTTCATTGCCTCTGTTATAAGAGGAGCTTTTTCAGAAAAAGAATTTAAAGTTTCATTGCCTCTGCTGCAAGAGGAGCCTTCTTTAAAAAAAAAACAAAAAAACACCAAAACAACAGAAGAAAAAGGAGGGAAGTGGGTTGTAAGCCGAACAAAATTGTTGTCTATTATCTTTGCCCTATTCCTGATTCTCAACAATGTGCAAAGAGGGGCAGCTGTAGACACCTAACTTTGTCCAGGTTTACAATTTTTTGATAAATTCGATACTTATTAATATTATTATTATTTTTCCTTATTCCATTTTATTTTTATTTTTTGTTTTTGTTTTGTTGTTATTATTATTTGCCTATTATTATTGTCTGTTTTATTATTGATAATTTTACTATTATTACTTTTATACATTACTTCTTGTTGTTGTTGTTGTTGTTGTTGTTGTTGTTGTTGTTGTTATTATTATTGTAGACACCATTTTTGTCCGGTTCTTTTTCAAACATTTTTAATTAATTAGTTTTTATATATCTTATCATTGATTTTTTTTATTTTTGATTTTTTATAAAATATAATAAAAAGGGAAGGAAATCAGAATTAATTTTGATAGGAAAGCAGACTTAAATGAGACTATTAAAGATTGAAATTTAAATTTTGTGGAAAGAAAAATCAGAATTAATATCGGATTTAAGATCCGATTCTTGAAATCTAAAAATTTCCTAAAAGATTGATTCTTGATTTTTATTACCTAAAATAAAAACCTAGGTCTATTTAAATAACAACACAAGAAGAAAAAGAGGAGGGGGGAAAAAAAAAGAACACACGGGCAAATAGAAAAAAAAAACCCTAGAAACCTTGGAGGAAAAAAACTTCTACTTATCATCATCCAACCGAACACCAAAGACCGAAGCTGCTTCTTCCTCAACCCGAACACCCTTGTTCAACGTTTCCTGTGTCTCCATTTTTGTCCCAAGCCGTTTGCTGTCGGGTTGTAATCTTGATTGTTGCTACTGTACGTTGGCCACTGTGAGAAAGCTGCTACGCACCGCCTCAGTCATCTTCATCGCTTACATCGCTGATTCATCGCCACCTGCTTGCATTGCCATTTGCTGCGCCTTTTGTCTGCTATTGTAGTCTCTCATTTGCTGCAATAAAATTCTATAAAAAAATGAATCTGCCCTCTATGCCCTGAGAGAAAGACAAGAAACGTAGTGAATAAAAGAGAAAGGAAGCGCCGTTGTTCACTGTACAGGTTTGCTAAAGTAACTTTTTTTTTATATGTTATCATTTATTTTATTGTTTTTTTTTCTATTTTATTCTTTGGCTTTTGTACTTTTTTTTTTTATATATTTGCTAATATGTTATCATTTATTGTTTTCCATTTTTACAATATTAATTAACTTGCTAATATGTATTTCACGTCCTTATTGCTAGAATGTTAGTAAATTTAGTTAGTTATAGTTGTTAGGGTATATTAAATTAATTAGTTTAGTTACTTAACTTGTAGAATATAATTAAATCAAATATCAAATTTATTGGACTAATTAAGTGGGATAATAAAAGTGAATAATTGACTAATAAAATAACTTGCTTAGTTTATATGGTTGAATTATTTTGAATAAATAGTGCCAAAGATCTTACGCTATTGAGTTTAGAGTTAATTACAAAAAAATAAAAAATATGTATAGTAAAAATTAATTATGATATTAAAAAGTAAAACAAACTAAATTATACCGAGGATGAAATTTCAAGAAAGTCAATCGAGACTCCTTGGATATTTCTAGGTGAGAAAATCTTTCTTAAGTTGAGCCAAATTGATGGAATACTTTTGAAAGAATTTTCAATAAATTATAATTAATGTTTATTCTTAGTAAATTAAATATGAATAAAATATAAATATATATAGATAAATAAATATAAATACGAGAATATAAATTAGATGAGAAATTAAATAAATAGAATGAAATAGCTTAGATTGAAAGTAATTAGTAATTAATAAGATTAGATAATAAAGAAGTAAATGTGAATTTATACCAAGGATGAAATTCCAAGAAAGTCAATTAGGACTCCTTGGATATTTCTAGGTGAGATGATTCTTTCTTAAGTTGAGCCAAATTGATGGAATACTTTTGAAAGAATTTCAATAAATTGTAATTCATGTTTATTTATAATAAATGAAATATGAATAAAATTAGATAGCTATAAACAAATAAATAACTTAGAATAAAAATTATAAGAAATAAAAATAGAAAAATATGAATTATGCCAATGATGAAATTTCAAGAAAGTCAATTAGGACTCTTTGAAAATTTCTAGGTGAAAAGATTTCTTTTAAGCCGAGCCAAATTGATGGGACGCTTTTAAGAAAATCTTCAATAAACCATGATTCATATTTATTCTCTAAATAAATAAATAAAACATATAGATAAGAATAATGTAAAATAAGATCAGAAAATATAGAAATTAGCATGGAGTCAATATTAGAACCAAATTTAAGTATAATAAGAGTTTCATAAAACATCTTATTAATCTGACGATGGAATTCAAGAAAGTCAATTGAGACTCCTTGAACATCTTGAGGTGAGGGAGATTTTTAAGATTGGAGCCAAATTGATGGAAAAATCTTAGAAATATTCCCAATATATAAGCATATTGAAATTAATATAAACACAAGGCAAATTGTAAAGATAACCTAAAACTAGTTGGTACCATTTTAGGATGGGCGTTGTAGGGGTGCTAATCCTTCCCTTCATGTAACCGTACTCCCGAACCCTAGTATCATTGAACGTAGACCAAGCCTTATCCTTAGTTTGAATAGGTGACCAATCACACCTAGGTAGAATGGTTGGTGGCGACTCCTTTGATTTTAGTGTCTAGCTATTAGGTTTTCCGAAACTTAATACGTTATGACAGTTTGGCGACTCCACTGGGGACTTTAGAGAGTCAATCCAACAATTGGGTTTAAGTTATTTTAGGTTTGCCTTAGGTATGTTAATTTTGATAAAATAATAAGACATTAATAACTACATGTTTCTTCGACACACACTTCACGTGCATGTGCATGCATTAGCCCTCTACCCGGGCTCTATCCTTTTAGGAGGAAGTAAAGTAACTACGCTCTCGTGAGGTAATACCTCCGCAATGGCTAGCGAAATACTCCCACTCAAATTGAACCTTTCCATTTGTAACCTGTAATGGGTGAGGATTGGGTGCCTTACTAGTCTTGCATGGACGACAGTGAGGAACAATTTGGGAACCTTTAGCCCTTTTGCTGTGAAACAGTAATGGTGCAAAGACATAGACAACCATTTTGTCCGAATGCAAAACCTATCAATGAAATTTTTTTTTTGTAAAATTTGATATTTCCTAGCCATCTCTCACATAAGGCTAAGGAATAAATGCCAAATGAAATTTCCTAACCTTCTTCTCTTATAAAGATTGAGGAATGAATGCAAAATGAAGTTTCCTAGCCTTTTCTACCATAAGACTAAGGAAATGAATGCATAATGAAATTTTCTAGTCTTCTCTATCATAAGACTAAAGAAATGAATGCAAAATGGAAATTTTTAGTCTTTTCTATCATAAGACTAAGGAATGCAAAATGAATGTCCTAGTCTCTCCTATCATGAGACTAAGAATGCAAATTCCTAATCTTTTCTATCATAAGATTAAGGAATGTAAAATGAGATGTCCTAGTCTCTCCTATCATAAGACCTAGGAAATGAATGTAGAATGAGATTTCCTAATCTTTTCTATCACAAGATTAAGGAATGCAAAGTGAAATTCCTAGTCTCTCCCATCATAAGACTAAGGAATGCAAAAAAATGAAGTTTTCCTAGTCTCTCCTATCATAAGACTAAGGACTGTGAAATGAAATTCCTAGTCTTTCCTATCATAAGACCAAGGAAATGAAAAATGATCATGAAATAAAAGCTCCTCTCATCAGAGGCTATGAGACTTTTTGAAACAAAGAGCTCCTCTCAACAGAGGCATTGGAACTTTGAAAAATAATCTTGTGCTCCTCTCATCAGAGGCATTGGAACTTTGAAAAATAATCTTGTGCTCCTCTCACCAGAGGCATTAAGACTTTTGAAAAATAATCTTGTGCTCCTCTCACCAGAGGCATTGAGACTTTTGAAAAAATAATCTTGTGCTCCTCTCACCAGAGGCATTGAGACTTTTGAAAAAATAATCTTGTGCTCCTCTCACCAGAGGCATTGAGACTTTTGAAAAATAACCTTGTGCTCCTCTCACCAGAGGCATTGGAACTTTGAAAAAATAATCTTGTGCTCCTCTCACCAGAGGCATTGAGACTTTTGAAAAATAACCTTGTGCTCCTCTCACCAGAGGCATTGAAACTTTGAAAAATAATCTTGTGCTCCTCTCACCAGAGGCATTGGAACTTTGAAAATAAAACATTTCATTTCAGAATACCAGTTAACATGGGTTTGACTAGGCTAACTTTCATTTTGATGCCAACAATATTAGGCTTTATTCTCCTTTAAGGTGCCAGCTAAACTGGACTTTACTCTCATCTAAGGTTTTTTCAAAAAGTATTTTTCTCATCATCTTCTCATACCTCATCATTTTTTCAAATTACCATCTCTTATATTTTCTCTTTTCCTCAAAATTCTAATCATTCAAAACTTCTTATCCTAATGTCTTAACATATAGTTCAATGTCCAAAATGCACTAGTGAAATGTCATGCATGTCATGAATATAATGAATGCTATGAATGTTATGCACATGTCAATGTCATGCTACCTGAATTATTCCATGAATGTATGCAAATGCATTCTCAATTGTGGTAACAAAATTCTCAAGCTCATCTTGCCTTTCTCAAGTCCCACATATCTACTGAATTCTTTAAATCTCCTTTCATTTAACTTCCCATCTTTTATTGAGTCCTAGTCCAGTTATGCCCGAAGACTAGCCATCATGTTTTCAGATTTATATATTCATCATTCACTTTTGTTTCTTTCTCTCTCTTAGTAATGCAAGATTTCTCAAAAAAATATTTTTTTTCAAAAATTTACCCAAAAAAGGTTACCAACATTTATTTATTTTCCTTCCAACTCGACCACCAATGTAATGCACTTATGCATATTCTCCATTTGTTATATGGGTGGTATAAATTTAAAATGACCAAGAGAGATATAGATATTCATGAAATCAAGAAAAATCAATGGGACAGTCTATTTGGAATAGGGTTTTCAGTATCCATTTAATGAACATTCTGACATTCAATCAAGTCAATCTAAAATTCTTTTCCAAAAGCCCACTCTTAGGTTGATATGTAGTGTCTGCCAATCTTGCCCTCGTATCAAAACTTTTTGATGTTGATATTTTCCTAAGTCGCCTTTTTCGTTTTTCAACTTAGGTGCCCCCCTCAACTGATTCAAACTGCCCTTTTCGAGTTTTCAATTTGAATCCTCCTTTTTCTTTTTTCTCTTTTTTTTCTTTTTTTCTTTTTTCCTTTTTTCTTTTTTTTTTCTTTTTTCTTTTTTTTCATATTTTTTTTCTTTTTTTCTTTTTTCTTCTTCATCTTCAACTTCATTGGCTTTGACAAACTTCAACCTTCAGTGCTCAATCCAAATTCATGCCCCTTAATAGGCGTTCTTGATTTCGATCCAAGATATCTTCTAAAGCTCATGTTTTCTTCATTCAACTTGATCTACTTCCTTCGAAGGATCATTATCTCATTGTACAAGTATGTTCTCATTCAACGCATGATTCTTCAATTCAAGCATTTACATTTGATCAAAATGGGCTTTTAAAGGCACGTAATGTAGGCTCGGGTGAGGGTTTATGAAAGAAAAGGATATAGTAGGCCCAAAATGTGTTTCAAGGTTTATAAACCAAGGGATCATTTTCTTTATCAAGTAAAACATTCAGGCATTTTGCCCCTTCTTGCTTTTTTTTGGGTTTTCCTTTTGAATGGAAACCTTTTTTTTTTCTCTTCTTCCTCTTTTTTTTTTCACAAAATTGGGCTCTTTTTTTTTGCCCCTTGATTCATCATGAACACTTTCATTTTTGCCCTTAAAATTTCTTTATTTCATCTTCCTTGCCCCCAATGTGGAGGGTGATCCTTGGTGGGTTATATTACAAAATATAATAGGCTCAAAAGGGGTAATCAAAGGATAATTTTACTCATGCTTGAAGGATAGTGAAAGAAGGCCATTTATCATTTCAAAGGCAAGTGCTCTCATTAAAGATCATTTATTGAACAATGACAAACTTGTTGGAAGCTTCTGTAAGAGATTCACCTTTCTCGTACTGTCTATCAAATGCGGATGGTGAGCAACCTTTCCTTCATTTTCTTGCTTTCGCAACATTGGCATAGTATTAATTCATCAACAATAGTGGTTCTTTCAAAATTGAATCCCAGATCTATTGACATCATTATCATCATGTTCATTATTTGGATACTTGTGAATGAAAGATATGGTGAGTATGTGGAGAAATGGAAAATGAATGGAATGAGAAATTGACAGTGCATCACACTAGTCGCTTTATTGAAAAGGAAATAAATAAAAGTTAACCCATACATAAAATTTATTTCGTGCTTATGGGCTTAAGCACTTTCAAAAACTATCTTGCATTACTTAAAGAAATAAAAGAAAGCAAAAACAAAACTAGAATAGATCTTCAAAATTGTCAGGCTCGAACCCTTCATGCCCCCACAAAACTCATCCCTCATTCGTATGGTCAGGTAATGGGTTTGCATCCGTAGCCGATTCCCCTTTAGTCTCAAAACTCAACATGCCGACTTTTATCAGTCCTTGCACTCTATACTTTAGCGCAGTGCAATTCTCTAGAGAGTGGCCCACGTTCCCGAAGTGATACTCGCATCGAGCATTCTCATCGTACCACTTTGGATATGGAGGCTTGAGAGGTTCCACATAGATGGGTGCAATGAGTTGTCCTTTGATCAATTTTGGGTACAGCTCAGTGTAGGTTATGGGGATTGGGTCAATAGGAGTCCTTTCTCTTTTTGGCCATGACGCATTATGATCGCCCTCTTGCTTATTAAACTGCTTAGCTGGCTGAATAGTTGGGGCAGGTGTTTGGGGACTAGGTTGAACATTAACCTTAGGGTAAGAATGGTAAGGATTCTGGGCAGGATAGTAAGGTTGTAGCATGTGATAAGGGTGTTGTGGGACATAGCCTCCATATTGCCTTCCATATGCAACAGCATGGACTTCTTCTTCCCTTCTTTTGTTGGCTCCTCCTTTCTTCTCAATACTATTGGGAGCTTCAATCTTTCCACTCTTGATTGCATTCTCAATTATCTCACCAGACAATACCATATCAGCAAAATTCTTAGTGGCATTACCAATCATCCTATCGTAGTATGGAGCCTTCAAAGTATTAACGAACATAATGGTAAGCTCCTTCTCCGAAAGTGGAGGTTGCACCTCTGCAGCCATATCACGCCACCTTTGGGCATATTGTTTGAAACTCTCATTAGCCTTCTTTTCCATGCTTTGTAAAGACAGACGATCAGGGGCCATGTCAGCAACATGTCGATATTGAGCCATAAATGCTCTTGCCAAGTCATTCCAAGTGGTGATTCGAGTTCCATCTAATTGATTATACCACTTCACTGCAGACCCAGTAAGGCTTTCTTGAAAGATATGAATAAGAAGTTTATCATCTTGAGCATAGGCAGCCATCTTTCGGCAATACATAATGAGATGAGACCTAGGGCAAGAAGTTCCATTGTACTTCTCAAACTCTGGTGCTTTAAACTTAGGTGGAATAACCAAGTCTGACACCAAACATAACCCAGTAGCATCCATGGAACCATAAAAGTCTAAGCCTTCAATAGCTCGAATCCTCTCCTCTAACATATTAATCTTTTGTTGCGACTTCACCTCATCTTTCTCTTCTGCTTGTTTGGCTTTCAACTTCTCAATTTCCCTTGGGTCATCTAAGTCGGGCACCTCAATGGGATCAGTAGATTTTGCGCCTTGGGAAGGATAGGCGGGTCCTTGGAATTGAGCTTGTCCAAACATTTGGGGTATAGCAGTGTAAGCAGGTGGATATTTTCCTTCTTGGGATGTTTGACTTGGAAATGGACCAAATCCAGGAGGATAGACAGGGTCTTCCATACTGCGTTGTTGAACCCCTTCTTGGACTGCAACTTCTTCTACAACTCCTTTACCCTTGCTTAGATTCTTCAACAGCTCTGTAATTTGGGCCAATTGCCCCCTCATTTCCTCTTGAGCTTTTTCCATCTTCTCCATGCGCATGCTTGATTCTTCTTCCATGATCTTAGCTTGATAACGAGTGTTGTGTGAATGAACCTTTGGCCGAGCTATCTTCGAATCTTTTATTGCCACAATTAAAAATTTATCATTTCACATGCGATGATGCTTGAAAAATTTTGAAAATGTTTTGTTTAAAACGAGATGATGCTACATGCGTATGTATGGAATGGCATGGTAAAAAGTTGTCATGTAACAATAATGGATGAATGATGCATGGAAATGTTTTGGTGAACTCATGGTACCCTCCTAGTGTCTCATGTATACACTTGATAAAAAAATGTGTCCTAAATAATGGGTATTCCCTATAGCATGGATTAATATGGCTCTATCTTGCAGTTGGTCTTCTTAATTTCACTATATGCATGGCTTTAGACAAAAGGGGTAAAAGTTCCCAAATTGTTCCTTACTATCGTCCACACAAGACTCGTAAGGCACCCAATCCTTACCCATTACAGGCTACAAACGGAAAGGTTCAATTTGAGTGGGAGTATTTCGCTAGCCATTGCGGAGGTATTACCTCACGAGAGCGTAGTTATTCTACTTCCTCCTAAAAGGATAGAGCCCGGGTAGAGGGCTAATGCATGCACATGCACGTGAAGTGTGTGTCGAAGAAACATGTAGTTATTAATGTCTTATTATTTTATCAAAATTAACATACCTAAGGCAAACCTAAAATAACCTAAAACCAATCGTTGGCTTGACTCTCTAAAGTCCCCAGTGGAGTCGCCAAACTGTCATAACATATTAAGTTTCGGAAAACCTAATAGCTAGACACTAAAATCAAAGGAGTCGCCACCAACCATTCTAAACTAGGTGTGATTGGTCACCTAATCAAACTTAGGATAAGGCTTGGTCTACGTTCGAAGATACTAGGGTTCGGGAGTACGGTTACGTGTAGGGAAGGATTAGCACCCCTACAACGCCCATC
Organism: Heritiera littoralis; assembly: GCA_031772115.1. Classification (NCBI taxonomy): domain Eukaryota; kingdom Viridiplantae; phylum Streptophyta; class Magnoliopsida; order Malvales; family Malvaceae; genus Heritiera; species Heritiera littoralis. The sequence continues at coordinate 735,095 of JAPDPK010000109.1, read as the reverse complement.
CTAAAATGGTACCAACTAGTTTTAGGTTATCTTTACAATTTGCCTTGTGTTTATGTTAATTTCGATATGCTTATATATTGGGAATATTTCTAAGATTTTTCCATCAATTTGGCTCCAACCTTAGAAATTCCCCTCACCTCAAGATATTCGAGGAGTCTCGATTGACTTTCTTGAATTCCATCGTCGGATCAATTAAATACTTTATGAGAATCTTATTCTTTCTAATTTTGGCTCTAATTTCGACTCCATATTAATCTATATATTTTTTTAATCTTATTTCATATTATATCTATTTATTTATTTAGCGAATAAATATGAATCATGGTTTATTAAAGATTTTCTTAAAAGCGTCCCATCAATTTGGCTCGGCTTAAAAAAAATCTTTTCACCTAGAAATTTCCAAGGAGTCTCAATTGACTTTCTTGAAATTTCATCATCGGCATAATTCATGTTTACTCCTTTATCTATTTAATTTTATTTCTTATAATTTTTATTTTAAGCTATTTAGTTCATTTATTTATTTACTTACCTAATTTTATTTAAGTTTCTTTTAAGTTTAATCTTGATCTAATTTATTTTATTTTATTTATTTCATTTATTTATAAACATGAATTATATTTTATCAAAAATTCTTTCAAAAGTATTCCATCGATTTGGCTCAACTTAAAAAAGAATTTCCTCACCTAGACATTTTTAAGATGTCTCAATTGACTTTCTCAAAATGTCATCATCGGTATAATTCATATTCATTTCCTTTCAATTATTTATTTTCATTTAATTTTTAATTAATTTTTATGTAGTTTCATGTACAAAGATCTATTTTTAGGCTAATTTGGTTTTTTTTAATTTCTATTAGTTAACAAATATAATTCTAAACTTAAAATAAATAATACATAAATTAATAAAATAAAATAAATTAAGTAAAACTAATAAGTTAACAAAACAATGAATTAAATTAAAAAAAATCAAACTAAAAATTTCATAGACATCTTAACAATGTATTTAATACATGCTTATAAGTCTAAAAAATAAAATCAACAGTAATAAAATAATGAATGCATCATGACTAGAAAATAAAAAAAAAAGAAACAAAAGAAAGAGAGCCTAGTACATGTTGATATAAAAGAAACAAAAGTAGTTAAATAATCACCATGCATGTGAACAAGAATGAAGACATTTATTGTTGTCAGGATTCTTACCTTTCTATTGCAATTTCGTTTCTTGCCTTGATTTGTTTTTTGTTGTGTTTTACTAATTGCAGCTCACGCCTTTCCTTTCTTCTTCACGTGCGGCTTGAGTCTCTTGCCTTAAAAGTTCAACACAGTTATAAAACCCGATTGACAAGCTTCTTTCATTTCTATATATATGCTCCTGTTCACGTTCTGTTTATGCTTTTCAATAGAGTAAAGTCTACAGCAACTCCACAAACAGCAACAGATAGACGACGCTACAGCAGAAACTTGTGGCTTGCAGTGGTAATGAAGGACGGCAGAGTAGAAGACGGTGCATGGCTGGAACCGTGACTGGTGCAGGAGTGATCAATGGAGTCGACGTGCAACAAAGGGCTTGAATAGAGTGCAGCGTACAGGTTTGAATATGATGGTGGCTAAGACAGGATGAAGCAGCAGCAAAGGCAGCAAACTAACAGCAGCAACTGGGCGCAAGGGGCAAAGGAGATGGCATCTCCGTGGGGCTTCAACTTAAGGTGTAGTGTGCATGCTTGACGCGTAGAGCAGGACCAGACGTAAGGAAGCACTGAGGTGGCTATGTAGCAAGCGACGATGGTGAAGGTGCAGTTTGGTGAATGGATGATAACAGTGTGCAAAGGTGTAATGGCTTGGTACAGGCGTGAATGGAGGATGACCGAAAAAGATGATGATGGCGTGGGCTGTTGAAAAAGATCCTCCCCAGTGGCTAAGAGCCAGTAGTAGACTTTTAGGTTTTCTTTTTTTTCTGTCTTTCTTCCGGTTTTCTTCTTTTTTTTCCTCCTTTTTATAGACCTAGGTTTTTCTCCTTTTTTTTTTTCTTTTTATTTTTTCTTTTATATTTTTTATATTTTTTATTTTTGGTAATAATTTGGAAATCAAGAATCAACTTTTTTAGGAAATTTTATATTTCAAGAATCGGACTTGAATCCGATATTAATTTTGACTTTCCTTTTCACAAAATTTTGATTTTCAATCTTTAATAGTCTCATTTAATTTTACTTTCCTATCAAAATTAATTCTGATTTCCTTCTTTTCTTTTCTTTTTTATTTTCTTTATTTTATTCTATAAAAATCAAAATCAAAATCCAAAATTTATTTCTAAATCTAAAAAAAATTAAAAATTAAAAATCAAATATAAAAAACTAATTAATTAAAAATGTTTGAAAAAGAATCGGACAAAAATGGTGTCTACAATTATTATTATTATTATTATTATTATTATTATTATTATTATTATTATTATTATTATTATTATTATTATTATTATTATTATTATCTATTTACATCAAATCCAATCAGTGCATTTAATTGGGTCCTCTGCTCCATACCCGTCGACCTCCACCAAGTCCCTCTGCCCTCTAACAACCACTCTGCCTCCTGCTCTGCCGGCCCCTTTGGACCTCTATCCCTCAGTCTTTTCTTTCTCCATCGATCACCATGGCAAGCTAAAGATTTAACTTCCTTAAGTGACCGAAAAACAAAAGAAAAATCCAAAGGACTAAACATGGTGGCTGGATCAAAGGTTGATCCCAATTGGATTTAAAAAGAACCTTTCTACAAAAATACAGGGCTCATGGGTACCAAAATTCGACAAAAAGCCTATGCCGAGAGCCACCAACACCACCGTCCACTGATGAGGACCATTTTTCAGCTCACCGTCACAAACCACCATTCACCACTTCCTCACACACCCGATCACCATTGCCTACCCATCATCATCACCACTGCCTACCCCTTCGGCCACCACCTTCGCTGTTACTACTCACCAGCAACCACCGAAAACCCTTCTCCACTCACATCCACTCGAGCCACCATCACCCATCACTCACCATCCCCAATCCAACCCAACATTCTCAAACCCTCGAACCTCTAAAAACAGCCTAGACACAACCCATCTCAGCAAAATAAACCATCATCACCGAAACCCTCAGTGAGAACCCCCTTCAACACAGAAGCCAACCCGAAAACCATCACCACCAACCGAACCCCACCCAGACCTAAGAACCCCCAACTCAGTCCTTTTAAACTGAAACCACAAAAACCACTAAGCCAAACAGCCACTACCCCATCTGACATTGCAACCCAAAAAAAAAGAAGAAAAGAAGAGAAACAAAAACAAAACACCAAACTCGTAACCCCCTAGACTGGAAATCACCCAAACAGCAACCAAACACAAAGCCAATACAACACAAAAAAAACAAAAAAAAAAACATGAAGCCCGAAGACCTGACCACTAGATCTGAGAAAAAAAAAAATAAAAAAACAAAAAAGGTTTTGATCAGATCTAGGTAGTTAGGGCTATTTTTGAGTGAATCGGAAGCTAGATTCAGGCTCAGGAGGTGGTGAAGCTTTCGAAAGTGAGAAGCATTTTTCGGGATCCCACCACCGGTGACGGTGGTGGACGGCCGAAAATCTCCCCAGCCAAGAGCCTTAAGGGGCTCTGAAAATTTTTTATGAAAAAAAGAAGAAAATGAAATTAAAAAAAAAGTGGCTTTTATAGCCAAAAAAAAAGAAACAGGATCCGCGCATGGACCCGGATCCTACCTGGGTCCTCGCGCCTGACCCGCGGGAGGAGGAAGACTCATGACTGGCTGACTCGGATCCCGACCCGATCCAACCCGCACGCGACCCAGCTCCCTGACTTGATCCTGCCCACCTACTTTGGGCCCAATTGCAAAGCTATGGACCTGCACACCCTGGGCCACTGGATTGGGCTGCTTGCATACACTTCCTTGGGTTTTCCAAAACCCAAAATGATTTGGGTACATTCCTTTTAATTTTAATAATTTTTGTCTTAATGTTTAGTTATTATATTATTATTATTATTATTATTATTATTATTATTATTGTTGTTGTTGTTGTTGTTGTTGTTGTTGTTGTTGTTGTTGTTATTGTTGTTATCATTATTATTATTATTATTACTATTATTATTATTATTATTATTATTATTATTATTATTATTATTATTATTATTGTTGTTGTTGTTGTTGTTGTTGTCGTTGTGGTTGTTGTTGTTGTCGTTGTGGTTGTTGTTGTTATTATTATTATTATTATTATTATTATTATTATTATTATTATTATTATTATTATTATTATTGCATGTTGTAAAATAAAAGTTTTTGAAAAATTTTCTTTTATTTGCATTTTCATTAATTATTATTATTGATTAGAAAACGTATTTAAAAATAATGAAATTTAAATTTGAGTAAATGATAAAATTTAATTGAATAAATTTTTTGATGATGGGATGTCATGAAACTCACGAGTAGTGATTTCTTGATTGATCCCTAGGTGAGAGGAATTAGCTAAGTGTTACTAGAGTATTACGATATTTAGCTAAATTTCTCAATATCAAGAGTTTCTTTAAGAAAACCAAAATATAAAGTTCTTTTAAACTCACATGCATCATGTACTATATGCTTACATCATACGCATAAACATTAATTTCAAAATAAATGAAATTCTTCCGATGATGGGATGTCATGAAACCACAAGTAGTGATTTCTTGACTGATCCCTAGGTGAGAGGAATTAACTAAATGTTACCAGAGTATTGGGATATTTAGCTAAATTTTTCAATATCAAGAGTTTCATTAATAAAATCAAAATAAATAAAATTTCTTTTAAGTTTCATATGCATCATACGTTTTTATCAATATTACATGTGTACACGATCAATTATAAAATAGCGTGAGCCCCACTGAAGATGAGATTCTATAGAACTCACAAGTAGTGATTCTTAAGAAATCTCTAGGTGAGGAAAATTATTTCAAATGTTACCAGATTATTGGGATATTTGATTTAATTTTTCAATAAATGGTGTTCATATTGATTTTCATAATGAAATTTTTTTAAAACATATATAATAGTAATTTTTTAAGCAAATGCATGAATTTTTTTTTATATATAATAATTGAATTAAACTTAAGCTAAGACCATTTTATTAAAACAAAAAGGATAACACATGATTACTATGGTACCGTTTTTTAACATGCGTTGTGGGGGTGCTAATTCTTCTCAACACGTAACCGTACTCCCGAACCTAACTTTTGTTTTCGCAGATCAAAAATTGTCTTTTTAATAAAACTTAATTAATTTTGAGATTTTGTTAAAAAGATAAAAATTTTGAGGTGACCAATCACACCTTGTTAAAAAAGATTAGTGGCGACTCCTTTTGTTTTTTAAATGTTTTCAAAATCGTCGAGCGCAAAATCGTTACAACACAATGTGAAATAGATTCTTTTTGAGTCAGACATCTAGGGCATCTTGGATCAATCGACAACCCTCTTGTTGCCAGATTCTGCTTTGTAGTAACTTTGAGGTGACAACACTCCCACAAAAAGATTTGGATTTTTGGGAGAGTGGGGATTTTCCAGATTTCATGCCACTGGAACCTACCTGGTTCTATCACACCTTTAGCACTTTTATAAGAAGAAACAAGAGAGAAGTTGCCTGAGGGAAAGGAACCCCAAGATATGCAATCAGTTGTTCTTGACTCCAATTGGAAGGGGATTGCCTTAATAATGAGTTTAATATCTTCTGGAATTGGTGCACCAACTCTATCTAATAGCCAGTTGCCATTATTGTCGCAAACGGACTGAACTAACCTGCCTTCTTCTTGTGGTGTCCAAGGGGCAAAGATAACTCAATTCAGGGGATCCAAACCACTCTAGTTGTCCTTCAAGAACAGCTTTTGACCACCAAAATGGATAACCCATCTTAATCCTTTCTCTATAATATGAGAGCTTCTTCTTATCCCAGCCCATGTCGAAGAGTAATTCTTTTCAATGAATATCCCATTCTGGAATATTTGGCTTTCATCACATCTGCCCAGAGATTTGAAGGTTTTGTGATCAGTCTCCAGCTTAGTTTTGCCATGTTGGCATCACTGAGGCATTGCATATCTCTGATTCCAAGTCGTTCATCTTCTTTTGGATTCGTGATAGTCTTCCAATTCACGTGATGTATCTTTTTGCAATCATTGGAGGATCCCCAGATAAAGTCTCTAGTAACCTTATCAATCTCTCTGCAAATGCTCTTAGGGAGAGGATAACCTTGCATATAGTACATTGGAATAGAGTTAATAGTAGATTTCGCAAGTATAGTTCTCCCTGCCATAGTTAGCAAATTCGCTTTCCATTTTGCCATCTTGTTTTTTATTTTATCTATAATGAATCTGAAGCTCGTCGCCTGTCTAACTTTTGAGATAGGATATCCAAGGTATTTTCCAAGATCATCTGACCATGGAATTTGGAGGGGGTTGCTCAGAGAATTCTTGATGTTCCCCTTAACATTAGTAGAGAAGTATAGTAAGGATTTTTCCATACTAACTTCTTGACCAGATCTTTCGTAGAATTCCATAAGCACATTTTTCATTGCTAAGCATGATCTTTCCGATGCCTTGCCAATCAACATAAGGTCATCCGCATAGAATAGATGGGACAACTTTGGTCCTCCTCTGTTTAATTGGATCCATCTTCACATGCTTCGAGGATCTTAAGTGAAAGGAATTCCATGCAAAAAATGAATAGGCATGGTGAAAGTGGATCTCCTTGCCTTAAGCCTCTGAAGGATAAGTCTTTGTAGCCTTTATCCAACTTTTTTATCTAAAAGTTAATGTTTTATTGATTTTTTTTATAATAGAGACTTTTGGTTTTGAAAAAAAAAATGCAATTTTGAGACTTGAATTTAAGATCTCAAGAATTTTCAAGCCATAGAAGTAAAAATATGATTATTTGAATTTATGTTCAATGTTGATATTTTAAGATTTTATTGATGAGTATATAAAGTATTTATTTTTTTCAATGCATGAGAATTCGTAATGTCAACTGTCATATTTAGTAAAAGAATATCAATAAAAATAGTGTATTCCTTAACACAATTCATAATTTTAATTTATTTATTTATTTATTTGTCACATCATGTAATTGACTTATATAATAGAATTTTTTTAAAATTTCTTCGAATTCAAAGATTTTTACAAAAAATTTTAAATTCTGAGAATGGAAATACTGCTGAAATGTAATTTGTCAATTTATCTTTTAAATAGTCACCTTTTTACATTTAGATGGAATGAATTTTTACCTTTGAGTATTTGGTCGTACAAAAATGCAAGTGGGAGTGAAAAATATGCAACCGTTTTAGACCAGATGTCACATCAATCTTCCCTACTTTCCTAGCGGTATTTTGTAAGCTTATGGCTTTATTTCTCGCTCAAATCATGATTTTTGTTTTTTTTTAATTATAAAAAAATATTAAATAATTAAAAATAAAAGTGTTTAGATTCGAATTTAAGACTTACAATATATCACAACTCATCCTTAGCCATTGGATCAAAAGGTTGTTGGCCTTGTTTTTCCTTATCTACACCATAATTATAAACTATATGGGGCATATTGCTCTAATCAGAAATCTTGCTAGTTGTAAAAATAAAAAATAAAAACCAATTACTAACAACCTTTCGATGAAGTTATAAAAATAAATAAATTGCGACATAACATAATATTTAAAATCGAGTCTAAACAATTTTAATCTCTAATTTTAATTATCAAAAAATTAAACTCAGAAGAGTGATCATTGATTTTTTTTTCCTTGCAATAACATAGTCAAGCAAGAAATTATTTGTATTAATTTCCACGAAGACCGAGAGATCTGTTTCTTCCATTGGATGGGAACCTCGATACCCAAATCAAAGACTATTCGAGTTGATTGTTGGAATCTAACAACGTTTGCCAGTTAAAGTTTGAATATTAAACCCAAATTTACATTTTAGAAATGGACTAGACAAGAACGTTATTTTCTTTATCACAAACAGACTTTTCCTACAATGAACTCATCCCTCAATAATATCTAGGCCTGTGGTTAATAACTCTTTGATCGAACAAACATATCATAAAACTTAAATTCGAGTTCAATCAATCCCAATCTTAATTTCATTTCCAATTACCAAAAAAAAAAAAAACAGAGAGCAAACATGTCAAAATCTCCAGCCAAAATTCCATGGTTTACAGCTAGATTGGGCAATGTCAAGACCCAAAGTGAACCCCTTAAGGGTTAGACTATGGCGTATCCGTATATGTAATGCCATGCACCTTTTCGAATACATAAAATATAAATTATTAACAATCTATAATTTCCTATTCTCTCTTTTATGGGATTTTAATTCTGCCATGAAAGCTCTGTGGAGGTAGTGTCAGTGCTTTGACTGGACGCTAATGGTATATTATCCCGAATCCCTCCAAGGCAGAGAGAAAGACAACAAGAGTTTGTTTTGTTTAAAGACTTTCAGAAGAGAAAAAACTCTCAGACGTCTTTTCCCTGCAATCAAATTCTCATCTTATTACTTCTTTAACAAATTTTTTCCTCTATAATTTACTTTTTCATTAAAAAAATACTTTAAAAAACCCAAAATCCCCTCGAAATGCATTACAGAAACAAGCTTTCTCACCATGTGTAACTACAAAAAAGAAAGAGTATTTTATTTTCTTCTGAAACATACCTAAATTGCATGATTTCATCCACCTCTACTATCAAAGAAAAAGATATTAAATCCGTTTTATTTAGATATTTAAGCATAAGTTTTCGCCTGCAGTTGAAATTGAATTTAGGATTCACATCAGTAAATTTACATTCAATAACAATAAAAAGAGCCAACAACCTTTTGGTTTAATGACTAAGGATGAATTATGGTATATTATAAGTCTTGAATTCGAATCTAAGTACCCATCCTCAATTATTTAATATTTTCTTTGTAAAAAAAAAAAACAATAAAAAGAAAACGGCAGCCTTTGAAGTTTTCCCACGGTTTTATTCTGTGACAGGCAGAAACAAAAAGTTCAAATCAGATCACCTCGTGATATGGTAGTATAATTAGCCTCCTGTATCGTTTGCCTTTGCTCCAAAGCTGAGAACTGTTAAGTGGGTGGAAAGCTTTTTGCCTTTTTTTTTATCAAATGGAAAAATTCCATGTTCTTTTTCTCTTGGTTGTCTTCTCTTTTTCTTTGTGTCATGGAGGAATAGCCAGAGCTTTCAAATCCCAAGGTGGATCAGAAGAATGGGGCTATGTTCAAGTCAGACCAAGTAAGAAAAAAAAACAGCTTCATATTTCATAATTTGTACAATTCTCATTCATTTTGGTGTTTTCTTGAATCCAAAAGCTTAATGTGAATGAGTCTGATCTTGGGTTTTTTCTGGTGTGCTTGAGTTGTGTTTCAGAAGCACACATGTTTTGGTGGCTTTATAAAAGTCCTTACAGAGTTGAACAACCTTCCAAGCCATGGCCAATAATCTTATGGCTACAGGGTGGACCTGTAGGTTTTCTTCTTCAATCTGTTGAGAGAAAATAAAAAACACTAGTATAAATTGAACTAATGAGCAAAGCTCAGGCTCAGGTTTCTGAATTCTGAGTTCTGATTGATTTCCCTTCTGCTTCAGCTTTGAAAATGCTTGCATATTTGTTTTCTTGGAAATATAGGGTGCCTCAGGAGTTGGAATGGGAAACTTTGAGGAGATTGGGCCACTGGACACCAACTTGAAGCCAAGGAATTCCACTTGGTTAAAGAAAGCTGATCTTTTGTTTGTGGTTAGTTAGCCATAAATCAATTTTCTGCTTTAATCTCAGAACCAGAAAATGGGGTTTCAATGGAATTTAATGATTTTGATGTGTTACAGGACAATCCAGTTGGAACAGGATACAGCTTTGTGGAGGATATAGATTTACTGGTCAAAACTGATGATGAAGCAGCGACAGATTTAACTACTTTGTTGATTGAATTATTCAGTAAAGATGAAAGCCTCCAGAAGAGTCCTCTGTATATTATTGCAGAGTCTTATGGAGGAAAGTTTGCTGTCACTACAGGATTATCCATTCTAAAAGCCATTGAAGCTGGAAAATTGAAGCTAATACTTGGAGGTAAACAACTGGTCATTGACATTACTTTATCCAAATACCTGTCATCAATAAGCTTATGGTGTAAATTTGAAGTTTTGAATTGGATTCTGATGTGCAGGAGTTGCCTTGGGAAACAGTTGGATCTCACCGGAGGATTTTGTGGTAAGTAGCTTCAATTAAATTGTTAAATTCACAGTGTATTTGACTTGGCAATGGATTTTGGATTGGAATTCGCAGAAAACAATGCCTGTATTGGTATTTTCTAATGATTTTCTTTCAATCTGATGCTACAGCTCTCTTGGGGCCCTCTTCTTAAGGATGCTTCACGGCTAGACAACAATGGTCTGGAAAAATCAAACAGGTCTTGAGATTTTTTTTCTTTTTCTACTAGAAACATATGTTAATAAAACAGCTCTGTGTTGCAATTAAATGTATATGTTGTCTTATAAAATCCCATTTTGGAAATCAGTCTAGCTCAGAAGATTAGCCAGCAACTCAAAGATGGTCAATATACTGAAGCAACAGATACTTGGAGCGAACTTGAGACGGTAATTGACGAGTACAGCAATTCAGTGGTATGGTATTTTTCGCTTCTCTTCGTGGCCTCAAATTCATTAATTTTCTCATTATCCTGAGAGTTTTTGAGTAAATTTGCAGGACTTCTACAATTTTCTTATGGATACAGGAATGAGCCCTGTAGCTTTAACAGCTTCAGCTTCCTCCAATGGAGTTCCCGCAGTTAACAGATACTCAACATATCTGAGTTCCATGAGGGCTTCTCCAGGGAATGGTGGGGGTGATCTTGATAGTTTGATGAATGGTGTCATCAAGAAAAAGCTCAAGATCATCCCAGCTAATGTCTCGTAAGCTTTAATTCGTGTGATTCTGATGAACTATAATCTCAGCTAAATTACTTCCAAAGTTTTGATCAAATTTACAATTTTATGTGGTTAACAGATGGGGAGGGCAATCAGATTATGTTTTCTCATATATGGCAGGTGACTTTATGAAGCCAAGGATTGCTGAGGTAATCTTCTCTCTTGTTCTCTAAATTCAGATCTCTGTAACCTGATTTGCAGTAGTTTCACATCTTAAAATATAGATATAATCATTTGAATTAATACTCATCCCTATCTTATTTCGATAATAATGATTTTCATATATATTTGTTGGGGTATTCTTTCAGGTTGATGAGCTCCTTTGCAAAGGAGTCAATGTCACAATCTACAATGGGCAAGTAAGAATTCTCCCAAACTTAGTAAAAAAAAATTAATAATAGATAAGAATAATGTTGAACCAAGAAATGGACCAGCTAGTGGCCAACTTGAATGCAATATTCTTAAGCTATTTGACTGAAATGCCACCAAAATAATTCCTTAAAATAGCTGAATTTTTGGCAGCTTTTACTTACTCTTTTTTGTCTTGTAAACTTAAAATTAATGATAAGGGTATTGGATGGATGGGTGACTGCAGCTTGATGTGATCTGTGCAACAAAGGGGACTGAAGCCTGGGTTGATAAGCTCAAGTAAGACTCTTATTTTCCCTCCCATGTCTTGTAATATATATAAACTTTTCATGCTTTTTTTTCTTTTTTATTTCTTTAATTATTTTTATGAGTTCGTTTTTTATAAGTGAAATTTTTTAATTTCATAAGCAGATCTTATAATTCATTTTTTTAATTAATATGTTAAGAGATATATATACCATTTTATTAATTCTTTCATTGTCAATGATGTAAGAGATAAACTTACTTTTATTAACAAATTTTAAACTTGTGTATTTTAAAATATAAGAGAATTTATAATAATATATTGACATTTACAGTCGGATTGCCTTTTTTTTTCTTGAATCTAAAATGAAGAATCGATTGTAGTGCTCACATGAAAATAAAAAAATGAGTTAAATTTATGGAATTGAAAAGGAATGATGGGTTTAATAAATGTGCAAATTATCATGGAGTTACATTAGTTTCATTCTAATATTTTCAGGTGGGAAGGACTCAAAGATTTTCTAAGCAAGGAAAGAGCTGCTCTCTATTGTAAGGACGATCAAGCTACAAAAGGCTTCATCAAATCGTACAAAAATCTGCAGTTTTACTGGATTCTTGGGGCAGGACACTTTGTAAGTCAAAAACCATTAACATCTTTATCAAAAACTTATCTTTTCAATCTAAAGAAATACTACAATTTTCATGTCTCCATCATCATCATCATCATCATCATCAAATAATTATCATAAAAAGGAAAAGATCATCATTGTTGCAGCTGTTTTCTCTTCTCTGACGCTAGTTTAATTAGACTTAGTAATTTGTACATATAATTTATTTTTTTGTTATTAAAATTATGTTTGTGTAAAATATAAAAATTATATATCCAAATTTATATGGACAAGTTAAATATATTTTTTTTTAGTTTTTATCGATTCAAATTTTAACATTTTTAAGATTTTTTATTTTTTATTAATTTTATTTTTATGTTGTATTATTATGTCATATTTAAAATTATACTATGATAATAATAAAAATAGTCAAGTAGGAAGAAAAGGGTGAGATTTTAATGTGTTGTGTCCACTCTGTAGCATTTGATTGACAAAGTTGACATGTAATACCAAGAAGTGTACTCAAATAGTTGCAGACTGTCGATCCGTCGCGTGAAAATCAGTTCATAAATTTTTATTTCATTGTAAATAAATCCTCAACCTTTTAAAATTATGCAATTAAATTCAAATCTGTTAAATGACACTAACTGTCGTTTAGACATCTAACGTGAATAGCTTAGTTGGCTGTCACGTGGCATGTCACGTGTGCAATACTAAAGGAAGTTAATGTCATTTAACAGATTTGGACTTAATTGCATAATTTTAAAAGATTGAGGGTTTATTTACAATGAAATAAAAGTTTATGGACTGATTTTCACGTAATAAAACGTTGAGTGTTTAATTCCATTTTGTACTAAAGGTTGAAAGTCTATTTGACTATTAAGCCAAAAAAAGTGTAAAAAATTTACAGTGTTTATACAAATTACATGCATTATATGCAACATAATGGAGGTAAATTTTACATAGATGTAGTAATTTGTGTATATAATTTACACTTGTATTGCTGGTAAATACAAAACAAATATTTTAATTTTTGTTAAATTTATATATATAATTTTTATAAAATTTTAATTCATATAATTTTTATATTTTATTAACGTGTCACATTAAAATGATCAAGTTTAATTTAATTTTGTGTTAATAATAACTTTTTTAATAATGGTAATAATGATTTGCATGCAGGTACCTGTTGAGCAGCCGTGTCTATCATTAGACACGGCTGGTGCGATCACACAGTCGCCAGCTGCAGAAGCTTCATGAGTAGAGAAAAAATGAAAGAGGGAAAGAGAGATATGATATGATTTATTTGACATTTCAATAAAACAAACAACTAGGAAACAGAGGATTGCTTAACTTCAGAAATAGTAGTTAGTTCAGAAGCTGAAAAGCAATTATTACAGAGAGAGAAGAAGATTTATATTATGATCACAGGGAAAAGAAGAAAGAAAGAATGCAAACAAGTGCTTGATTTATTTGAACAATAATGCAAATGAAAAATTTTTAAAAAAATTTACAGATCAAAACTGAGACCCCAAGGCTTAAGTTCCTTTGATAGATTGTTACCCAACATTAAAAAATTGAATGATTATCCAGTAAAATTTTTTGAAGTTTTTTAACTTCAATCATATTTATATAAAATTTTTATTCAATTTTAGATCATAATATTTTTTTATATTTTATTTATGTTGTGTGGTAAAAGAGAGCTGCTAAATACACCATATTTTCTCTTTCCACATCTTATTTTATATTATAAATTATTGTTCATTTAAAAAGAAAATAGATGTGAAAAGAAAAAATAAAATGTATTTAGTAACTCTCATCGAAATAATTTCTAAAAGAGGAAAGCGTAAAGTGCTTTTCACTGGTTCTAAGATGAACCCAAATCCCCAAAAAAAGGTACACCCTGTCAGAGAGTTGTTTTGCAAGACTAGCAGAGGCCAGAGGGCTAAAAAACTCTGAAATGTCTTTTTCTTCGCTGCAAGTAAAGAAAAATGAAACAAACAAAAAAGCTATACTCTGCACGCAATCCATCTACCGCCGCGAGAGTCAACACTTCATTTATTTTATAGCCCAAGCCGCCTCCATTTATTATTTTGTACACACCGGTTTACTATAGGAGAAGAAACGAAAAAACCTTAAATAAACATTTATCACAAATTCAGAAACTAATAGTTAATACCACCACTATTTGTTTTTGGTACTCGTCAAATTATATTGCTGCTGGCTTGCTAAAGGAGTAAATGCCACTACCATATACAATTGACAGCCACAGGCCCACAGTGTAAGACTTCTCTCCCTCAATATATTTATCGGACATTTTCCAAGCATAAATAGTGTGGATAACATGAGATAAAATATCTGCTTATTTTAAATATCCAAACTCAAACCCGAATACATTTTACAATATTTAAACTCAATTAATTATTTAAATATTTTTATTTTCTTATCTATACAGTACTCATAATATAAAAAATTAATATTAAAAATCATAATTAAAATACTGAATAAATTAATTTAATTAAATATTATATTAACAATTAATAGTTTATAATTAAAAATATATAATAATATTTAAAAATTCTTATATGTCTGCATAATGCTGTTTTAAATTCTGCTTCCGGGCATAAACATACTGTTCAAGGAAAAATATTATAAGCATTTGACATTCCTATGGTGATTTTGGTAGAGATGCAAGCAATATATCTATTCATCGGATCTTCGAGGCAATGAGACTGCCAATGTGTAAAAGGCATAGAACTCAAACTTCAATATTTAAAGTGAACTGATTATTTAACATCATGTGTTACTTCAAGATTACATTAGATATATACCCTTTTAAGGTAATCACATGTATTACAAACGTAGACATTTGAAGATAAACTACCTCGATGGCACTCAATGTAATGAAAGGGAATCAAAAAACTATCGGATATACATCATTTTGTCACAAAGAAAAAATTTTATCGGACTGTGAAACTTTACACGGTAGTTTCGAGGCTAAATACCTGCTCATTCAATCTTTTCCAGCACTTCCAACCTGTTTTTTCTTTTCCAACCTTTCATCGAAGCGACAAGGTTTATCAACCCCACAATTTGATTTTTGCTGTATTCCTGCGAGGCAAAAGTATATTCAGGTTTCTAACACAAAATTAGAAGCAAATGAAAGCATTCATTTTGCTGCAGCACAGAACGCTTCTTACAGGATGAGCACGTGCCCAGTGTACGTATTCAGTTTCAGGGAGATAATAAGCCTGTTAAGAGCAAACATAGAGTGCGATTAGTCATGACTCAACTTAATCCTCCATATACATTTCAAAATTAATTAGGAATCAATTTCTTCACAAGTTTCAGAATTAACCATCTTAACTATGCTTTTACCTTGATGAAAGTTTCAACAATCTGTAACTTGGGCTTCACGTTTATGGAGACAAAGTGTTGTAGGCCATTGATTAAAACCTGAAAGGAAAATAGGAAAAGAGTTTGAATACTAAATAGATAAACATGCTAGATGACCAGGAAAATGTTTAAATTACCACCTGAAGGTCTAATGACATGAGAGCTCGTCCTTCGTCAGAACATCTCTTCACTCGTGATAGACCTTCAATAAGAGTTTCTGCAACAATTTCGAGTCCATAGTCCAAGAGGAGGTCTTGAACCTAAGTCAACAGAAAACAAGTTCAATAGTAAATCATTTCACATTTCTGATGGTTGTATTTATTCTTCATCAAAACGCAAAGATATCAGTCATGTACATGCATGAATAATAACATTAAACCATCAATAAGACACTGATTTCAGATTTATCTTCGTGTTCCACTAATGATAAACACATCTGAAGCAAATTAACCCTCTATTATGGACTTCAAGTCACTATTACTATTGTCCAATCTGGTTATACTGTTTTCTTCTCTTTCTTCCTTCTTGACGTTTGTAATTTTATTTCTTCTATTCATTAGCAATTCAGTCAACTTATCAATAACCCAGTTATTTTATTAACTAATCCACAGAATAGCTTGCTTCCAACATGAATAAAGAATGATTACTCCAAAGCAATTCATCCAGCGTCAGTGAAAAGCAATAGACAAACAATTTAATATCTAATTCTGTCAAGAATATTATTGGAAAGTCAACTGCTGTTTTAATTAATTTGTTATTTTAGGAAATTAGTATATATGTGTATCCCTAGCATTAAGGTTAGAGAATCACTCGATTATAGATTCTATTAATTAGAATAATATCTAGGATTATGAGTGATATACTTTCCTATTTAGTTAGAAGTTCTTTGTATATAAATAGGGTACCTATGTACAGTTTTATCTAAAAGTCTTTCAATACAATACTTTGATTTCCTACATGGTATCAAGAGCTTTAGGTTTTTTTTTTTTTTTCTTGGAAATCAGTTTCTTTTTCAGCCTTCATTGCTGATTTTCTGCAGTTTCTTCTTCAGCCTTCATTGCTGATTTTTTTGCCTTAGGCCTTCATAGCCATTTTCTCATCCAGCCTTCATCACGAAAATTTGTTTTTGTTCATCTCTATAGGCTCGGTTCTGGTTCTATTGTTCCAGCCTTCATCACTGTTGTCTTTGCTCTGTTTTCTAAAGACAAAACAGAGTATTTCATGTGTTCTTTTTTATCAGCCTTCATAGCTGAATTTTTCCTCTGTTCTTCATCATTGGTGGTTTCTCTCTGTTGCTTGGCCTTCATTGCCAATTTATCCCTGATTCTCACCTATCCTTCAGCAAGTTTTGATTTGTGAAAGATGTCAAAAGTTGCAGAAACAACCACTGCAGCACCAAAGGAGTTGGGCAGTCTCAACAAAGAAGAGATTGAAAAGCTGAGAAATCTCCTAAGTATCCTCGAAAAACCTTCAGGTACCTATTCATTGATACATTCAGGTAAACTTCCAACCTCTCACGCTTTAAATGCCTTAGATAGAACCTTTAAACATTTGTGGATTATTGATTCAGGAACCACAGATCATATGACTCATTCCTTTCAAAACTTTAGTTCATATTCACCTTGTTCTAGTAGTAGGAAAATTGCTACTGCCGATGGCTCCTTGGCCACGGTAGCTGGGGTAGGAGAAATAAAAATCAGTCCTAACCTTACTTTGAAAAATGTCCTACATGTTCCCAAATTGTCCACCAATCTTTTATCAATATCCAAGCTTTCTCATGACATGAATTGCAAAGTAACTTTTTTTCCATCTTATTGTCTATTTCAAGACCAGGGCTCGGGAATGATGATTGGACGTGCTAAGGAGAAGGACGGATTATACTATCTTGAGGAATTAGAGAAATCGAAAGTTGGTAAGTGGAACCAGCCCCTAACCTACCTTTCTGGACAAAACCTCACCAATAAAGACACAATTTGGCTTCACCATTTTAGGCTCGGACATCCTTCTTTTTCAACCCTTGAAATTATGTTCCCTTCTTTGTTCAAAGGACTAGTTGATAAGCAGTTTCATTGTGATGCATGTGAACTTGCAAAACACAGACGTGCTACCTTTCCCACCAATAACAAAAGAAGCCTTTTTCCTTTTGAGTTGATTCATAGTGATATATGGGGTCCAACTACAATTCCAAATATTTCTGGGGCACGTTGGTTTGTTTCATTTATTGATGATTGTACAAGAGTTACCTGGATATTTCTGCTTAAATCAAAATCTGATGTGAGTGATATCCTCCCAAACTTCTTTTCCATGATAAAAAACCAATTTGGGGTCCAAATCAAAAGGTTTAGGTCAGATAATGCAAAAGATTATTTCAACCAAACACTTTCCCCATATTTTCAACAAAAAGGTATTATTCATGAGTCATCCTGTGTCTCTACTCCACAACAAAATGGAGTTGCAGAAAGGAAAAATGGCCATCTCCTAAACACTACCCGAGCATTATTATTTCAGAAAAATGTGCCAAAATACCTTTGGGGGGAAGCAGTTCTTACAGCCACACATGTCATAAACAGGTTACCATCCCGAGTGTTAAACTTCAAGAGTCCCATGGAGGTATTGTCTCACTTTTATCCAAGTCTCCGTACAACAAACCATCTTGTTCCCAGAGTATTTGGGTGTGTCTCATTTGTTCATGTCCATAGCCAAAATAGAGGAAAGTTAGACCCTAGAGCTATCAAGTGTGTCTTTGTGGGATACTCTTCAACACAGAAAGGATACAAGTGCTATCACCCACCTACTAAAAAACTCCTAATCTCAGCAGATGTTACCTTCATTGAAACAGAACCATATTTCACTCAGCCTTATCTTCAGAGGGAGACAACATTTGTGGAAGATAAGGATCAAGACTTCTTTCTCCTTGACTTGCCGTCATCATCTTCTAAATTCCAACCCGAGACCAAGACCTCCGCTGAAGTTACAATTAAGCAACCTGAGCCTCCTCCTTCACAAACCCAAAATGAGCCCTCCTTACAACCTAGTTCACAAGCAGATAGGGGAAAGGCCACTACTAACAATCGGTTCTCACAGGTTTACTCAAGAAGGAAAAGTCTAGCTCCTGAACCAAGGCCGGACCAATCATCAGACTCAAATCCTGGAAATGAGGTAATATCTTCTAGCTCTACTCCTCAAAGTGATTCCTTATCTAACATTGATTTACCTATAGCCCTTAGGAAAGGAACTAGAGAGTGCACAAAACATCCATTATACCCAATATCCCATTTTGTGTCTTTTGAAAAATGCTCTCCATCTCACCGAAGTTTCCTTACAAACATAAACACAATATCCATTCCCAAAACATTATCAGAGGCTTTAAATTGTAAAAATTGGAAGAATGCTATGAATGTTGAAATGCAGGCCCTGGAGAAGAACAATACTTGGGAGATTGTGGAGCTACCAAGAGGAAAGAAAGCAGTGGGATGTAAGTGGGTCTTTACAGTTAAGTATAAAGCAGATGGAACACTTGAGAGGTACAAAGCTAGGTTGGTGGCTAAAGGATACACACAGACATATGGGATAGATTACCAAGAAACCTTTGCTCCGGTTGCCAAGATGAATACGGTGAGAATTCTTTTGTCTCTAGCAGTTAACTTTGATTGGCCTTTACAACAGTTTGATGTAAAAAATGCATTTTTGCACGGAGATCTTGAAGAGGAAATCTACATGGAAATACCCCCTGGATTCAATAGAAACATGGCTGCAAATAAGGTTTGCAAGCTCAAGAAGGCACTATATGGCCTAAAACAGTCACCAAGAGCTTGGTTTGGGAGATTTGCCAAGGTAATGCATTCCATCGGGTACAAGCAGAGCCAAGGGGATCACACCCTATTCATAAAACACTCAGGTTCAGAGGGAGTTACTGCTCTCATTGTCTATGTTGATGATATCATAGTGACGGGAAATAATGAAAAGGAAAGGCAGAACTTGGGAAGATGTTTGGCAAAGGAGTTCGAGATTAAGGAACTAGGAAACTTGAAATATTTTCTGGGCATTGAAGTGGCAAGGTCGAAACAAGGGATCTTTATATCCCAACAAAAGTATGTCCTTGATCTCTTGAAAGACACGGGAAAGTTGGCGTGCAAACCATCCAGCACACCAATTGATCCTAATCATAAACTTGGGGAAGTAGAGGGAGACAATGCTACAGACAAAGAATCATATCAGAGACTGGTTGGTAGACTAATCTACCTATCCCACACACGGCCTGATATTGCCTATGCAGTTAGTGTGTTGAGCCAATTTATGCACAACCCTAAGGAACTCCATTTGCATGCAGTTCATAGAATATTGCACTATCTCAAGGGAACTCCAGGAAAGGGAATTTTGTTCAAAAAAGGTGATAAGCTCACTTTGGAGGCCTACACCGACGCTGACTACGCAAGCTCAGTGGTTGATAGAAGATCCACCACGGGTTACTGCACCTTTTTGGGAGGAAACTTAGTTACTTGGAGGAGCAAAAAGCAGAATGTTGTGGCAAGATCAAGTGCAGAATCAGAATTTCGGGCAATGGCACAAGGTGTATGTGAGCTACTATGGTTGAAGATCATTTTGGAAGATCTAAGACTCAAGTGGGATGGCCCTATGAAGCTCTACTGTGATAACAAATCTGCAATTAGCATCGCACACAATCCTGTGCAGCATGACAGGACAAAACATATTGAAGTTGACAGACATTTCATTAAGGAGAAGCTTGACAGTGGTCTCATTTGCACACCCTATGTACCAAGCGAATCACAGCTAGCAGATGTTCTAACCAAGGGACTTAACAATCCACTCTTCCACAAGATTGTAACCAAGCTGGGAATGGACAATGTTTATTCACCAGCTTGAGAGGGAGTGTCAAGAATATTATTGGAAAGTCAACTGCTGTTTTAATTAATTTGTTATTTTAGGAAATTAGTATATATGTGTATCCCTAGCATTAAGGTTAGAGAATCACTCGATTATAGATTCTATTAATTAGAATAATATCTAGGATTATGAGTGATATACTTTCCTATTTAGTTAGAAGTTCTTTGTATATAAATAGGGTACCTATGTACAGTTTTATCTAAAAGTCTTTCAATACAATACTTTGATTTCCTACAAATTCTATTATTTTGCTAAATCTAACAGGATGGTGGCTCATGTTACCTCCTTGTGAATTCCCCCATGAGCAAGCCTTGTTTTGTAGTGCTTAAATTCTCCCAACAATAAATCCACATACCTATTCATTAAACAACTCATGTCAGCAATAAAAGCAAGAATCTATGGCCAAATATGAGATCACAAACTGAAAAAGAAAATGAAAGCAATGACTTGTAAAGAAAGAGGATAATCCCAAGAGAACAAACCCATTGTGCTCCATCCCAAGCTCTTTCACTTCCCATTTTGCATTAGCAATTCGCTCAACATATCTGCCAAAAATTCAAGTTTCTTTAGGAGAAAAAACCTAGACAAAAGCACTTCGTAAAACTAGCAGCAATCTACCAGGCCAGCTTGTAAGCATTACAAAATATCTCGCAGAAAATGTTGACTTCATCTTAGAATAGCATGGCAGTAACTATGTTTTTGCATTTAGCCAGCAGAACAAAGAAATAAATCATTGTTAAAGTTTTGCTAGAGGATTTTCATTGCTATTGGCAATGGATTTAATTGCAGAGGAAATGGTGGAAAGGAGGGAAAGGACCTAGGGGGTAGCTTGGCTAGTTATAGAACCAAAGTCTTGCCACACAATATCATTTAATTGGTTTGGCATGTGAAACTAAATTCTATCATCTTATCCCTAGTCAACCAGAGACTGCAAACTACAGTCATGAATACCAAGCCTGATGGATTTTCAGACAGGCAACCTCCGATCATCAAAATTAACAACTATGGGTGGCCAATCGTCTTTAGCCCAACTTGAAAACTTAATGTCAGGCATGACATTTGTGTTTACACTCAGCTATTTTTCAAGCATCATAGAACATTTCAACTCTTTCATTAATTTTCATTAACAAGATAACCATACCCGTTAATGTGGAGCAATATTCTCGCAGTTGTCCTATGTATGTGCTCAATAAGATCTGGCACAGAATCCACCTAGAAATAACCAAGTACACTTAATATCATGGTATAAACAATATGAAAAATTCAACATATACATATAATAAGATTCACTTGATAAGACAAGCATACTAATTTGGATAACCAATAATGAATTTTATCAATTATATATTAAATAGACAAAGGGAAACTTAATAGAGAAGAACATTTTATATATTAAGCAGGCAATGGCAAAATATGTGTTGGAGAGAAAGCTTAAACTTGCAGTTATTCCTTGTGCAAGAGCAACTTAGCTTAGTCTATCAGGGATTACATGGGAGAAAATATTTCAAAATATAAGCCAACATAAATCATCACTTCTGCCTCAGCTTTTTCATTTTCTTAAACAACATGATTGAAAATGAGAAACATACCAGGTTTACAACGAAATCTTCAACTACAGCTGCATTACTCTTCATCAGCAATGATTGGAGATGAGTTCTAGATCTATGCAATAGCCGAGCAACAAGGGCTATAGTGTCAGCACCTGCACATCTTTCCTGCACATAATCATCATGTCATTTATGATTACCAAATGCTTCATTCCTGTATTAGAAACAAAGTACAGAGATAGCAACCTTTGTTTTTTGTTATCAAGAAACAAACGTGCATTTAATGTAGATTCTTTTTGTTGAGTCAGAGCACAGGATTTTTACGAAAAAGGTCGGATCAACAAACAAAATCTTTTTATTCCTTGGTTAATAAAAAGATTGGAAATAAAATTACCAAAATAATAGTGGGGTGATGAGACAACAAGAGAATCTACTAAAAATAGGTAATTTTCCCCATCCAATCCAGAAGAAAATTTAGAAAAAAGAACTTGGGGAAAAAACTTATTGTGATGATCCTATCAATTTGTAAACACCGTATTCAAAGAAATTTACTTTATACCTTTAGACCCAAGGAGGTGCCTGCTGGAGGACCAAAATTTGTACTTTGAGGAGAAGTAGGTGTCACATCTGCATGTCCAGCTGGATATGATAAGGATCCCGATGGTGTTTTCATCCACTGATCACAATCTTGTGTTATTCTTGATAAGGCCGTCTTCAACCGATCTATGAATTACAAACAAATGAAATGACAAAGGAGAAATGAGAACACATAAAGGAAAGAAATACTAATAGACAAATGAATTTCCATCATGCATTCACAGAAAATTAACTTACAAGTAAGAGTGTCGGTAGAACCCTTTCCACTTGAACTCGTATTTTGCTGACCAAATGTTTCAAAGATATAATGGAAAAACATCTCAAATAACTGGCATATGCCCTGCAACAATGCACTGGATCAGGAAAAATAATTTAGAGGGAAAAAGATAAAACAGTTTTCAGATTGTATTGAGCAGCTAGAGATGTAAAGGTTAGGAAAATAAAGGTTTAACCAGAAACACACCTTAAAAAACTCAACATTCACTATTTCAAGTTTCTGCATCAACCTTGCATACTTATCCATTGACCTGATGTTTAAAATTAGAAAACAGCTCAATTGCATTTATTTATAAGAATATAATCAACATTCATCTCTTAATAGAAAGATCCATTTCCTTTTTCGAACTATATAGCATCTAACCTTAGAAGACAAAGGGATGACCCAGTTTGTGCAGTAAACTCATCATTACTGCAATGAGACGAGTAACCTTTTGAAGGGCTGGGTTTTGAAATTCGACTAGGGAGTTGACTGTCCTCATCAATAAAGTCAGCAAGTAAATCCTCATTTTCCTCTTCTGCTATAGAATTGGAGCCATTGATATGATTTGCATCACCATTGAGTGGAGAGACAACATCACCGTGAAGATTACCAGCATTTCCCTCATATTCACCAGAGGCTGCTCCATTAAGTGGGGAGGAATTATGAGCTTCTTTAAGACAGCTGCTTAATTTTGGAAAAAATGGGTTTCCATTTCTAAGCCAAGGAGAAAATCCACTCTTCTTGGCACCTGAGACAACTGTGGCTGATTTGTTACTGTGAAGCACCCTAGGATTAGCAGAGTTACCATCAGATGCAGTGATTAAGGGTGCTCCATCACCTACCAGCCCAGCAAAACTAATTATTTGTATCGTCTCTGGTGGCAATCTAAGCCAGGTTTCCTTCTCCAAAACCATTTTAAGCGCCTGGAAATGAAACAAAAAGTAAACTCAGCTCTGTGTCAACTGCAATAGGATTAAGGGACAAAGGTAATAGGATTAAGCACAGGAATGAAAATAGTAACAATTCCCAAAATTGTTGGTGCCAAAAAATGAAAAGAATCTGCAACAGAAAAGATATGCCAACAGAAAAACCAGTGTCATAATATGCTATAATATGGAAGAAGATAAGCATGTAAACATTGATATTTGTCCCCAAAAACCAATGATCCATGTTTCACTTTTTATTCAAAGTTTCATGGAAATTGATGCAAATGAAATCAAAATCAACAGTTACTACAAAGAATAATGCATATAAGAAGATGCCTACAATTCTGGCATTATGATCTTTGAAATACTTATAACCATGTAGACAAGAACCTCCATGACTAGCAATAACTTATTGGTAGCCACACCCTGCCTCCAAAGAAAGTCTTAACAACAACAATAACCGTGAAGAAGAATAAGTGCAAAGTCCAACTTACAGATATGTTTTGCCGATGAAATGCAGCAAAATAATTTTCACAAACACCCTTTAATTTCTGTCTGAATTCAACTGCCTCAACTCCACAGAAGGCTTCCCCAGCAAGGATGAATGTGTTAAGATCTTCATAATTTTTCAAAAATTGATGAATGCTTGTAGAAGAAACAGCAGAAGAAGAAAGCAATACTGATACTCGGCTAGTTGTAAGTTGCCACAGATTCTTGCGCCCCCTCTGGAGGGTCTGCGACACAAAAGCTATGGCTTCTTTCCTTAATTGATACCATGGAGATCCACTGCTTGACGTCACACCATCACCATTTCTACCCTCAGAAAATTGCTCGCGATGTTCTACATTTCCAGAATCTGTCCTTTCAGAAGCATCAGCTGAGGAAGTGCCTGTTCTAGACTCCTCTACGGAAGATGAATCTGGTGTCCTATCTAAAGATTTAGAAAGAGAAAGACCCACTGAGAATAGCAAGGATTTTTAGAAACTGAAGCAATGTGCTCAACCTCTACAGCATTTACAAAAGATGTTACCTTCTGTCAATTTGTCAGTTGTTGTTGGGCGCTCTAAAAGCTGCAACAATATAAAAATATTTCAAAATGAAAGATATCAAAAGAGATAGACCCCCACAAACAGGAAAGAAACCAGTAACACAAAAAAGGCCACAGCAATCCCACAGAATCCACAAAGATTTCATGTAAATACACATACATTCACACACTAGTATACCATACAATAGATTCAACTGATGCCTCAAAAGAAAACTATATTAAAAAAAAAAAGGGAAAAGCATGTGAGTTGAAGCAGGGACTTGTGTAACTCCAATACTAACTTAGCCCTCCCATACAAATTAATAAAAGAACAGCTATATTTCTTGGTCTTTGATACTCTAGGCAAATAATGTTGACTAAATTTCTTTTCCACAATTCCCAAAGCTTGAGAAGTGGAAAAGAAAGTTCCACATAAATTTCACATGAAGGAAACATTGGAGAAAACTGGAATTATTAAGCAGCAATAATCACTAGCACCTAAAACAACAAATATTCTACATAAACAAATGAGAAGTGGTAAGGATTCAAGTTGACCTTATTCTCCAGCTGAAAGCCCATGATTTCATGATATGAACACATCAATTTAAAAAGTACAGCTAGTGTTTTTAGCAAACACTGTCTAAACTTAGATTCAGGTATCTGAAGGCACAGATCACTGTAGGTAAGTCTGGAGTCAAATCAAAATTTAAGTTAGAAAAATAGAAAAGTATCAACTGCTGGTACATGGTTGATAGAAAGAACACTTAAGTTTAGAAGGCCTACCTACTACTTTGAATATGTACATCTTGATCCTGCAAAAGTTGATCAATTATCTAAATAAGTTGTCCCATCATATGACAATGAAAAGCATAACCATCATAAGATGCAAAAGGTAAAACATAAAGAAGATCAAGGCGAAGTTCACAAGAAAACAACCTCAACTGAAGTGAGAAGCGAAGGAAGGCTCAAACAAGAAACTTATAATTAGTTCTCTCTTTCATCTATGGTTTCCTACCCATAATGGTCAACCATGTGTATTCAAGTTTCCTTCTCCCTTTTATGGACTGCTAGGATATGTATGTACTCTTTTATCAGCCACAGTCCTAAAAATTATTATCCAATTCACTAAATTTTAATTTGTATCAATATAATTAACTAGAAGAGGCACCCTGTGACCTCACAATCCTTTCCCACCAGTCAGTGCATCTGCATAAGTAAACTTTTGTTGTATGTGAAAAGTTCTCAAATCTAGAATTTGGCAGTACCTAATTATCAGCTC
This sequence comes from Heritiera littoralis, assembly GCA_031772115.1. Classification (NCBI taxonomy): domain Eukaryota; kingdom Viridiplantae; phylum Streptophyta; class Magnoliopsida; order Malvales; family Malvaceae; genus Heritiera; species Heritiera littoralis. The sequence continues at coordinate 708,964 of JAPDPK010000109.1, read as the reverse complement.
GTACGCTAAAATAATTTCTTTGAGTATGTAAATAGTATATTATGGTTAAGTTGTAAATTAAAACTGAGGTGCCCCATATGTATTTCCCAGAATCTATAGTCTGTATTGCCAAAACGTTCATATTACAGCATACCTCAAGCAAAATACTCTTCAATACAGAGTGAGTTTCTGAGATAACTTCTTGCATGAAAAAACTTTGAATCTTTTCAGCAAGACCAGAGACATCTCCTATTAAAGAATAAGCATCAACCACCTGAAGCATAGCAAACATTAACCTCAATTTTACAAAAATAATGAAAAATGATATCCATAAATATCTAACTTGCAATTGGCCAAAAACAAATTTCTAACATGCAGTGTTCCCTCAAAAGAATGAAAAAATATCGATGAAATTGAGAAGTCAAGTAGACCACAAGAATGAGAAGAATTATGCTAATCGCAAGACAGCCCACAAAGCCAGCCCAAACGAGAGAGAGAGAGAGAGAGAGAGAGAGAGAGAGAGAGAGAGAAATTTTGGAAAAGAAAAAAAAATACTAGATATGAATTTAACATATTCTAAATTGGACTAGAATTAAGCATGTGCGACAGGCAAAGAATGACTAGCACAGCCACTATAATGAGAATTATATGATATTTATTGTCAATCAAAATAATGCAAATCTCAAGCAATGAAAACTAAATAACCTTGACCAAAGTCACCAAATGGAAAAAAAAGATATCCGAGTTCCAGCAATGATTATCAAGCAGAGGATTTTCAATGCACATAAAAACTGAATAAAAGAACTTGGATTAGTCCCCATATTAAGTAACTGTAAGAACGAGAAAACCAGAAATTACTGAACCAGTGGAAAACTAAAAGGGAAGCAGGTGGAAGCAGTATCTTCTCTATTCCAGAACAATATCAAAACAAAGAAAGCTGTGAGAATGCTTGTGCTCAAAGTAATCAAGCATGGACCTAGCAGATCTCCTGATCTGCCTCCTAGCATTCTATGCATAAAGCTGAAATATAGTCATACAGTGAAAGGTGCAAACAATGACACATCATCCATTTGATCAAACATATCGACCACAAATTGTACCTGTCAGGAGACAGCCACCACATGTTTGAAGACACTTGAGAATAATATAAATGATTTGACCAAATTAACTTTATGATAAAACTGATGCATAAATCATCTAGAAAGTTGAAATCAACAACTCCATGCATTCACGATGAAACAAAAGCAAGGTTATGGTCCAAATCAAGGAAAAGAATAAAAAACTGACTGTTAAATAGCCTTCTTCTTTAAACTCCTGACACACTCCTAACAAAAGCGAATCCAGCTTTTGAAGAGTTCTTCCTAGCCAAACCTGCATAAATATAATAGTGAAAAGAAAGCTTACTTCCCATTTTAATTAAAAAAAATGGTTCCAGAGCAAAAAGATGCAGCATCATACTTCACATATAGCTTTCATAAACTCTTTATAGAATTAAAAACAGAAACCAATATAGGGAGACAGAAAGAAAGAAAACCTTTTGATACAAATTACATAAGAACTACATAATAGAAACTTCATGCTTACCTCAACATCGCGGCCCATCTCTTGTATTGCTGAGAGCTCTGAGAAACTATCAAGCAGTTGTAAATACTCAGATAGTACTTGAAATGCCTGTGCAATAACTTACATTAAGTTTACTCTTTAGAAAGCTAGAAAATGATCACGATAAAGTAAATTGACAGGAAAAAAGAAACTCAAGAATCATAGGTAATATAACTTATGTTACTGGAAAATCTCACCTTGCAGTAATTACCTTCCTCCACTAGAGATTCGAGAGCTACTTGCATGTCCCGTGCATGAACAAGCTCAGCCAGTACTGGAAGCAAGTCCTGTAATGAGAAACATGAATAATATGAAAACATTATACTTTTCTCCTGGAAAGCTAAAAGGAAGAAAAATATAGTCACAGTCAAATATAGGAATTGCCGAGTGTGTCCAAGTGTTTATAAGAGAGATTTACCATAAGAGCTTGCTTCTTCTTAGAATCAGTATTCACAACAAGGTCCCTTGAAACCTCATTCATCGATGAGGTTAAATGTCTTCTTCCATTCTGCAAACACCATAGCACAAACTCTAATAAGATACAGTTTCAGTAGCAGCATAACTACTGTGCAGGTAATATCTATTCTAGTTAACAGAATGACAAGGTACTGGGGAAAATAAAAAAAGCAATGTGCTGACATTTTCTGCAGATGAGGTCCTTTAACAATCAGACATGAAACTATGTTACAACCAAATGCTTACCTTGCAGATAACATTTGCAACCTTCAAGTCTTTCTCCAATTCCCTGACCAAATTCATACCCTTCACTGGCCAAAAGCAAGTATCAAAACCTCACTTAAAGAACAACGGTGAATTATGATCTTCTCATAAACCATCATCACAGTGCACAACAACTAAACTTAAAGTTAGAATCAGAAAAGCTTAAATACTTACATGCCTCGCCCAAGGAAATAATTAAAATAAAAAATTGACACCTTAATTAAAGAAAGAAACTGGATGACGACCAGATCTTAACAATTCTGTATCACCCCACAGAAATGTATAGAACTTTGATACAAGAATCAATAAAACCAAAACTATAACACATCATGCCAAGTTAATCAACTTACAAGTAATCAAGCTAATATTTCCATCTTTAATAAATATTTAATGTCATGGGACCAACTTTGGTAAATATGTATACACACATAAAATCTCAATGCCTAGGGAGGATATAAAGAATTCCGAGATTGGTAGTCTAGAGACTACACATCATATGATAAAACTTCCTTGAAAGATGCAAAAGCAACATGCTTTGCATTTTAATCATCAATAGATTGATCTCTGATTTGTATATCAATACAATAGAATCAGTTGAACTGTAAACAAAAGTCACATACTTGGAATTGCAGCATAAACGTGAGAAATCTCTTTAGACTTACCCATTACTTCATGATGCTCCATGACATGGCGGGATAAATGTTCTGCTACTCTATCCAGTTGTGCCAATCTAAGAGTGGCCTACAAAAGAGATGAAGAAGCATGGTTAAATAGACCATCTTAAAGAAAATCCAGGCAAGAAGCTGTCTGATGGCAATCCCTTAGGGACTCCCAGAAAACAGCACCACTCACAAAACAATGGAACAGAACACATAACCTCCCTCTCCAACTTTTTTGCCAAATCCTCATTTAAGAAATAATTACGTAATGCCTAAAATAGGTGAAGTTAATCACCCAAATTTAACATATGATTTAGGATTTTATAGATTTTCTGACAAAAAAAAAATTATCAAATGGCTTGACATCCACAAAAATAAGCGATAGAAGCATAAATGTCATCAAAGCCATTAAGACCACTATACCTACCCATTTTTAAGAACAAAAGACAGGTTATGACTCACAAAGGGTTAACTATTCATGAACAGAGTAAGACAACCAATACTATATGCGTTACTTTTTTTTTTTTAGTAGTACATTTTCATTAAAAGTTACAATCACAATCAGCATATTACATTCCATGAACAGGTAACTATGAAAATCACATTACTCAAACTAGGTAAACTAGTAAATAACTATAACAAACTAAACAAACTAGTAAATAACTAGACTAATTCAAGTTCACACTTGGTGAGACTTGAACTTGAGACCTCAAAGTCTCAGGGCCTCCTCCTTGCCACTAAGCTAAGGCCTCATTGGCCTATATGCATTACTTTAATATGAAGTTAATAAGTAACAAAAAAAATGTTAAAAAATTTTCTCAGAATCAAAATAAAATGAAAACTTGTGTGATCTAAACATTATAGTGAACGGTAGTTAGGCAATACTGATGAGATCCAAATCAACAAGAAAGGAAAATACAAAGCATATAATTCTAAAATTCACACAACATAAATAATTGAGGTGCACCGTTGGAAGAAGACAAGCAACAAAATTGACTCATTCTTTTCGTATTTTTAACAGTCTAATCAGTGAATTCAGACCATACTAGTAGAGTAGGAAATAGTTACTTCAAAAAGAAAAAAGAAAAAACTAAATCAAAATAATACCTGTTTCTCAAAATATTCTAATTCATTTTCTCCAGAAGGAATATGCTCCAGAACATGTTTTATTGGATCAAACTCCTGCCATAGATGGACTTCTTTAATACATTTAATACAATAAAACCAAATTCAGCATCACAAATAAATTGAGGAAGCAGATGGAAGAAACATAAACAAGATTATCATGCTTCGGTGGAATACAAAGAAAAAAATAGAAACTAGTATTTCAAATTTTTGTTTCCTTTTGGAACTGCTCATTTATGCTTCCAATGAACTAAAGTTGCAATGCTTCTTCCCATACCCTGCCCCCTTCCCTTCTTTTTTTCCTTGTCTTTTCAAAAAATCCCTATTGAACAAGAAATAATACACAGTCCATATCATAAAAGTTATTTCTCATTTCCTTGCAGCTTATATATTCACAGCATATAATTTAGCGTATGACTACCATGGATGGAAAGAAAGAGCAATAAAAAATAACAAAAAGGATAAAGGTTAAAACAACAAAACTAGCAACTATAATAACTCCTCAAATTCAGCTTAGTTATAGAAAACTTAAAGAAGCTGAAATAATAAATATAAATTCACTGATTTTGCATTGCACTGTCAACAATGATTATCAAATTAAAATTTATGTCTATGCGACTATGCATAAATATCCAAACAACACCTCTTCATAGAAGTCTTCCTCTAGCTCCTCCACTACTTGACTCTGAGGCTTGTATCCATATATTGACCTCAGTTCTTCAGAACTTGATGGAAGGCTGTATCTCTGATGAGGTGGCAATGCAGCAAGAGCACGAGCAACAGCAGCTGCTGCTGCAGCTCTAGCTGGAACCTGCGTAAGATAATAAAGGACATATGAATCAAAATTTTTCGCAATTCATGAATGATTTGAGTTTAACGTATTCAAAAGAAAATCATCCATGAGCATGGTATACAGAAGAAGTGAGCTGTAATTTTTGAAAAGTAGTATCAACTAACATAATACGAGCATGACCAACATATAAACCACAAAACCCAGCAAACTTTTAGCTCAGGAAACATAAAAATTTTACCCAGTTCCATTCACTGCTTTGTTTTCCTTGGAGACTGTTTGATAAATACTTTTGCTACTTACTTGTTGCCTCCCAAAATGAAAAGCAAAATGCGCAGCGAGATCTAAAAAGCAAATATTATTTTTGAAGAATTAAAAATTAAAAAAAGTCTTTTGTTCCAGAACTTAAAACACATAATTTTACTTCTATAGATGTTTCATTTTAGTCATATGTTAAATTTTCATCAGTTATTGGTTTTGCTTCTAGCATTTGCGTTTACTTTATAGCAGATTTTAAAGGAAGCAAAAAACAAAGTAGCAAAATTAACAAACAAACAAAGCCTTAGTCATTTAGAATGCAGCACTTGTAGAAAGTCCACCGACTAAACTAATTCCACTTGAAACTAAATCTAATTAAACTTAACTTCATTAAGTAAGAGTAAATTATCACCACTATCAAATTTCAGAATACTGATAAAGCGGATTAAACCTCAATAAAGACGCGATAATCACAATATTCAAAGATTAAGTAAGCCTTGAGCTGCATTACTTACCTCGGGCCGATCAGAAGAAGAAACAGAAGGCAAGAGACCAAGCGATCGGGCAGACCGTACGGAGCTGAGGAGTTTTTCCCCAACCTTGGACAAATCCATTCCACCCCCTTGGAATAACAAAAAAGGGACCAAGAAGAAAAACCTAGAGCTCTCAAATCCACCGTCGCTTAAATCGCCATCGTCACCGCCAACGCCGCCTTTCAACAAAAACGGATTCCCGAAAACGCTACCGAACGGGAACAGATTCGGCTGCTGCATTTCATTTCAACTCCAGATCAAAAACAAACATCCCCGTCATAAAACGCCCTCTTTTTGTTCTTCCTTTCTAGAGATCTGCCTTTTTCTTTTTCAGGATCGGATGGGAATTGAATATGTTTTTAGAGACTGAAGTTAGATTAGATCAGAGTTTTTTTTCCCCTTCGTTAGGGACTGTTTGGTTGAAATTTCGTCGGTGAAAAACAGTGAGCAGTAAATTCTTGGTCTTTTTGTAGACTTCAAGCTCCTAATCTAGCAAGTGAAGGACCGGACACAGCTATTGGAGCGTTAGGCAATGAGCCAAACAGAAGCGCGAGAGGTTTGACGTCGAGGGCGAGCGTCCTTATTTGTCTTGCGGCATGTTTGGTTCTACTTTTTCGAGTGAAGTTACAAATTGCAAACAAAATGATCACATCCAATTTATATTTCTTTTGCAGTTTTTTGCACTCTTTTACTTTTACGTCCCATTAATTATGTGTTCCGTTTTCCTTTCCTTTATCTGTATTTTAAAACAATGATTCATTTTAAATATTATACATTAAACTTTTTTACCTAAATTTTTCAATATTTAAGTAAAAATATGAAAGATTTTTTGTATTAAACATTATTTGAGACTTGCATATTAAATGTAATCAAATTTATTATACATATAATATAATGTTTTACGTCATCAATCTTTAAACATAATCTTTAAATAATTATGTCTCTTGAATTGATTGTTATATTGTCATCTAAAAATATAAAAAGTAATGTCAAAAAAAAAAAACAAACTAGTTTACATGTTTTTTAGAATATTTTGATCGCTTTTATCATGAAAAATTTTATTCACAACTAAAATTTTACTCCTCACAATTGATTTTTTTTTTTATAGAATGACTTTGGAAATAATATTTTTGCATTAACTGATACTTCTCCAGGTATGCGAGGCTGATGATCTAGTTCTAGATTGTAGGAAAGAGTCTTCACTTAAATATTTAGCTTTGAGGATCCTTGCCCAAAGCAAAGTCCACTATCCCCAACTTCAAACTTCCATCCTAGCTTAGTCAATAGTGTAGTGTTCATCCTAGCTTAGTCAATGGTATAGTGTTCATACCCCTATTTAAATTGTCATTTTCTTTGGTCACAATAGTCGAAAGCCGAGTTATCTGCATGGTATTAAGAAGCTATGATGTGCAAGATCGATTGGATCAAGGTGACTCTACTTGCAAGAGAAAGTTGCTTAGATTTTCAAGTTATCAATTGGATCCTTAATTTTTTTATTTTAATAGAAAAATACCTTTAAATAAAATGACTTAATTATCCTCAACTCAATTTTCTTTTTTTTTTTTTTTATTTCGGTTTATTTTCATATTATTTCTTTTCTCTTATTTTTTCTTCTTCAAAATTTCGGTAATCAAAGTTTTAATTCAATACAAACCAAATAATTAACTCTTTTTTCTTTTAAATATTTTATTAATTTAAATATCAAGACGTAATTTAATATTTTATTTTCAATATTATTGATTTCTTTAACAAATATTCATCATTCTGATCAAGCGACTTATACCCAAATTAAACTTCGTCAGCACAAAACTCCAACAAAATTCTAAATTGTCTTATGTTAGAAAATAAGAATGATAGTCCATTACATCCTAACAATCACCAAATCACAAAACAGGCTTGTGGTGAGGAGCCTCATATCACATGTCATCCAATCAAAATCAAAATCTAATTGGAATTTGAGAATTCAACCTCCCATCACTAAACTTGATCATGAGTCAGGTCGGACCGGGTTTAAATCGGGCTCATGAATTATAATAATAATTTATGTATATTCCCAAACCCAACCCCTGCTCGAAAATTAAGACCTGACTTTTAGTTCAAACCGTTTTTCATTTTAATAATATTATTCAAGCACAGCTCAAATAATATTTTATTTATTTTTTGTATTTTAATTTTTTTATTTATTGGTTTTTATTCTTTTGTTCCTTTTAAAATTTAATTTATTTTGTTAGAATATGTACATAAATTTCCAGATTAAATATTTATAATCATGTTTATTAATCAATAATGTTTTATATACATATAAATATATTATACTTAATAAATATATTTTAAACAAATCTTAATTAATATTAACATTCGGGTTAGGCTGGGCTGGGTCGGGCCTGGGTTTTGGAAGGTCAAGCTCAGGCCTAACTCAATTGTTAAACGGGCCTAAGAATTTTGTCAAAACTCGATAATTGCATCAGATATTTTTGTTCAAATTCGATCAAATATTAGACAAAGCTTTGGACTTAGGTGGATAGTCAGGCCCTTGAGCAAATCAACCAAATTTCCCCACTATACTGGAGAATTTCTATAGTAAGGTCACAAATTTTGACCTTATTATAAGGTAAATGAAAAAAATATATAATTAAACGTAAATTTAAAGTCATTAGGCATAAAAAATGTTAGATGTATCGTAAAATTGTGATTATCAATATAAATATTAGTGTCAATAGATTTAAACATATGATAATTTTGCTGTAATGTATGTTTATGTTAATTATTATGTGTTTACATACTTCAACATATTTTACACCTAATAACTTTAGATTTATGCTAAATCATGTGTTGTTTACATTAATTTTAAGTTAATTATTAAGTATTTACGATACGTCTAATATTTTTTATGCATAGTGACTTTAAATTTATAATTAATCATATGTTTTTTACGTTGACCTTATAATAATGTCAAAATTTATTACCTTACTATAGAATTTCTCCACTATACTGCCAAAATCAAACCAGCAACGAAGGAAGGAAATTTGAAAACTAAAAGCTTTCATGATCCAAAAATTGAAATTACGAGGCTTAATGATCCAATCCTGACCATCTACTTGATTTGAAGGTTATTTATTATAATTTGGTACTTGTTCTTTTTTGATGATTGAAAGTGAGAATAGGATGGTTTAAATTCAAACTTAAATTTTATAATATGTTATAATTATTTTTTAATCATTCAATCAAAAAATTATTGACATTATTTGGTATAGTTTCTAATGTTACTGTATGTCACACTTTTGCATAAATTATAAGTTTTATGGCCATACTACATAAAGTTATGATTTAATTACTACTAATTTATTCATTTATGACACATACCTCTTGGTCATGAGATTATTCAATATTTTCAACCTTTTTTTAATTTATTTCTTATTTTACATTTAAATAAATATTCAAATTGTTTTTCATAGAAAATACATTGATAATTGAATTAAATATTCAAATGCGATCAATTTAATTAACATTTTAAAAAAAATTAATAGATATAGTCGAAAGTGGTTACATTACACTTTACAGCGAAGCAAAATTTGTTGAAAATTTTCAAATAGAAATGTTTGAAATCAAAGTAAAATTAAATCACACCAAAGAAGAGGTAATACTTAACATTGTTTGACCTAAATGTTTGCATTTTTGAATGAAAGAAAAAAAATTCACTATAAACGTTTCAGATCCTAGATTACAACATTTTTTTTTTGTGTTTTAGCTAGAAAAGCGTTCTTCTCAATGCTCAATCCGTGAAGGGAAAGATTATTGAAGTCAAGTGTATATTTATAAATTAAAAAAAAAAACCTTACCTTTTGAATAAACTTTTAAAAAATCTAATAACACCCAACAAATTTATCTTAGAACCTTATATTTTTACTTTTTCACATTCAATAAATTATTTATTAGTAAATATTTTGAACGTGAGAAAATATTAATGTAATGAACGAAAAAAATTCATTAAAATTGTATTATTGTGAATCTCATAATTGCAACCGTCGGAAGATTGTACAAAATTATGCATTTATATAAACATTAATTTATTAAACATATAAAATTCTTTCCCTTTCCATGCGATTAGTTGTTGCTAAGCCCATAAGCACGATGGGCCCAAAGGACATTAAGCTGAGTGTTAGGTCAATGTTCGTCCAAGGTTCACCCTTGTTTTTTTGTTGACCGATGTCCAAGGTTCACTTAGGCCCATAAGCATAATGGATCCAAAGCATATCAAGCTAGGTATGATATTTATGCTCGTCTAAGGTGTGAGTGAAATGAATTCAATTTTCTTTAAGTAAAGTTTTTATGAATTCAATGTTCGTCCAAGGTTCACCCTTTTTTTTTGTTGACCAATGTCCAATTCACTTAGGCCCATAAGCACAATGGATCCAAAGTATATGTGTGATATTTATGCTCGTCTAAGGTGTGATATTACACTAATATCTATTCGATTGAGTGAAATGAATTCAATATTCTTTAAGTAAGGTTTTTAGTTTAAGCATTATGAATGGAGAAAATAATATTAGAAGAGCTCCTCTCGTATAAGGTCCGATAATAACTCGATTTCGGATTATTTTGAACCAAAAGTGACTTCCGGATACTAAAAAATCTTAGATCAAGAAAAAAAAAGTGTGATATTGTAATCGCTCGTGACAAGTCTTCATTATTTTGTCATTCGACTGTCACAATGACCAATCTGATGGCTAAAGTTGCACGCTTAATAGGTTAACGTAATTGAATATAGAGATACAAACAAGTATAAAGATATAAGAACCTTGAGGTCCCATATGACCAAACTCTTTCACGCCTTTCACTCATTGAATTCTGATTTTTTTTTCTAATCTTAAGCTCTTTTTTTTTTAATTTTCTTTCATTATTTTTGGATAAATGTTGATTTGAGCGTCAAATCGCTTATCAAATTTCAACTTTGACCCCTGTTGACCTTGATTCTCTCTCGTAGGTCGTGAAATCATCTTCCGCCAACTTAGGACTAATACTCTAATAATAATGACCAAGACTTAAAATGATCTCTATTGTTGTTATAAAAAAAAAAGTAATTTGATTTGGCTATCAATTTTTTTTTTCGAGATAAAACTGTTTCTTCCTCATCTTTTAAATTTCATTCAGTTTATTAAATAATATTTAAATTATGTAACGAGAAACAATATTTTTTATTTTTCAAATAATGAGAATGAAAATTAGTTTTATATTATGTAGTATTAAATAATGAATTTATATATAATACATTAACAGTATGTAAAAGTTATTAATCACATAATATCACTTCATTAATAAATAAAAATTAAAAATACACGAACTCTTAAATATAAATATTAATGAAATTTTTAAATTTAATTTTAAAAATTTATGCACTTTTAAATTTTAGTCATTTATAAGATAATATTATATAATAGACTATATAAAAATTATAAATTATCAATATATTATATATAAATCTTTAAATAATATTTTAAATCAATATCAACATGACAGGCTCCTTGTAGGTAGAAAATACCAAACAGAAGAGAACAAAAAAGATAAACCCGAAAAAAAAAATAAAGTGAAAGAAGAAAACACAGTAACATGAGTCTACAGGTGGCAGTGTGGCACCCATCATTCCCCACCATTCTTTTGTCGCCTAGCTAATTAATAATTCAAATCAACCGTTTATCAACTAAACCAAAACCAAACCCGAAACACAAACCCGACTCAGATCTTCCCCTCCTTTTCCTTTCCCCTTCTCAATTCCAGGAATCCTGCAAATGTCTCCGTTTCCATCAGAAAACGGCGTTGAAGGAGACGACGAGAGAGAAGAAGAGGAAGACGAAGAAGTGGAAGATGAAGAAGAAGAAGAAGAAGACGAGGAGGAAGAAGAAGAGCCGAGGCTTAAGTATCAAAGAATGGGAGGAAGCATCCCTTCCTTGCTTTCTGGCGAGGCGGCGTCGTGTATCGCCATCGCCGAACGCATGATCGCACTCGGAACGTATGATGGAACCATTCATATCCTCGATTTTCTGGGAAATCAGGTAATTTTCATTTATTCTAGCACTTTAGATCTTATGTGTCGTTTCAAATATGAATTTCTCATTTTATTTTGTTATTTTACATTCCGGTAAATTTGCTTGGAATCAAGATTTTAATAATTTTTTTCGATAAAAGTAAATGTTAATAAGTAAGTTAGTTAGTTAAGTTAATTTTTTAGTTGCATTCAGTTATTGATTAGTTTTCGAAAGGCGAAAGTGTTTTTTTGTTATGCTTTAAAATTTGTGTTTGGTTGTTTGTAGGTTAAGGCATTTGCTTCTCATTCAGCTGCAGTGAATGACCTTAGTTTTGATATAGATGGTGAATACGTTGGAAGCTGTTCTGATGATGGTTCTGTTGTAATAAATAGTCTTTTCACTGACGAGAAATTGAAATTCGAGTATCACCGTCCTATGAAAGCAGTTGCCCTTGATCCTGATTATGCAAGAAAAACATCTAGGAGATTTGTTGCTGGTGGTTTAGCAGGTCACTTATATTTAAATACCAAAAAGTGGCTTGGCTACAAGGATCAGGTTTGTGGTGCTTAACCGATCTTGATGTTTTTGAAAATGGAGATTTTTATAAGTTGTGTATTTTAATTGGTTTGTAGGTTTTGCACTCGGGTGAAGGTCCAGTCCATGCTGTGAAATGGAGAACAAGTCTTATTGCTTGGGCTAATGATGCGGGTGTCAAAGTTTATGATGCTGCAAATGATCAGCGAATTACATTTATAGAAAGACCAAGGGGCAGTCCTCATCCTGAAATTTTGCTCCCTCATTTGGTTTGGCAGGTTAGTCAAAGATTAAAATGGGAAATGTTGGAAGTTTTTCAGACTATTGATCGTTGTCTAAACCACCACAACACTATTTGTTATTATTCTTTGTTCTTTTTTTTTTAACTTTTTACTTCCGTAATTCTTCATGAAGCATCATGTTGCTTCTTATTGTTTTTTACCATTGCGTGTTGTTTGAACTTCGCATTCAGGATGATACTTTATTGGTGATTGGCTGGGGAACAGCTGTCAAGATTGCAGCAATAAGAACAAATCTTAATAAAGGAGCCAATGGAACGTATAGGCATGTTACAATGTCTAACATGAACCAAGTTGATATTGTTGCATCTTTTCAGACTAGCTATTATATATCAGGAATTGCTCCTTTTGGTGATGCTTTGGTTGTTTTAGCATACATCCCTGGTGAAGAAGACGGAGACAAGGAATTTAGTAGCACAATACCGTCACGACAGGTATATGTCCTTTACATTTTTGTACGTCAAGTTCCTCATCATAGCCTTCACCTTCCTATTTTGAGGTTATATTGTGCTATCTTTTGTGCATTACCCATTACATATCTTACAAATATGCCAATTCTGTGGGAGGAGTGTAGTATCAAATGAATTAGCTAGTATTATTTTCTCAGTAACGCAGGACATCTTGCTTGCAATTTCCTTTCTGTGATTGTTATGACCCTTATTGCCATGCATAAATCTACTAAAGCAGGGGAATGCACAAAGGCCAGAGGTACGTATAGTAACTTGGAACAATGATGAATTGGCAACAGATGCCCTACCAGTACATGGCTTTGAGCACTACAAAGCAAAGGATTATTCATTGGCTCATGCTCCCTTCTCAGGTTGATATCTCTGTTTTTGAAGTTTATGGGCCATTTGACAGAATTTACAGTCAATAGTTATAATGCTTTTCCTATATGAATGTAGGAAGCAGTTATGCTGGTGGACAGTGGGCTGCTGGTGATGAACCTATATACTATATTGTATCACCAAAAGATGTTGTCATAGCAAAACCCAGGTTACTATTGATTCTTTGTAATCTTGTGGCTTTTGAAAGATTATTATTGCTTTTTATTAAAAAGATAAAAAAAAAGGATCATGGTTGCTGTAGTAATATGGGTTAATAGCTAATTACATTTGTCATGAAATGTATTAGCGTCAACTTTTTGTTGGTTGCTTATTTGTCCTGAATGAATTTTGAGTTCATGAATAACTTGTCTTCTCTTAGGTTTTTTTTTTTTTTTGCATTATAATTTCAACACCACCTTATTTACTCAAATAATCTGTCTTGGGTGTGTAAATACATCTATTCATCTATCCTTGCCCTTTAAGCAGATAGTAAGCGTACAAGCTTCCATTAGACGGGGTTAGAATGATCTAAGACAATATATAGTACTTTTATAGAATGTCAACTTGACAAAAGGGTTACAATAGTCAAATAGATACTGTAATTTTTCTTAGGAAGGACAATTATGAGGTTCATTCTCGTAGGAAATGGCAAAGTTTTATGATAGTCAAATAAATATCTTCGGATGAATACTTTTGTGGTGCATTCTATCTGAATGTCAGTGTCAAGATTCCCCTAATATCAATATGGGCTTCGATCTTTTATAGTGATACTTTTGACTTTATATATTTTGTGTTAGAATTATGTACAATATTTTCTATAGTACTTACGGGAATAATTTTGCAAATTCAGCTAGACTTTAAATCTATAAACTTTTGACTCTCAGGGATGCGGAGGATCACATTGCATGGCTTCTTCAGCATGGTTGGCATGAAAAAGCTTTAGCAGCAGTTGAAGCTGGTCAGGGACGGAGTGAACTCCTTGATGAGGTAATTTTGGTTCTTTTCCTTTGTATATAGTATTTGTAATGACTTGATATGGGTTACCATGTGAAGCTTCTGTTTTAGGTATTCTTAATTAAAATCTAATCATTGCATTAATATAAAGGACCGGCTGCATGTGATTGTATTTTAATTTTGATGAATTGTTAAATAATTCATGTTTTTGCCAATAGCGTTTTTGTCCTAAAGAGTTTCCATCCTGTCATCCATGTTAATTACTAAAATTAGTTTGTTGCTTTCTTCATTTCTTATTTACTTTATGTGTAGGTGGGATCTAGATATCTTGATCACTTGATTGTGGAAAGGAAATATGCTGAGGCTGCATCCTTGTGTCCCAAATTGTTGCGAGGATCTGCTACAGCTTGGGAGAGGTACCAAAGATCATTTTGTGCAACTCTTTCTCTTCATTTCTTGCTAATCACTTGCAGTCAACTGCTTTTGACAGATGGGTATTCCATTTCGCTCATCTCCGTCAGCTTCCTGTATTGGTTCCATATATACCAACGGAAAACCCAAGGCTGCGTGATACTGCTTATGAGGTTTGTTAGGATGGCAACTGTGTGCAAATATTTATGTAGTAGTTTTTCATATATGTCAACTTGGAATAAAAACCACCTGTTTGCCATGCTACAGGTAGCTCTTGTGGCCCTGGCAACAAATCCATCCTTTCACAAGGATCTCTTTTTAACTGTTAAATCTTGGCCACCGGTCATTTATTCTGCATTGCCTGTTATTTCTGCCATAGAGCCTCAGTTAAATACTTCATCAATGACTGATGCCCTTAAAGAGGTCTGTAAGGCAGTCGGTAAATATACGATGTAATTTGAATTTTGAGTCTGTTGATGGTACATATATTGAATGATCCTATCTTTTTCCTAATAGGCACTTGCAGAATTATATGTTATTGATGGGCAGTATGAGAAAGCTTTTTCACTTTATGCTGATGTAAGTGTTTTGATGTGAACTTGTCCTATGTTATCTTGAAAATTTGTATCTAATGTAAATTGCTTCTGGAAACTAGGTTTCCATCCATTCTCTAGTTGGATAGCTTGTATCTTATTATGTTTACTTCTCTGAGTTTTTCAGCTCATGAAGCCTGGTATATTTGACTTCATTGAAAGGCACAACTTACATGATTCCATTCGTGAGAAGGTATGGTTATGGAAGAACAGGTGAAACATTTGAGCTACTTTGTTTTCTCATGAATAATTTAATTTTGTTTAGAATAAATCAAAACCTGTTTTATTTGAGGCCAACTTTTGAAATTCTGAAACAGATGCATCATAAAATTTCACTGCTTTGGTTGACACTTGAGACTTTGATTTGCATATATTTTATGTCCATGCTAAATATTATATGCTCTTGTCACCATGTTGTATAAAAAAAAAGTGTCTTTCCATTTTCCTTTTAGTTGACATTCTAGATGTTGTCATTACTTATTTTCTTATTCAATTATAGAATTTCTTGACTCATTTCTCTTACATGCGCTGGCAGGTTGTCCAGTTGATGATGCTAGATTGTAAGCATGCTGTTTCTTTATTGATCCAAAATAGGGACTTGATTACACCATCCGAAGTTGTTTCACAACTTCTGAGTGCTGGAAATAAGTGTGATTCGAGATATTTCTTGCATTTGTATCTGCATTCATTTTTTGAAGTCAACCCACATGCTGGCAAGGAGTTTCATGATATGCAGGTATGGATAAGACAACTACTTTGGCGTTTTAATAGCTTGTATGTGATGTGAATACTGTGGGCTTCACATACTTTGAAAGTTCTCAATCATTCTGATACTTGTTGTAGCTTTCTAGCTTCACAGATTAGTTGTTGGGCAGGTGAAATGTATTTCACCTTGTCTTTGTGCAGTCAATGGTGAAGAAGAAAAATTACAGTAGGATCCAAATTAGTCCTGAATAGTTTTGACAACATAAGGCCTGCCAGGACAGCTGAACTTTAAAAAGTTTATATGGGTTTCAGTTGGCTGCTAGTCACAGCCAAAGTGGTTTAAACAGTTATCACCAGAGGTCAATTCAGGGCTGTAACCTTGACCACAAATCAAACAAGGTTATAGATTTGTTGGTCTGACTATCAGGCAAACCTCTTCTATGTGTTAAAAACAATCCAAATAAAGAAACAAAAAAAAAAAAAGAAGAGAAAAGAGTTCCTATGATCGGATACGAAGCTGTTTCTTGCTCTTTTGAGGCTGTATTTTGATGCCTCATTTAAGATTTTATTGCCTGTAAACATACTCTTATCTAGCATTCAATACTATGGCTGTTTACTTAATGTGTACATTCACATATGCAAGGTGCTTGCTCTTTTGTTGAGTGCATTTTCTAACGATTTATTGTCCTTTGTTCTGCTGTTTAGGTAGAGCTTTATGCTGAATATGATCGAAAGATGCTACTTCCTTTTCTTCGCAGTAGCCAACATTACACACTGGAGAAGGTTTGTACAGTCTAAATTTTAGGTTATAATGATGGCATCATAATTTTTCGTAAGTGACACTGCTGAAATTCAACCTCAGGCATACGAGATTTGTGTCAGAAGAGATCTTTTAAGGGAGCAAGTATTCATCCTTGGAAGAATGGGAAATTCAAAACAAGCTCTTGCTGTGATCATAAATGAATTAGGAGATATAGAAGAGGTACTTTACTCCATTTTCAGTGTTCTGTCCTTCTGGTTTTAGCTGTTGCTCCTGGGTTTCTATTTATGTTTTTGGTAATTTTAAGGATTGGTTTTAACAAGAAAAGTCTTGTCATTTTCTCCAGGCTGTAGAATTTGTGACCATGCAGCACGATGATGATCTTTGGGAAGAATTGATTCAGCAGTGCCTCCACAAACCTGAAATGGTAATGACATAAAATGCAGACTGGAAGTATGCATGTACTTGACTGATGATTTGTTTTCCAATTTCTTTACCATTCTCTCACTATTTGGCAGGTGGGTGTCTTATTGGAACACACTGTTGGCAATCTTGATCCTCTCTATATTGTAAATATGGTACCCAATGGCCTGGAGATACCTCGGTGAGTATTCTCTATTTCTCAAGGAAAATTTGCAAATTGCAGTTGAGCCAGATTTTTTATTTCCTAGTGATTTGACTCTATAATATGATGGAGGTTTCATAATAAAAAATGGAAAAAGGAAAACCTTAGAAGGTTTTCTGTCAATGTCATGGTTGTAACTCATAACTGAAAAAAGCTCAAATTTAGTTTGAGCTGTTGATTTAATAAACTGACTTTATTGTTGCTTAAGCAATAGCTGCCAATTCTCAGAAGAAAAGTCTGAGGTTTTGTTTACTGTCTTTATATATCGTCACTTCTTATTAACTTCTTCGAGTTGCAATATGACAACTGTACAACTGTAATCATTTGCCGTATCTTGAAGTGGGCTGTTTTTTTGAGTTGGTCCTTCATATTCATCCTCCCATATTGAGGCATCCATGTTCTATGTTTGCAATGCCAACTATCTATCATGTAGTAATATTTCTCTAAAATGACTTTTAATGCCTCCAAATGACTGTGATTGTTTTCTCATCAAATTTTGTGTTGCTGAAGTGTTTCTTTATGCAAACTTAAATGAAACTGAGAAAATGAAGTCATTGAATTGCTGCAATACATGCTACCCTTATCTTTGAAGACACATGCCTTAAATCATGCCCCCAAGCATTCCTCAAAGAGCATCCAATTGATGCATAAAGCATAGAACTTTAAATTGCCGGGATCTAAAAACAATCGCATTATTTACTTACAGAATGCAATCAATTCAGTATAATTTGACGTGATCTTCTATGTTATTTTCAGGCTTAGGGATCGTCTAGTCAAGATTATAACTGATTACAGAACTGAAACCTCTCTTAGACATGGGTGCAATGATATTCTCAAGGTACTCTCACGCTTAACATGTGTTTTAGTACTTGAAATTCCAATATGAGAAAGTTGACATTGGTGTTAATGTGAAATATGCAGGCTGATTGTGTTAACCTGTTGGTTAAATACTACAATGAAGCAAAACGTGCAGTTTGCTTGAGCAATGAAGAAGATGATGCTCGATCCAAGAGGGATGCAAGTAGAGCTTCCCTAGCAATCGAGAAAACACTTAGCATGAGAAACATGGAGGTTAAGTCTAAAACCAGAGGGGGAGGAAGATGTTGCATGTGTTTTGATCCTTTCTCAATACAAAATGTGTCAATCGTCGTGTTCTTTTGCTGCCATGCTTATCACACGACTTGCTTGATGGACTCCACCTATACCAATAGCAGCAGCAAAAAAGGAACTGGAGCGACTTCTCAGGAGGAGCTATACAGCTATGATGATGGTGAGGATGACGAGGATGACGACAATGATAGCCAGGCTGGTGGTCCTCGGATGCGATGCATTCTATGTACTACGGCGGCGAGTTAAGCCTGCGATGGATGATGGATGCTAGCTATGCGAGTGCATGTGTGGCGTGTGGGTGTGCGTGCTTTTCGCTCGCACAGTTTTTTTGGGGTTGTCCTTTAGGTGCAGTACTTCGTGCTCGTCGTGCAAGTGAAATTCATGATTCTTTCTTTCTCTTACCCTCTTCGTGTTATTCTCTCGAATTGCTGTCGTGCTTCAATAGTGGCAACTACTGTATTATAATCCCATGTAATTATTGGAAAGTGTACTTAATCCTTTTTGGCGGTTGGTTTATGTAGTATACCTTGTACTCATAAAGAGAAAGTTTTCAATGAAATACTCGCTATGATTTGCTGCAAGAGCTGAAGCAGTATCACATTCTTTTTGCCGTACATGTGATTAGAAATAGGCTACTAATATCGAACAATGCGTGATCTGCTTGTATCCATACAATCTTGCTTTAGCAAATCCAGCAAACCATCTGGAAGGTGCCTCAAATTCTTCTTACAAAAGTAACTGGGACTTGGCTTCTCTCTCAATGGAATGCGAACCAGAATAAGCAATCAACAAAGTTAGCAATTTAACAGAAAAGTAGATTTGCAATTTGCAAGTTTTGAGACCTTAATTTTATTATTTGGCTTGGGCTTGTATAAATTAAATAGGTTTTATTAGAAAGAATAAAAGTAAATGTTAAAAGTTGAATTTTAAATTTGCTGAAATTTTAAATGATAGAATCATTTTCATTTTGATTAACTCCTCTAATTCTTTACCTTTTCGGTATAGGATTTTTTTTTTTGTGTTCAGGTATTTTAGAATAAGTAAGAGTGAGCGCGAAATTATTTAAACTCGAAATTAAACCTTCTAACATGCCTCATTTCTTTGTTAATAGGTTGGTTAAAGGTTATTACCTGTTGGCAATGTTGATTTTTGTGCTTTGCATGCGTACCGATACAGACTAAAGAGGCGGAGGAGTAACTAGCAGTTGTAATTCCATTGGCTGTGATTACAAGTAATATGTTTTCCGAGTTTCCTTAGATTTAATAATCCAAATCCTTGTGCAGCTGGTTTAACGTTAATCCCTCTTTTCTACATAAATATTGCCTCAACCTCACAACCTCGAAAAGTTTTAAGAGATTTTATTTTTTATTTTTTTTAAAAGTAAGAGTAATATACAATAATTGCGATTGAGAAGGAGAATTTGGTTTCTTTTGTCAAGAAATTATTGGATTGTAAACCCAATCACATTGGGTAAATCATTTCATTTTAATAGCCATTTACTTTTATTATGTTGGACCTTTTTAATATAGTATATATAGGCCCATTGTGTAGAAAACTAAGAGACAAAAAAAAAAAGACATGTGTGCTAAAAAATGTAGTGTAAAAAAAAAGAACGCAAGTACAGAAAAAAGGTAGAAAGCAAAATCGTGAGATTAAGGATAAATGGTTTCTTTTGCTTGGTATGAAAAAGATGCAAGCCTTCTTGTTAGCATTCTTTGACCTACTTATATGAACATATTTGGATACATTTTGAAGTAAAAAGATTGTTATATTGTTCTTGTTTTATATATTTAAATATGAATTATGTTTAATGGTTGTTGTTCGAACATTCTTGAAATTTGAGATTGGTTGATGTGAGTTAGTTTCTAATGTGAAATTGATACTAGAAATATGTGTTTGATTAAGTTGAAAAGTTGTGAGCTTTGTGGTTGATTGGAACTTGCCTTAATTGTTTGGTAGAATCTTAATCAAGTGTGCAAAGGGTTGTGTAAATGCCTCTTAAAACTCTCTTAACAATGATAGTGGTATCAGAGTTTCAGATCTGTTTGTGTTTATTTTTTGGTGTATTTTACTTAACTGAAGTTTTTCATTTGAGGTTTTTATTAATGTGGTGATTTGTTGTGGGTATTGGTGAAGTTGACATACTGATGGCTAAGAATTTTGTGTAACCCCAAATTCTTAAGTTAGGTAAGAATAATTTTAATTATTGGATATTTTTACCAGGCCATTGAAGATTGATGGGTTTAAGAGAATGAAGGTGATGTTAGGAATAGGAAATGATAATTAGGTTTGAGGGGAAATGATAGATTATAAACTTAATTACATTGGGTTACTCATTTGATTTTAGTAGTCCTTTTACTTTTATTATGTTGGACCTTTTTAGTGTAGTAAATATAGGCCCATTATATAGAAAATCAAGAGACAAAAACAAACAAAAGACGAGTGTGTGTGTGTGCTGGAAAATGTAATGTAAAAAAAAACAAAAACAAAACACAAGTGCAATAAAAATGTAGAGAGCAAAAACATGGGATTAAGAAAAAATGATTTCTTTTACTTGATATGAAAAATATGCAAACTTTCTTATAAGCATTCATTTATTATACTTATATGAATATATTTTGATACATTCTGAAGTGAAAAGATTGTTATATTATACTTGTTTTACATGTTTGAATATGAGTTATGTTTAATAGTTGTTATGTAAATATTCTTGAAACTTGGGATTGATTTATGTTAGTTTCTAATGTGAAATTGATGCTAGAAATGTGTGTGTGATTAAGCTAAGAAGTTGTGAATTTGATAGTTGATTGGAGCTTGCTTTAGTTGTTTGTTAGAAGCCTAATGAAGTGTGCAGGCCAAATATTTATATAATGCCTCTTAGACCTTTTCATCCAACAAAAGTGGTATCAGAGTGAAACGATCTGTTACTACATTTTTCACGTATTTTTATACAATTTTTTCGGTTGGGCTGTCTGCGATGCCATTAACATTCTACAGTGATAGTAGTAAATGATAAGCATTTATTTAACAAATACGGAATATGAAATTTTTTTCACATTTCCTTACATCTGACATCCCTTATTGTCTTTATTTCAATAAAGTAGTACTGTATACTTATGTATGAAATGTAAAAGAGAAGTGACTGTACCTGTCATATTTAACATAATTTGCCCCAGCACTTTACACGTAGCTATATCCATTTGGGATATAGTTCTCTGACTCCGTGTCTGTAACATCCCGTTACCACATTTTTTACTTATTTCTATACAATTTTACCGGTTGGGCTGTCTGCGATGCCATTAACATTCAACAATAACGGTAATAAATGTTAAACATTTATTTAACAAATATGGACTATAAAATTTCTTTTCTTTATTTCTTATATCCAACATCCCCTATTGTCTTATTTCACTAAAGTAGTACTGTATACTTATGTCTGAAATGTAAAAGAGAAGAGACTGTACCTGTCATGTTTAACATCCATCTTGGAGCTACTTCTTTAACTTCGAGTCTTTTATCTGTGGAGTTAAAACAAAAGGGTGAGCGATTCATACGCTCAGTAAAGGAAATATATGCTGCTTATAAAACCAAAACTATATACCACGAACTGTGTGTTTTTCCTAAAATCATATCGATAGGAAAACTGTGGTTATGGTAACCAACACTCTCTCAACACACCATTCAAAATCACTAGATAAACAATTTACTTTAAAATGTAGTAAACAGTAAATAGGATTCCGTAAATCCCATCAGTAAACAGAAATCAATAATTTGAGACTAGGCAATAATTAACTCATGCTCTCATTGTTCCCACGGGAACTCAAGTTGTCCGCTTTTGGGGTGCACCCGTAGGCCATCGCCCCTCACGGCTATCTCAACTAGATCTATGGCCATAATCTATAAGTGGTCCTCGGGTCCACTTGCCAAGTGACCTCGAGACCACTGATGACTTGGCGGGTCCATCAGCCCTGTGACGCCCTGAGGTGCA
Source organism: Heritiera littoralis (assembly GCA_031772115.1). NCBI lineage: Eukaryota > Viridiplantae > Streptophyta > Magnoliopsida > Malvales > Malvaceae > Heritiera > Heritiera littoralis. The sequence continues at coordinate 686,469 of JAPDPK010000109.1, read as the reverse complement.
CTCGTTGGTCCATCGACCGAGCCACCGCCCCAAGTGGGTCACGCAATTATATGAATAATAATGCATGAACTCAGGGCCTAAAGTCTCAAAAGCACTTTTACATCTCATGAAAACCCTTATGGAATTATCTCAATCCTTATTATCATTTTCTCAAAATGATTTGATTTCCAAAAAGGTTTAAGCTTTTTGTTTACAAAACACCTTGAAAACCACCGAAATCTCAACATTTAAAATCTGGTCACTCAGGGTCAGCTTGCCCATGGCAACTCGTCCATAGCGGCGAACTAGTATTCGCCCGCCCACTTTTGCTTATAAAAACAAGTAGAATTGGCTCGCCCCTAGTGGCTCGCCCATAAGCAGTTCGCCCTCTCTGGCATTGCCATGGTCAGTTAGCCCAATACGGCTCACCCATGGTAACTCGCCCAGTGCGGTGAACTTGTGCTCGCCCGCCAATCTTTAGCCTTTTAAAACAACAGGCAAAACCGGCTCGCCTTCAATGGCTCGCCCATTATTCAATTCGCCCAAAAGGGTTTATGTTTTCTATTTTCAAAGCTATTAAAAATAATTCATTTTTCGTTGAAAATATTTAGAAAAGAGAAACCTGTTCGCCATGGTCAGCTCGCCCGTTCGGCTCGCCCATGGTCAACACGTCAATGCGGCGAATTAGTGTTCGCCCGCCAACCTTAGCCTTTTAAAAAAAAAACAACAGGTAAACTGGCTTGCCCTCAACTTTCTTAACAAAGGGGTCGCCCGCCCCAAAAGCATTATAAGAGGGTCACTCACCCAAGGCATAGAAAAAGGGTTCGCCATCCATTGGCTCGCCCGGGTTTTGATAAATCAGGGGTCGTTCGCCCCATTTCACAAAATAAGGGTTCGTTCGCCCAAAATGACAAAAGGTTTGGCTCACCCGCCATAACCGTTCGCCTAACATTAGAAAAATAAGGGCTCGCCCATTTCGGCTCGCCCGCCCTATACTAATTCTTTAAATCATAACTTAAGGGTTGGCTTTTAGCTCGCCCAAGTCAAAATAACTTATCAAATAAATGCATGTCGCAAACCAAAACAATTTTTATTATTTTCATAATATTTCTACTCCACAGGACATGCATTTTACTTCACACACATCTCCCTTACCTGGTTTAACGAAGCCTTGCTTCGCCTTGCTTCTTGCTCGCCAATAGCCATTTTCAATTCCTGGCTGCAAAATAATTTATAAATTCTATTAATATTTCATTTTATATCACCTGGCGAGATTGAGATAAATCAAATGACTACTCGCCCAATAGAGCTCTAACTAGCTCGCCCAACCGAGCTCACCATTCAATAAATGGCTTACACGTGGGAGATCGCCTGCCATCACCTGACACTAATATATTTGGGAGTTTTCCCAAAATTCACTTCGCCAGGCCTTTATTAGAATAAATGTGGGAGTTCGCCCACATTTCTACTCACCCTTTTTGAGTTCGCCATACATACTCAAGTTAGTTCGCCCGACATGGCTTTTTAGTCAGAGATGGGCTCGCCAAAGACTTAACACGTGGCACCTCGTCCACAATCACAGTTCACATTATTTAGTTCGCCAATGATGGCTGAGCTCGCAAATTTATCAATTCGCCCATGAATTAAACTAAGTTGGGCGACCTCGCCCTCTTGGACTTGGCGAGTTCATATTGCCTACTCGCCCCTTGGCGATCACTAAATTTCAACATGGGCGATCACCGTAGTCGCCATTCTCGTCACTCTTACACCATTCCTAGTATTTTCCTTATTCATTCTCGATTATTTTCCCATCATTCTACTACAATTGCAACCCAGTTTTCATTTTATTCTTCATCTACTTCAAGATATAAATTTATTCTATTTCTATGATCTAACAAGAATAAATCAAAAGCAACACTAAAATCATGCTTTTCATACTTGAAATCATAGAAATACATCATTCGATCTCAAGAAATCATTAAATCTCACCTTAATCAACTGCACTTCCAGCACAATCACTTTCTGTCTCATGTTGGCATTACTTTGCTTATTCCTTTAGTTCATCAACGATGGAGGAAGGTTTTGCAAGCTGGTTTACTTGTTTAGCCAACTTAAGGGTGAAGTTTAACAAATCAAGCATGGTGGAAATGGGAGAAATCAGAGCATAAATTTGCAGTTGCATAGCTTTCGGGAAGAAGATGAAGTTTACCAAATGGGTTTTCCTCAAGCATCTCTTCTTATATAGCCATGCTATCCAATCAGAACTCATCACTTGGCCTTATCCCATTTCCTTCATTTATTTCACGTCTTTCATGCATTTAATGCATGAAGAAAACTGCAGCTCAAGTGGCGTGAAAGTCTCCCTGCCACACACCTTTTCTGCTTCTATTGACTTTGTTTTACTCCTCAACCAATAAGGATAATTCCTTTATTAACTTTACCTCTTCTCCATTAATTGTTTTCAACCGTATGATTTACAAAGTCAATTTTGGCTGCAAAATGGTTTAAATCTATTTTCATTTTGTTCCACAAGTGTTGATTCTAGTTCGCCTCTTCAACCTGAGACCTCAGCTCGCCCATTCTGTTTCAATTTCAGTTCACCAACAATATTTGGTGATTTACGAGCTGATTTCCTTTGCTTGGCGATCACCATTTATTATTCTACTCGCCTATTAGATCTCATAAGCTCACTCAATCCCGATGGGCGATCACAAGTCCTCGCCCAATTCAAGCTATCATCTTAAGTAACTAAACTTGGCGAACTTACCTATTCGCCAAACCGAAGAGGCAAACAATCAACTCGCCATACTCATCACTTGGGCGATCATATCTCTCGTCACATTGGGCGATCACCAGGTATGGCTCAACTCGCCAACTCTGTAAGACCCGAATTTTATTGTACTATATACCATATTTGTACATGATTAGTAGTGGAAATAAATTTCTGTATTGAAATTTAAGAAATATTGAATGTGAATTTCCACTCTTTATTTTAAGTTATGTATTACAATATGGTGTATATGAATGAGGGTTGAGTATTAAAAGAATGCAAAGGAAATCTTATTGGTTGAAGTGTGAAAGGGATTAATGGCTAGAGGACAAAATGAAGAAAAGAAGGAGATGATACCCAATAAACATTGGCTGGAAGTGGATTGGCGTGGAGAAGAGGAGAAAAGAAAAGAGAAAAGTCAAGGAAAGGGGCTGATGGTGGACTTCTCGCCACTTCCCTTCTCCTGACAAGTTTAGCTAGACAATAAATGGCAAAGAAGAGTTAGTCAAAAACGGGATTTCAGTAAGGACTTCACACCGTTCTTTTTGCTGCAGTTTCTTTGCTTTTTAATGCATGAAATGATGAAGAAAACATGATAAGGAAACAGGTGGTTGGTTCTAACAAGATTAACTTGGCTATATAAGGAGGAATATGTGAGAAGAAGAACCAACGTAGCAACTTCATCTTCTGCAGAAAACTCCTCGCCAGTCTATTTTCACTGCAAGCTCACATGCAGTCCTCCCGTTTCTCTCATATATAAGCCATGAAAACCTCATTTTTAGTTAGCCAAACCTTTCCTCCAATGTTGAAGAGCTAAGGAACAAGTAAAATAAAGCTAAGTGAGGCAGAAAAGTACTCTGCTCCAGGAAGTGCAACTCAGTTGAGGTGATCTTCCATATTACTATGGTTATCTTGATAACCTGATGGTATATTTCTATGTTTATAACGTAATGAATATAGATATAGCTTAGTTTTAGTTAAATCTTGCAAGAATATATAAGAAACTAGAACAAGGTGTAGTCTGAATAGAGAATAAATAATGAGAATACTGGAAATAAGGATAATGGGCGAGCTTAGTTAGCATGGGTGAGCTAAAATCTGGAATGTGAAAGTGGGCGAGGTCGCCACATGAAAGTTTAATACATAGGCGAGCCACCAATGAACAAAACAGTAGTGTCGGGCGAACTCACATGCAGAGGCATGGCGAGTTGAATGGTAGGGCGAGCTCCCATGATGGGCGAGCTCCCACGAATTGGCCAAATATGGATGGCGAGTAGGATTGGGCAATCTTCCACGTAGCCCACTAACGAATGGCGAGCTATGTGGGCGAAGGGCGAACTGAGTCTCGCCAAAGTGTCATAAATATTAGGAAAATATAAATATTTTTTGGAAAATATTCGAAAAAGGAACATTAGTGGTTTAATAAAATTTTGCAGACGGGAATTGAGGAAGGCGGGTGAGAAGCAAGGCTTCATCAGACGAGGTAAGGGAGTTGTGTGTGAAAAGAATGCATGTCCTGTGGAGTTATATTTATGAAATTACTGAGAAATGGTTTTGGTTTATGACATGCATGTTATTCTGATAAATTGCTTTGCTGTTGGGCGAACTATTTAGGCGGGCGAGCTAAAACCTTTTTACAATTTTGGTCAAAGAACTCTTTTATGTTCTTTTGGACGAGCAACCATGTTTTAATTGATAAAATCCGGGCGAGCCAATATAGGCGAACCCTTTTTCATGTTGCTTTGGGGCGGGCGACCCCTGTGATATTATGGGTGGGCGAGTTGTCATGGCAATGCCATAAAGGGCGAGCTTTGGAGCGAGCCAGGTTAGTTGTTTTAAAACGCCAAGGGTTGGCAGGCGAACAAAAGTTCATCGTACTTGGCGAGCCGTACTTGGCGAACTGATTTGTGAATATTTTCTCAACGAAATATGAATTATTTTCAATATTTTGAAAATAGAAATATGAAAACTTTTTGGGCGAGTTGATCAATTGGCGAATTGACCAATCAGGGAGTTGACTAATGGGCGAGTTGACTATTGGCGAGCTGATCATGGGCGAACTAGCCATGGGCGAGCCAGTTTAACCTGTGCCTTTCTCACAAGGAAAACGTTGAGATTACGGGCTGTTTTACTATTCAATAAAACCTTTTGGAAATCAAATCATTTTGTGGAAATGATAACATGAGTTATAAAAGTGACTTTTGAGACTTTAGGCCCTGAGTTCATGCTTTATCATTCATGTAATTGCATGACCCACCTGGGGCGGTGGCTTGGGCCAATGGACCAACGAGTGCACCTCAAGGCGTCACAAGGCTGATAGACCTGCCAAGTCATCAGCGGACTCGAGGTCACTTGGCAAGTGGACCCGAGGACCATCTATAGATTATGGCCATAGATCTAGCTGAGATAGCCGTGAGGGGCGGTGGCCTACGGGTGCACCCCAAAAGCGGACGACTTATGTTCCTGAAGGAACAGAGCATGATTTATTTATTTGCCTGGTCTCAACTTATTGTTTTTTTGTTAAGATAATTAATTTGTTTTTGGGAAGATAGCTGTTATTTTATAAAGCAGCATACACCTTCCTTACTGAGCACGTTATCGCTCACTCCCTATTTTTCACTCCACAGATTATTGGGTTCGGGCTAAGAGAATTACCTTACAGAGATCTGATATCGAAGGTGTGTTGTATTCTTTTGTGTATTCAGTAACATGGTACAATACTACTCTAAATTAAAGGGAATGCATATACCTCTTAAGGTAATAATTTAATAATTCTTATAAAAGTGAGAGGAGTTGATAAGCATCACAGACAGCCCAACCGGTAAGTGAGTGTAATTAATAAATGAATATTATGTATTTTGTGGATTTGGGATGTTACAAACTCTGCTCATATCACGCCACACGTTGGAGAACTCACCTGTTCGCTAGTATGGCCATTAGATACTACTAATCACCCTCCATTGGTGATCACCCTTGCTCGCCCATTGGCAAGCTGCTCCATCTACTCGCCCATACATTATTTCACCGAAATTGCTCCATTTACTTCTCAAATTAAGGAGCTTTTCACCCAAGTGAAATTCAATATTCTGTATTTATTTAATTTCCATTATCAATTTTATGAAATTAGAGTCTACAGTAGTGTAGAATCGGATCTTACAGTGTCTTTTTATCTGTGGAGTTAAAACGAAGGGGTGAGCGAATCACGCGCTCAGTAAAGGAGACGTATGCTGCTTTAAAGAAAGCAAAACTATATGCCATAAAGTATTTATTTTTCCTAAAATCATACTAAGTAGGAAAACAGTGAATATAGTAAACAATACTCTCAATACACCATTCCAATCATTGGTTAAACAATTTACTTTAAAATGTAGTAAACAGTAAATAGGATTCAGTAAATCCCTTCAGTAAATAGAAATCAATAAGTTGAGACTAGGCATCACCCTATAAATAAATCATGCTCTTATTGTTCCCTACCCCTTTCCAAGAACACAAGTCGTCCGCTTTTGGGGTGCACCCGTAGGCCATCGCCGCTCACGGCTATCTCGGCTAGATCTATGGCCATAATCTATAGTTGGTCCTTGGGTCCACTTGCCAAGTGACCTCGAGACCGCTGATGACTTGACGGGTCCATCAGCCTTGTGACGCCTTGAGGTGCACCCGTTGGTCTATCGACCCGAGCCATCGCCCAGGTGGGTCACTCAGTTACGTGAATATTAATGCATGAACTCGGGGCCTAAAGTCTCAAAAATCACTTTATATCTCAAAACTAACCTGTAAGGAATATTTCATAATTTCATCATTTTCTCAAAATGATTTGCTTTCCAAAAAGGTCTTATATAAAATAGTAAAAACAGCCCGCAATCTCACCATTTTTCGTGTAAGAAAGGCACGGGTTAAACTGGCTCGCCCATGGCTAGTTCGCCCATGGTCAACTCGACCATAGTCAACTCGCCCATAGTCAATTCACCCCAAAAAGGTTTTATATTTTCTGTTTACAAAGATATTAAAAACAACCCATTTTTTCGTGTGAGAAATATTCAATTTAAACCTGTTCGCCCATGGTCAGCTTGCCCATTACGGCTTGCCCATGGTCAACGCGTCAGTGCGGTGAACTAGTATTCGCCCGCCAACTTTAGCATTTAAAAAAACAAGTTAAACTGGCTCGCCCATAGCGGCTCACCCATAGTCAGTTCGCCCATTATGGCGTTGCTCATGGTCAACTCGCCCAATGCGGCACTTCCATGGTCAATTCGCCCATTTTTATTAAAACAAGGTCGCCCGCCCAAAACACTATAAAAGGGTTCGCTAATTTGGCTCGCCCAGATTTCTATTAAAACAAGGTTCGCTCGCCCAAAATATCATAAAAGGGTTCACCCACTTTGGCTCGCTCGGATTTCAATTAAAACAGGGTCGTTCGCCCAAAATAACATAAAAGGGATCGCCTTCCATTGGCTCGTCCGCCCTTTACCAGTTCGCCCAAATCAAAACGATTTATCAAATTAATGCATGTCATAAACCAAAACAATTTCTCAATAATTTCATAAAATTTAACTCCACAGGACATGCATTCACTTCAGACACATCTCCCTTACCTGGTATTACGAAGCGTAGCTTCCTGTTCGTTTTCCCGATCGCTTTTACCGAATCCTTAATTCCCGGCTGCAAAATAATTTATTAAAACTATTAATATTTTCTTTTTCTATATTTCCATCACTTGGGCGAGACTTGAGACAATTCAACTAGCTCGCCCACAGATATCCTACTAGCTCGCCCAAAAGAGTTCGCCATTTATTACTTGGCTTACACGTGGGAGCTCGCCCAACATTCTCGCCATTCTCATATTGGCTGATTCGTGGGAGCTCGCCCAACAATCAACTTGCCATGCCTATGCATGTGAGTTCGCCGTACACGTCTTTTTATTCAGAGGTGGGCTCGCCTATGGTTTAAACTAACATGTGGTGACCTCGCCACTACCACACTCCATATTATTTAGCTCGCCCATGATGGCTGACCTCGCCCATTTATCATCATTTTATACCATTTCCATTACTTTCCTTATTCATTCTCGATTTTCCAGTCTACAGCTTGTTGTAGTTTCCTTTAATAATTTTCTATCATCCTACTACAATGTCAACCCAGTTTCATTTTATTCTTCATCTACTTCAAGATATGACTATATTCTATTTCAATGATCTAACAAGAATAAATCAAAAGCAAGACTATAATCATGCTTCTCATGCTCGAAATCATAGAAATATATCATTCAATCTCAAGAAGCCATTAAATCTCACCTTAATCAACTGCACTTCCAGAACAGAACACTTTCTATCTCACGTTGGCCTTACTTTGCTTATTCCTTTAGTTTATCAAACGATGGAGGAAAGGTTTTGCAAGCAGGTTTACTTGTTTAGTCAACTTAAGGATGAAGTTTAGTAGATCAAGCATGGCAAAAATGGAAGGAAGAGAACATAAACTTACAGCAATGAAGATAAAGGTTTAGTCAAGTCGATTTTCCTCAAGTGTTCCTTCTTATATAGCCATGCTAATCCAAATCAGAACCTACCACTCGTCCTTTATTCCGCTTCTTTCATCATTTCACGTCTTACATACATTAGTTAGATGAAAAAGACAGCTAGGGTCAATTTTTCTACCTTCATTAATGGATGAAGACACCTGTGGCCAAAGAAACAACGTGCCAATATTTTCTGTACCGTTCTTGACTATATTGCCTTCTTTGTTTTATTGCTCAACCAATAAGGATAATTCCTTCACTGACGTTAACCTTTCTCTATTAATTGTCTTCAACCGTATGACGTATAAAGTCAATTTTTGCTGCAATGGTTTGAATTTATTTCCCCCTATCGTCAGCTTTTATTTCTATTTTGTCCACACGTGCTGATTCCAGTTCGCCTCCTCATCTTGAGGACTCAGCTCGCCAACTCAATTGTAGTTCGCCAACTTAAGATTTGGTGATTACAGGCATAGTTACATTGTTGGCGATCACCGGTTATTGTTCTACTCGCCTACTTTGCTATGATTCATGCCACAAGTTGACGATCGCATTTAGCATTTTAAATTTGACAAGTACCTTATTGCCTTACTTTCCTACTAGGCTATCATCTGCGCTTCTATATGGGAAATCACGTCACTCACCATATTCATTCTTTGGGCGATCATAGTCCTCACCTCATTCGGGCGATCATCTTAATCAACTAACTTGGCGAACTCACCTATTCGCCAATAAGGCCGTTAAATCATACTCGCCCTCATCCATTGGCGATCAACCTTATCTTGCTCGCCCATAGAGTGTTTCACAGAAATTGCTCCATTCACATCCTAAGTTAAGGAGCTTTTTCACCCAAGTGGAAATCAACATTCATTATTTATTTAATTTCCACTATCAAATTTTATAAAATTTGGGTCTACAGTAGTATAGAATCAGGTCTTACACAGAGCTTCAGTTCTGTTTGTTTTGATTTTTTGATAAATTTTACTTAACTTAGGTGTTAGGTCTTTTATTTGGAGTTTTTGATTGGTGCAGTGATTTGTTGTGGATGTTGGTAAAGTTGATAAAATAATGACTAACAATTTTGTACATCCCCAAATTCTTAAGAATAATTTTGATAATTGAAGTTTATGAATGAAGGTGATGTTAAAGTCTCAAGATTTATGGGAGATTGTTCATAAGGGGTTTGAAGAACCTAGTGTGGAAGAGCACTTTCGGTTTTGCTTTTTTTTTTGGTGATTGTGCATTCACTTGGTCTTCGAAAAAGCAACCTATTGTAACTTTGTCAACTTGTGGAGTATGTGACTGCAAATTCTACTGTTTGTTATGCTATTTGGCTAAGACATGTTTTGAGCTATTTTGGGTTTGTGCAAGAAGGTCATACAGAGATCTTTGTGGACAATCGCTCGGCTATTGCTTTGGCTAAGAATCTGATGTTTCATGATAGGAACAAATATAGCGAAACTCGCCTTCACTTTATTTGAGAGCATATGGAGAAGAAAGAAATTGAGTTGGTGTATTGCAAGTCTCAAAATTAAGTTGCGAATATTTTTACCAAGTCATTGAAGATTAATATGTTTAAAAGCGTGAAGGTGATGTTGGGAATGAAATATGGTAATTGGTTTAAGTGGGGATATTAGATTGTAAACCCACTTACATTGATTTAGTCATTTCATTTTAATAGCTCATTTACTTTTATTATGTGAGACCCTTTTAGTGTAGTAAATATAGAGCGATTATATATAAAATTAAGAGACAAACTGTAAGACCTAAATTTTATTATACTATGTACCATATTTGTACATGAATGATAGTGGAAATAAATTGTTTTAGTAAAATTAAAGAAAAAAATTGAATATGAATTTCTACTTTCCATTTTAAGTTATGATGTATAATATGGTGTACAAAAGGAAGAAAAACAAATATCAATTGTAATAAGAAATATATGGGATTTAATTTTGATAAAAGGTTAAGATAATATATATAAGGTATGAAAGCATTAAATGAAGGTGCGAAAGGGATTAATGGCAACGGGACAAATGAAGAAAAGAATGAAAGGAAAGCCAATAAACGTTGGCTGGCAGTGGCGTGGACTGGATAGGAAGAGGAAAAAGGCAAGAAAAGTGTCAAAACGTGCAGAGATTTTCTTCTTACCGTCGTTCCATTTTGCAACAGTTTTCTACAAGTTTTAATGCATGAAAGACAGGGTAATGATGAAGAAAACGGGATAAGGAATAGGTGGTAGATTCTAACAGGATAAACATGGCTATTTAAAGAGGAATACATGAGGAAAGCTGATTTAGCCAACTTCATCTTCCTTAAAATTATTCTCGCCCATTCTGTTTGCATTTCAAGTTCACAATTAGTTCTTCCATTACTCCCGTATATGAGCCATGAAACTTCATTTGGTAGTAGCCAAACTTTTACTCCATAGTTGAAGAGCTGAGGAATAAGCAAAGTTAAGCTAAGTGAGGCAAGAAAACATTCTGTTTTGGAAGAGCAACTGGGTTAAGGTGAGTTTCATATTTTCCATGGTTCTCTTGATATTCCATACTAGATTTCTATGTTTTATAACGTGATAAACATAGATATAGCCTGGTTTTAGTTAAATATTATTGGAATATATAAGAAATTAGATGGAAAATAATCAAGAATGATTAAGAAAAACAATGGGCGAACGGGCTTATCCAACGGCTTGTCAAACAGGCGAGCAAGAAGTACTCGCCCAAAAGTTGAGGCGAGCTCGAGAGTTGCATGAGTTGGCGACATACGTGTTAGCCAAACTCTTTGGATAATCAGAATGACAGTTGGAGTAGGCGAGGACCAATAATCGCCCAAAAGGCGAGAATGGCTAACTCACAAATACAAGAAGGGTGAGTAGAATTTGGGGCAAGCTCCCATGTTGGGCGAGCTCCAACGGATAAACCACTAGGAATGGCGAGTTGAAATAGTAGGCGAACTCCCATATTTAAAGCCAATATATGATGGCGAATTGAACTGTGGGCGAGCTCCCAAAATAAGCCAATAATTGAATGGCGAGTAGGATTGGGCGAGCTTTCATGTGTAAGCCCATTGACGACTGGCGAGCTTTGTTGGGCGAATGGCGAGCTGTAGATCTGTCTCAAATCTCGCCTAAGTGTCGCAAATAGTTGAAAGGAAAAATAGTAATCATTTTAGGAAATAACTCGAAAAGAAAATATTAATGGTATTACTATTTACTTTGCAGCTGAGAAGTGAGAGTTGATAAAAGCGAGCGGGAAGCTAAGCTTTGAAGAGACCAGGTAAGGGAGATGTGTGTGAAAAAGAATGCATGTCCTGTGGAGTTAAATTTATGAAATTACTGAGAAACTGTTTTGGTTTATGACATGCATTGTTTTGATAAATTGCTTTGATTTTGGGCGGGCTACAAAGCCGGCCCTATGATATTTGGGCGAACTGGTATTGGCGGGCGAGCCAAACCTGCAATGTTGTTTTATACTGGCGAGCCCTTCTATGAAAGTTGGGTGAGTGATCTTGTTCTAAATAGAATCCGGGCAAGCCACAGATGGGCGAACCCTTTTGTAAATGCATCAGGGCGGGCGATCTCTTTTGTTGAGAAAATGATGGGCGAGCTCATGAGGACGAGCCGGTTTTACTTAATGTTTTAAAAGTAAGGAGTGGCGGGCGAATACTTGTTCACCCCATTCCAATTGACCATGGGCGAGCTAGACTAGGCGAACTTACCATGGCGAACAGGTTTCTATTTATATTTTCTCAACGATAAATTAGCTATTTTTAATATTTTTGAAAACAGAAAATATAAATTCTCTCGGACGAGTTGACCATGGAAATGCCATAATTGGGGAAATTGACCATGGGAATTGCCATAACGGGCGAATTGGTTGTCTGGTGAGTCGTTATGAGTGAGCCAGTGTTTTGTTTTAAAAAGGGTGGCGGGTGAACACAAGTTCATCGCACTGGGCGAGTTGGCCAGGGTGAACCGTACTTGGCGAATTGATCATGGGCGAATTGATTTATGAGTATTTTCTCAACGAAAATGAATTATTTTAATATTTTGAAAATAGAAATATGAAACCTTTTTGGGGTGAGTTGAACATTGGGCGAGTTGACCAATGGCGTGTTGACTATTGGCGAGCTGACAATTGGTGAACTAGCCATGGGCGAGCCAGCGTAACCCGTGCCTTTCTCACTGTAACATCCCGTTACCACATTTTGCACGTATTTCTATACAACTTTACTGGTTGGGCTGTCTGCGATGTCAATAACATTCTACCATAATGGTGATAAATAATAATATTTATTTATCAAATACAGAATATGAAATTTCTTTTCATTATTCCTTACATCTAACATCCCCTATTAACCTTTATTTCACTAAGGTAGTACTGTATACATATGTCTGAAATGTAAAAGAGCAGAGGTTGTACCTGCCATATTTAACATGCCATGCCTCAGTGCTTTAAGCATAGCTATACCCATCTGAGAGCTAATTCTCTCAACTCCGTGTACTTCTTATCTGTGGAGTTAAAACAAAGGGGTGAGCGATTCATACGCTCAGTAAAGGAAACATATGCTGTTTTAAATAAAGCAAAACTATATATCACAACGCATTTATTCTTTTCTTAACAATAACCCAGTAGAAAAGACAGTAGATATATAGTAAACAACTCTCTTAAAACACCATTCAAAACACCGACTAACAGTTTACTTAAATGTAGTAAACACTATCTAGGATTTCAACAAATCCTCACAGTAAATAGAAATTGATAAGTTGAGACTAGGCAACAAATAAATCATGCTATCATCGTTCCCCCTCCCCCTTGCGAGAACGAAATCTGCCGCTTTTGGGTGCACCCGTAGGCCATCGCCCCTCACGGCTATCTCAGATCTATGGCCATAATCTATAGTGGTCCTCGGGTCCACTTGCCAAGTGACCTCGAGACCGCTGATGACTTGGTGGGTCCATCAGCCCTGTGACGCCCTAGGGTGCACTCGTTGGTCTATATGACCCGAGCCATCGCCCCAGATGAGTCACGCAAAGTATATGATTAATAACACATGAATTCAATGCCTAATGTCTCAAAATCAAGTTATATCTTATGTATCATTTCCACAAAATGATTTGATTTCTTATAAAACAATAAAACACCAAAAACAGCCCGTAATCTCAACTTTTAAAACCTGCTCGCCCATGGTCAGCTCGCCCGATATGGCTTGCCCATGGCAGCTCGCCCATGGCGGAGAACATGTGTTCGCCCGCCCAACTTTGCCTTTTAAATAGACAAGCAAAATTGGCTCGCCCTCAGTGGCTAGCCCATTAGGCAACTCGCCCAAACATTTCATATTTCTATTTTGAAAATATTAAAATGTCTTATTTTTCGTATAAGAAATTACACTTTAAAACTGTTCGCCAGAGTCAGCTCGTCCTTCACGGCTCGCCCCTGACTAACTCGACAAGACGGTGAATTAGTATTCGCCCGCCACTTAGCTTTCAAAATAGATGTCTCGTTGATAGCGGTTCGCCCGCCTTAAATTTAAAACAAAGGCCGCCTGCCCAAACACTTTAAAAAGGGTTCGCCCAACTATGGCTTACCCGGATTTCCCTTAAAAGAGAGCTCGCCACTTGGCTCGCCCTATAGCTTTCTATAAAAACGGTTCGCCCACCCTTAAAACAAGAAACGGGTGTATAAAAACTATAAAAGGGCTTGGCTCGCCCGCCAATACCAATTCGCCCAACATAAAAATACAAGGGCTCGCCCAATATAAAAACACAAGAGCTCGCCCGCCCTGTATCAGTTCATCCAGAAAACAGCATAGGGGTCGGCTTTTAGCTCGCCCGAATCAAAATAATTATCAATTAACTTCCTCAAACAATGCATGTCAGAAAACAAAACATTTAACTTAATGTTTTCATAAAATTTACTCCACAGGACATGCATCACTTCACACACATCTCCCTTACCTGGTTCAACGAAGCCTTGCTTCGCCCTGCTCTCTGTTCGCCCATAGCCATTCCCAATTATCGGCTGCAAATTATATATAAATTCCATTAATATTTTCTTTATATATTTTTCCATTACTTGGGCGAGACTTCAGGTAAATCTACCAGCTCGCCCACAGACATTTTACTAGCTTCTTAACCGAGCTCGCCATTCATCATATGGCTTACACGTGGGAGATCGCCCGCCAGTCAATTCACGAAGCCTTCATAGGCTTAATTGTGGGAGTTCGCCCACAATTCTATTCGCCCAAAGCCTCCACATTTGAGCTCGCCCATTAATTCACTTCACTAGAATTGGGCGTTCTCGCCCTTTGAACACAGACTTTACCTTGGCGAGTTCCTTATTATCTACTCGCCTCATTGGCGATTACTAGTTTCCAACATGGGCGATCACTGTAGTCGCCATTGTCGTCACTTATTTCATTACTTTCCTTGTTTCCATATTCTCTAACGATCTAACTAAAACAAGGTTGTGTTCTATGTTGTAAACTTATAAGTCTACCATTGAATATCAAGAACACCTCAGAAATATGAAACTCACCTCAATCAACTGCACTTCCAGAACATATTGCTTTCCATCTCATGTTGGCCTTCCTTTGCTTATTCTTTTAGCTCATCAAGTTAAGAAGGAAATATTTGCAAGCTGGTTTTATGTATTTAACCAACTTAAGGTTGGAGTTTTATAGATCGAACATGGCAGAGAAATGGAAGAAACAGAGAATTGGCTCTCGTAAAAAAAACTGGAGTTGGCTAACCCTGTTATCCTCAATTATTTCTTCTTATATAACCATGCTCAACCAATCAATAGCTACCTCTTGTCCCTTATCCTGTTTCTTTCATCATTGTCACGTCTTTCATGCATTTAAGGCATGAAGAAAACTGCAGCTCAAAGTGGCGTGAAAATCTCCCTTTCACACACCTTTTTCTTCTGCTGCAGGCTTTGCTTAATTCCTCAACCAATAAGGCTAACTCCCTTATTGACTTTAACTTTTCTTCATTTATTGTCTTCAACTGTGGGGCGTCCAAAGTCAATTTTTGCTGCACGGTTCTGATTTATTATTTCATTCTGTCCGTGCTAATTTCAGCTCGCCTAGTCAACTTGAGGGCTCAGCTCGCCAACACTCATTTCTTGGGGAATTACATGTCCTCGCCTCGGGCGATCATTTACTCAAGAGACATGGCGAACTCACCTATTCGCCCTTGCTTCCATTCAACTCGCCATCACCATAAGCAATCTGCTCGCCCATTGGCGAACATCCTTTTGGCTCACTCATTGGCGAGCTATTCTGTATACTCGCCCATCATTATTTCACCCTAGTTGTTCCATTCACTACTCAATTTAAGGAGCTTTTCAACTAAATGGAAATCAATGCTCTCTATTTATTTAATTTTCATTATCACTTTTTATGAAATTAGACTCTACAGTAGTGTAGAATCGGATCTTACACTCACACTGAAAATGTTGAGATTGCGGGCTGTTTTACTATTTTATAAAACCTTTTGGAAATCAAATTATTTTGTGGAAATGATAACATGAGTGAATTAATTCCATAAAGGTTTTCATGAGTTATAAAGGTGATTTTTGAGACTTTAGGCCCTGAGTTCATGCTTTATTATTCGTGTAATTGCGTGACTCACCTGGGGTGGTGGCTCGGGTCGATGGACCTACGGATGCATCTCAGGGCGTCATAAGGTTGATAGACCCGCCAAGTCATCAGCGGTCTCGAGGTCACTTGGCAAGTGGACTCGAGGACCATCTATAGATTATAGCCATAGATCTAGTTGAGATAGTCGTGAGAGGCGATGACCTACGGGTGCACCCCCAAAAGCAGATGACTTGTGTTCCTGAGGGAACAATGAGAGCATGATGTGTTTGCTGCCTAGTCTCAACTTATTGACTTCTGTTTATTGAAAGGATCTATGAGATCCTGTTTAATATTAAATGGGTTTGAGTGAATGAATAAATAAGATGTTTTGAGAATATAATCTTTATGTTTATAAAGTAACATGCGCCTTTCTTACTGAGCACGTTATCGCTCACTCCCTATTTTTCACTCCACAGATTATTGAACTTGGGCTAAGCAAATTACTCTCCAGAGATCTGATATCGAAGGTATGTTGTATTCTTTTATATATTCAGTAAAATGGTACAGTACTATTTCAAATAGAAGGGAATGTATATACATAGGAAGGAAATAATTTAATAATTCGTACTTCCATATTAGTATAAGGAATTGAGAGTACTAAGTCTTATAAAATAGATAGGAGTTAATAAGCACCACAAACAGCCCAACCGGTAAGTGAGTGTAATTAGAAAGTGAATATTATGTATTTTGTGGATTTGGGATGTTACACAAACAAAGAACAAAAGAAAAATGTGTGTGTTGGAAAATGTATTATTAAAAAAATAGAACACAAATGTAGTAAAAAAATAAAGAGCAAAAGCATGGGATTAAGGAAAAAGGATTTCTATTGCTTGGTATAAAAAAGATATAAAGTTTCTTGTAAGCATTATTTTACTCTACTTATATGAATATGTTTTGATACAATTTGAGGTGAAAAGATTGTTATATTGTTCTTATTTTATATGTTTGAATACAACTTATGTTTAATGGTTGTTGTGTAGACATTCTTGAATCTTGAAATTGATTCATGCGAGTTAGTTTTTGATGTGGAATTGGTGCTGAAAATGCGTGTATGATTAAGCTAAAAAGTTGTAAATTTGGTTGTTAATTGAAGTTGCCCTAGTTGTTTGTTAGAAGCCTAATGAAGTGTAAATGCCTCTTAGACCTCTCCTCCCCTACGAGAAAGCCATGTAAGAAGTCATCGTTCTGAACATCCTGTGAAAAGCCCACCACCAGTCTTGCCTTACGAGTTTTTTTTTTTGATAAGCAAAAGATTTATTGATATGAAAGTGGCCCTGGGATAAGGTGGTCTCCAGGTTTGCCATTACATACGGATTGCAAATAACCCCGAATACGAGCCAACATCAAAAAGAAACAAAGAGACAGCATACATAAAAAAGAAACAGCAAATCAAACAAAGGCTGAAACAAACAGGGTATTGCCACCAGGCCATGAAAAAGTCAGTTCTAGTTACCCCAGCTTTTGCCAAGGCATTAGAGAAACTATTTGCCTCTCTGAAAACTTTAGAAAAGAATGCTGATCCTATTGACTGAACCAGAGCATCAATTTCACAGAAAGTAGACCATAGATTCCATGGACGCTTGGAGGGATTCTTGCACCATGAGATAGCAACTTCAGAGTCTGACTCTACAATCAAAGGTGAGTCCTATTTTGCTTCATTGAACAAGTATAGCATGGCGAAGGAATAGAGATGTGTGTGGCTGCTTGGGTGGCGGAGCTGATTTGCAATTGCATTGAGGACGAGGTAGTGGCCTAAGGCATCCAGCTCCATAATCAGCGTTCGGAAAAGGTCTGACACATGACTCAACTGATACAATTCCTTTGGGTCATTGCAAGTCCTCTGTTGTTCAAGGGCAGGCATGTTCTTTTTCGATAATTGCTGGATGGTCTGCATTCCAACATACAGGACGAGGGAGTTTATAAACAGCCCATCGTATCGGATTCCAGCTTGTGCTGCTGCCCCATTTTGTGGCAGTAGTAATTTCTCTTTCAGCTCCGATAAGAATGAAGACCCCTACTGTCTTGTCTTAAGATACTCATTTACATCATATTTCATCTGCTCAGCTTCTAGAGCAGCATCAACCTCGAGAATATATGTGGTGCTATGTGAACATCAAGCAATAAATCAATCTTTAAGTTTGGTGAAGAAGGGTTAGGTAGCTGCTTGTTGCCTGGAAAGGCACTAAGGAAAATATTTCGCATCTGAATGCAGCTGGTTAGAATTACATCACAGGAGCTGAAGTGAAAATTACACAGAAACTCTGGGAAATCATGCAGCAATACAAGCAGAAACTTTAAAGTGCCTTGATATAGAAGACCGATCGGCAAAGTTTAAACGAAGCAAATCAACCAGTAGAAGCTGCGCATAAACCCAACCTTTTGGAGCATTGACTATGGGCAAATTTACCATGAAGCAATGAGTAATCAACTCAAGCCATGCAAAGAAAAGAAATTTTTATCCCACACCAGTAGTAAACCTCCTGAGAGACCTTTTGAGGCTGCAAAAAGCCAATCAAATTGTTACCCCACCAAAATCTTGAGATATACTGATCAGACACTGTTTCCAATTTTGTTTCTTGAAGAAGCAGCATCTCAACATTATTTTCATGCAAAATTCTCCTGAGGACTCTGATTTTAACATTACTTCCCAGACCTCTAATGTTCCACGTGAGGATTCTCATGATGCACAAGGGAACAAAACACCAATAAAGCTGGAGGGTTAGTCCCTATCCTCTAGCATACAGAGGCTTTCAATGACTTGTTTATCACAAAGATTAGACTGGAATCCCATCATCTTGCCCACTTCCCAGGTTTCACGGGCCATTTTCTCTAAAGCTTTCTTACGATTTATGAAGTCCCCATCAGATAGTGATTCATTAGCTGGTTTTGATAGTTTCAGCTCGCCCTTTCTTAGCAGCTTCTTTTTTTGAGTTTTGATTTTTTTCTTCCCTTTTTTAGTGGTTTTGATAAACAGTGTGTTATCCACTTCCTCAAGAGATTTGAATTTACGAGAGCTACGGATGGAAAATTTACCTTTTTTTTATTAGTGCTCTATAGCCAGCTAGAGTTTCGTTGGAACTGCAATTCTCGATATCATCAGCTTCTGTATCTTCAGGCTCCCTTTGGTTTTCAGCTTCCTTGTCAGATTGAAAAACCGTAGGTTGTGTGTCAACAATCTCTTTGCCTCTGTCTATTGTACTTGGAGAATCCTCCTTATTGGATGGATCCGTCAGCCTTTGACCTTTTGTTATTCTATCATCTGCAGAGTTGGTATCTGCTGCTGTGTCAGGGACCATTTCCTCAACGTCTTGGACAAGGAAGATATCAAGGCCTGTTTCAGCTCCTGGCATAATGGTAAGGGGCGATGTACTTGATGTGGAGTTGGATGTGACCAGGCAAGCATTTGGTTTCTCTGGGGATGAAAGTGAGTCGTGGTTGACAGAGGTGCCACAGATCATTGGATCTTTACTCAAGCTTGGTGGAGGAGTCTCGAGATCTGCGTCATCATCTTCTTCAGAGGAGCTCATGAGAGGTTTAGCAATGGTGTTTGAAGTACTGGCTTTTGATGAGGTACAACAGCAGTGGAATAGAGAGACCATATCCGAGCCAACTTCAGAAACACGCACCTTGAAGGATTTGTTTCCGCATTCCAGGTTGATGACTTCTTCAATTTTCTCCATTTGGTCTGTCATAACAAGAACCGCTCCCCTGCTAAAATCATTGTATTTGAGAGTTGAACCATCCATAGATAGCAGATCACCCCAAATGTTTGCGATGCTTTTGAATGTACCGTAAGACCATGCATGTAATGGGACTCCATATACCGTGAGCCAAGTAGTTCTGTATTTAAATTCCAAATTTTCTGACCACTGGAAAATATCAACAAACCATTCTTTTAGCCAAGACCAACCAAGCTTCTCCATCGTGAGCTTTGTTTCCTCCTCCTCAAAAGATATTATGAATTGTCTACCTGAGATTTTTCGGACTGAGACATCAAAGACACCTTGTATTTTGAAATTCTCCATTAGGGTATGTGGCTCATAGAAGTCTCTGGCTATCCCAATCACACATTTCTCCAGGTTGTGGATTAGATCATCCTCAACTACACCTTTACATGACTTTGTTTGAGGGGACTGGGTTTGATAGGCTTGCGTTGTAACAAGATTCTCCTGGGGGTTTTCATTTAACAAAGCTTGCTTGAAGGATCTTCTGTGGTTGTCATTACCGGCAGGCTTTAGGATGTCTACTGATTGACCATGAACGTTCACCTTTTTCCAGTAGGCAGACCTGGCATTGAACTTAGCCATATTAACAGTCATTCTATAGTCCATGAACCAAGCACCATTCAATTTTTCTGTTGCATTATTTGCTTCCTTGAGGCTTGCATACCGAACGAACCCGTATTTCTTTCCTGATTGACTCCTTCTTTGTGGGATGAAGACGTCAACAACCCTTCCATGATGTTGGAAGATTTGCTTCAACCATCTCCAGTGAATCTGAGGGGAAATGTTGTTTACAAAGACGGAGTAAACTTGGGGAGGTGAGGAGAGAGGAAGGGACATTTTTGCTGGATCCCTCGTGTTGCCTTACGAGTTTAAAGGCGTTATCTAAGATTATAGCGGCTACGATGTAGAGCTCATGCAGAAACCCTTTCCAAAAGCTGATACGAAACCTACCCTTTTCAAGAGACTGTTGCTTCAGTTTTCGCAAGTACTGCGTCTTCTACTCCCGGCAGCACTATGCTTGTCAACCGCATATCCTTGGATAATGAGGCGTGTAGACTCAGGCCTCCCAACCGAATTCGTGACATATTACTATCATTTCAAATACAAATAAGAGAGCTATCTTACGTTCCAAGAGAAATACATTCTCAACTCTGGGCTAAGACGAGTTCGCCCATCTTTGTCTGCACAAGTGATGAGGCAACGATATATGGAGATTCCATTGCGGTTAGAATCATGATCAATCTTGCTTCTCCCTTTAAAGGTCTACTTCTGTATATATATATATGTATGTCATTACTTGTTATTCATGAATCTGATCTTTCGAATTCCTATAGTATAGGAGAACAATGCCTCATTAATTAGACAATGATTTCTTACAACATCGGTATTATGAAGATTCAATGCGATTCGGATTTAAAGAGATAGCAGGCCAAAATGCCTCAACTCTGGGGTTCTTGAGCTCATCACAAGCTTTAGCAGCTATGCGCAGTTGGCAATAAACCTAAAGAGGAACTTATCAGCAGAAAACTGCCCAGTAATAGCAATTGGAGGATCTTATGGTGCAAGTATGCTAATTTTTAATTGTTCATTTGATCCAACTAAAATAGTTTTAGATTTTTAAAATAATTAAGTTCTCAAATTACTCGGTGCTTAAAACATGGTTTCGCCTGAATATCCCATATTGCCATTGGTGCCTTGGCATCATCTGCTCATTATCAATCCCTTAAAATCTTTTCTAAACCCGATTCTAGCCCAAACCGACTCGATTCATAAACACTTTTAGTTGTAGTATAGTTCAAAAATCAAAATAGATATTATTTTCAAGTAGAAACATATTCAACAAAGATCACTACAATGAATCATGCGCAAAAGATGATATTTAGGTGATTTGATATTCATTTGCATACATCCATAAATGAGAAAAAAAATACTATAAACATAAAGATTATAGTAGGTGAATTTAACCTTGACTAAAAGAGCTATGTAGGAATTTCTCTTTAATTTCACATGGTGCTATATATATTGCTAGCAACGGTTAGTTCCTGGCAAAGGCTTGCAAGCTCAAAGGAGCCTAACAAAGCATAAGCTACTGTTTATAGATAATTTCTAAGCCAGCCGGCAAAACATAGAAAAAACCATCCATTAACAATGCTGATTCTCACCTAGTGAATCACGTTGCACAACTAAATTTAATATATAGAATGGTTCAGAGCCCCATATTTCTCAGAACGGAAAATGGAGCCACGAAGACTGTTGCTTCAGTTTTCGCCAGTGCTGCTCCTTCTACTCCCAACGCTATGCTTGTCAACCGCACATACTTGGGCAATGAGGCATGGCGTGGTGGAAAGATCCATGGCGACAAAGCATGCAGACTCAGGCCTCCCACCTGAATTTGTGACACATTACTATGAACAAACATTGGATCATTTCAATTACAAAAACGAGAGCTATCTTACATTCCAACAGAAATACTGTAAGATCTGATTTTACCCTACTGTAGACCTTAATTTCATAAAAGTGATAATGGAAATTAAATAAATAGAGAGCATTGATTTCCATTTAGTTGAAAAGCTCCTTATCATGAGATGAGAATGGAGCAATTTCGGTGAAAGAATGTATGGGCGAGAATATAGAATAACTCGCCAACGAGTGAGCGAGAAAGGATGTTCGTCAATGGGCGAGCAGATCGCCAATGGTGATGGCGAATTGGATGTATCAAGGGCGAATAGGTGAATTCGCCATTCCTCTTGGATGTGACAATCGCCCAAATGGGCGAGGACTTGTAATTGCCAAGATTAAGCTGGCAAGCTGAATGGCTGGCGAACTGGTGTAGTGTGGCGAGCTGAGTTCTCAAGACGAGGTGGAGACCGGGAATCAGCTTGTGTGGACAAAGGAAAATGGCTTCAAAACAATCAGCAGCCAAAATTGACTTGTAAGTGATACGGTTGAAGACAATTAATGGTGAAGATGTTAAAGCCAGTAAGGAATTAACCTTATTGGTTGAGAAGTAAAACAAAGTCAATAGCCTGAGAAAAAGGAGTGTGGGAGGAGGACTTTCACGCCACTTGTGCCTCAGTTTTCTTCATGCATTAAAGACGTGAAATGATGAAGGATACAGGATAAGGGACAGGCGGTAGCTATTGATTGGTTGAGCATGGTTATATAAGAAGAAACAATTGAGGAAAACCGAGTTAGCCAATTCCATCTTCTTCACGAGAGCCATTTCTCTGTTTCTTCCATTTCTCTGCCATGTTCGATCTACTAAAGTTCAACCTTAAGTTGGTTAAATACATAAACTAGCTTGCAAACCTTTCTTTCTTAGCCTGATGAGTTAAAGGAGTAAGCAAAGGAAGGCTAACATGAGATGGAAAACAACCTGTTTTGGAAGTGCAGTGGTTGAGGTGAGTTTCATATTTTCTGAGGAGTTCTTGATGCTTAATGATGGATTTCTATGTTTTATGAAGTAATAAACATAGATACAGTTTTGTTTTAGTTAGATCTTTGGAGAATATGAAAACCAGGAAAATAATGGAATAAGTGACGACAATGGCGATTACTGATCGCCCACGTTGAAAAGTAAGTAATCGCCAGTGGGGCGAGTAGAAGATAAGGAACTCGCCAATGTAAGGTGTGTGTCAAAGGGCGAGAACGCCCAACTTTGGTGAAATGAATTAATGGGCGAGCTCAAATGCATAAGGCATTGGGCGAGTAGAATTGTGGGCGAACTACCACAATTAAGCCAATAAAGGCTGGCGAGTTGAATGCTGGACGAGTTAAAAATGTATGGTGAGTAATGGTGGGCGATATGCCACGTGTAAGCCATTCGGTGAATGGCGAGCTCGTTCGGGCGAGCTAGCCAGAACCCTGTTGGGCGAGTAGTCATTTTTTTTATCGTAATCTCGCCCAGTTATATATAAAGAAAATATTAATAGAATTTATAATTATTTGCAGCCAATAATTGGGAATGGCTATTGGCGAACAGAGAGCAGGGCAAAGCAAAGCTTCGTTGAACCAGGTAAGGGAGATGTGTGTGAAGTGATGCATGTCCTGTGGAGTAAATTTTATGAAAACATTAAGTTAAATGCTTTGTTTTCTGACATGCATTGTTTGAGGAAGTTAACTGATAATTATTTTGATCCGGGCGAGCTAAAAGCCTACCCCTATGCTGTTTTCTGGATGAACTGATACGGGGCGGGCGAGCCCTTGTATTTTATGTTGGGCGAATTGGTGTTGGCGGGCGATCCAAGCCCTTTTATAGTTTTATAGTTTTATACACCCGTTTCTAGTTTCAAGGGCGGGCGAACCGTTTTATAGAAAACTATAGGGTGAGCCAAGTGGCGAACTCTCTTTTATTAGAACTGGGCGAATGCCATCGTTTTAAAGAGGAATCCGGGTAAAGCCATAGTCGGGCGAACCCTTTTTAATGTGTCTGGCGGGCGAAAACTTTTATTGTGTTGGGGCAGGCGGCCCTTGTTTAAAATATAGGCGGGCGAACCGCTACCAACGAAACATTTCTGTTTTGAAAAGCTAAGTGGCGGGCGAATACTAATTCACCGTCTTGTCGAGTTAGCCAGGGGCGAGCCGTGACGGGTGAGCTGACTCTGGCGAACGGTTTTAATGTGTAATTTCTTAAACGAAAAATGAATTATTTTAATATTTCGAAAATGGAAATATGAAACATCGGGGCGAGTTGACCATTTGGTGGGTTGACCAATGGCGAGTTGGGTATTGGCGAGCTCACTATGGGCGAACTAGCCATGAGCGAGCCAGTGTAACCTGAGCCTTTCTCACACGGAAAAATGTTGAGATTGCGGGTATTTTACAATTTTATAAAACCTTTTGGGAAATCAAATCATTTGGTGGAAATGATAACATGAGATAAAACTTGATTTTTGAGACTTTAGGCCCTGAGTTCATGCGTTACTATTGCGTGACCTACCTGGGGCGATGGCTCGGGTCATATAGACCAACGAGTGCACCCTAGGGCGTCACAGGGCTGATGGACCTGCCAAGTCATCAGCGGTCTCGAGGTCACTTGGCAAGTGGACCCGAGGACAACTATAGATTATGGCCATAGATCTGAGATAGCCGTGAGGGGCGATGGCCTACGGGTGCACCCCAAAAGCGGCAGATTCCGTTCTCGCAAGGGGGAGGGGGAACGATGAGAGCATGATTTATTTGTTGCCTAGTCTCAACCTACCAGTTTCTGTTAACGTGTGAGGATTTGTTGAAATCCTATATAGTGTTTACCACATTTTAAAGTAAACTGTTAGCCATGATTTGAATGGTGTTTTAAGAGAGTTGTTTACTATATATCCACTGTCTTTTCTACTGGGTTATTGTTAAGAAAAGAACAAATGAGTTGTGATATATAGTTTTGCTTTATTTAAAGCAGCATATGTTTCCTTTACTGAGCGTATGAATCGCTCACCCCTTTGTTTTAACTCCACAGATAAGAAGTACACGGAGTTGAGAGAATTAGCTCTCAGATGGGTATAGCTATGCTTAAAGCACTGAGGCATGGCACGTTAAATGTGACAGGTACAGTCTCTTCCCTTTTACATTTCAGACATATGTATACAGTACTACCTTAGTGAAATAAAGGTTATTAGGGGATGTCAGATGTAAGGAATAATGAAAAGAAATTTCATATTCCATAATTAATAGATAAATGTTTATCATTTATCACTGTTACTGTTGAATGTTAATGCCATCGCAGACAGCCCAACCGGTAAAGTTGCATAGAAATACGTGCAAAATGTGGTAACGGGATGTTACAGATTTAATGGTATCAGAGCTTGGGTTGGTCTGATGTCTGTTGATGCCTTTAACATTAGGAAGTGTTGGAAAAGGTTAACATCCCCTGTAGTACTGTATAGTCTGAATGTATAGAGGAGTCGAATGACTGTGAAATGAGTTAAGTGGTGGAATATGGTGAAAGTTGACTAATTATGGGTTACAAATAGAGATAGTAATCCGAAAATTTTGCATAAGATAGGCGATCTTATCATCATAATGTCGGGTCTATTTGATAAGGTACAGTGAGGAACTCGGTGAGGGCCCCACCAGGAATTCTCTGTCCATATCGAACTAAGATCCAGAAAATGATGATATTGAGATGAAAAGGGATAATATTAGCATATAAGTCCTAAGATTGCGTGTTTGGAGTTATATTGATGAGAGAGAAAATTAAAGGGGGAATTTATAAATATATCCCTATATTGATATGTTTTCTTTCAAAGTCATAAGTGATTGAATGGATTTAAAATACAAATTGATGGTGAAAAAAAAATATGTGATGGTGTAAAGGATGATCTTTACTGTGGACCCCACTGATATATTGATAAGTAAGGTGACCCAGAGTACAAGCTAGGAGAGGTCGCGAGATAGTCAGCCTTGTTGTGGATTTTGGGGTCTGGAATTAAAAAGGTGAATTGTGTGAGAAATGATGCAAAATCGATTTTAATAATACTGGTTATATATACTCCTGATGTTTTAGGAGAATGGATATTAGTAGTGACTTGACATTCGAGGAAGTCAAGTGTTTGAGTCTGTGGATGAGAAAGAAAACTTTGAGATGGGCGAACTCGAGCACGGTTTGAAGAACCGAGCGTCGAGGCTTTCGCCAAAGAGGACGGTATGGATAAGTAGCGTTGTCACAGCAATCGTTGTCGATGGGCCCAAAAAGGGGATTGCCATGGCCGGTTGGGCTGGTCCGTTATGATATCCATAGAACCGAGATATTATGAGAATTATGAGAAATACTCGATGGGTGAGAATTACATTGGGATAGCTCGCCAATAGGCGTGCAAATGTATGATCGCCAATGGTGTGGGCGAGTTAGATGATGGCGAGAACTAACATGAGTCCGCCAATATAACATGAATTGCTAAAGTGGGCGAGGATCCTGATCGCCCAAATAATTTTAGTGATGATTGCCCAAAGAGTATGTTGAGTAATCTGATCAACGAATTGTGGTGTAAATCATAACAATGTGGCGAGAAGAGCAATCGCCAATGATATGATATGAATCAAAGTAATGTGGCGAATAGAACAAAAGCTGTAATCGCCAAGAAAATGAAATGTCTCGTATTTGCCAAATGATAAAGTTGACATCGAGATTTAGTTGACAAGCTTAGAGGTTGGTGAATTGAAATAGAAATTGTTTGTAAGCTCTTACCAGTGAATCAGCAGAGCTTGAGACATTACTCAATAGATTGATGAGTAAAGAATAAAACTAGTTTGATATAACTGGTGAAAACGAAAATTATATCGTTTTGAAAACAATGGGATTAGTACTCTCTACAGTTGCTTCTAGGTTCTGGAACAAGTATGGTATTCTAAAATACCTATCATATTCTATCTGGATCCCTAGCCGACTGTAGTATCCTTCCTATTTGTGTGCCTAGAGCCAACTAGGATGATTTTAAAAAGAATAAACATGTATATTGATATCAGCAATATTATTGGATAAGGTAGGGAAAACCTTATTGTTAAGTCAATGAACATGGGTTCTAATTGAACTATGTACATTAGAGACGTGAGGTCTCAAGTGATTAAATGGACATTAAAATTGTCTGAGTAAAAGATTTTACTACTTAAGTGAGGTTAGAGTGTGCTTGTTGGGGTATAAAAATTTATGAGTTTTACCCGTATAGCACGAATGAATTGTTGAAGAGTTTGTGGAATTTGCTACCTTATTAATCCAATACTTAATTGGGAGAAAGTAGAAGTGAATGGGTATGTATGAATATAGTATTTGAAATGGTTACGAGATAGTAACAGTAAAGTACTATATTAAATGGGAAAACAGTTGTGGTGATGAATGTAAAAGAATGAAATTGTCTTGAGAAGACAAGTCATATGATGACTAGGAAACACGAGTTATGAGGTAGTTCCCAAGTGTAAGAATAAATGTGATTCCTCTGACCATCATGTGGTAATGGCTGGAATCAATGATAAGCCGGAATTGGAAAGATGAAATTATCATACTTAGAGGAGCAGATACAAGAAGTACTGCTAATCTTGAAAAAGATATACATATGTGTATCTATGTACTTATTGGGAATGTGAAATTGTATAAGTAAAGTGGTGATGAAATCTGAATGATAATAAATTTAAATTTCAAAAATTGATGTAAGGAAAAGTATATTCTCCAAGTAGCGACATTACATGTACTAGGAGAATAAGAGATAGAATGATCACTTGAGATAAGAGAAGTGATCGAGGGGAAAATGATTTCCTAAGACGTAATCAGTGGCTAATATTAAGGTCTGCAAAAGAAAAACAGTCCTAGATTAATCATGAAATAATCACTGTGAGGTAGTGAAGAATCCGAAAGAACCATGATGTTATAGAAGTGATTATGGATTAAGTAACCAGATTATTTCACTTCTTCATCATCAGGTTTCGGGATGTAGTAAGTGCCTTAGTCGATATATATTGGTGAAACAGAGAGGACGTATGTGAAGTTCCAGTGAATGGGCACTTGTGATAGGGATCCTTGATTCACCATATGCTTTGAGAGAATAGCAAGAGGCTTTGGGATTCCAAAATTTTTACTATTAGCACCGCCTCAGATTGATATAGATATCCGAGCACATTGTGTGGACGCTCCGGGATATATTGAGAGCGAGTGCGTGGTATTTTAGAGACTATTGGGACAATTACATACGAATGATTAAAATTATCTACATGATAGTCACCAAATTATAATCGACTAGCACAGAATGAGATGATAAGTGATAAATAGTATAGATGAGTTATTAACTCTCAAGGATGATAAAAGACTTGAAGGAGTGTAAATTGGTTTTGAGAAAAGACGTTGAGATTCTTCAGGACCTTGAGAAAATTCGGGATGGGCGACCCACGAGTGGGGTGATCGCTCAACACCGGATAATATGTTGTGAGATGTGGGCGAACTAAGTGGTCGCCAACTCACTTGAGAGAATAATCCTAGAGAGCGGAAGAGCACCAAAAGGGATGATTATTGTGGCCGAAAGAGACGAACAGTACTCTTAAGGACAATGAGGAATATAAAGAGATATTCGTGGTCTCATATTGGAGACGAGATTAAATAAGAGTTGAGAAAGTGATAAGGAAGAAAAATACCTATATTAGAGGTACTTCCTATACTCAGCGAAAAATTGAAAAGAGTAAAATACTATCTGGATAGTTGTGGATATATTGAGTAAGTCTGCTCATTCCTTGATTATGGAATTTGTTGAGCTAATTAATGCCTTGGCCAGGTTATATGTCAGGGAAATGGTGAGGTTTTATAGTATTCCAGTGAGCATTATCGTTGATAGGGAGTCCCGCTTCGTATCTCAGTGTTGAGAGAGTTACAGGAAGCTATGGGATCCCGATTGAGTTTTGCACCGCAGGTTATCCGCAGACTGAGAGACAGTCCGAGCGTATGATATGGACGCTTGAGGATATGGTGTGAGCGTGTGCAGTTGATTTTATAGGCTCCTGGGATAATCCTCGACCCTGGTAGAGTTGTTGATAATAATGGCCACAAGAGAGTATAGGCATAACATTTGAAAGAAATTATTCAGCAGACGATATAATCCACGATAGCATGTGAAATGGGAGACCGAAAATTATTTCCGACTTGGTCGAAATAGACTTCTTGAGATATACAAGAGGTTATGTCTATTAAGGTCTCACCATTGGGATGCATAATGAGAGGGAAATTGAGTTCCCGATGCATTGGATCGTTGGAGACTTTAGATCATGTGAAAGATGTGCACTACCTCCCGTGTTGTCAGGAGTGCACAATGTATTTCATGTCTCATGAATGAGAAAGTACTATCCATATACTTCTCACGTGATTCGAAATGAGTCCTAGAGATTAGAGACGACAGGAATTACGTTGAGAAATTGGTACAAATTTTGGATAGGAAAGATAAAGTGTCGTGATCTAAGATTAATCTTTTGATTGGATATTCGGGTAGTAGGAGGCTCCTTGAGAATTAAAGGGCCTTATGTGTAAGAAATATTCAGAGCTTTCACACTGACAGGTCTGGTTGAAATTTGGAGGACCAAATTTCTTAAGGTGGGGAGAAAATGTAAGATCTGATTTTACCCTACTGTAGACCTTAATTTCATAAAAGTGATAATGGAAATTAAATAAATAGAGAGCATTGATTTCCATTTAGTTGAAAAGCTCCTTATCATGAGATGAGAATGGAGCAATTTCGGTGAAAGAATGTATGGGCGAGAATACAGAATAACTCGCCAACGAGTGAGCGAGAAAGGATGTTCGTCAATGGGCGAGCAGATCGCCAATGGTGATGGCGAATTGGATGTATCAAGGGCGAATAGGTGAATTCACCATTCCTCTTGGATGTGACAATCGCCCAAATGGGCGAGGACTTGTAATTGCCAAGATTAAGCTGGCAAGCTGAATGGCTGGCGAACTGGTGTAGTGTGGCGAGCTGAGTTCTCAAGACGAGGTGGAGACCGGGAATCAGCTTGGGTGGACAAAGGAAAATGGCTTCAAAACAATCAGCAGCCAAAATTGACTTGTAAATGATACGGTTGAAGACAATTAATGGTGAAGATGTTAAAGTCAGTAAGGAATTAACCTTATTGGTTGAGAAGTAAAACAAAGTCAATAGCCTGAGAAAAAGGAGTGTGGGAGGAGGACTTTCACGCCACTTGTGCCTCAGTTTTCTTCATGCATTAAAGACGTGAAATGATGAAGGATACAGGATAAGGGACAGGCGGTAGCTATTGATTGGTTGAGCATGGTTATTGTAGACACCTCATTTTGTCCGGGTTGTAAAAAAACTAATAATTTGTAAATTTTGAATTGACATTTTGAATTAACATCTAGAAAAATTAGGATTAAGATTATTAGGATTATTTAAATTAGAAATATTTAATAGATTAGGATAATTTTATTAATATAAGATAAATAGTAATATAGGTTAGGATTTATTAGATAATTATAAATTAAAATATTTTTAGGATAAGATAATTAGATTTTTTAGGATAATTAACATTAAAATTGATAGAATTAGATTAGGATTAACATAAAAATTAAATAGATAAAATATTAAAAATAAAAGATAATTAATAGAATAGGTTTAGTTGTATTAGGACTCTAACAATTTTGTGACTATAAAAAGGGGTTAAGGCTTATGATTTAGGGGGGAAAAAAAAACCATAAAGCATCTCAACAAAGTAATTCTGCTCTAGCTAAGAGCCAAGTCTTGTCGTTTCCAGCCACCATAAAACACAGCTCTCCGTCGCCCTCTACAAACATCAAACCTCCACCCAGTCTAGCCTTGCTTGTCGCTACTTGCTACCTCTGTATACACCATTTTCACCGGACACTACTGCATCTGTTGTCCAGCGCACGTTCCAACTGCATTGCCGCTGCTCCTCCTGGTTCTTCACCACAACTCCTTTGCACCACATGCTGCTGTCGCCCCTGCTGCTTCTTCTTTTGGCCCAAGCTGCACTTCACCCTTCCTTGCATCATCCAAACCGAGACTGCTCATTACCCAAAGCCTGTCCAGTCCCGTTTCTTGGTGAACAAATTGCCTGCTGCTTCCACGCTATTCTACTGCCCACACATCCATCCATTAATCAGGTAAGTTTTTTGCTTTTCTTTTATTTGGCATTTCTTTTAGTAATGATTAAAGAGTAATGTTTAATCATTTTAATTTGCTTCTTTAGATTAAAAATGATTAAAATAATATGATACATAGGAATGTCTAGGAATAATAAATAAATAAATAATGATAATAAGTTAGGAGAAAAAGTAAAAATTTAAATTAAATAACAAAAATAAGTAAAAATAAAAAATAAAAATAATTGAATGAATGGATATTAGGATAAACGTCTAATTAATAAACTTTGAGAATTGGTTAGACCTTTCTGATGATGGAATCTTCGAGGCGATTACGAATGAGTAACACTCGAGGAATTCCTAGGTAGGAGAATTCTTTTAAGTCTATCCAGAATGATGGAAGATTTAAAAGGTATTTTCAAAAAATGAAGGTTAAACTGTATTCTCCAAATAATAAAAAAAGAATAACACGTAAAAAATCATAATTGTAATATATATAATAAACATTTAAGATAATAATTAATAAAAAAACGTAAATTATACAATTAAATCCGATGATGGAATCTTCGAGGCGATTACGAATGAGTAACACTCGAGGAATTCCTAGGTAAGAAAATTCTTTCTAAATTTATCCAGAACGATGGAAGATTTAGAAGGTATTTTCAAAAATAAATAAATAATAAAGATAATAACATAATAATAAGATTTATTAAATAATAAAGATAAAATAAAAATAATAATAAATAAAAATTAATGAATAATAAATAATAATTCCGATGATGGAATCTTTGAGGTGATTACGAATGAGTAACACTCGAAGAATTCTTAGGTGAGAAGATCCTTCTAAATTTATCCAGAATGATGGAAGATTTAGAAGGCATTTTCAAAATAAACAAATAATAAATAAAGATAAAAACATAATAAATAATAAAATTTATATTCTAATAAAATAAAAAATAAATAATAAATAAGTTAATAAATAATAAAATAATAATTCCGATGATGGAATCCTCAAGGCGATTGCGAATGAGTAACACTTGAGGAATTCCTAGGTGAGAGGGTTCTCTAAGTTTATCCAGAATGATGGAAAATTTAGGAGATATTCTCAATATTAAATACCAAATAATCCTAAAAATATTAATAAATAATATAAAAAAATAATATTTAAATAATAAATAAATAAAATAATAAAAATAATTAAATAAAAAATAAAATGAAAAAAATTTAAAATACTTCCGACGACGGAGCCTCTTCATGGGAGTCGAATGGTACCCCTTGAATACTCTTGAGGTGAGAAGATTTTTTGAGAGTTCATCCAGAATGATGGAGGATTCTTAAAAGAATTTTCAATATTTAAACAATAAAATAAAGGCCATGTAACTAAGACTAAGTTAAAATAATACAAGATTAAAATGGTACCAACTTTGGGCGTTGTAGGGGTGCTATAACCTTCCCTACACGTAAATGAACTCCCGAACCCAAAACTTAAAATGTAGACCAGTCCTAGAGTCATTAGGTGGCCAATCACACCTAGGTTAAAAAAAAGATTGGTGGCGACTCCATTTGTTTAATGTCTAGCGTCCTAGCTAGGAAACGTTATGACAGCTTGGCGACTCCACTGGGGAATCAAAGTGAGTCGAGCCATAATTTGATCTTGTGTTATACTAAGTCTAAATTTTGATGGCCTAAAATTTGTTGGAATTTATTGCACTAATCTTATTTGATGTTCTCTTTGATTTGTTTAGTGTTTTGAAGAGTTGGTTAAAATAAAGTTCCCTCTCACACACCACACCTTGCATTTGCATGCATAAAGCTCTCGACCCGAGCTCAGTCCTTTCTAGGAGGGAGTAGAGTAGCTACCGCTCTCGTGAGGTGGTAACCTCCGCATGGGCTAGCCAAATACTCCCACTCAAATTGAACCTTTTCCGTTTGTAGCCTGTCATGGGTAGGATTGGGGTGCCTTACTAGTCCAGAGTGGACGACAGTGAGGAACAATTTGGGAACCTTTAGTAACTATTATGTCCAAACCTAGCATATAAAAAGCCTAAGAGCCAACCCTTAAGTTAGAACCTTGACTATCCGTGAAGTAGTTAGCCAAAGTTAGGACACATGAGGGAACAAAATCCCAATATCTTTCCCATAGTTGCATTCTCATGCATTGTCATATCATATAAAAGAAGGCTTTTTACATAACAATTTGTTAATTGATTGAACCTCAGTTACATCCATGGAGGATTTATCAAGCGTTAAAGCCACACCTTTCCCCACTGAGAATTCCAACAATGTCAGAATCAGATCTGAAGAAGCTCAACGAAGAGAAGGAGACTGTTTACCTCAAGAATTTATATCACCACTCCTTGAACAAGTTCACCTGGATCTCAAACAAAATGATTTTACTGAGTTCATTGATCTTTGGAAGCTTTGGAGTCTTTCAAAAAAAAGAAGATTTTGAAAAGAAGTATGGTGACATAGCATTATTAATTGCAGTTCCTATAGACAAAGACTTGATTAGAGCTATAACGCAATTTTGGGACCCTTCCTATAGATGCTTTGTTTTTAATGAAGTTGACATGGTTCCAACGGTTGAAGAGTACTCACTCTTACTTCGCATCCAATGTTCCAATGCGGATAAGATATATTGGAAGAACAAGAAGATTGGTTATCGTAGGAAGCTCGCCGGAATGATGAATGTCAGTTTGCCAGAAATTGATAAATGGGTGAGACAGAAAGGAGGGCAAGATTTGTGCCTTGGGATTTCTTACGAGATCACATTAGGAAGAATATAGGAGAATGATCAAGTATGAGCATGATGGCATTGGCAATATATGGCTTGGTGGTCTTTCCCAAAGTCTTGGGATATATAGATGTCACAGTGATAGATTTCCTTGATCAAGTTGAGCATGGAGTTAATCCCGTTCCAACTATTCTAGCTGAAACTCTCAGATCTTTGAGCTTTTGTCGACGAAATGGGGAAGGACGCTTCATCGGCTGTGCCCAATTATTATACCTTTGGATAAAAGTCATCTTGTATGCGATAAAAGTGAATTTCGCAGAGCTTTCTTTAATACCAGCTTCCCTATCAAGGAATTTTGCAAGAGTCAATGGCCAAAACCCAAATCCAAGAATGAGTGGGTCTCAATTTTTCGCAAGCTTTCTAGTACCAGTCAAGAGATAGTATGGATGGCACCTTGGATGCGACATGATGCCGTATTGTTTAGTTGTGGGGGTCAACCATGGGTTCCACTTTTGGGGCTGTGGGGTGCTATCAGTTATGCACCAATAATGGTAAGGAGACAGGCAGGCTATGAACAATTCATTCCTATGACCAAAGGACTGGATAAATTGGAATTTGCATACACTGAAGCAGGAGCTTTGAAAAAGATTGAAGAAGTTATAAAGGTTTGGAAACAAACTTTGAGGATCGATCAAGGAAGACTTACTAATGATGTGACTCCAGAGTATGCGGTGTGGCACATGAGGAGAGCTAAGGATGTGGTAGTTCCTAAAGAAGTAAAGTTAGATCAATCGACAGAACCTACTCCACGAGACCCCATGATAGATTTGGAAATTTCTAAGAGAAAGCTTCAGGAAGAGAAAGAGCAACTTGAGCAAGAAAATAAGAAGCTCAAAGTAGATATGAAGGAAGAATCTAGACAGTGTAACCAGACAATCAAGAAAGTTGACCAAGAAAAGAAGGAATTAACAGAACTAGTCACCAGACTGAGAAGGGAATTGTCCAAATCCGAAAATAGGCGATTGAAGCAAGAAAAAGAGCAGTTGAAAACAGAAGTGCAGACAAAAAAGCAAGAAAATGAACAATTGAAAGATGAAATACAAAAAATGAAGCTTAAGCAAGAAGAACTTCAAACAGAGAAAGATTTGGTGCAAGCACAGATGCAAGCCGCACTTTCTGAAACCCAAGAATATAGACAGGCACTTCAACAAATGATTCACGAAGTGACTAC
Source organism: Heritiera littoralis (assembly GCA_031772115.1). Lineage (NCBI taxonomy): Eukaryota > Viridiplantae > Streptophyta > Magnoliopsida > Malvales > Malvaceae > Heritiera > Heritiera littoralis. The sequence goes on along the minus strand of JAPDPK010000109.1, from coordinate 651,296 downwards.
TCTAAGAGAAGAATGTGATGGTTGGAGGAAAGCTGAGGGATCTCAACTGTTATTGAAGATGTTCCAGCAGTTCAACCTAGCCGCGCGCAAAGCCAGAGAAATGGAAGAAAGGATAGAAGATAAAACCAGGGATAAGCCCTATTTCAGATCATGGGAGACAATTAGAGCAGTTACTTGATGAGGTGCAACATCACTATAGCCTGATCAAGAGGCTATTATGGAGACCATAGGTCCTCTTTATGTAGTAGATTTCATTTTATGCTTATGTTAGGCTACAAGTTCTTTAGATTTTCTCTTGGATGTAATCTCAGATTTTTTAATAATAAAGGTTCTTTCATTTAACAAATAATTATGTTCCAAGTCTTCTTTGCATACATGCATAAATTCATTCATAACAAAATAAGAATAAAAGGACTAATGTTGGGATGTATATCAATCACAAAGGTCTCGAGGTGACAAGATCCAAAGTGGCAAGTCGATCTACTCAACATCCATATAGTACCCGTCTTCGAAGTAAACAAATGGAGAATGAACAGTCTGCAAGAGTTGAGAAGATGGAGAGAATGCAAGAAGAAATGAGAGAACAAGTGGCAGGAGAATTGGAAGAAATGAGGAAGCAAATGTTCGAGATGATGCAAATGATGAAAGCTATGACAAAAGGGAAAGCTGTTGTCGAAACATCCTCCTCAAAAGATGAAGGCGGGTCTCATGAATTCAGTGCTGAACCAGTTTATCCACCAGGGTTTACCCCGCCACAGAATTCTCATGGCGTAACTATTCAAGGTCATTCACCAGCTGTAGAGCAACCATTTATTCCTATGGGGCAACAAAGAAATCAAGCTCAAGTGGAATCAAACCTTGGAGGAGGCTTTGTGAACCCTTTATATGTTCCAAATCTAGACGATCCTCTGGAACAGGAAAAGCTGAGAAGAAAAACTTCTGAACCTGTAGAAGATAAAGAAATTCAGCTTAAATATGATTTGTTAGAAGAAAGATTGAAGGCCATAGAAGGGAAAGATAATTTTGATTGCAGTGATGCAAGTGAACTGAGTCTAGTTCCTGATTTGGTGATTCCGCCAAAATTTAAAGTTCCTGAATTTTCAAAATATGATGGAACGACATGCCCTGTGACTCACATCACAATGTTCTGTCGGAAAATGGCTGGGTATACGAACAATGAAAAGTTACTAATCCATTGCTTCCAAGATAGTTTGACAGGATCTGCAGCTAGATGGTATGTTCAACTCGATAAAGAGCGAATTCGCTCTTGGAAAGATTTGGCTAGAGCTTTTAAAGCCCAGTATAAACATGTAGTGGATATGGCCCCAGATAGGTTATCTCTTCAGAATATGGAAAAGAAGTCGAGTGAAGGCTTTAAGGAATATGCACAGAGATGGAGAGACATGGCTACCCAAGTCTACCCACCTCTCACAGAAAAAGAGACGACCATGCTGTTCATTAATTCGCTTCGAACACCTTATTATGAAAGGCTTGTTGGCAATGCAACAAAAGACTTTGCAGATTTAGTGGTAGCAGGGGAAATGATTGAAAATGCAATAAAGAATGGGAGAATTGAAGCAAGTGATGCTCCAAGTTTCAGGAAAGGGGCAAACTCCAAGAGGAAAGAAGGGGAAGCCAACAACATCAGCTTTGGAAGTAGGCAACCAAGCAATGTTCCTTACCATGCTCGATCCAACTACAATTCTTACCCTACCAGCAACAATGTATCACAAAGCCCCTACTCTTATCAACCAATGCCCAAAATCCATACCCTCACCAATCGGTGTCCCAACCTCCAACCTATCGTCCAATAACCCCATTCACTCCACAAACACAATACCAAGCCAACAATTCAGGCCACAACCCAGGAAGATCTTGGAATAATCAAAACAAATACCAATTCGATCCTCCCAATAACCTACACTGAACTGCTACCACAACTCATTGAAAAACGCCTAATAGCACCAGTCCATATTGAGCCATTTAAACCTCCTTTTCCTAAATGGTATGATCCCAATGCTCATTGTGATTATCATTATGGGATCACGGTCATTCGACGAAAATTGCACAGGGCTCAAGTACAAAGTTCGTGATCTTATAAAAGCAGGAATTTTGAACTTTGATGTTGAAAAAGAACCAAATGTAGTTGGAAATCCTTTACCGGATCATGGAGGAAAAGTCAATGCTATTATTGAAGGAAAAATATGTTGGGTTAAGGGTAGCATCGATGAAGTCAAGACACCAATGGAAAGGGTAATGGATGCAATGATAAAAGCAAAATGATTCAACCTGCTAATATGGGATTGGGAGTTGAAGAAGAGAACGGTGAAGAAACCTTTTGCAAATATCATGGACAATCAGTTGGTCATACCATTCAATTTTGTGAACAATTTCGAGAGAAAGTACAGATGATGATGAATGAGGGTACAATAGAATTTTATGAGGAAATGGATGAAGATGCAGTTGTTGCTATGGCAGAAATTCAAAAAAGATCACCCTTTTGAAGGAATAGAGCCAGTGACCATATTTTGTAAGAAGAAACCAGCACTTAATACTACTCCAATGGTTCCCAAAGTCACCATCAAAGTTCCAAAACCATTCCCATATAGGGATGATAAAGCAGTTCCATGGAACTATAATTGCAGTATTGTAACTCAAAATGCATCAGATAGTGCTGCGATGTCTGGGAATCTAACAAATGAAGGTGGGATAACCCGCAGTGGGCGTTATACACCCCAAATGCTGATGTCACAGAAAGGGAAAGAGGTTGAAGAGGTTTGTTGAAGGATGACAAAGGAAAGACAGTAATACCTGCGGAACTTAAGCAATCCGTGACAGAAAGAGAAGCTTGTGAATTCCTAAAGTTCATCAAGCATAGTGAGTATAGTGTTGTAGAGCAACTGAATAAACTGCCGGCTCGCATAACAATGCTCTCTTTATTGCTAAATTCAGAGCCACATAGGAATGCCTTGCTAAAGGTACTCAATGAAGCACATGTGGCACATAACATTTCGGTAGAAAAGTTAGATAGATTGGTGGGAAATATCACGGCTGATAATTTTATCTCATTTAGTGATGATGAGATTCCTCCTGATGGAAGAGGTAGCACCAAGGCTTTGCATATAACTACCAAATGCAAAGATCATATCATACCACGGGTCCTTATTGACAATGGCTCAGCTCTGAATGTAATGCCAATGGCTACTCTATCTAAGTTACCAGTTGATAAGTCTCACATGAGAAGAAGCCACACGATAGTCAAAGCTTTTGATGGTACTCGTCGAGAGATAATAGGAGAGATTGAATTGCCTATCGAGATTGGGCCACATGTATTCAACATTGAGTTCATAGTGATGGATATCACCCCCTCATACAATTGTCTTTTAGGAAGACCATGGATTCATCAAGCTGGTGCAATCCCTTCAACTTTGCATCAAAAGATTAAATTTGTCATGGATGAACACTTAGTGACTGTGAATGCTGAAGAGGATATGATTGCCACAACCTTCTTGTCAACACCATATGTGGAAATCGCAGAAGATGCCGTCGAATGTTCTTTCAGATCTTTGGAGTTGGTCAATGCCACTTTTGTAGGAGAAGGATCTACTGTGCCCGTGCCACGATTGTCTAGGGTTACTAAAGCAGGTGTTTGTCAGATTGTAGGAAAAGGATGCCGTGCTGGGTCAGGCTTGGGAAAGAGGCTGCAAGGGATCAGGATGCCGGTGAAGGTCATCATGAAAAAAATAGGTTTGGCTTAGGCTATAAGCCAAAAGGGTTTGAGATGGAGAGGTTTGTTGAGGAAAAGAGGAAGAAAAGGAGGGCTGCTTTCAACGAGGAGGATCTGGAAACTGAACCAATGGTATTCCCTCCATTGTATGATACCTTCCATTCAGCAGGATATGTCTATCCTGGAGTGAATAGTTCCGCATTGGAAAAGGCTTTTGAAGAACTTTCTATCCAGATGGTACATAAAGAAGAAATTAGAGAATATTGAGATGTTAGAAGTACTTCCTTGCCCACCAGGTTTTGAGTTGAAGAATTGGAGTGCTGTTGAGATCCCTACTGTCTATAAGACTTCTTCAAAGTAATGCAATAAATCCTTTCTCAATGCTTATGCCCAAAAGCATTAGGACCTTATGTAGGGCGTTTATTCAATTTCAATAAAATAAAAGCATGATGCATTTGCTCATACTTTTTCCATTTTTTTCCCTTTTCTTTTTCTTTTGCATTCATTTCTTTTTGCCTATACACTTCTCTATATTTTCCTATTTTTTGCCCAATGCCAGGTGTACAAATGATGAATACACAGACAATATAATGATGATCCAGGATTTGACTTTGAGAGTTGTGTGGGTGAACTTAATGAAGATGAGAATGATGATTATGCTTTGCCTCCCGATCTATTGAGATTAGTAGAGCAAGAAGAAAAAACAAATCATGCCTCATAAGGAATCTACCGAGGTCATCAATTTAGGAGATGAAGAAGTCAAGAAAGAAGTCAAGATCGGAACTTCCATCTCATCTTCTACACGAAAGAATCTGGTGAATTTGCTCCATGAGTTCCAGGATGTATTTGCATGGTCATATCAAGACATGCCTGGTTTAGACACAGACATTGTGGTACATAAATTACCCCTGAAACCAGAATGTAAACCAGTTCAACAAAAGTTAAGAAGAATGAAGCCAGACATGCTTTTGAAGATCAAAGAAGAAGTTAAAAAGCAATTTGATGCTGGTTTTCTGGAAGTGGCAAGATACCCTCAATGGGTAGCAAACATTGTCCCTGTTCCGAAAAAAGATGGGAAAGTACGAATGTGTGTCGATTACAGGGATCTGAATCGGGCTAGCCCAAAAGACAACTTTCCATTGCCACATATCGATACTTTGGTTGATAATACTGCTAGGTACTCCCTCTTCTCTTTCATGGATGGTTTTTCAGGTTACAACCAGATCAAGATGGATAAAGATGATATGGAGAAAACTACATTCATTACGATGTGGGGGACTTTCTGTTACAGAGTCATGCCATTTGGATTAAAGAATGCAGGGGCAACTTATCAAAGAGCTATGGTAACTCTATTCCATGATATGATGCACAAGGAGATAGAAGTATATGTGGATGATATGATTGCCAAATCCCATAAAGAAGAAGATCATGTGGTCAATCTCAAGAAGTTATTTGAAAGATTGAGAAAGTTTCAACTCAAGTTGAACCCTGCCAAGTGCACGTTTGGAGCAACTTCTGGAAAATTGTTGGGATTTATTGTTAGTGAAAAAGGCATTGAGGTGGACCCAGACAAAATACGTGCTATTCAAAACTTGCCTCCACCACGTACTCAAAAAGAAATAAGGGGTTTTCTTGGAAGGTTGAATTACATTGCTCGCTTCATTTCTCAATTAACGGCCAAGTGTGATCCAATTTTCAAACTCCTACGAAAGAATGATAAGGGGGATTGGGATAAAGACTGTCAGGCAGCTTTTGATAAAATTAAGGAGTATCTCTCAAGTCCACCAGTATTAGTCCCTCCTGTTCCAGGGAGGCCTCTCATCCTCTACTTAACAGTGCATGAAAAATCGATGGGATGTATACTGGCGCAACATGATGCTACAAGTAGAAAAGAAAGGGCTATTTATTACTTGAGCAAAAAGTTTACTGACTATGAATCCAAGTATTCATCCTTGGAAAAGATGTGTTGTGCTTTGGCCTGGGCAGCTCATAGACTCAGACAGTACATGTTGTATCATACCACTTGGTTGATCTCAAAATTAGATCCTGTCAAGTACATATTCGAGAAGCCTTCTCTATCTGGAAGAATAGCAAGATGGCAAGTATTGCTTTCTGAATACGATATTGTGTACGTGTCACAGAAAGCCATCAAAGGGAGTGCCATTGCGGAATTCCTTGCAGAACGAGCTTTAGAAGATTATGAGTCCATAAATTTTGACTTCCCAGATGAAGACTTAATGGCTGTCATGCAAGTTGATGAGGATCAAGTAGAAAAGGATACATGGAAGATGTACTTTGATGGTGCATCAAATGCCCTGGGGCATGGCATTGGAGCTGTCTTGATATCACCAAAAGGAGATCAATGCCCATTCACTGCAAGATTGAATTTCAATTGCACCAATAACGTGGCAGAATACGAAGCTTGTGCCATGGGGCTTCAGGCTGCTATTGAAAAGAAAATCAAAAAGATGGAAGTCTATGGTGATTCAGCTTTAGTAATCTACCAATTGCGAAGAGAATGGGAAACAAGAGACTCAAAGTTACTTCTCTACCGTGACTTCATAGTTAAGTTGGTTGAACAGTTTGAGGAAATTCAATTTAATCATTTACCTCGGGAAGAGAACCAAATGGCTGATGCTTTAGCCACCTTAGCTGCAATGTTTAAAGTGGATTCTAATGCCGAAATTTATCCCATTAAGCTAAGGATACAAGAGTCTCCTGCACATTGTTGCAATGTTGAAGAGGAAGTTGATGGAAAACCATGGTATTATGATATTTTGAGATATTTGAAATATCAACAATACCCAGATTCGATCTCTGAAAACGATAAAAGAACATTGAGAAGACTGGCAATGAATTTCTTGGTAGATGGTGAAGTCTTGTACAAAAAAGGAAAGGATCAAGTGCTCTTGAGGTGTGTAGATGCTGTTGAAGCAAGAAGAATTCTTGAAGAAGTTCATGAAGGAGTTTGTGGGACCCATGCTAACGGTCAGAGATTGGCTAAACAAATTATGAGGGCAGGTTATTATTGGATGACTATGGAAGGTGATTGCATTAAGTATGCCAGAAGGTGCCATAAATGCCAAATATATGCAGACAAGATGCATGCTCCTCCGTTGCCGTTGCATGTAATGGCAACTCCTTGGCCTTTCTCTATGTGGGGTATGGATGTCATTGGGCCTATTACTCCAAAAGCTTCGAATGGACATCGTTTCATCTTTGTGGTCATCGATTATTTCACAAAATGGGTAGAGGCAGCTTCATATGCTAATGTGACGAAAGCCGTGGTGTGTAGGTTTATCAAGAAAGAGATAATATGCCGATATGGTCTTCCAGAAAGAATCATCTCAGACAATGCACTTAACCTGAATAACACAATGATGAAAGAAGTGTGCAGTCAGTTCAAAATCAAACACCACAATTCAGCACCATATCGTCCGAAGATGAATGGAGCAGTAGAAGCAGCTAACAAGAATGTAAAGAAGATCGTTAGCAAGATGACAAAAACATATAGAGATTGGCATGAGAAATTACCATTTGCCTTGCATGCTTATCGCACTTCAGTTCGTACATCTACTGGGGCCACCCCATTTTCATTGGTATATGGAATGGAAGCAGTATTACCTATCGAGGTAGAAATCCCGTCATTACGAGTATTGATGGAGGTTGAATTAGAAGAAGCTGAATGGGTCCGTTGTCGTTATGAACAACTAAATTTGATCGAAGAAAAAAGGTTTAAGGCTCTTTGTCATGGGCAATTGTATCAAAAGAGGATGATGCGAGCTCATAATAAGAAAGTTCGTCCTCGACATTTTCAGGAAGGAGAATTGGTATTAAAGAAAATTCTACCAAATCAGCCAGATCCTCGTGGAAAATGGGCACCAAATTGGGAAGGCCCTTATGTGGTGAAGAAAGCTTTTTCAGGAGGGGCATTGTTACTTAGTGAAATGGACGGAGATGATTTACCAAATCCAATAAATTCAGATGCAGTGAAGAAGTACTATGCCTGAAGAAAAAAAAGAATTCAAGTTGAAAACCTGAAAAGGCGGCTTGAATTCAAAATAAATAAATAAATAAATAAATTTCAAGTTGAAAACCTGAAAAGGCGGCTTGAATTCAAAAAAAAAAACAAAAAGGAAAAAAAAAAGAAATTTCAAGTTGAAAACCTGAAAAGGTGGCTTGAACAAAAAAGAATAATTGGGCCAAAGTTTGAAAAGAGGAATGTCTCATAGTGAAGGGGGCAAAGTTCTGATCTAAAGGTTCTTTGAAGATTATGGGCATCTACTAACGAGGTTTCCAAAGCAAAATTCTGTGATGATGGGTTTATAGTTGTCTGGGTATTCATTATTTGTGACTCATTAGCCAGTGCTTTTGTACTTATCCTTATCAATTCTTGAAAATGTTCACTTGTTATTCAAAAAAATATACCTTGTTCAAATAAATACGCCATCGTGTTCTTATCTTAGTCATCTTGCTTTTGTTCTAATTGGAATTGAATAGCGTACTATAGGGTCTTTAAAGAAAAAGAGGGTATTTGCATTACATTGAAGGAAATACAAAGGGATGATGATTGCCAACATTACAGGGGGCAAAAACATGAAAGATAAAGATTGATTCAATAGAAGTATGACACTGATCTCGAGCGGGGCAAGAATAGTGGAAGAATGGAAATTGGAATGTGGGGGTTAATCTTGGAGGACATTAAATGAAGATTCTAACTAAAAACTGATTTTTAACATTTTGCATCATACATTTAGGTTATAGGCATTCGCTTCATGATAGAATTGTTGTTTAATCTCATTACTTTCACATTAGCATTAAAAGGAAGTCAGTGTTGCATGGACATTTGCATTATTTGACATACATTTACATTTGCATTATTTAGGTGCATACATTGAAGGAAATAGATTAAAATTTGAGAGGTCGAATTTCTTGGAAATGAAATTGTGAATCTTATGTCGTGTTGTGATATTAAGACTATCGGATTTGGTATATTAGTGAGTGACCAGAACAAGGTTATTTTTCAAAGTTTCAATGCCTCTGCTGAGAGGAGCACAAGGTTATATTTCAAAGTTTCATTGCCTCTGGTGAGAGGAGCACAAGGTTATGTTTCAAGTTTCATTGCCTCTGGTGAGAGGAGCACAAGGTTATTTCTTAAAGTATCAATGCCTCTGGTGAGAGGAGCACAAGGTTATTTTTCAAAGTTTCATTGCAGCACAAGGTTATGTTTCAAGTTTCATTGCCTCTGGTGAGAGGAGCATAAGGTTATTTTTCAAAGTTTCATTGCCTCTGGTGAGAGGAGCACAAGGTTATATTTCCAAGTTTCATTGCCTCTGGTGAGAGGAGCACAAGGTTATGTTTCGAAGTTCCAATGCCTCTGGTGAGAGGATCACAAGGTTATGTTTCCAAGTTTCATTGCCTCTGGTGAGAGGAGCACAAGGTTATGTTTCGAAGTTCCAATGCCTCCGGTGAGAGGAGCATAAGGTTATGTTTCCAAGTTTCATTGCCTCTAGTGAGAGGAGCACAAGGTTATGTTTCGAAGTTCCAATGCCTCTGGTGAGAGGAGCACAAGGTTATGTTTCGAAGTTCCAATGCCTCTGGTGAGAGGAGCACAAGGTTATGTTTCAAGTTTCATTGCCTCTGGTGAGAGGAGCATAAGGTTATTTTTTCAAAGTTTCATTGCCTCGGGTGAGAGGAGCACAAGGTTATATTTCCAAGTTCCAATGCCTCTGGTGAGAGGAGCAAAAGGTTATTTTTCAAAGTCTTACAGCCTCTGGTGAGAGGAACTAAATGTTTCTTAAAATTGTAAATACTTCGTAAAAAATAAAAAAAATAAAAAAATAAAAAAGGTAAATCCGAACAAAATAGTTGTCTAATTGTCTTTGCACAATTCCTGATTTTCAGAAAATGTGCAAAGAGGGGCTGTAGACACCTCATTTTGTCCGGGTTGTAAAAAAACTAATAATTTGTAAATTTTGAATTGACATTTTGAATTAACATCTAGAAAAATTAGGATTAAGATTATTAGGATTATTTAAATTAGAAATATTTAATAGATTAGGATAATTTTATTAATATAAGATAAATAGTAATATAGGTTAGGATTTATTAGATAATTATAAATTAAAATATTTTTAGGATAAGATAATTAGATTTTTTAGGATAATTAACATTAAAATTGATAGAATTAGATTAGGATTAACATAAAAATTAAATAGATAAAATATTAAAAATAAAAGATAATTAATAGAATAGGTTTAGTTGTATTAGGACTCTAACAATTTTGTGACTATAAAAAGGGGTTAAGGCTTATGATTTAGGGGGGAAAAAAAAACCATAAAGCATCTCAACAAAGTAATTCTGCTCTAGCTAAGAGCCAAGTCTTGTCGTTTCCAGCCACCATAAAACACAGCTCTCCGTCGCCCTCTACAAACATCAAACCTCCACCCAGTCTAGCCTTGCTTGTCGCTACTTGCTACCTCTGTATACACCATCTTCACCGGACACTACTGCATCTGTTGTCCAGCGCACGTTCCAACTGCATTGCCGCTGCTCCTCCTGGTTCTTCACCACAACTCCTTTGCACCACATGCTGCTGTCGCCCCTGCTGCTTCTTCTTTTGGCCCAAGCTGCACTTCACCCTTCCTTGCATCATCCAAACCGAGACTGCTCATCACCCAAAGCCTGTCCAGTCCCGTTTCTTGGTGAACAAATTGCCTGCTGCTTCCACGCTATTCTACTGCCCACACATCCATCCATTAATCAGGTAAGTTTTTTGCTTTTCTTTTATTTGGCATTTCTTTTAGTAATGATTAAAGAGTAATGTTTAATCATTTTAATTTGCTTCTTTAGATTAAAAATGATTAAAATAATATGATACATAGGAATGTCTAGGAATAATAAATAAATAAATAATGATAATAAGTTAGGAGAAAAAGTAAAAATTTAAATTAAATAACAAAAATAAGTAAAAATAAAAAATAAAAATAATTGAATGAATGGATATTAGGATAAATGTCTAATTAATAAACTTTGAGAATTGGTTAGACCTTTCTGATGATGGAATCTTCGAGGCGATTACGAATGAGTAACACTCGAGGAATTCCTAGGTAGGAGAATTCTTTTAAGTCTATCCAGAATGATGGAAGATTTAAAAGGTATTTTCAAAAAATGAAGGTTAAACTATATTCTCCAAATAATAAAAAAAGAATAACACGTAAAAAATCATAATTGTAATATATATAATAAACATTTAAGATAATAATTAATAAAAAACGTAAATTATACAATTAAATCCGATGATGGAATCTTCGAGGCGATTACGAATGAGTAACACTCGAGGAATTCCTAGGTAAGAAAATTCTTTCTAAATTTATTCAGAACGATGGAAGATTTAGAAGGTATTTTCAAAAATAAATAAATAATAAAGATAATAACATAATAATAAGATTTATTAAATAATAAAGATAAAATAAAAATAAAAATAAATAAAAATTAATGAATAATAAATAATAATTCCGATGATGGAATCTTTGAGGTGATTACGAATGAGTAACACTCGAAGAATTCTTAGGTGAGAAGATCCTTCTAAATTTATCCAGAATGATGGAAGATTTAGAAGGCATTTTCAAAATAAACAAATAATAAATAAAGATAAAAACATAATAAATAATAAAATTTATATTCTAATAAAAATAAATAGAATAAATAATAAATGAAGTTAATAAATAATAAAATAATAATTCCGATGATGGAATCCTCAAGGCGATTGCGAATGAGTAACACTTGAGGAATTCCTAGGTGAGAGGGTTCTCTTAAGTTTATTCAGAATGATGGAAAATTTAGGAGATATTCTCAATATTAAATACAAATAATCCTAAAAGTATTAATAAATAATATAAAAAAATAATATTTAAATTGAATAAATAAATAAAAGTAATAAAAATAATTAAATATAAAAATAAGAATGAAAAAATTTTAAAATACTTCCGACGACGGAGCCTCTTCATGGGAGTCGAATGGTACCCCTTGAATACTCTTGAGGTGAGAAGATTTTTTGAGAGTTCATCCAGAATGATGGAGGATTCTTAAAAGAATTTTCAATATTTAAAATATAAAGGCCATGTAACTAAGACTAAGTTAAAATAATACAAGATTAAAATGGTACCAACTTTGGGCGTTGTAGGGGTGCTATAACCTTCCCTACACGTAAATGAACTCCCGAACCCAAAACTTAAAATGTAGACCAGTCCTAGAGTCATTAGGTGGCCAATCACACCTAGGTTAAAAAAAAAGATTGGTGGCGACTCCATTTGATTAATGTCTAGCGTCCTAGCCCTAGGAAACGTGATGACAGTTATATAAGAAGAAACAATTGAGGAAAACCGAGTTAGCCAATTCCATCTTCTTCACGAGAGCCATTTCTCTGTTTCTTCCATTTCTCTGCCATGTTCGATCTACTAAAGTTCAACCTTAAGTTGGTTAAATACATAAACTAGCTTGCAAACCTTTCTTTCTTAGCCTGATGAGTTAAAGGAGTAAGCAAAGGAAGGCTAACATGAGATGGAAAACAACCTGTTTTGGAAGTGCAGTGGTTGAGGTGAGTTTCATATTTTCTGAGGAGTTCTTGATGCTTAATGATGGGTTTCTATGTTTTATGAAGTAATAAACATAGATACAGTTTTGTTTTAGTTAGATCTTTGGAGAATATGAAAACCAGGAAAATAATGGAATAAGTGACGACAATGGCGATTACTGATCGCCCACGTTGAAAAGTAAGTAATCGCCAGTAGGGCGAGTAGAAGATAAGGAACTCGCCAATGTAAGGTGTGTGTCAAAGGGCGAGAACGCCCAACTTTGGTGAAATGAATTAATGGGCGAGCTCAAATGCATAAGGCATTGGGCGAGTAGAATTGTGGGCGAACTACCACAATTAAGCCAATAAAGGCTGGCGAGTTGAATGCTGGACGAGTTAAAAATGTATGGTGAGTAATGGTGGGCGATATGCCACGTGTAAGCCATTCGGTGAATGGCGAGCTCGTTCGGGCGAGCTAGCCAGAACCCTGTTGGGCGAGTAGTCATTTTATTTATCGTAATCTCGCCCAGTTATATATAAAGAAAATATTAATAGAATTTATAATTATTTGCAGCCAATAATTGGGAATGGCTATTGGCGAACAGAGAGCAGGGCAAAGCAAAGCTTCGTTGAACCAGGTAAGGGAGATGTGTGTGAAGTGATGCATGTCCTGTGGAGTAAATTTTATGAAAACATTAAGTTAAATGCTTTGTTTTCTGACATGCATTGTTTGAGGAAGTTAACTGATAATTATTTTGATCCGGGCGAGCTAAAAGCCTACCCCTATGCTGTTTTCTGGATGAACTGATACGGGGCGGGCGAGCCCTTGTATTTTATGTTGGGCGAATTGGTGTTGGCGGGCGATCCAAGCCCTTTTATAGTTTTATAGTTTTATACACCCGTTTCTAGTTTCAAGGGCGGGCGAACCGTTTTATAGAAAACTATAGGGTGAGCCAAGTGGCGAACTCTCTTTTATTAGAACTGGGCGAATGCCATCGTTTTAAAGAGGAATCCGGGTAAAGCCATCGGGCGAACCCTTTTTAATGTGTCTGGCGGGCGAAAACTTTTATTGTGTTGGGGCGGGCGGCCCTTGTTTAAAATATAGGCGGGCGAACCGCTACCAACGAAACATTTCTGTTTTGAAAAGCTAAGTGGCGGGCGAATACTAATTCACCGTCTTGTCGAGTTAGCCAGGGGCGAGCCATGACGGGCGAGCTGACTCTGGCGAACGGTTTTAACGTGTAATTTCTTAAACGAAAAATGAATTATTTTAATATTTCGAAAATGGAAATATGAAACATCGGGGCGAGTTGACCATTTGGTGGGTTGACCAATGGCGAGTTGGGTATTGGCGAGCTCACTATGGGCGAACTAGCCATGAGCGAGCCAGTGTAACCTGAGCCTTTCTCACACGGAAAAATGTTGAGATTGCGGGTATTTTACAATTTTATAAAACCTTTTGGGAAATCAAATCATTTGGTGGAAATGATAACATGAGATAAAACTTGATTTTGAGACTTTAGGCCCTGAGTTCATGCGTTACTATTGCGTGACCTACCTGGGGCGATGACTCGGGTCATATAGACCAACGAGTGCACCCTAGGGCGTCACAGGGCTGATGGACCTACCAAGTCATCAGCGGTCTCGAGGTCACTTGGCAAGTGGACCCGAGGACAACTATAGATTATGGCCATAGATCTGAGATAGCCGTGAGGGGCGATGGCCTACGGGTGCACCCCAAAAGCGGCAGATTCCGTTCTCGCAAGGGAGAGGGGGAACGATGAGAGCATGATTTATTTGTTGCCTAGTCTCAACCTACCAGTTTCTGTTAACGTGTGAGGATTTGTTGAAATCCTATATAGTGTTTACCACATTTTAAAGTAAACTGTTAGCCATGATTTGAATGGTGTTTTAAGAGAGTTGTTTACTATATATCCACTGTCTTTTCTACTGGGTTATTGTTAAGAAAAGAACAAATGAGTTGTGATATATAGTTTTGCTTTATTTAAAGCAGCATATGTTTCCTTTACTGAGCGTATGAATCGCTCACCCCTTTGTTTTAACTCCACAAATAAGAAGTACACGGAGTTGAGAGAATTAGCTCTCAGATGGGTATAGCTATGCTTAAAGCACTGAGGCATGGCACGTTAAATGTGACAGGTACAGTCTCTTCCCTTTTACATTTAAGACATATGTATACAGTACTACCTTAGTAAAATAAAGGTTATTAGGGGATGTCAGATGTAAGGAATAATGAAAAGAAATTTCATATTCCATAATTAATAGATAAATGTTTATCATTTATCACTGTTACTGTTGAATGTTAATGGCATCGCAGACAGCCCAACCGATAAAGTTGCATAGAAATACGTGTAAAATGTGGTAACGGGATGTTACAAATACATTCTCAACTCTATGTACTGGGGTGGGGCAAACACGAGTTCGCCCATCTTCGTCTACACAGGTGATAAGGGAGGGATAGATTTAGATGCCATCGACGCTGGATTCATGATCGATCTTGCTTCTCGCTTTAAAGGTCTGCTTTTGTATATAGAGGTATGTCATTAATTGTTATTGATGAATGTGATCTTTCTTAGGCATATAGTTTATGGGAACAATGCCTCATTAGAGGGTCCTTTAGGACAAAACCAGTTTTGTTCAATTGTCTTAAAACTAGCTTTACTCCAAAATGGGTTTTCATAATGCTTAACGCCAGTAGTTTATTAAAAGCATATACAATGACTTTCATTGTATAAAAAATTGTTGCAATATGCACTGCCTTCGAGTAAAATGGACTCTACTGATACATTAATGACTCGTTACAGCATCGATATTATGGAGATTCAATGCCATTTGGATATAAGTCGATAGCAGCCCAAAATGCCTCAACCCTAGGGTTCTTCAGCTCAGCACAAGCTTTAGCAGACTATGCACAGTTGATAATAGACCTGAAGAGGAATTTGTCAGCAGAAAACTGCCCAGTCATAGCAGTTGGAGGATCTTATGGTGGAAGTATGTTAAATTTTAATTGTTCATTTGTTCTAACTAAAATATTTTTAGATTTTTGAACTAATTACAGTCTCGAATTACTCAGTGCTCGCATCATGGTTTCGCTTGAAATATCCCCACATTGCCATTGGTGCCTTGGCATCATCTGCCCCAATTCTCTACTTTGATGACATTACTCCTCAAAATGGCTATGATGTGGTTGTTACAAGGGATTTTAGGGTAAGATATTATCATAAGAAGTATAACTGGTTTGTTTAATTGCATTAACTAAAGCTAGATTCTTGTTGTGTAATGCAGGAAACAAGTGAGAATTGTTACAACACCATTAGACAGTCTTGGTTTGAAATTGATAAAGTTGCAGCCCAAATAAATGGCCTAATGAACCTCAGCAATATCTTCAATTCCTGCATGTAACTTGTCATTGCTTAGAGTTTGAACCTGAAGTTAAATTTATACTTTATAGCTATGCTTGATTGACAACTTATTGTTGCCTGCTCAAACTTACAGGCCTTTGTACTCCTCTGAAGAGCTGAAGAGCTATTTGGAACTTGCGTATAAATACTCAGCTCAATATGACAGCCCTCCATATAACTATGTCAATCAGATATGCAATGCCATTGATGAAGCTCCAGAAGGAACTGATATTCTCGGCAAAGTTGCTAGAGGGCTTACTGCTAGCTTCTTTGGAGGACATTCATGCAATTATATATATGACTTTAAGCCAAACAATGGCAGTGCATGGTATTGGCAGGTAATTAAACCATTCATTTTACTCATCACCATTATGAGCATTTTATGGAAGTGTCATGGCATTGAGGCATAAGTACTGCAAATAAATTGTTCTGAACTTCCATAGTTTCAAACATTTTCTGCATCATTCAGACTTGTACTGAGATGGTAATGCCAATTGGACATGGTGAAAATGATACAATGTTTCAAGCATCACCTTTTGATCTAGAAAACTATACCAGAACCTGCCTGGATGTGTTTGGAGTATCGCCAAGGCCTCATTGGATCACCACTGAATTTGGAGGCCATGTAAGCTTATTAGTTATTACCTTGATTCTTTTCATTTTATTTCCAAGAACAGAAACAAACTCTTTCAGTCTTTCAGAGACACTCATTGCCCATCAAAATGTCTGCCTTTTCTGACAACAAACTCAATGTACAATGTTTTCATTACAAATTTTCAGGACATAAAATCTGTACTTGGAAATTTGGCAAGCAACGTCATTTTCTCCAACGGACTTCGTGACCCATGGAGCGCTGGAGGGTAAAATCCTAACACTCTTGGACCTTAGTTGCTTTTATTATTCTGTTACATTTTGCTAATTCATCCTTAAATCCTTCAAAATACAGAGTTTTGCAGAACATATCAGATAGCATTGTTGCAGTATATACACAAGAAGGTATCTTTTGTGAACGAGTTATAAGACATTGAACTTTATTGGTAGTAACTTGGTTTTGATTTAGATCTGCTATGGTATTAAGGTGCCCATTACTTGGATTTACTCGCTCCAAGTGCTAGTGATCCTGACTGGTTGGTTGCACAGCGAGACAAGGAGATCAGCATCATTGGCGGCTGGATTGAAGACTACCATGCAAAACTTGGTAGACAGACTGGCAAGAAGATTGCCTTCTGAGGGACAAAGGAAAAATGAAAATCAAACTGTTCCAAAATAATGGAATGTTCAAACCACATCAATTGTTTGTTTACTTTTCTGTTTGTTTCCAGCGAAAATAAAAAAACTGGAATTAATAAATGAGTAAGATATTTGTAGATTACGCGTGCAGATGCTGTACTGGGTGGCTTTGCGGGCACGAGCACTGAATTTCCTATTGTGGTAACTTTATTTGTAAAGTTAAAGCAAAGCATGAAGATGGTCGCTATCTATAATTAAATTATGAAAAAAGAAAGAAGAAATGTTTTTGAATTTCACAAAGCAGTGTATAAGATTGTTATGTTCATTTAATATATAATTATATGTTAGAATAGATATGTTTAGGTGTAAATCTTTGAATTAGTTTTAGGAAAATATTTAAGAATCCAAAAAACACCAGCCCTAATGGTTCAAATAAGATATTATTAGTATCTTTTTATATTTTTAAATTTGGATAATTTTGTCGGATTTTCAAGTAGAAGCATATTCAATGAGGAAATCAACACAATAAATCATGATCAAAAAAATAATATTTAAGCAATTCAATATCCATTGCAGACGTTCATGTATGAGAATAAATTACTATAAACACAAAAACTATAGCACACTAATAAAAAAAACTTGTTGATGCCAAAAAAGTTGCAAACTCGTTGATTGGAGGATCAATTCTTTTTTTTGAATCAATCTATAAAAGAAAAAGGTTTTTTAGAGTTATTTTTCATAGTCTTTCTCCAATGATTAAGTCAATGAAAATGTTTGAGAGAATTTAAATGTAAATTAAAAAAAGTATAAGAGAATAAAGAGTGTTCATATTTTTGCTTTTATATGATATCTCTTTTTATAGAAGATAATTTTCTTTGCATGTAATATGCATTTTCATATATAAAATATGCATGAGTAAATGGTTATTTGCACCACCCTATATTGTTCTATTTTGTGGGAAACCCACCCATTCGCGTTCTTCGCTCGGAAGTATAGATGACCCACTTGGACCATCTTTGGTCGAGCTGGGTCTTCTAACCGTAGTATTTTGCTTTCTTGAGTCGTGGCTTAAAAGGCCCAATATTGGACTGATCCAGCCGCAATTGGACAGTAACCAAACTAAACTCATGCTATGAAATAAACTCAATTTTCATATTTAATTTTTAAACATATAAATTATGATATACATATATATATAGATATATATCACTCAAATTACTTCATATTCTTGTACAAAACTCAAATTACTTCCTGTTTGACGCTAAGATTATCTCATTCTCATTGTTTAATTTGTTTTTTATTTTTTTTGGATAATTAACAGATGACTACCACGGGACTTATAATAAACACTTCTCAGCATTTTTATAATAAATAACTTTTTGCTTCTTGTTCATTAATATTAATTTGTATTTATTGTAATAAAGTGAATAAACTTTTGGACTTTGAATTTTGATCTCATATGAAACGTTCCTGTCATTGTGGATTAAGGAAGACATGTGAATGCATTTTTTTCTATGTTTTAAAATTTTTTTTTCGACATTGAAGGCTAACGCAATTTCTTTTACCATTTAATTTGATTGATATTTCACAAGAAATATACAATTTGATTTTCAACTTTCATAATTTACTTGCATATATATATATATATATATATATATATTTATATATATATATATATATATTTATATATATATGTACTGATGAAAACAAGAATGAAGCAGTATATAGAAGAAGAAGAAGAAGAAGAAGAAGAAAGAAAAGAGAAAGAATTTAAAGGAATAACATTTTTGTCATTTCTGTAACTCACATAAGAACTAGAATACAACTTAGTTTTTATAGTTACAGAATCTTAACCAACTGATAAGGTCAACTAACTAACTGATGGAATTAACTAATTCTGAGTTAGTTAATTCTGTTTACATTCCCCTGCAAATCGAGTTGCTCTTCCAAGCTTCTGTTGGATTATGCCCTTAGAACCATTCATTAGATGATTGATTTTGGCATTTTTTATGTATCATGACATTTTATTTATTATAGTTCATTATTATATTTGTCTTATAACCTGCGTAATGTAATCTTATATGATAATGTCCTTAGAATAGTAATAACACACTATTCTTAAAATATCCCTAGTCAAGTATTATTGTGAACAAGGATAACAATGATACGATAAGACTAGTATGTGGTTGACTGATGACCATTGTCATGGATATAGGATATCAAGTCATCACATAGGTACATGTTAGAGAACTATGTACTGGATCGACCCTCCATGAGAACGCTACATGGATTGTTATATGAGTGTCATAAGCGATTCTCATAGTGATGATGGTGTATGTGATCTTTTGACTTGAGATCATCAGAGATCCCAACATAGAGAATTGCATACTTTAATGCTGCTAGATGTCATTCGTAACAGGATGGACTATAAAGGTAGTAATTGGGTATGCCTTGATCTATGTAGAGGGATGTTGAGTGATCAAGATAGGATTTATCCCTCTTATATAACAAGAGTGATGTCTTGGGCCCTTTGATAGAGTGAGACTAAGAAATGCATGGCCGTGCTCGAATAAGTCAATATGAGATATTGATTTTATTTGTTTAATTAGTCTACTCAGGAATCAAGAAACGCTGATTAGACTATACAAGTGTGACACATTCCATGACTTGTGTCTAATCAAGACATCAAAGGATAAAGGGATTAGACTACACGGTAACATCTATCACGAGTAAGGTTATGTCGAGTCATTGACATTCTCGTTACATGGGTAGTAATGATGTGTTGCTAGATACCGCTCATTGCCTGTGACAATTTTGTCATTGCCATTGTTTTGAGAACCTATTGGGTCGCACACTTAGAACGGATCAATGAGGAGCTTAATTAATCCGATTCTGAATTGGATTAAGGATATAACTAATCCTATTCTGAATTGGATTAAGGATATAACTAATCCTATTCTAAGTAGGATTAGAGTTCTGTTTGACAGTAAATTTTAGGGTAAAATTTACTGCCTATAAAAGGATGTTTTGTGTTTTCTAAAACACAACCGCACAATTAAACAGAAAACAAAAAATATTCTTTTAATCGAAGCTAGCAATTCGGTTATAAGGAATCAAAAACGCTCTTTAAGGCTTCTGATCGTGAGACGTTCAAGAGTCGTGAGATCCGTTCGTGTGGATACCATAGAGGCAGGAACGAAAAGTTGTTGCTTGTGACTCGACCAACAACAGAAAATCAGAGAAAACGTTAGGTAAAATCTCGAAACCCTAATCAGGCAACTCTCCGAATCGATCCTGGTGGAGGCCGAATGATTTAAATTCCGCTGCTTGTTTGTTTCGGTTTCCTTCAGCTTCTGCTTCTCACAGTGAGTTTAGATCTGAGTCGAGCAAAATTGGGGAAGGAGAGTGGCTTAGTCAACACATCTGCCACTTGATCAATAGCTGGAATATGACTCACTGTAATTTGTTTCTGCAAGACTTTTTCTCTAACAAAAAACATGTCTAACTTAATATGTTTCGTTCTAGAGTGTTGAGTAGGATTAGCTGAGAGGGCCACAGTCGAGAGATTATCACACCAGATATGAGGTCTCATAGGAAGAATCAAACCAATCTCAGATAGTAGGGATTGAATCCAAATGATTTCAGCTGTCAGATTGGCTAAGCTTTTGAATTCAGCTTCAATGCTCGACCTGGATACAGTGGGTTGTTTCTTTAAACTCCAGGAAACAAGATTAGATCCCAAGTAGACACAATAGCCATATGTAGACCTCCTATCATCAGGATCAGTGGCACAATCTGAATCTGTATAACCTGTAAGCTATAAAACAGGTGATGGCTGAAGAAAAATACCATGGTGCAAAGTGCCACAGAGGTATCTGAGAATCCTTTTAACAGCCTTCCAATGTGTGTCAAGTGGTTGATGTATGAATTGAGAAACTTTGTTGACAGAAAATGCTATTTCTGGTCTGGTTATAGTGACATGCTGAAGTGCACCAACAACACTTCTGTATTGTTGAACATCTTCAATTGGTGAGCCTTCTGTGAGAGAGAGTTTCAAGGAACTAACCATGGGTGTAGGCACTGGTTTAGCTTCCAGCATCTGAAACTTGGTTAACAAGTCTTTAATGTATTTAGATTGTGTGAGCAGCACCCCATTAGACATTCTTACAACTTTAATACCAAGAAATAGACTGAGTGAGCCGAGATCTTTACGTGAAAAGGCAGTGTCTAGGTGAGTGACAAGCTGATCAATTTGAGCTCCTGAGCTGCCAGTAATGACAATATCGTCTACATAAACCAGAACATAAAGACTGAAATGAGGAGTCTGCTTAATGAACAAGGACTGATCAGCCTTGGATGATACAAACCCCTGTTGAAGTAAGAAGCTTTGAAGCTTGTCAAACCAGGCCCTTGGTGCCTGTTTTAAGCCATAGATAGCTTTATGAAGCTTGCAGACCATTTTTTGACCATTAGTGTAAGACTCAAATCCGGGAGGTTGCTACATGTATACCTCTTCATTGAGATTGCCATTAAGAAAGGCATTATTTACATCTACCTGCCTGAGTGACCAGCCCCTAGATAAGGCCAAGGTGAGAAGAATTCTAATTGTTACTGGTTTCACAACAAGGCTAAAAGTCTCATCAAAATCAATACCCGGTTGTTGAAGATAGCCTTTGTAACGCCCTTGGAAGCTAGGATTTCGGGCTAACTTTTTCCTTTACTTACTATGTTTGTCACTCGCATCAATGTAGCTAAAACCTAACAAGTAGAGTACTGCTTGTTTATTTGTTTAAGACTAATTGTCTAAGGTCCCATTCAGTTGCCTTGTAATGCGTACCAAAAATCAAAATTGAAAAACTCTATCCTTTATGTATACTTATTGTCCAACCACACTCTGTAACACAACAATATCCAACCTATGGCACATTTATCGTCTCAAGAAACCATCTAGAGTATCACATTTTCATCAAGATATCCTATCGAGATACTATTCATTACCAGGCATAATTATATATAATTCTCGATACAGTCCTAGTACTTACATCCCAATCCATGTACACTGTGTATATCGAAAATAATCTTATCGTCTGAAATATAAACAAAAGTAATGAAAGGTTATACCTCAATATAAAAAGCAGTAACTTAGCAACACGTAAGTCAAGTTCTTAGTGCAGCACTCAAGCCTATCTGAATTAACCTGTGAGGTGGAAAAGGGGGGTGAGCTAATGCTCAGTAAGAAAATATACGCTAAATGATGTTAGGTTCCTACTATATTTAATGCATGTGTATGCATAAATAAATGCGCCAAAACTCATGCTTAAATATGTTTTATTGAAAACAATACAAAGTTGATAAGCCATTGTTTATAAGCTATAAAACGCTATACCGAGTAATTTCCAAACATATTACTGCTCAGGCATTCACAAAATCAAGATACAGTAGAAATAGAAATGATGCATTCGTTCATCTTTGTAACAGTATCGAGACATACATTTAAAAACATTTTCATGAGACGAGCATTATAAGATTCGGTAACGTAACCGGGATCTTTGGAAGTATAACCAAGAAGCTTTCTATGAAAGCATCCACTGTAGCTAGCAGTGGTCACAGTCCCATATCAGGGCTCTATCCATGATCATGAATCATCTCAGCACCAATGATCATCTAGTAGCTAAGGTACAAGTCACGACTAGTTGTCGGACAATTATACGTAATTACTGCTACCCATTTGCCACACAGGTGGGATCTTTGACGCAATTACGTATACGGTGCCTCAATGCCACACAAGCTTACTAAATGCCACACAGGCATTTCCAAGTGCCACTCAGGCATTATACATCATCACGTATCTCATGAGTCAAAACTCGTTTAGAAATAGAACTTACAATATGGTTGAGTACTGAAAGCATGAATCATTTCACATAATTATAGTTTTGAAAATCCCATCGTACGAAGTCAGGCTTAAAAACCATTTTCTCGATAACAAGTAACAATGCTTAATATGCATGAGGTTTTTAAAAGCATTTTATAAATCTAATTTAATACCAAGAAATTTACTTAAATAATTTCTAACGAAATTTCGGCATTATGACGACATAGGTAGAACACTACCTAGCGTCATAACCACAATCAAATACCTGTGGAAAATTCAATCAAGCCATATATTTTTTACTACACCAATTCCAATACAAATCCAAATCTTAAACATTATGCACTTTAAGCTCAATCCAACATACTTTGAAATTTAACCAAAATGCATTTAAATCCATAAATATTAAATAACATTAATTTAGACATGCATAAACATAGCAGACTAACAAGCATTTACCGTATATTCCCTTACCGTAGCTAACTTACTAATAGAAATCCTCCTTTCTTTATTCCTTCATTGCGTTTGTCCACCAGGCAATCTCTATAAACACAATTTTAGGCAACATCTTATCATTTATATTCTAAATTAATCCTCTTATATATATATATATTCCCTGTGAAAAACAACAATATAATACTAATATACCCTTAGTACATATTATTCTTACCAAGGAGTGCCAAGGGTTGGTACTTAGTAATCATCACATTTGTATGTGTTGGCATATTGCTATCCCTTCGCTGCCTTGGCAAATTTCCTTACTTCACTCTAGTGCAACTTTGGTAATTTCTTCCTCGATATTTTTCCTTAATTTTCTTCAAGGTAGTCGAAACTTGCTCTATTTGTAACCTATAATTTAGCTACTATTTCATCTCCTTAAAATTTATCTTGCAATGCCAAAATAACAGCTCCTAATGCCTCCCTACTGTAGCACCTAATTCCAACCTCTTAACCTTGTTACATGCCCTGTACATAGTCCAAATGTAGCCCTTAACTCAGCTCCAAAACTGGTCTCGACACAGCCACAATTTCAACCCTTATGGTCCTTGCCTCTCAGCCTCCGAACACCTCAGTTTAGAACCTCTATTTCGGCCTCCATAACAACCATCGTACACTGCTTAGAACTAGTACGCAAGCCAGCCGAACTACCCTATTCCAGCGCTTGTCATTCCTTCCCAGTTCAGGGTAATTTCTTCCTCCATTTTGGTCTTTAACTCAGCCCTCAGTTACCACTAATTCAGGCCCTTAAAATGTTGTGTTCAAAGCTAACTCAAGCCTTGGTTCTGCCTTGATTCAACCCTCTTCCAAGCCAGCAACCAACCTTATTTTTGCCCTTAATGTACCCTGTTTCAAACACGAATCACCGTTGCTCCTATAGCTTCTGTTTCACTTGAAAGGCTTCAATCTTTCACGTTTCCCTCTTGTATTTTCCAGCCAAGAAGCCCCTATTTCTAACACCTAAAAACCCTTTTTACACAACCCTTAACAAACCACATTTCTTCCTCCAGAAAATCACTGTTTCTTCTCTGTTATCGCCCCTTTGAAATACCACCACACGCAGCTCCAACAGCCTTGAAACGCCACCTCTAGCCTATTCTTTTCTACTATTACTCATTACCAGCCCTCACACGACTTCACTCTCACCCATGCCTTGGTTCCTTGCTTCTCTCGATTACTACTCTTCTTTCCTTTTCATTTTCACACACTCTCTTTCTTGGGTATGTCTCCCATTTTACTCTTTTCCTTTGTATTTGTTTAACCCAATAAAAAAAAGAAAATGATGGCAGACCATGTAAGTGGATTTGGTGGGAAATTTCCCACCAAACACCACTCTACATATTATTATATATATAATATTTCTTTTATTATATATATTATTATATATATAATATTTCTTTTATTAGTTTTATCACTATATATATATATATCTATATCTATTATATCTATATAATAAAATATATTTTATACATTTTATTATTAATTCAATATATATTTTTTTACTATGTGTGTGTATATATATCTTTATTGAATTAGTATTTAAATAGGTTATATGCTTATTTTATTTATATCTTTGATCATTTATCTATCATGTATATCAATTTATATCCTCAACCTCTTATAATTAAATTGCAAGTATGATTCAACTCCACATCAAATTTATCAAATCAATTTCTCTAATAATTTGCTATTTCTTCTTTTTTTTTTAGTTATTAAAAGTCTAAAATTCACCTCTCATAATTTCATTAAAATACCCCCTTATAAAATCTCAAACATTATATTTCTAATTGAATTTCTCATACCTCAATTTCTCAAGATCACCTTATTTAGTTCCTCCAAATTATAGTTCGTCATGCTTACTCTCCGACTTTAATATAATCTCTCAATTATAAAATCTAATTTTCGATAAGTCCTTAATTCACTTACCAAGTACCAAAATTTGCAACCGTCACAGCCTTTAGCCACTAGTCTTGCCTTGTATCTTGCAACAGTACCATTTGAGTTCTTTTTTAGTTTGAACACCCACTTACAGCCAACAACAGATCTATCAGATGGTTGAGGTACCAAAGACCAAGTCCCATTCTTCAACAAGGCAGTGTATTCATCATGAACTGCAGCTTTCCATTTAGGATGTTGAAAAGCTTGAACTATAGTAGTTGGTTCTGTATTATCAAGGTCAACAAGATATACTTTTGGTCTAAAGATACCACATTTGGACCTGGTTCTTATTGAGTGCTGATTAGTAACAGAAGAAGGTGGTGGTCCTAATATAGAGGTATTGTCATTGTTTGGAATGGACGAGGAAGGTAAGGAGGAAGAGGAAGTAGACTCGTTTGAAGGATGTAAAGATGAGGTATGTGGAGATGAAATAGGCTGTGCATTATTTGAGGAGGTAACAGAAACTGGTAAGGAAGAAGAAGAGGTACTTTTGGCAATTACTAAGGAAGGTGAGGGTAAGGGAACTGAAGTGGAATTTTGAGAGGAAGATTTTGAGAACAATTTAGTAGAAGGAAATCTATTTTCATAAAAATGACATGTCTAGAGATGAAAAGACGTTCATTTTGATCAAGGCATATATAACCTTTGTGGTTTGGACTCTAGCCTAGGAAGATATAAGGAGCAGATCTATAATCCATTTTATGATTGTGATAAGGTCTAAGATAGGGAAAACACAAGCAACCAAAGGTTTTAAGGAGTGAGTAGTCTGGTATTACCTTGTAAAGTGCTTCAAAAGGTGTCCTTGTGTAAGACCTGATTCTACACTACTGTAAACCCTAATTTTATAAAATTTGATAATGGAAATTAAATGAATAATGAATGCTAATTTCCAAGAGGATGAAAAGCTCCTTAACTTGAGATATGAACAGAGCAATTTATGTGAAATACTCTATGGGCGTGTATTATGCTAGTGGCGAGATTGACTTAATGGCGATATTGGCGAATGGTGAGTTCGCCAAGTTCTTGGTAAGGTGATCGCTCGAGTGATGAGAGGGCTCTGATCGCCCAAGTGAATGTAGTAATGGTCACTCAAAGGGTGAGTATGGCGAATAATGTGATTGCCCATATAGAGGGGAAGATGATAGCTTAGTTGGCGAGAAAGGCCATAGCTACTCGCCAAATCACAATGTTATTGCCAAGAAAAAACAGAGGAAAGTTCTCGTAATTGCCAAATTTAAAGTTGGCATCAAGATAAAGTTGGCAAGCTCAAAGGTTGGTGAATTGAAATAGAGATTGGCGAGCTGAGGTCATAAGTTGACTAGGCGAACTGGAATCAGCACAGACAAAATGGAAAATAGATTCAAACCATTTTGCAGCCAAAATTGACTTTGTAAGTCATACGGTTGAAGACGATAAATAGAGAAAGGTTATAGTCAATAAAGAAATTATCCTTATTGGATGAGGAATAAGACAAAGGTGCAATTAGTCAAGAAAAGAGGCTATAGTGGACTTCACGCCACTTTGTCTCTTGACAATTGGTTTAGACAATTAATGGCAAAATAAGTAAGTCAAAATGTGCAGAGAATAGCTTCCCATAGCCGTTCCTTTTGCTGCCGTTTTTCTTCGATTTTTAATGCATGAAAGACGTGAAATAAATGAAAGAAAATGGGATAAGGTCAAGTGATGGGTTCTGATTGGATTAGCATGGCTATATAAGAAGAAACACTTGAAGAAAAACCGATTTAGCAAACTTCATCTTCTTCACGAGAGCTATACAACTGCAAGTTTATGTTCTGATTTCATCTCATTTCTACCATGCTCGATTTACTAAACTTCATCCCTAAGTTGGCTAAATAAGAAAACCTGCTTGCAAAACCTTCATCCATCGTTGATGAACTAAAGGGATAAGCAAAGTAAGGCCAACATGAGACAGAAAGTGATCTGTGCTGGAAGTGTAGTTGATTAAGGTGAGATTTAATGATTTCTTGAGATTGAATGATATATTTCTATGATTTCAAGTATGAGAAGCATGATTATAGTGTTGCTTTTGATTTATTCTTGTTAGATCATAGAAATAGAATAAATTCATTTCCTGAATGTAGATGAAGAATAAAATGAAACTGGATTGAAATTGTAGTAGAATGATGGGAAAATAATCGAGAATGAATAAAGAAAGTAATGGAAATGATGTAAAAGTAATGAGAATGGCGACTATGGTGATCGCCCATGTTGAAGGCTTGTGATCGCCAATGAGGCGAGTAGGAAATATGAACTCGCCAAGTTTAAAGTACTTGTCCAAGTGGGCAAGGTCACCCAAGGCTAGTTCATGGGCGAGCCTATCCCTGAGTAGAAAGCCGTATGGAGAACTTACACGCATAAGGCATTGGACGTGTAAAATTATGGGCGAACTCCCACATTTAAGCCAATGTAGCCTTGGCGAGTTGAATGTTAGGCAAGCTCTCAAATATATTAATGGCGAGTAATGGCAGGCGAGCTCCCACGTGTAAGCCATTTGATGAATGGTGAGCTCGGTTGGGCGAGCTAGTAAGAACTCTTGTGGGCGAGCTATTTGATTATTAAGTCTCGCTAGGTGTTGGAAATATTGAAAAAGGAAATATTAATAGAATTTATAAATTATTTTGCAGCAGAAAATTTGGGACTCGATAAAAGCGATCGAGAAGATGATCGAAAAGCAAAGCTTCGGTAGACCAGGTAAGGGAGATGTGTGTGAAGTGAATGCATGTCCTGTGGAGTAAATATTATGAAAATATTGATAAATATTTTGTTTTTATGACATGCATTATTTAGTAAAATGTTTTGATCTTGGGCGAGCTACAAGCCGACCCTTAAGTTATGTGTTGGGCGAATTGGTATAGAGCGGGCGAGCCCTCCTTTTTTTTGATGTTTGGGCAAAGAACCCTTTTTACGATATTTTGGGCGAGTGACTTTGTTTTAAATAGAAATTTGGGCTAGCCAATATGGCCGAACCCTTTTAATGTTGTTTTGGGGCGGACGACCTTTATTTTCATGGAATGGGCGAGTTGACCATGGAGTACCGCATTTGGGTGAGTTGACCATGGCAATGCTATGATGGGCGAGCCAGTTTGACTTGTTTTTTTTTAAAGCAATGGTTGGCGAGCGAATACTTGTTCACCTCATTTTCGAATTGACCATGGGCGCGCTACTATGGGCGAGCTGACCATGGCGAACAGATTTCTATTTACATTTTCTCAACAAAAAAATGAGCTATTTTTAATATCTTTAAAAATAGAAAATATGAAGCCTTTTGATGGGGCGAGTTGATAAATGGGCGAGTTGACCTTGGGCGAATTAGCCATGGCGAGCCAGTTTAACCCGGGCCTTTCTCACACGGAATTCAGTGAGATTGCGGGCTGTTTTTAAAACCTTTTTGGAAAGAAAATCATTTTGAGAAAGTGATTAATTTATGAAATAATTCCTTAAAGGTTTTTTTTTCATGAGATATAAAGTGATTTTGAGAGTTTAGTCCCCTAGTTTCATGCATTATTATGAGTTATGAGGTTGATGGACCCGCCAAGTCATCAGCAGGTCTCGAGGTCAGCTGGCAAGTGGACCCGAGGACCACCTATAGATTATGGCCATAGATCTAGCAGAGATAGCCGTGAGGGGTGATGGCCTACGGGTGCACCCTAAAAGCGGACGATTTACGTTCCCGGAGGGGGAGTGGGAACGACGAGAGCATGAGTTATTCGTAGAGTGATGCCTAGTCTCAACTTGTTGATTTCTATTTACTGAAAGGATTTATTTAAATCCTATTTGCTGTTTAATTCATTTTATGGTAAACTGTTGAGCAAATGATTTGAATGATGTATATAAAGTGTTGTTTACTATATCCACTGTTTTTCTACTTGACATGATTTTAGGAAAAACAAATATTTTGTGGTTTATAGTTTTAGTTTTATAAAGCAGCATATGTCTCCTTTACTGAGCGCATAGTTCACTCACCCCTTTGTTTTAACTCTACAGATAAAAGACACGGAGTTAGAGAATTAGCTCCCAGATGGATATAGCTACGTATAAAGCGCTGAGGCACATTATGTTAAACGTGACAGGTACAGTCTCTCCTCTTTTACATTTCAGACATATGTATACAGTACTACTCTATGGAAATAAAGGATAATAGGGGATGTCAGATGTAAGGAAATATGAAAAGAATTTCATATTCCATATTTGCTAGATAAATGTTATCATTTATCATGGTCACTGTTGAACGTTAATGGCATCGCGGACAGCCCAACCGTAAAAGTTGTATAGAAATATGTGAAAAATGTGAAAAATGTGAAAAATGTGGTAACGGACTGTTACAGATTTAATAGTATCAGAGCCTTGGTTGGCCTGATGTCTGTTGATGCCTTTAGCATGGGAAGTGTTGAGAAAAGTTAACATCCCCTGTAGTACTGTATAGTCTGAATGTATAAAGCAGTTAAGTGACTGTAAATTGAGCTATGTGTTTAAATATGGTGAACGTTGATGAATTAAGAGTTACAAATGGAGATTGTAATCCGAGAATTCTACATGAGATAGGCGATCTTATCATCTTAATAACAGGTCTTTTCGGTAAGGTAAAGTGAGGAACTTGGTGAGGGCCCCACCAGGACTTCTTTGTCCATATTGAATTAAGATCCTGAAATGATGATATTGGAATGAAAGGGGTAATATTAGTGCATAAGCCCTAAGATCGCATGTTTGGAGGTATATCAAAGAAAAAGAATTAAAGGGAATTTATGAACATGCCCCTATATTGAAATGATGGTGAAATAGTATGTGATGGTGTAAAGGACATACTACTTGTTTGACGATCCCTACTGTAAACCCCACTGATATATTGATGAGTAAGGTGACCCGGAGTATATGCTATGAGAGGTCACGAGATAGTTGGCCCTGTTGTGGATTTTAGGGTCTGAATTTAAAGTAAAAATATGGGTTATATTGGTGAGAGATTATTGACTATTATGAAAGTGAATTGTGCGAGAAATGATGTAAAATCGATGATGTTAATACTGGTTCTAGACACTCCTTATGTTTTAGGAGAATAAATATTAGTAGTAACTTGACATTTGAGGAAGTCAAGTGTTCGAGTCATTGCGGACGCGAAAGAAAACCTTGAGGTGGGCGAACTCCAGCACAGTTGGAAGGACTGGGGCATCGAGGCGTTCGCCAAGGAGAACAGTACGGATGAGTAGCGTTGTCACAGCAATTGTTGTCAATGGGACCAAAAAGGAGGTTGCCATGGCCGGTTGGGCTGGTCCGTTACAATATCCATAGAACCGAAATATTATGAAATACATGTGAAATAACTTAAAAATTTATATATATATATATATATATATGTGTTTGGAGGATATTTTAAGTAAACTTCTGGAGTATCGTGGATTTGAGAGATTGTTGACTCGATTCACATGGAATTTGTTGGTAAGCCGTTATCAGAAAATCAGAAGAGCTTGAGAAATTACTCAAGAGATTAATGAGTAGAGAAATCAACTGTTTTGGTATAACTGGTGAAAACGAAAATTTATCGTTTTGAAAACAACAGGATTAGTACTCTCTACAGTTGCTTCTAGGTTCCGGAACAAGTATGGTATTCTAAAATACCATACCTTATTCTATCTGGATCCCTAGCCGACTGTAGTATCCTTCCTATGTGTGTGCCTAGAGCTAACTAGGATGATTTTAAAGAGAATAAATATGTATATTGATATAAGCAATATCATTGAATAACGTCACAAACTTCTAGGAATGGAAAACATTACTGTTAAGTCAATGAACATAGAACTTGAGTTCTAATTGAACTATGTACATTAGAGACGTGAGGTCTCAAATGATTAAGTAGACATTGAAATTGTCTAAGTAAAGGATCTTACTACTTAAGTGAGATTAAAGTGTGGTTATTGAGGTATAAAATTTAAGAGGTTTACCCGTATGGCATAAATGAGTTGTTGAGGAGTTTGTGGAGTTCGTTACCTTACTGATGTGATATATACTTGTGAGAAAGTGGAAGTGAATGGGTATGTATGAATATAGTATTCGAAATGGGTACGAGATTGTAAGAGTAAAGTACTATATTAAGTGGGAAAATGACTGTGGTGATGAATGGAAATATCTTAAGAGACAAGTCATATGATAACTAAGGAACGCGAGTTATGAGGTAGTTCCCAAGTATAAGAATAAATGTGATTTCCTCTGATCATCATGTGGTTATGGCTGGAATTAATAACACGCCAGATTTGGACAGATGAAGTTTGTTATACTCAGAGGAGCAGATATAAGAAGTATTGCTAATTCTGAAAAAGGATATACATATGTGTATATATGTACATATTAGAACTGTGAAATTGTTTAAGTAAAGTGGTGATGAAATCTGAATGATAATAAAGTAAATTTCAGAAATTGATGTGAGGAAATTATACTCTTAAATATATTCTTCATGTAGTGACATTGCATGTACTAGGAGAATAAGAGATAAAATGATAACTTGATATAAGAGAAGTTATCGAGGGGAAAATGATTACCTGAGACGTAATCGGTGGTTAGTATTAAGGTCTGCAAAAGAATGGCAGTCATAGTCTAACCATGAGATAATCGTTATGGGATGGTAGAGAATCCGAAAGAACCATGAGGTTAGAGAAGTGACTATGGATTGAGCAACCAAATTATTTCACTTCTTGAGCAACCAAATTATTTCACTTCTTCATCATCAGGTTTCGAGATGTCTTGAGTGCTTTAGTTGATATATATTGGTGAAACAGTGGAAAGGTATGTTAAGTTCCAGTGAGTGAGTATATGTGATAGGGATCCCTGATGTGCCACATGCTTTGAGAGAATAGCAAGAGGCTTTGGGATTCCAAATTTTACTGTCAGCACCGCCTCTGATTGAAATAGATATCCGAGCGCATTGTTTGGAGGCTCTGGGATATATTGAGAGGGAGTGCGTGGTATTTCAGAGACTACTGGGACAATTACAACCAAATTATTATCGACTTAGCACCGAATGAGATGATAAGTGATAAATAGTATAAATGAGTTACTAACTCCCAAGGATGATAAAAGACTTGAGGGAGTGTAGATTGGTTTTAAGAGAAGAAGCTCGAGTTCTTCAGGATCCTTGAATAAAATCCGAGATGGCGACCCATGAGATGGGCGATCGCCTAAGAGTGGATAATATGTTGTGAGATATGGGCGAACTGTATGGTCGCCGACTCACTTGAAAGAGAAATCCGCTCCAAAGAGATGATGGTTGATGGCCTGAAGAGACGGGCAGAACTCTTAATGACAATATGGAATATAAAGAGATATTTGCGGTCTCATTGTAGAGACGAGATTAAATATAAGTTGAAAATGTGATAAGGAAGAAAAATACCTATGTGGGTGGTACTTCCTAAACTACGTGAAAATTGAATTACCTTTAAAAGGGTATAATACTATCTGGATAGTGGTGGATATATTGACTGAGTCTGTTTATCCCCTTAATTATGGAATTTATTGATATAACTAGTGCCTTGGTCGGGTTATGTGTCAGGGAAATGGTGAGGTTATACAGTATTCCAGTGAGCATTATATTTGATAGGGAGTCCCGCTTCGTTTCTCAGTATTGAGAGAGATTACAGGAAGCTATGGGATCCCGATTGAGTTTTGCACTACAGTTTATTTGTAAACTGACGGACAGTCCGAGCGTATGGTATGGACGATCAAGGATATTGCGTGAGCGTGTGCAGTTGATTTTATAGGCACCTAGGATAATCCTCTACCCTGACAGAGTTTGCTTATGATAATGGCCAAAGGAGAGTATAGGCATAACACTTTCAAGGGTTTATTTAGCAGACGATATAATCCACGATAGCATGAGAAAATAGGAGACCGAGAATTATTGTTGACTTGATTGAACAGACTTCTTGAGATATACAAGAAATTATGTATATAAGGTCTCACTATTTAGAGGCATAAGGAGAGGGAAATTGAGTCCCTGATGCATTGGATCGTTGGAGATCTTAGATCGTGTGGGAGATGTGCACTACCTCCAAAGTTGTTGGGAGTGCTTAATTTACTTCCTGTATTGATACTGAGGAAATGTTATCCAGATTCCTCTCACGTAATTCAACATGGGTCTCTAGAGATTAGAAAGGACATAAGTCATGTCGAGAGGACTGATAAGGATCTTGGATAGGAAGGATAAAGTGTTGCGATTTAAGATTATTCTTATGGCTAAAGTGCTTTGGCAGTAAAATACTAAGGATAAGGCTATATGGGAATTAGAAAGCCTTATGTGTAAGAAATATATAGAGCTTTCACACTGATAGGTTTGGTTGAAATTTGGAGGACCAAATTTCTTAAGGTGGGGAGAAAATGTAAGACCTGATTCTACACTACTGTAGACCCTAATTTTATAAAATTTGATAATAGAAATTAAATGAATAATGAATGTTAATTTCCAAGAGGATGAAAAGCTCCTTAACTTGAGATATGAACGGAGCAATTTATGTGAAATACTCTATGGGCGTGTATTATGCTAGTGGCGAGATTGACTTAATGGCGATATTGGCGAATGGTGAGTTCGCCAAGTTCTTGGTAAGGTGATCGCTCGAGTGATGAGAGGGCTCTGATCGCCCAAGTGAATGTAGTAATGGTCACTCAAAGGGTGAGTATGGCGAATAATGTGATTGCCCATATAGAGGGGAAGATGATAGCTTAGTTGGCGAGAAAGGCCATAGCTACTCGCCAAATCACAATGTTATTGCCAAGAAAAAACAGAGGAAAGTTCTCGTAATTGCCAAATTTAAAGTTGGCATCAAGATAAAGTTGGCAAGCTCAAAGGTTGGTGAATTGAAATAAAGATTGGCGAGCTGAGGTCATAAGTTGACTAGGCGAACTGGAATCAGCACAGACAAAATGAAAAATAGATTCAAACCATTTTGCAGCCAAAATTGACTTTGTAAGTCATACGGTTGAAGACGATAAATAGAAAAAGGTCATAGTCAATAAAGAAATTATCCTTATTGGATGAGGAATAAGACAAAGGTGCAATTAGTCAAGAAAAGAGGCTATAGTGGACTTCACGCCACTTTGTCCTCCTGACAATTGGTTTAGACAATTAATGGCAAAATAAGTAAGTCAAAATGTGCAGAGAATAGCTTCCCATAGCCGTTCCTTTTGCTGTCGTTTTTCTTCGGTTTTTAATGCATGAAAGACGTGAAATAAATGAAAGAAAATGGGATAAGGTCAAGTGATGGGTTCTGATTGGATTAGCATGGCTATATAAGAAGAAACACTTGAAGAAAAACCGATTTAGCAAACTTCATCTTCTTCACGAGAGCTATACAACTGCAAGTTTATGTTCTGATTTCCTCTCATTTCTACCATGCTCGATTTACTAAACTTCATCCCTAAGTTGGCTAAATAAGAAAACCTGCTTGCAAAACCTTCATCCATCGTTGATGAACTAAAGGGATAAGCAAAGTAAGGCCAACATGAGACAGAAAGTGATCCGTGCTGGAAGTGCAGTTGATTAAGGTGAGATTTAATGATTTCTTGAGATTGAATGATATATTTCTATGATTTCAAGTATGAGAAGCATGATTATAGTGTTGCTTTTGATTTATTCTTGTTAGATCATAGAAATAGAATAAATTCATTTCTTGAATGTAGATGAAGAATAAAATGAAACTGGGTTGAAATTGTAGTAGAATGATGGGAAAATAATCGAGAATGAATAAGGAAAGTAATGGAAATGATGTAAAAGTAATGAGAATGGCGACTATGGTGATCGCCCGTGTTGAAGGCTTGTGATCGCCAATGAGGCGAGTAGGAAATATGAACTCGCCAAGTTTAAAATACTTGTCCAAGTAGGCAAGGTCACCCAAGGCTAGTTCATGGGAGAGCCCATCCTTGAGTAGAAAGCCGTATGGCGAACTCACATGCATAAGGCATTGGGCGAGTAAAATTATGGGTGAACTCCCACATTTAAGCCAATGTAGCCCTGGCGAGTTGAATGTTGGGTGAGCTCTCAAATATATTAATGGCGAGTATTGGCGGGCGAGCTCCCACGTGTAAGCCATTTGATGAATGGCGAGCTCGGTTGGGCGAGCTATTTGATTATTAAGTCTCGCTAGGTGTTGGAAATATTGAAAAAGGAAATATTAATAGAATTTATAAATTATTTTGCAGCAAGAAATTTGGGACTCGATAAAAGCGATCGAGAAGACGATCGAAAAGCAAAGCTTCGGTAGACCAGGTAAGGGAGATGTGTGTGAAGTGAATGCATGTCCTGTGGCGTAAATATTATGAAAATATTGATAAATATTTTGTTTTTATGACATGCATTATTTAGTAAAGTGTTTTGATCTTGGGCGAGCTACAAGCCGACCCCTAAGTTATGTGTTGGGCGAATTGGTATAGAGCGGGCGAGCCCTCCTTTTTCTGATGTTTGGGCAAAGAACTCTTTTTACGATATTTTGGGCGAGTGACTTTGTTTTAATTAGAAATCCGGGCGAGCCAATATGGGTGAACCCTTTTAATGTTGTTTTGGGGAGGGCGACCCTTGTTTTCATGGAATGGGCGAGGTGACCATGGAGTATCGCATTTGGGTGTGTTGACCATGGCAATGCTATGATGGGCAAGTCACTAGGGCCGAGCCAGTTTTACTTGTTTTTTTTTAAAAGCAATGGTTGGCGGACGAATACTTGTTCACCTCACTTTCAAATTGACCATGGGTGCGCCATGATGGGCGAGCTGACCATGGCGAACAGATTTTTATTTACATTTTCTCAACAAAAAAATGAGCTATTTTTATTATCTTTAAAAATAGAAAATATGAAGCCTTTTGATGGGGCGAGTTGACATGGGCGAATTAGCCATGGCGAGCTAGTTTAACCCGGGCCTTTCTCACACGGAATTCAGTGAGATTGTGGGCTGTTTTTAAAACCTTTTTGGAAAGAAAATAATTTTGAGAAAATGATGAATTTATGAAATAATTCCTTAAAGTTTTTTTTCATGAGATATAAAGTGATTTTGAGACTTTAGGCCCCTAATTTCATGCATTATTATGAGTTATAAGGCTGATGGACCCGCCAAGTCATCAACAGGTCTCGAGGTCACCTGGCAAGTGGACCCGAGGACCACCTATAGATTATGGCCATAGATCTAGCAGAGATAGCCGTGAGGAGCGATGGCCTACGGGTGCACCCCAAAAGCGGACGATTTACGTTCCCGGAGGGGGAGTGGGAATGATGAGAGCATGAGTTATTCGTAAGGTGATGCCTAGTCTGAACTTGTTGATTTCTGTTTACTGAAAGGATTTATTTAAATCCTATTTGCTGTTTAATTCATTTTATGGTAAATTGTTGAGCAAATGATTTGAATGATGTATATAAAGTGTTATTTACCATATCCACTGCTTTCCTACTTGACATGATTTTAGGAAAAACAAATATTTTGTGGTTTATAGTTTTAGTTTTATAAAGCAGCACATGTCTCCTTTACTGAGCGCATAGTTCGCTCACCCCTTTGTTTTAACTCCACAGATAAAAGATACGGAGTTAGAGAATTAGCTCCCATATGGATATAGCTACGTATAAAGCACTGTGGCACATTATGTTAATCGTGACAAGTACAATCTCTTCTCTTTTACATTTCAGACATATGTATACAGTACTACTTTATGGAAATAAAGGATAATAGGGGATGTCAGATGTAAGGAAATATGAAAAGAATTTCATATTCCATATTTGCTAGATAAATGTTATCATTTATCATGGTCACTGTTGAATGTTAATGGCATCGCAGACAGCTCAACCGTAAAAGTTGTATAGAAATATGTGAAAAATATGGTAACGGGCTGTTACACCTTGAGTGTAGAGCTATATTAGGCAACCTGTTAGTAAGGTATACTGTAGCTGAGAAGGCTTGAGGCCAGAATTTAAAAGGTAGTGTGATAACAGAAAAATTTTTACGATATTAAATTAATTGTTTATTATTTAGCATAATTTTATAACTAATAAAAATAAATTTAAATAATTACATAGGGACATGTAGACGTGTGGACCTCTCGGCACAACTTAATTAGTCCCGGAGATAAGAGATCTTGTCTACTTCGAGCTCGGGTGAGACAAGCTACAGCAAGCCTATGAATTTCGGTTAGACCTTGTGTAAGTCAACTAAATTCATAAAGTTGATTTTAATTTAATTTAATTAGTTAAATTTGGAAATTAATGGAATTATTAAATCTAAAGTGAGTCTTGGTATAGTTACATGCTATACATCATATATATATATAATAAATATTGTATACAAATATATAATAAAATAAATAAGATAAAATGTTACAATAATATACAATAGATACTAAGTACATACATAATATAAAATATACTTATATATATATATATATAATATAATAATATAAAAAAAATGAAAACCGATTGGCTTCTTGAAGAAGCCAATCGGCTTCCAGCTTTTTCCCACTAACGTGGGATTCAAATTAAAACAAAAAAAATAAAAGGAGAAAAACTGAACGGGAAAGAAACTGTAAGACCCAAATTTTATTATACTATATACCATATTTATACATGATTGATAGTGGAAATAAATGGTTTTAGTAAAATTAAAGAAAACCATTGAATGTAAATTTCCACTTTTCATTTTAAGTTATGATTTATGATATGGTGTACAAAAAGAAGAAAAAAAATATTAAATTGTAACAAGAAATATATGGGATTTAATCTTGGTAAAGAGGTTGAAGATAGTACTTGTGGTATGAAAGCATTAAATGAAGTGAGAACAAATGTGAAGAATTAAGGC
This sequence comes from Heritiera littoralis, assembly GCA_031772115.1. Taxonomy (NCBI): domain Eukaryota; kingdom Viridiplantae; phylum Streptophyta; class Magnoliopsida; order Malvales; family Malvaceae; genus Heritiera; species Heritiera littoralis. The sequence goes on along the minus strand of JAPDPK010000109.1, from coordinate 613,209 downwards.
TGGAAATGAAATGGAAAGTGAAAAAGCGGAATAAATGCTGTTGGACAAATGAAAAAAAGATGAGATAAAAGTCAAAAATAGCTGGCTGGAAGTGGCGTGGACTGGAGAGGAAGGAGAAGAGCAGAGAAAAATTGTCAAACGGACTGCAGCTAGAGGCTTTACCACCGTTCCATTTGCTGCAGTTTTTTCCACAAGTTTTTAATGCATGAAAGACAAGGTAATGATGAAGAAAACGGGATAAGGAATAGGTCGTAGGTTCTAACAGGATTAACATGGCTATATAATAAGGAATACGTGAGAAGAAGAACCAACGTAGCAAACTTCATCTTCTTCAGTCTGTTTTCACTGCATGCTCACATGTAGTTCTTCCGTTTCTCTCATATACGAGCCATGAAACTTTATCTTTTAGCTAGCCAAACCTTTCTTTAGTGTTGAAGAGCTAAGGAACAAGAGAAGTAAAGCTAAGTGAGGCAAAAAAACACTCTGTTCTGGAAGTGCAATTCAGTTAAGGTGAGTTCCATATTTTTACGGTTCTCTTGATATTCAATGTTAGATTTCTATGTTTTTCAATGTAATAAACATAGATATAGCCTGGTTTTAGCTAAAACTTGTTAGGATATATGAGAAACACGATGGGCGAAGTGATTTTTCCAACTGCTGGCCAAATGGGCGAGCAAAGAAAGAATAGATACTCGCCAAAAGGTTGAGGCGAGCTCAAGAAATGTATGAGTCGGTGACATGCATGATCGCCAACTCTTTGGATAATAAGAACAATTGCCAAATGGACGATGGCGAATGGCGAATGGCGAAGGCTATGATCACCCAAAATGAAGGGAATTAAGTATTGTCGAAAGGGCGAGAATGGTGTGATCGCCCAGGAATAATGTTAGTGGTCGCCAAATAGGCAAGTAGGAAATAAAGAACTCACGAAGTTGAAAGTAATTGCCCAAATGGGCGAGGTCGCCCAACGCTAATTTGATTCATAGGCACTTCGAGTCAAATGTTGTCCGAGCTCTACCAAATATGCCAACATGAATGGCGAGAACGTTGGGCGAACTCTCATGAATAAGCCAATATTGAATGGCGAGCTCCCACGTGTAAGCCCACTAACGGATGGCGACCTCTGTGGGCGAATAGCGAGCTGAATCTCGCCAAAGTATCACAAATATTAGGAAGGAAAATATAAATAGTTTTAGAAAATATTCAAAAAAGGAATATTAATAGTTCTAATACATTTTTGCAGACGGGAACTAAGAAAGGCGAGCGGGGAGCAAGGCTTCATCAAACGAGGTAAGGGAGATGTGTGTGAAGTGAATGCATGTCCTGTGGAGTTAAAATTGTATGAAAATTATTGAGAAATTATTTTTGGCTTATGACATGCATTTAGTTAATAAATTACTCTGATTTGGCCGGGCGAGCTAGAAAGATAGCCGACCCCTATGTTGTTTGTTGAGCGAACTAGTTTTGGGCAGGCGAACCAAACCCTTTTATGAAATTTTGGGCGAGTGACGCTTGTTTTAATTGAAATCCGGGAGAGCCAATGGAAGGCGACCCTTTTTATGTTGTTTTGGGCGGGCGAACTCTGTTTTAAAATAATTCTGGGTGAGCCAAAGAAAATAAAATATATTTGATAAAAGTGGGCGAGTTGACCATGGTAGTGCCATTGGGCGAGTTGACTAAGGGCAACGCCATAATGGGCGAACGACCATGGGCGAACCACTATTGGCGAGCCAGTTTAACTTGTTTCTTTAAAAACAAATGTTGGCGGGTGAACACAAGTTCACCGCACTGGACGAGTTGACCATGGGCGAGCCGTGCTTGGTGAGCTGACCATGGTCGAACTGATTTATGGGTACTTTTTCATACAAAAATGGGATGTTTTAATTTCCATTTGTAAACAGAAAGCCTAAAACCTTCTTGGAAATCAAATCATTTTGAGAAAATGATATTTTGGATGAAATAATTCCATAAAGGTTTTCATGAGATACAAAGTAATTTTGAGACTTTAGGCCTTGAGTTCATGCATTACCATTCATATAATTGCGTGACCGCCTGGGCCGATGGCTCGGGTCTATGGACCAACGGGTGCACCTCAGGGCGTCACAAGGCTGATGGACCTGCCAAGTCATTAGCGGTCTCGAGGTCACTTGGCAAGTGGACCCGAGGACCACTTATAGATTATGGCCATAAATCTAGTTGAGATAGCCGTGAGGGGCGATGGCCTACGAGTGCACCCCAAAAGTGGATGACTTGTGTTCCTGAGGGAACAATGAGAGCATGATGTATTTGTCACCTAGTCTCAACTTATTGACTTCCGTTTACTAAAAGGATCTATTGAATCCTGTTTAATGTTAAATAAAGTTTGAGTGATTGGATAAATAAGATGTTTTGGGAATATAGTATTTATTTTTATAAAGCAGCATACACCTTCCTTACTGAGCACGTTGTTGCTCACTCCCTATTTTCCACTCCACAGATTATTGAACTTGCGCTAAGCGAATTACCTTCCAGAGATTTGATATCGAAGGTATGTTGTATTCTTTTATATATTCAGTAAAATGGTACAGTACTACTTTGAATAGAAGGGAATGTATATATATCTTAAGGAAATAATCTAATAATTCATACTTCCATATTAGTACCAGGAATTGAGAGTACTAATTCTTATAGAAATGTTAGGAATTGAGAAGCATCACAGATAGCCCAATCGGTAAGAGAGTGTAATTAATAAGTAAATATTATATATTTTTGTGGATTTGGGATGTTATAGATTTAATGGTATCAGTGCAGAGTTGGTCTGATGTTAGTGATGCTTAAAGTAAATAGTATACAATCCATCCATGTAGCACTGTATAATCTGTATATATAATTGATATACTAACGATAAGTGATAAATGATCTCTGTGGTACAGATATGAGTGGGAGGAGGAGGATACGCTTAGTGAGAGGTATAGGCCGAGGTAGGGCGGCACAAATTTCGAAACCACAGACATCGGAACCTGCCTGAAGACCTCCACATCCTATACAGCCAGAGAGCATTGATACTCGTGTGAGTCGAGTGGAGAGGCTAGTAGCCGATTTTATGGCTATGTATCAGGCTGACAGAGCCGTGGATAGGGCGGAGAGGGAGAGAGCCACAGCTCTCGTAGCCCCAGTAGAGGCGCCAGTACCGACACAGTCGGTACCAGTTGTACCTGAGCCTCAGCCTATTCCACCACCGGCACCACAGCCACAGGTAGCTCCACCACAACCATTGATTCAGCCGCCTAGAGATGTGGAATCATATTGTGATGTGGCATTGGTGAAATCATTTAAGAAGTTGGATCCACCTAAGTTTAAAGGTACTAGGGATCCATTAGCGGCGGAACAGTGGGTTATTGAGATCGATAGATTACTTAAGATTATGAGATATTCAGAGACAGTGAAAGTAAGCTTAGCAGTCTTCCAGTTGGCAGATGATGCGAGACATTGGTGGAAGGCCACTCAGACTATATTATTTGCTCAACATCAGGATCTGTCATGGGATATCTTTGTGGATGCCTTTTGGAGGCAGATATTCCTGACACTGCTCAAGAAAAATTGCAGCAGGAATTCATGGATTTAGTTCAGAGTAGCATGTCAGTGGCCGAGTATGAGGCCAAATTTACTACATTGAGCCGTTTTGATCCATAGACTAGTACGAATACCAGGTATAAGATTTCGAGGTTTAGAGCTGGTTTGAGGCCATCCATCATAATGAAGCTAGCCCCATTTGATATGCAGACTTATAATGAGATAGTTAAACGGGCTCAGCTATGTGAGCGGGATTATGAGCAGTTCCAGCTCGATTTCAGTAGCAAGAGTAAGGGTAAAGCAAAGGGAAAGACTAAGAGGTTTATGGAGGACAGATCAGGTAGAGAGCAGCCTAAGAGAACTAGACCTACGGGTATACAGATTTTAGAAGACAGATTTGATAGACCAGCAATTTCTACTCCTGCTAGTGGCCCCACCACTACTCAGAGAAATGTTGCGCCCTTATGTAGACATTGTGGAAGGTCGCATGGGTCACGCCCTTATCCTTTAATGTCTGGGGCATGTTTTAAATGTGGACAGATGGGGCACTTTATTAAGAATTGCCCGATGCTCAGAGAGTCAACTGCTTCAACTAGACCTCCTGCCTTACCTCCGATAACGGCCCCGGTAGCCCAGAGTGAGCCAGAGAAAGCGACAACCTCACAGCCTAGACGGGCGATAGCCGCAGAGAAGGGTAAGAAGGTTGTGACACAGGGTCGGGTGTACGCGTTGGATCAGGAGACTACCGAGGCCTTTATTGACGTGATTAAAGGTAAAGTTTATCTTTTTGATATTCCTGTAATTGCCTTAATTGATCCAGGTTCTACCCATTCGTTCTTATCACCTGCATATGCTAACAGGACCCCAGTAGAGCCGGAGTTATTAGAGCATATTTTGCAAGTGAAAATTCCTTTTAATGATTTCCAGAGGACGGATATTATATATAGGAATTGTAAATTGACTATAGGAGAGAAGGTTATGACAACTAATCTAATTTTGTTGGATATATATGATTTTGATATCATTCTAGGTATGGATTGGTTAGGTGCGAACCATGTTAGTTTGGATTGTAATACTAAGTTTATTACCTTTTCTCATCCCGAAAAGTACATTGTAAAGTTATTGTAAATTAATAAAAAGGTATGTGAATATATGTTTATGAGATGACATGTGTACTGAAATTGTGGTTGTGTATGAACGTTTATGAAGGATATATTGCTAGTGTGGAGGATGTAGAGAGGAAACATCTAGAGATCCAAGATATTCCTGTGGTTAAGGACTTTTCGGATGTATTTCCAAAGGATTTACCAGGGTTACCACCGGATCGAGAGACAGAGTTTAAGATCGAGTTGGTACCCGGTACGGAGTCGATTTCTAGACCCCCATATCGGATGGCACTGACAGAGTTGGATGAGCTTAAGAAGCAGCTCCAAGAGTTACTAGATAAGGGATTTATACGTCCCAGTGTGTCACCGTGGGGAGCTCCAGTACTATTTGTTCGAAAGAAGGATGGTAGCCTCCGGTTGTGTATAGATTATCGGATGTTGAATCGGGCTACCGTTAAGAATAAGTATCCACTACACAGGATCGATGACTTATTTATCAACTCAGGGGTGCACAGGTATTTTCTAAGATAGATCTCCGATCGGGCTATCACCAGTTGAAAATTAAGGAGTCGGATGTCCATAAGACAGCATTTCGAACTCACTATGGTCATTATGAGTTCTTAGTGATGCCTTTTGGGTTGACAAATGCCCCTGCAGCTTTTATGAGTTTGATGAATGAGGTGTTTCATCCATTTTTGGATAAGTTTGTCATAGTATTTATAGATGACATCCTGATTTATTCTAAGACTCTGGAGGAGCACGAGCAGCATTTACAGATTGTTTTACAGACCCTCAGAGACCGGAAGTTGTATGCTAAGCTTAGTAAATGCGAGTTCTGGCTTGACCATACTATATTTCCCAGACATGTAGTGTCGAAGGACGGGGTGTCAGTTGATCCGTCCAAGATAGAGGCCATTGTTCAGTGGGAAAGGCCTAACACGGTTACCGAGATACGGAGTTTCTTAGGTCTTGCCGGATATTATCGCAGATTTGTGGAGGGATTTTCCAGACTTGCTGCTCCATTGACACGACTCACATGTAAGGATGTGATGTTTGAGTGGAATGATGCGTGTGAGCGTAGTTTTCTTGAGCTTAAGAGGAGATTGACTACTGCCCCCGTATTAGCCCTTCCTAGCGGATCAGAAGGATTTATAGTGTATACCGATGCATCCGCTCAAGGTTTGGGGTGTGTGCTCATGCAGCATGGTCGGGTTATAGCCTATGGTTCTCGACAGTTGAAGGATCATGAGAGGAATTACCCGACACATGATTTAGAGCTAGCCGTGGTAGTGTTTGCACTGAAGATATGGCAGCATTTCTTGTACGGGGAGAAATTTCAGATATACACAGACCATAAGAGTCTGAAATATATATTCTCACAGTGAGAGTTGAATTTGAGGCAGAGACGGTGGATGGAACTGTTAAAGGATTATGAATGTGAGATTTTGTATCACCCAGGTAAAGCTAATGTAGTAGCAGAAGCACTGAGCGGTAAACATGTTGGCATGGTATCTTACATGATGATCGGGGAACATGATTTGATAGAGTAGTTTTCTAACCTCAACCTGACAGTTGTTTCCTCTGACCAGTATGGATTTACGGCTAGTTTTCGTATAGAGCCGGATTTGATAGATCGCATCAAGGAAGCTCAGAGGAGTGATGATTATTACATTCAGATTGCCAGTCAGATTCAAATGGGAGTTGAGTCAGATTTTGAGATTGGCACTGATGAGATACTAAGGTTTAGAGGTCGGATATGTGTTCCCAGTGATCAGCAGATACGAGATTTGATTTTGTCAGAGGCCCATACTTCTAGATATACATTACATCCGGGTAGTACTAAGATGTACCAGAATCTCCGAAAAGTGTATTGGTGGCCTAAGATGAAGAAAGACATCGTTGATTTTGTTACCAGATGTCTAACATTCCAGCAGATTAAGATTGAACATCAAAAGCCGGCAGGTATGCTTCGACCACTATCAATTCCTATGTGGAAATGGGAGCATGTTACTATAGATTTTATTATGGGATTATCACGGACCTGGAAGGGGTATGATGCTATTTGGGTGACAGTAGATAGATTGACTAAGTCTGCTCATTTCTTAGCCATGAGATCTACGAATTTAGTTAGTGCCTTGACCGATTTGTATGTCAGGGAGATAATGAGGTTACATGGTGTTCCTGTGAGTATCACCTCTAATAGGGACTCCCGCTTCACCTCTCATTTCTGGGAGAGATTTCAGGAGGCTATGGGATCCCAGCTGAGTTTTAGCACTGCTTTTCATCCACAGACTGATGGACAGTCCGAGCGTACGATACAGACACTCGAGGATATGTTGAGAGCGTGTGCATTGGATTTTAGAGGCTCATGAGACGATCACTTACCCCTGGCAGAGTTTGCTTATAATAATAGTTTTCATACGAGTATCGGCATGGCACCGTATGAGGCCTTGTATGGCAGACGATGTAGATCCCCGATAGCATGGGAAGAAATAGGAGATCGTAAATTACTAGCTCCCGATTTGGTCGAGCAGGCTTCTCGTGATGTACGGATGATTTGTGAGAGGCTCAGAACGGCTCAGAGTCGGCAGAAGAGTTATGCAGATACTAGATGTCGACCATTAGAGTTTGTAGCGGGTGATTATGTGTTTTTAAAGATCTCACCGTCTAAAGGTATAATAAGATTCAGGAAAAGAGAAAAATTGAGTCCCCGATATATTGGACCTCATGAGATCTTAGATCGCGTAGGAGATGTGGCATATCGGTTAGCACTACCACCAGAATTATCAGGAGTGCATAACGTATTCCATGTCTCGATGTTGAGAAAGTACCATCCAGATCCTTCTCACGTGATTTGACATGAGCCACTGGAAATCAGAGAAGACATGAGTTACATTGAGAAACCAATACGGATCCTGGATAGGAAGGATAAGGTATTGTGATCTAAGACGATTCCTTTGGTTAAAGTGCTCTGGTAGTATCATAACGAGGAGGAGGCTACTTGGGAGTTAGAAAGCCTTATGCGTGAGAGGTATCCAGAGCTCTTCCAGTGACAGGTCCAAGTTAAATTTGGAGAACCAAATTTCTTAAGGTGGGGAGAAATGTAAGACCGAATTTTATTATACTATATACCATATTTGTACATGATTGATAGTGGAAATAAATTGTTTTAGTAAAATTAAAGAAAACCATTGAATGTAAATTTTCACTTTTCATTTTAAGTTATGATTTATGATATGGTGTACAAAAGGAAGAAAAACAAATATTAAATTGTAACAAGAAATATATGGGATTTAATCTTGGTAAAGAGGTTGAAGATAGTACTTGTGGTATGAAAGCATTAAATGAAGTGAGAACAAATGTGAAGAATTAAGGCTGGAAACGAAATGGAAAGTGAAAAAGGGGAATAAATGCTGTTGGACAAATGAAGAAAAGATGAGATAAAAGTCAAAAATAGCTGGCTGGAAGTGGCGTGGACTGGAGAGGAAGGAGAAGAGCAGAGAAAAATTGTCAAACGGACTGCAGCTAGAGGCTTTACCACCGTTCCATTTGCTGCAGTTTTTTCCACAAGTTTTTAATGCATGAAAGACAAGGTAATGATGAAGAAAACGGGATAAGGAACAGGTGGTAGGTTCTAACAGGATTAACATGGCTATATAAGAAGGAATACGTGAGAAGAAGAACCAACGTAGCAAACTTCATCTTCTTCAGTCTGTTTTCACTGCATGCTCACATGTAGTTCTTCCGTTTCTCTCATATACGAGCCATGAAACTTTATCTTTTAGCTAGCCAAACCTTTCTTCAGTGTTGAAGAGCTAAGGAACAAGAGAAGTAAAGCTAAGTGAGGCAAAAAAACACTCTGTTCTGGAAGTGCAATTCAGTTAAGGTGAGTTCCATATTTTTACGGTTCTCTTGATATTCAATGTTAGATTTCTATGTTTTTCAATGTAATAAACATAGAAATAGCCTGGTTTTAGCTAAAACTTGTTAGGATATCTGAGAAACACGATGGGCGAAGTGATTTTTCCAACTGCTGGCCAAATGGGCGAGCAAAGAAAGAATAGGTACTCGCCAAAAGGTTGAGGCGAGCTCAAGAAATGTATGAGTCGGCGACATGCATGATCGCCAACTCTTTGGATAATAAGAACAATTGTCAAATGGACGATGGCGAATGGCGAATGGCGAAGGCTATGATCACCCAAAATGAAGGGAATTAAGTATTGTCGAAAGGGCGAGAATGGTGTGATCGCCCAGGAATAATGTTAGTGGTCGCCAAATAGGCAAGTAGGAAATAAAGAACTCACGAAGTTGAAAGTAATTGCCCAAATGGGCGAGGTCGCCCAACGCTAATTTGATTCATAGGCACTTCGAGTCGAATGTTGTCCGAGCTCTACCAAATATGCCAACATGAATGGCGAGAACGTTGGGCGAACTCTCATGAATAAGCCAATATTGAATGGCGAGCTCCCACGTGTAAGCCCACTAACGGATGGCGACCTCTGTGGGCGAATAGCGAGCTGAATCTCGCCAAAGTATCACAAATATTAGGAAGGAAAATATAAATAGTTTTAGAAAATTTTCAAAAAAGGAATATTAATAGTTCTAATACATTTTTGCAGACGGGAACTGAGAAAGGCGAGCGGGGAGCAAGGCTTCATCAAACGAGGTAAGGGAGATGTGTGTGAAGTGAATGCATGTCCTGTGGAGTTAAAATTGTATGAAAATTATTGAGAAATTATTTTTGGCTTATGACATGCATTTAGTTAATAAATTACTCTGATTTGGCCGGGCGAGCTAGAAAGATAGCCGACCCCTATGTTGTTTGTTGAGCGAACTAGTTTTGGGCAGGCGAACCAAACCCTTTTATGAAATTTTGGGCGAGTGACGCTTGTTTTAATTGAAATCCGGGTGAGCCAATGGAAGGCGACCCTTTTTATGATGTTTTGGGCGGGCGAACTCTGTTTTAAAATAATTCTGGGCGAGCCAAAGAAAATAAAACATATTTGATAAAAGTGGGCGAGTTGACCATGGTAGTGCCATTGGGCGAGTTGACTAAGGGCAAGGCCATAATGGGCGAACTGACCATGGGCGAACCACTATTGGCGAGCCAGTTTAACTTGTTTCTTTAAAAACAAATGTTGGCGGGCGAACACAAGTTCACCGCACTGGGCGAGTTGACCATGGGCGAGCCGTGCTTGGCAAGCTGACCATGGTCGAACTAATTTATAGGTACTTTCTCATACGAAAATGGGATGTTTTAATTGCCATTTGTAAACAGAAAGCCTAAAACCTTCTTGGAAATCAAATCATTTTGAGAAAATGATATTTTGGATGAAATAATTCTATAAAGGTTTTCATGAGATACAAAGTGATTTTGAGACTTTAGGCCTTGAGTTCATGCATTACCATTCATATAATTGCGTGACCGCCTGGGGCAATGGCTCTGGTCTATGGACCAACGGGTGCACCTCAGGGCGTCACAAGGCTGATGGACTTGCCAAGTCATCAGCGGTCTCGAGGTCGCTTGGCAAGTGGACCCGAGGACCACCTATAGATTATGGCCATAAATCTAGTTGAGATAGCCGTGAGCGGCGATGGCCTACAGGTGCACCCCAAAAGCGGATGATTTGTGTTCCTAAGGGAACAATGAGAGCATGATGTATTTGTTGCCTAGTCTCAACTTATTGACTTCCGTTTACTAAAAGGATCTATTGAATCCTGTTTAATGTTAAATAAAGTTTGAGTGATTGGATAAATAAGATGTTTTGGGAATATAGTCTTTATTTTTATAAGCAGCATACACCTTCCTTACTGAGCACGTTGTTGCTCACTCCCTATTTTCCACTCCACAGATTATTGAACTTGCGCTAAGCGAATTACCTTCCAGAGATCTGATATCGAAGGTATGTTGTATTCTTTTATATATTCAGTAAAATGGTACAGTACTACTTTGAATAGAAGGGAATGTATATACATCTTAAGGAAATAATCTAATAATTCATACTTCCATATTAGTACAAGGAATTGAGAGTTCTAATTCTTATAGAAGTGTTAGGAATTGAGAAGCATCACAGACAGCCCAACCGGTAAGAGAGTGTAATTGGTAAGTAAATATTATGTATTTTTGTGGATTTGGGATGTTACAGAAACGGAGAGGGGCGACGAGGTGAAGGAAATTGGTGAGGTTAAAGGTGAACTCTCAACTGAAACAGAAACAAAGAGGAAGGGCTGTCCGGTAATTTGGGAAAGGAAAAGAAAGGCTGTCCGGCGATTTGGGAAAGGAAAGGAAGGACTGCTCAGCGATTTGGGTGTTCAGCGATTTGGAGAAAGGAAATAGAAGAGTAGTTCGGCGTCGGAGAATGGAGGAAAAAGGGAGGAAACTGTAGAGCTGAAGAGGCTGAACAGAGAGGCTTTTTAAAAAAGGCTGAAAGTGTGACGTTGGAGATGGCCTGAAGCTGCCGTTGGGGGGTTGAATCGGGACCAAAAGCTACTGATTTTGATGGCTATCTAGGTGGCAGAATAGAGGGGTTCAAAACAAGGAAGTTTTAAGCGTGAACAAGGAGAGGGGCTGGAAACAAAAACCCAACAGCAGGGGAAGTGTGCTTCGCTGCTGGACCCCTTCCTTCCCAAGCCAAAACCAAGTGGAATTTGGGAGAGTGAGGCGTTGAACCAAAAACGGTGGTGTGGGCACTAGTGGGGTTGGTGTCGACAGCACACAAAGCTACTGTTGGAAGGTCAAAGACACTTGAATAGTGGCTGTATTTAAATGAAACAACAGCCATAAAGGGAGGAAGAAATAAAGGTTTATCAGTTAATTAGTAAACAATAGGTAAGACCCATGGCAATAGAGTTTTGGTTCTTGTGGCTTGTAAATGTTAGAATTATTTTAACGAAATGATATGAATATTAATGCTAGGATATTGTAAGGTGTCTGTTGGTTGAAGAAACTTGAGGGATCATTATTGGAGGTACCACTATAACCAACAAGCTACGAAAACAAGAATAGTGGTTCTTGAACGACGAATTCAATAAAGGCAAATGATTTAACTAATGAATATAATAGATATATATATATGTGTGTGTGTGTGTGTGTGTGTATACGAAGAAAGAATAATGGCAAGAAGATTATGGGTGTAGGAGTGAAGAACATTTAAGCTAAGCTTTGATAAGGGCGGCTAAAACGTAAAAAGGGTACTGCAAAGGTAAGGGAATATAAGGTAAATGTTTATTAGTCTACTATGTTGTGTATGTCTAAATTGTTGTGATTTAATACTTATGGATTTAAATGCATTCTTGGTTAAATTTCATACATATTGAATTGAGTTTGAAGTACAAATGGTCTTGAGATTTGAATTATGTTAGATTTGTGAATGAATATACTGTCGGTTGGAGTTTTCTGCAGGTTATTTGGTTGTGGATTATGATGCTGGGTAGTGTCCTACCTATGCCGTCATAATGTCGAAATTTCGTTAGAAATTATTAAATGGATTTTGGTGTTAAATTTAAATCCTATAATGTATTTAAAAACCTCATATATCTTAAGCATTATTTCTTGTCACCGAAATAATGTCTTTTTAAAATGTGTTTTGTACTATGAGGTTATCAAAACTAGAGTGTTTAACACAATTTATGCATCCTATACTCTAGATACGTGTAAAAGTATTCTTGCACGAATTTTGACGTATGAGACAAAGGACACTTGGAAATGCCTGTGTGGCACTTAACTTGCCTGTGTGACGTTTACTAAGCCTATGTGACACTTAAATCGCCTGTGTGGCATTTACTAAGCCTGTGTGGTGTTTAAATTATGCCTATATGGCATTTAGTAAGCCTGTGTGGCAATTATTGTGAAATATCCTGGATGCTTTGTGGTCTTCCAGGCGTCCGACAAATAGTCGTGACTTTTACCTTAGCTACTAGATGATCACTGGTGCTGGGATGATTCATGATCATGGATAGAATCTTGGTTCGGGACTGTAACCACTGCTAGCTACGGTGGACGCTTTCATAGAAGCTTGTCGGTTATTTCCAAAGATCCCGATTGTATTACCATATCTTATCAATGAATGCCTGTCTCTTGAAAATACTTTAAATGTGTATTTCGATTTTCTAAATGCGTGAGTACAAGTGTTTTTATAGCTTATAGAACAATGACTTGTCAACTTTGCGTTTTTCCATAAAACATATTTAAGCATGAGTTTCGGTGCACTTATTTATGCATACACATGCATAGACATAGTAGAACACCTAATATCATTTAGCGTATATTTTCTTACTGGGCATTAGCTCACCCCCCTCCTTCCACCTTAGATTATTTCAGGTAGACTCGGCACGAGTGCGGTGCATTGAGAGTCATTTTGTTGAGCTGCAGAAGGTTGTATTTTGAGCTAAGGTATAATCTTTTATTCTTTTGTTTATATCCCAGATTAAATTCTTTTGTGTACACAGTGTATAGGATTCGGGATGTAAGTACTAGGAGATATCGAGTCTATAGACATACTGTGTTATGTAGTTAAGTTGTAATCTCGATATATATATATATATATATAAAAATTGAACCAATGGATGTCAAGTACTTCAGAAGTTATATTGAGATTTGAAATTGCTACAAGTTAATATGATGATGTACTTAGTGTGGGGATGGATAATAAACCAAAATAGGGGCAGAATTTTTCAGTGTCGTTTTCGGTACGTCTTACGAGAAGGCTATAATGGGACCTTAGACAACTAGTCTTAAACAATTATAAGAGTAGGATTCTACTCATTAGGTTTTAGCTACACTTAGTGAGTGACAAACATAGTAAGTAAAGGAAAAAGTTAGCCCGAAAATCTCGGCTTCCGAGGGCGTTACAAGTAGAGTAGCTTGAGAAAGTAAGGTTAGTCCTGTTTCAACTATATGCCTATGTTTTCTTTCTACTATACCGTTCTTTTATGATGTATGAGGACAAGAGTGTTTGAAAATAATGCCCTCTGAGTTAAGAAATGCGGTGAAACTTCTATACTCCCCCTAATCTGTTTGTAAAATTTTGATTTTGTCAGAAAATTGATGTTCAACCATTTTCTTAAAATGCAGGAAGGATTGTAAGGCTTCAGCTTTAGATTGAAGGAAGTAAATCCATGTATATCGAGTATAAGCATCAACAAATGAGATATAATATCTGAATCCATTACCAGACAAATAAGGAGCAGGACCCCATATATCAGATTCTATGAGAGTGAAGGGTGAGGTGTATGAAGTTGTAGAGGGAGAGAAAGGAAGTTTATGACTCTTTGCATATTGATAGTGAGAACAAATGAATGTTTTATTGATTTTATGTGAAACATTACAAGATTCTAAAACTTTGGAAACAATAGTAGGATTAGGATGTCCTAGTCTCCTATGCCAGAGAGTGTAAGTGTCCACTGTTGAAGGAGGAACTTCATATACGTGTGGTGGATTTGAGACTTTTGAAACTAAGACTTCTTTGTGATTATGTGAACCAGCTGCAGTATTCTTATCTAGTGACAGGTTGAACTTGTACAGCCCCTTATCAAGTTGGCCTTTGAGAATATTTCCTTGGTAGTTGAATCCTTTACAAAACAAAAGTTAGAATGGAATTCAAAGAATACAGAATTGTCTTTACAAAATTGAGAAACTGAAAGTAGATTTTTGGTTATGTGAGGAACATGTAAGATATTGTTTAACTGAAGATACTTGGATTGAGAATGAATAAAAGAATGACCTATACCAGTGATATCAATACCAGCACCATTCCCCATGTAAACTTTATCAGTACCAAGATAACCAGACCCAATGTTGAGGTTCTCCAAAGTGTTGGTGATATGATTTGTGGCTCCTAAATCAGAATACCAAGCTGAGTCTGCAACAGAACTAGGGGTAACTATGAAGGTCTTGGCTGAGTTTGCTTGGTGTGGGAAGGTGTTGGTGTGTTGGAGAGATCTGGAAATAGGAGGAGATACACCAAAACCATAGAATATAGAATCTTGAAGTTTGAAACAATTCACCAGGATCAGGATTGAAAGATATATCAAAACGATGGTAGCATCTATGAACTGTGTGTCTAGCTTTGCCACAGAGTTGACATTGAGGCTTGGATCCAGTAAAACCTCTGACTCTGAACTTACCCCTGCCTTTGAAATTTTTGCCACCAGTATAAGATCTGGTATTCTCAAAGGAATATTTCTTTTGTTGTGTGGCAAGATGAGCAGATGGTATAACAGTTTCAGTGAAGGAGGAGTTTTGCAGGTTTCGAGACTCAGTGGCAAACAATAAAGCTGAAATGGTTTTCTAGTTTGGCAACTCTTTTTCTGTGGAAATAGCAGCAACTATAGCATCATATTCAGATCCCATACCAGATAAAGCAGTATGAACTAATTCAGAATCATTCATAGCACAACCGCAAGATTGTAAAGTATCCCATAATGATTTAACTTTGATCATATAATCTTTCATACTAAGAGGACCCTTATTGACATTTTGCAATTCTCTCCTATATTGCATAATCTTGGCATTTCTTTGAGAGGCAAAATAATCTTCAATTGCTTCCTATAATTCTTTTGTTGTTTCACAACCAACGAAGTTAGGCAAAATTTTACTATCAATCGAAGAAAGAATCCAAGATACAAGAATCTGATCTTGTTTATCATACAACTCAAATTCAGATGAACCAGTTGAAGGAACAACTTGCTTACCATCTATTGTAAGACCTGATTCTACACTATTGTAGAGTCTAATTTCATAAAAAAATGATAATGGAAATGAAATAAATAAGGAGTATTGATTTCCATTTGAATGAAAAGCTCCTTATCATAAGATAAGAATGGAGCAATTTCGATGAAATAATATTTGGGCGAGAATGTTGTTTAGCTCGCCGATGCGCGAGCAGAGTTGGTTGTTCGCCAATGGGCGAGCAGTTTGCCAATGGTGATGGCGAGTTGAATAGTAGTAAGGGCAAATAGGTGAGTTCGCCATTTCTCTTGAGTAGATGATCGCCCGAATGGGCGAGGACATGTAATCGCCCATATGGATGAGTGAGTTATATGATAGTAAGTGGGGCGAGCTGTGGTTTCTGGTTGACTAGATGAACTGGAACTGGAATCAGCACATGACCAATTAGCAGCCAAAATTGACTTGTAAGTCATACGGTTGAAGAGAATTAACGGAGAAGAGGTTGAAGCCAGTAAGGAATTTACCTGATTGGTTGAGAAACAAAACAAAGTCAACAGAAGCAGAAAAAGGTGTGTGAAAGGGAGACTTCCACGCCACTTTGAGCTACAGTTTTCTTCATGCCTTAAATGCATGAAAGACGTGGAAATGATGAAAGAAACAGGATAAGGGACAGGCTGAAGCTTTGGATTGGTTTAGCATGGCTATATAAGAGGAAATGCTGGAGGAAAACTCATTTTGGCAAACTTCATTTTCTTCACGAGAGCTATGCAATTGCCAGTTTATGCTCTGATTTCCTTCCACTTCTGCCATGCCCAATTTACTATATTTCATCCATCAGTTGGCTAAACACGTAAACTACCTTGCAAACCTTTCCTCCTTAGTTGGAGGAGCTAAAAGAATAAGCAAAGGAAGGCCAACATGAGATGGAAAGCAATCTGTTCTGGAAGTGCAGTTGATTGAGGTGAGTTTCATATTTCTGAGGTGTTCTTGATATTCAATGGTAGACTTATATGTTTACAACATAGAACACAACCTTGTTTTAGTTAGATCTTTAGAGAATATGGAAACAAGGAAAGTAATGGAATAAGTGACGACAATGGCGACTACAGTGATCGCCCATGTTGAAAACTAGTAATCGCCAATGAGGCGAGTAGATAATAAGGAACTTGCCAAGGTAAAGTCTGTGTTCAAAGGGCGAGAACGCCTAATTCTAGTGAAGTGAAATAATGGGCGAGCTCAGATGCAGAGGCTTTGGGCGAATAGAATTGTGGGCGAACTCCCACAATTAAGCCAATGAAGGCCTCGTGAGTTGACTGGCGGGCGAGCTTCCACGTGTAAAACATTTATTGAATGGCGAGCTCGGCTGTGCTAGTTAGAACTCTGTTGGGCGAGTAGTCAATTGATTTATCTCAATCTCGCCAAGTGATATAAAAAAAATATTAATAGAATTTATAATTAATTGCAGCCGATAATTGGAAATGGCTATTGGCGAGCAGGAAGCAGGGCGAAGCAAAGCTTTGTTGAACCAGGTAAGGGAGATATATGTGAAGTAAAATACATGCCCTGTGGAGTAGAAATATTATAAAAATATTTAGAAATTATTTTTGGTTTATGGCATGTATTTATTTAATAAATTGTTTTGATCTCGGGCGAGCTATAAGCCGCCATATGTTGTTTCGTTGGGCGAACTGATTAACGCGGGCAAGTATCTTTGTTCTAGGCAGAAACTCGGGCGAGCCAAGTGGCGAGCTCTCTTTTATGAGAACTGGGCGAGTGCCCTTGTTTTAAAGGGAAATACGGGTAAGCCATAGTTGGGCGAACCCTTTTTAATGTGTTTGGGCGGGCAGCCCTTGTTTTAAATATAAGGCGGGCGAACCGCTATCAACGAGACATACTTCTGTTTTGAAAAGCTAAGTGGCGGGCGAATACTAATTCACCGTCTTGTCGAGTTAGTCAGGGGCGAGCCGTGAAGGGCGAGCTGACTCTGGCGAACAGTTTTAAAATGTAATTTCTTATACGAAAAATAAGACGTTTTAATATTTTCAAAATAGAAATATGAAACCTTTTGGGCGAGTTGACTAATGGGCTAGCCAGTTTTGCTTGTCGATTTAAAGGGCAAAGTTGGGCGGGCGACACATGTTCTCCGCCATGGGCGAGCTGCCATGGGCAAGCCATAACGGGTGAGCTGACCATGGGCGGGCAGGTTTTAAAAGCTGAGAATTTTGGAAAGTTTTCAAAGTGTTTTGTAAACAGAAAACCTAAAACCATTTCGGGAATTAAATTGTTTGAGTAAATGATAATATAGGTAAGATAAGCCCTTAAAGGTTTTTCATGAGATATGAAAGTGATTTTTGAGACTTTAGGCTTTGAGTTCATGCAGTATTATTCATGTAATTGCGTGACTTGCCTGGGGCGGTGGCTTGGTCGATGGACCAATGAGTGCACCTCAGGGCGTCACAGGGCTGATGAACCCGCCAAGTCATCAGCGGTCTCGAGGTCACTTGGCAAGTGGACCCGAGGACCATCTATAGATTATGGCCATAGATCTGAGATAGCCGTGAGGGGCGATGGCTTGCGGGTGCACCCCAAAAGCGGCAGATTTCGTTCTCGCAAGGGGGAGGGGGAACGATGATAGCATGATTTATTTGTTGCCTAGTCTCAACTTACCAATTTCTGTTTACTGTGAGGATTTGTTGAAATCTTATATAGTGTTTACTACATTTTAAAGTAAACTGTTTAGCCAGTGATTTGAATGGTGTTTTAAGAGAGTTGTTTACTATATATCTACTGTCTTTTCTACTGGGTTATTGTTAAGAAAAGAATAAATGCGTTGTGATATATAGTTTTGCTTTATTTAAAGCAGCATATGTTTCCTTTACTGAGCGTATGAATCGCTCACCCTTTTGTTTTAACTCCACAGATAAGAAGTACACAAAGTTGAGAGAATTAGCTCTCAGGTGGGTATAGCTATGCTTAAAGCACTGAGGCATGGCACGTTAAATGTGACAGGTACAGTCTTTTCTCTTTTACATATCAGACATATGTATACAGTACTACCTTAGTGAAATAAAGGTAAATAGGGGATGTCAGATGTAAGGAATAATATTCCATAATTAATAGATAAATGTTTATCATTTATCACTATTACTGTTGAATGTTAATGGCATCGCAGACAGCCCAACCGGTAAAGTTGTATGGAAATACGTGAAAAATGTAGTAACGGAATGTTACATCTATATATCCTTTCAATCTATATCCTTGAAAAGCAGCCACAACCTGTTGCTTCCACATTAAAAAATTGTCATCTCCAAGTTTCACTGTGATGATCTGAGAGCCAGGATTCAAGATCGAAAGAGAGATATGATTACTCTCTTTTTCGGCTGTAATTTATGCTCCTCGAAAAACTAACAGAGTGGCTGATGCTTTGGCAAAATCAGGTATTGACAGAAGGGAGATGTTCTCAGCGTGGTGGTGATGCCCCTATGTTTGATTTGTGTTTTTTAAGTTCTGCTTTTTTTTTCTATGCTTGAGATCTTGGTGTGCAGTTCTCTTTGTTGGGTGCTTTTGGCATTTTTTGACTAATCTTTTTCAGTCATTGCCTGATCTCCTTGCTTTGTTTCCACCATTATGAATAAAATATATTTGAATGACTTAGCAAAAAAAAAAATATGATTGCTCTCTTTTTCGGCTTCTGATACCATGATGAAAACAAGAATGAAGCAGTATATAGAAGATGAAGAAAGAAAAGAGAAAGAATTTAGAGGAATAACATTTTTGTCATTTCTGTAACTCACATAAGAACTAGAATATAGCTTAGTTTTTATAGTTACAGAATCTTAACCAACTGATAAGGTCAACTAACTAACTAATGGAATTAACTAATTCTGAGTTAGTTAATTCTGTTTACATGTACATTTATAAATCAAGTTATTTACTCTATTAATTTTGTTTTAAATATTTATATTTTTTTGACTTGACATGTAATTATTAGATAAATTAAAAAAAGAACTAACACCAAAAAATTATCAATATATTTCAAAACAAAATGGCAACATTTTTTTTAATTTATAAGTATTTTTATCTATTTTAACGATTTAAAACTAATTTTATTCGGAGTTTCATCACAGTTAAAACTCCTCACTCTTTTTCAAAAATGTGTTTAGTAAAGATCAAATCAGAGATCTTCTTTCATAAACTCAATTTGAATTGACAACTAAACCACAATTTATGAATAATGATAGCATTATTGTGATTATGTTCAACTTAATAATAATTAATGCAGGAAATAATTACTTTAAATTGGCACATCACTGAGTATCAAATCAGATTTTATTTGTGAAATTTAAAGCGAAAGAATGTGAATCAATCCCAACTTTGGAAATAGAAAAGCCAAAAAAAAGCGGGAAAATGACTTTGAAGAGATGGGAAGGTGCATATTGGCAATAGAACATATAGAAATGTCCAAAATATGGAAAAGTAGAAAAATTATCCGACTTTTTCCAATAAATAAATAATTACAAAACAATACCTAACGTTAATAAATTTATTGAATGACACTTCATTGATGCTAAAAGAAAATCTAATGATTCAAAATCAATTTTTTATGCTTTTACAACATATTGAAATATATATATATATATATATATATATATATAAAGTAAACTGAAATATAACAACTTGGATTTGATTCATGACTATTTATATTATTGCCTTTCAAAAAAATGAGTATTTATACTATATGTTAAACTTAATTTAATTATATTAAACACTAAGTACATTCATCCATGCTTAATTAGTTTCATGGATAGATTCTTTAATGATGAAGTTTATAATAATTAAATTCACGAAATTTGAATTTGGTTCATGATTTTTATACAAATAGTATATATAAATTTAGTCTAAAAGTATAAATTTAAAGGACACTAAACACGAAGTACATTAATTCATAATTAATTTAATTTATGAATATTAATGTATTCATAAATAATTAAATACTTAAATTCACTTAAAATAAAATGTAAGAACATTAACTTATATTATCCATGAATCCTATTGTAAGACCCGAATTTTATTATACTATATACTACATTTGTACATGATTGATGGTGGAAATTAATTCTTCTAGTGAAATTAAAGAATCATTGGATGTGAATTTCCACTTTGCATTTTAAGTCATGATGTATAGTATGGTTGATAAAAGAAAGAAAAACAAATATCAATTATAACAAGGAATATATGGGATTTAATCTTGATAAAAGGTCAAGATAGTATATATGAGGTATGAAAGCATTAAATGAGATGAGATAAAATTAATAAATATGGCTAACGTTGGCGTGGAGAAGAAGAAGAAGAATGACAAGAGAATTAAGGGCTAGAAGACAAAACAAAGAAAAGGATGGGGAGTTAGCCAATCAACGTTGGCTGGAAGAGACATGGGTGAAGAAAAGAGCAGAAAAGGAAATAGAAAAAGTCCAGGAAAGAGGCGGCAGTGGACTTCTCGCCGGTTGCTTCATTTGACAAAGGAGACTAAGCATTTAATAGCAAGAGGAACAAGCCAATAAGAGTGACTGGCAGTGGCGTGGACTGGGGGAAGAAGAGGAAAAAAGGAAAGAAAATTTTCAGAACATGCAGAGAAATTTCTTCTTGCCACCGTCCACTAGCTGCAGTTTTTCCACAAATTTTAATGCATGTAATGATGAAAGAAACGTGATAAGAAAACAGTCGGTAGTTTCTAACAGGATCAAATGGCTATATAAAGGAATATGTGAGGGAAGATGATGTCGTCAACTTCATCCTCTCAAATAACCTCCTCGCCCAATTCTGTTTTCTGCATATCCATCTTTCATTCCTCCGTTTTCATCATAAATGAGCCATGCAATTTCATCTGTTAGCTAGCCAAACCCTTCTGCAGTGTTGAAAAGCCAAGGAACAAGAGAAACAAAGCTAAGGGAGGCAAGAAATATTCTGTTTTTGGAAGAGCAATAGGGTTAAGGTGAGTTCCATAATTTCTATGGTTTCCTTGATATTCAATACTGGATTTCTATGTTTTATAACGTAATAAACATAGATGTAGCTTTGTGTTAGCTAAACCTTACTAGAATATATAAGAACTAGAATAAGGTGTAGTCTGAATCAGAATAAACAATGAAGATACGGGAAAAAAATGAGGATGGGCGAGCTAAAATCTGGAATGAGGAAGTGGCGAGACCGCCACATGCAAATTTAATACATAGGTGAGCCGCCAATGAACAAAACAGTAGTGTCGGGCGAACTCACATGCAGGGCATGGCGAGTTGAATGGTCGGGCAAGCTCCCATGTTGGACGAACTCCAACAAATAAGCCATAGGAATGTCGAGAATGATTGGGCGAGCTCCCAAGAGTAGATCAATTATGGATGGGCAAACTCTATGGGCGAATGGCGAACTCAGTCTCGCCAAAGTGTCCCAAATATTAGGAAAATATAAATAGTTTAGAAAATATTCGAAAAAGGAATATTAATAGTTTTAATGTAATTGTGCAGACGGGAATTGAGAAAGGCGAACGAGTTGCAAGGCTTCTTTAGACGAGGTAAGGGAGTTGTGTGTTAAAAGAATGCATGTCCTGTGGAGTTAAATTTATGAAAGTACTGAGAATTTGTTTTGGTTTAAGACATGCATACTATTTTGATAATTTCCTTGTTATTGGGCTAACTGGTAAGGGCGAGCGAATTGACCCTTCGTTATGTTTTGGGCGAAGAGCCCCTCTTATGATATTTTGGCGGGCGAGTGATCTTGTTTTATGTAAAATTTGGGCGAGTCCTTTTATTTTCTTTCGGGCGAACTACCCTGTTTTAAATAGAAAATCCGAGCGAGCCATTGTGGGCGAGCCAATTTCACTTTGTTTTAATCGCTGAGGATTGGCGGGCGAATACTAATTCCCCCATCTTGGAGTTCACCATGGGTGAGCCTTGATGGGCGAGCTGACCATGGCGAAGAGGTATAAAGTACATTTTCTTAAACGAAAAATGAGACAAAATAATATTTTGAAAATAGAAAATACGAAACCTTTTGGGCGAGTTGATCCAATGGGCGAGTTGACCATTGGGCGAGTTGACCATGTGCGAGCCAGTGAGGGCGAGCCGGTTTTCCTTGTTTTCAATTGGCGGGCGAACATAAGTTCACCCTACTGGACTGTCGACCATGGGCGAGCCAGACGGGGCGAGCTGACCATGGGCGACTAGATTTCAGTTTATATTCTCTATGCAAATGAGAAATGATTAACTATTTAAATGAATTAAATGGGTTTCTTTAAAGGTATTTTTAGCTATGATTTTGAGACTTTAGGCCCCTAATTTCATGCCTTGTTACGAGTTATAAGGCTGATGGACCCGCCAAGTCATCAGCGGTCTCGAGGTCACTTGGCAAGTGGACCCGAGGACCACCCATAGATTGTGGCCATAAATCTACTTTATCCCTACTTGGATGATTATGCCGTTCTCGCAAGGGGGAGGGGGAACGATGATAGCATGATTTATTTATAGGGTGACGCCTAGTCTCAACTTGTTAACTTTTGTTACAGAAAGGATTTGTTAAATCCTATTCACTGTTTATTACATGATATTGTAAATTGTTTTCTATATCCACTGGGTTTACTACTAAGAAAGATAAAAGTTTTGGGGAATAAGATTAGATTTGTGTACATCTTCCTTACTGAGCATGTTATCGCTCACCCCTTATTTTCCACTCCACAGATTACTGATCTTGGATTAAGAGAATTACATTCAAGAGATTTTCGACTGCTAGTGGATATCTGATATCAAAGGTATATTATTTCTTTTATATATTCAGAAAAAAAATTGTACAGTACTACTTTAAATAGAAGGGAATGTACATACATCTTAGAGTATAAAAAAAGAGATTTAATGGTTATTTAAATGTTAGGAGTTGTTAAGCATCACAGACAGCCCAACCGGTAAGTGGAGTTTTTAAGTAAATATTAGTTATATAGTGTATTTGGGATGTTACACCTATTAACCACAGACTTCACAATCATGTAGAGTATCCATGAATCCAATTAACCACAAACTACACAATCATGTAAACTATCCATGAATCCAATTAACCACAAACTTCACAATCATGTATTGAAAGCCGTTCAATTCAGCCCATGGCAATGAGCTCAACAGACTAAGGCCAATTAAAATTTCACAATTAACGACACACCTCATTCAATTAAACACCCAAAGTGTCAATTAAATTTTGGTGAACCCAAAATAATTGCAGGGTATTAAAAGAAGAAATGGCTATTAGGTAAAATGAACAATGAAAAAGAATCTATTCATCAAGATTTATATACACTAGAATTTCGAGTAAAACATTGTTTAGAATTTTGTCATAAACAGCAATAGAAGTTTATTTTAACTTTTCAAGTAGTGTATGATGCTTAGTTTATTATAATTTTGTGAGCTAACAATCAGCCGAAGTTGATGTAGTTATGTTTATGTGAATTTAGAATTGAAGAGGTGAAATCATGTTTGGCCAGTTTTTCTAGGTAGTTTGGTTAAAGTAATTTTCCTTTCTTTAATTACCAAAAAAATAAAAATAAAAAAAGAAGAAAACTTCGTGTTTAACACAGTAGGTGAATTTAACCTTGACTGAAAGAGCTATGTTGGAATTTCTCTTTAATTTCACATCGTGCTATATACATAGCTAGCAACTGTTAGTTCCTGGGAAAGGGTTTCAAGCTCAAAGAGAGCCTAACAAATTAAAGCATATGCTACTGTTTCATAGATAAATTAATTGCCATGAATTCTCCCAAATTCTCATTCCAATGGCTTCCATTCTTCGTTATGGTTCTCTCAATTTCATCGAGTAGCAGTGCTGGCCGGACTGATATTCCGAGGCTTAGTCCCACGGAAGCAACAATCCTGGAACAGCCTGACCTTCTGTCGTCTGCAGCAGTTTCAGAGGATCTTCAAACTTTTTACTACCCTCAAACGCTTGATCACTTCAGCTACAGGCCTGAAAGCTATTCCACTTTTCAGCAGAGATATGTGATGAATTTCAAGCATTGGGGGGGAGCCAATGCCAGTGCGCCCATCTTAGCCTATCTCGGAGCTGAAGCGCCTCTGGACGGTGATCTTGCTGTAATTGGCTTTCTCAATGATAATGCAGTCCGGTTCAATGCACTACTTGTATACATAGAGGTATGGATTAATGATTATTGAATTGAAACCATTCAGAATTCAGATAATCGATTAAAAATCCAAACAGAATTAATTGGTTTTAATCCATTGTTATCAGCATCGTTACTATGGAGAATCGATACCATTTGGATCAAGGGAAGAAGCCTTTACCAATGCAAGCACTCTGGGGCATTTCAACTCAGCCCAAGCCATAGAAGACTATGCAGAAATCCTCATGCATATCAAGAAGAAGCTTAATGCTTTCCATTCTCCGGTGATTGTCATCGGAGGATCATACGGGGGAAGTAAGTGATATTACTGATCACAAACATCAAAACTTTCACCTTAATTAATTCATCTCCGCGCTTGCTTAATCATTTTCCAATGAAATCAGTGCTTGCTTCATGGTTTCGGCTAAAGTACCCTCATGTTGCATTGGGAGCTTTGGCCTCATCAGCTCCAATTCTTTACTTCGACAAGATTACACCAAGCGGTGCTTACTTTTCAGTCGTCACAAAGGATTTTAAGGTTCTTACTACATTCAACTTTCATCTTAATTTTCTCCCCTTTTCATTAATTTATTTAAGTTGCTCGATTTCATAACCTGATAATTAATCAAACGTACAGGAAACAAGCGAGACCTGCTACCAAACTATACGAAAATCATGGTCTGTAATCGACAGAATAGCTTCCCAACCACATGGTCTTGTAACCCTCAGCTCGAAATTCCGAACTTGCAAGTACGAACGACGAATAATTTTTCTATCCTTTACTTTTCAAGCGGACCTTTTTTCGTTGTAACTTATCTCTCTGTGTTGGACGATGTTAGTCCATTGACCAATTCTTCAGAGCTCAAAGACGAATTGGAATTGACGTATGTGGAGGCATCGATGGAAGTGAAAAGAAAGATGTTCTTAGCAAGATCTTTGCAGGCCTTGTGGCTTATAGAGGGAATCGTTCTTGCTATATTAATCCACCAACCAATATATCCGAAACATCTATCGGATGGAGATGGCAGGTATTAGATAATAATTCATATATATTCAAATTTTCTTCATAAAAATCTTATCTTTAAGTTATTATTAGCTTCTTAAGAATGATTCGTTAATTAGGCTTTTCTTTTGGCCAATTAGATATATATATATATATATATATATATATATATATATATATCTTTAGTTTAATAAATAACATTAACATTAATGCATGAACATGAGAACATAGAGAATGACAAATTTTGGAAACCATTGAGTTTTAATTATGATGACTACATGCAAGACCCTTAAGGTGATTGATGTAGATTTCTTTTAACATTCATGATCTTAGATGATTAAGAATTTAGAAGTAGGTAACGCGTTAAATTTTTTTTTGTAAAAAAATCAATGCATTGGAATGGGGAGTATTGTCAAATTTATTTGGATTGACGCGTAAATATTTATATATTTTTCATCAAATAATTAAAATGTTGAAAATTAACACCCCTCATTGCACGTTGGATTAGGACAATAGAGCGAATTGAAGATATTTTTGTTAATAGCATTAATTATATAAAAAATTATACATGGGGTGTAAAAAACGAAGTAGGGCTTTCCCTTGTCTTGCTTTAAACCTTTATCTTTGAAATTTCATTCTGAATTCTTGATATAATTAGTGATCAAATAACCTTGTTTTTTAATGGATAATCAGAAAACCTTAATAACAAAATTAACCAAACCACTTTAATATTGTTATCAATGTGACAATTATAGGATCATAAAATTCATCATTGAGTTGTAAGAAGTAATGAAAAAAAAAAAACATGGCTTGATATGCAACATATAAATGTAAACGAAAAAGACTTTTTCTTAAAGGTTGCTTTGTAGTCTCATTATTCCTTTTTTTCTTTATCCTTATGCAATCAAAAGAATATTTTAACCTTTTAATCTTTCACTAATTTTTTCATTTAAACATGAAAATGAATCTAATTCTTTGAAACTGTTGAATTAAATTTATTTCGGAATTTCGGAGGTGATTAAATTTGTATTGCACAGTTTTTGTTAGATGTTGACTCAAATTCTATTGGGAATTAATTTGGATTCTAATAAAATTCTATTGGTTAGAGAATTACTTGGTGGTTAAGTTTATTTAGAGATAAATACTCTTAATAGATTAGATTCTTTAGTGAATAGGAATTCTTAGTGATCAAGTAATTTGGCTCTATAAATATAGAGTTGGTCTTAACCTTTATAATAGGATTGAGAGAGAGATGTAATCACTATATAATTTCTGTGTGAGAGATGGATTTGTAGGGATTTGAGAAAGAGTTGGAAAAAATACCGTGTTACATGAGAATTTCATGGGTTAAACACTATGGAGCAGAAACTAGGTTTGTTTCGAAGCTTGGGCTTAATATTTGTTTTAAGGTGTTTGGTACTCTTTGTAATCTCTATGTTTTATAGTGGATTTTTCTCTCTTATCCGTGGATGTAGGCACTTGGACCGAACCATGTTAAATCTTGTCTCTTGTATGTTTGATTTAATTCCGTGTTGGTCTTATTTGTTTGTGGAATACAATTTTGCTTAAAAAATCCCAACAAGTGATATCAAAGCTATGGTTCAAGAATTATCATGAAGCGTGATGCAGAGATGATGATTCGATTCAGGGGATTTTTTGTTGCAGATTGTGTTCGTAAGATCGGAAACATGCAAGAGAAGATTGCTGCAATAAGGTGTCAGTTGTAGGTGGAGTAATTCTCAATTTGATCTAGTGGTGCTCCAATGAATTTCTGGATCTATGTGAGAATTAGGATTGTTGAAGTCTGAAGTCAACAGGTGCAGATCTTGGGTAATAGGAATGGAGCACATTGAATACCTTAAAGGTTGTCTTACTACTCTAAGAGGTATTGACACTTTTCTTGTGATATTATACTCTTGAGTAAGGTGAATTGTATGCACACAATTTTTGGGTGGTGTGACATGTCCTAAAAATATGTGGAGTGTGTATAATATTAGTTTACCAAAGAAATCACACATGGCAAGGTTCCTGACATGAAGAAAAGTGATTATTTTGTCTGTGAGAGATTGGTAGAGAAAAAAAATCTCGATGGTACCGCCTTTACAATCTTTGGATGAAGACGATAGTGAGAGACAATTCCTGCTGAGAGAGGTTATATCGAGGTTCCTCTCTGAAGTCAAATGGGTGGAGTTGATTTGGCTACACATGGGTATCGATCATGTTGCCTGAATCAAGAACAGTCAGGATTGATTCGATTATGTGTAGCCGGGATTTCTTGAAGACCAATATTTTGATAGAATTTGTTTCAAGGTAGAGATTGTTAGATGTTGACTCAAATTCTATTGTGAATTAATTTGGATTCTAATAAAATTCTATTGGTTAGAGAATTACTTGGTGGTTAAGTTTATTTAGAGATAAATACTCTTAATAGATTAGATTCCTTAGTGAATAGAAATTCTTAGTGATCAAGTAATTTGGTTCTATAAATATAGAGTTGGTCTTAACCTTTAGAATAGGATTGAGAGAGAGATGTAATCACTATATAATTTCTGTGTGAGAGCTGGGTTTGTAGGGATTTGGGAAATAGTTGGAGAAAACACCGTGTTACATGAGAATTTCATGGGTTAAACACTATGGAGCAAAAACTAGGTTTGTTTCGAGGCTTGGGCTTAGTGTTTGTTTTAAGGTGTTTTGTACTTTTTGTAATCTCTATGTTTTATAGTGGATTTTTCTCTCTTATTTGTTGTAACATCCCAATTCCACTATATAACATGTTACTTACTTATAACTTACACTTACTATCGGTTGAGCTGTCAGTGATGCTTAACACCTCTCGATACTTTAATAAGATTTTGTTCTCTTATTACTTGTGAATCATATAAAGTTATGAATTATTAATTTGTTCACTTACAAATATTTTTATACATTCCCTTCTAATTAAAGTATTACTGTATTATTTTGCTGAATATATAAAAGAATACAACATACCTTCGATATCAAATTTTGGAAAGGTAATTCTCTTTGTCCTAACTCAACAATCTGTGGAGTGGAAAAATAAGGAGTGAGCGACAACGTGCTCAATAAGGAAGGTGTATGCTGCTTTACAAATATAAAGACTATTCTCAAAAACCATTTAATTATCCTAACGATCAAACTCTTTAGGAAACAATGAATACAGTTAACATGAAACAGGATTCAACAGATCCTTTCATAACTCATTTACTTGAGACTAGGCAACAATTCAAATCATGCAAAGAACACAAGTCATCCGCTTTTGGGGTGCACCCGTAGGCCATCGCCCCTCACGGCTATCTCAACTAGATATATGGCCATAATCTATAGGTGGTCCTCGGGTCCACTTGCCAAGTGACCTCGAGACCGCTGAAGACTTGGCAGGTCCACCAGCCCTGTGACGCCCTAGGGTGCACTCGTTAGTCTATTTGACCCGAGCCATCACCCTAGATGGGTCACGCAAAGTATATGAATGATAATGCATGAACTCATGGCCTAATGTCTCAAAATCAAGTTATCTTATGTATCATTTCCATAAAATGATTTGATTTCCAAAAGGTCTTATAAAACAATAAAACAGCCCGTAACTTCAACATTTTCCGTGTGAGAATGTACAGGTTAGACTGGCTCGCCCATGGCTAGTTCGCCCATAGTAAGCTTGCCAATACTCAACTCGCCCATTGGTCAACTCGCCCAATAGTCAACTCGCCCCCAAAAAGGGTTTCATATTTCTATTTTTGAAATATTAAAATAATTCGTTTTTCGTTTAATTTAATTACACTTTAAAACCGTTCGCCAGAGTCAGCTCGCCCTTCACGGCTTGCCCCTGACTAATTCGACGAGACGGTGAATTAGTATTCGCCCGCCACTTAGCTTTTCAAAACAGAAGTATGTCTCGTTGATATCGGTTCGCCCGCCTTATATTTTTAAAACAAGGGCCGCCCGCCCAAACACATTAAAAAGGGTTCGCCCAACTATGGCTTACCCGGATTTCTCTTTAAAACAAGGGCACTCGCCCAGTTCTCATAAAAGAGAGCTCGCCACTTGGCTCGCCCGAGTTTCTGCCTAAAACAAAGATACTCGCCCGCCTTAATCAATTTGCCCAACAAAACAACATATGGCGGCTTGTAGCTCGCCCGAAAACAAAAAAGTTTATCAACCAATGCATGTCAGAAAATAAAACAATTTCTAACATTTTCTTAACATTTTTACTCCACAGGACATGCATTTGCATCACATACTACTTCCTTACCTCGTCTAATGCAGCCTTGCTTCTCGCCCGCCTTCCTCAATTCCCGTCTGCAAAAGCATTTATTCAAACTATGAATATTTTCCAAAACGATTATATTTTCCTAATAATAGTGGCACTTTGGCGAGGTAACAGCTCGCCATTCGCCCAACATAACTCGCTGTCCATTAGCGGCTTATTCATGGGAGTTCGCCCAACATAGGAGCTCAACTCGCCATGCTTAGCAATTCAGTTCGCCACTCGTGGCTTTTCATTCATAATTGGGCTCGCCCATAAATTGGATAGCCCTTGGCTATCTCGTCCTCTTGAACAATACTTTGGCGAGTTCTCTATTTCCTACTCGCCTTATTGGCGATCATTAGTTCTCGCCTTACTTCCACATTCCATATTATCCCATAACCATTGGCGAACATGTTTTCGCCTAGTTATATCTTGCATTGTACTCGCCTCACCCTTTGGGCGAATACTCCTTGCTCGCCTATTGTTTTTTCTTAATCATTTCCATCTAATTTCTTATATATTCCCACAGTATTTAACTACTACCAGGTTATATCTACGTTTATCAGATTATAAACATAGAAATATACCCTCATCTATCAAAATAACTATAGAAATATGGAAGCTCACCTCAACTGAGTTGCACTTCTTGGAGCAGAGTGCTTTCTTGCCTCAATTAGCTTTACTTTGCTTATTCCTCAGTTCTTCACACACTGGATAAATGTTTAGCTAACCAAGGATGAATCTCACGGCTCACTTATGGAAATAGAGGAAAACTAATGGTGAACTTGCAACTAAAACAGAATGGGCGAGAATGATTTTGAGGAAGATGAAGTTGCTTCCATCGATTTTTCCTCATGAACTCTGCTTATATAGCCGTTCCGTTTCACTTAAAATCTAACACCTGTTTCCTTATCCTGTTTTTCCTCATCATTTCATGCAATTAAAACCAAAGAAAACTGCAGCAAAAGGAACGGTAGTGACGTCCCTGCTACAACTCTATTCTTGACTATTCCACTTGCCATTTATTGCCTAATCCCGTTGTCAGGAGAAACAATTGACGAGAAGTCCACTATTAGCCCCTTTCCTTGACTTTTCCATTTTCTTTTCTTCTCTTCTCCACGCCATTTCTCTTCCAGCCAACGGTTATTGGCTATCATCTCATTCATTTCTTTGTTTGTCCTCTAGCCATTAATCCTTCATTTAATGCTTTCATACTATAATATCAAAATTATATCTCAACAATATCTTGTTACACTTAAATATTTATTTTTCTTTCTTTAAACACCATACTATAAATCATCACTTAAATTGAAAAGTGAAAATTCACATTCGGTGATTCTTTAATTTCACTAAAAAAATTTATTTCCACTATCAATAATGTACATATATGGTATACAGTATAATAAAATTCGGATTTTACATTTCTTCCCACCTTAAGAAATTTGGTCCTCCAAATTTAACTTGGACCTATCACTGAAAGAGCTCTGGATACTTCTCATGCATAAGGCTCTCTAACTCCCAAGTAGACTCCTCCTCGTTATGATACTGCCAAAGCACTTTAACCAAAGAAATTGTCTTAGATCGCAATACCTTGTCCTTCCTATCCAGAATCTGTATCGGTTTCTCGACATAACTCATATCTTCTATGATCTCTAGTGGCTCGTGTCGAATCACGTGAGAAGGATCTGGATGGTACTTTCTCAACATCGAGACATGGAATACGTTATGCACACCTGACAAGTCTGGTGGTAGTGCTAACCGATATGCCACATCTCCTACGCGATCTAAGATCTCATAAAGCCCAATGTATCGAGGACTCAACTTTCCTCTCTTCCCGAATCTCATTATACCCTTGGACGGTGACACTTTTAAAAACACATAATCACCCGCTACAAACTCCAATGGTCGGCGTCTAGTATCTGCATAACTTTTCTACCGATTCTGAGCCGTTTTGAGCCTCTCACAGATCATCCATACATCACGAGAAGCCTGTTCGACCAAATCGGGAGCTAACAGTTTACGGTCTCCAACTTCTTCCCATGCTATTGGGGATCTGCATCGCCTGCCATACAAGGCCTCATATGGTGCCATGCCGATACTCGTATGAAAACTATTGTTATAAGCAAACTCTGCCAGGGGTAAATGATCATCCCATGAGCCTTTAAAATCCAATGCACACGCTCTCAACATATCCTCGAGCGTCTGTATCGTACGCTCGGACTGTCCATCAGTCTGTGGATGAAAAGCGGTGCTAAAACTCAATTGGGATCCCATAGCCTCCTGAAATCTCTCCCAAAAATGAGAGGTGAAGCAAGAGTCCCTATCAGAGGTGATACTCACTGGAACACCATGTAACTTCACTATCTCCCTGACATACAACTCGGCCAAGGCACTAACTGAATCTGTAGATTTCATGGCTAAGAAATGAGCAGACTTAGTCAATCTATCGACTATCACCCAAATAGCATCATACCCTTTCCTTGTCCGTGGTAATCCCATAATAAAATCCATAATAACATGCTCCCATTTACACATAGGAATCGATAATGGTCGAAGCATACCCGCCGGCTTCTGATGCTCAATCTTAATCTGCTGGCATGTTAGACATCTAGCAACAAATTCAACGATGTCTTTCTTCATCTTAGGCCACCAATACACTCTTCGGAGATTCTGGTACATCTTAGTACTACCCGGATGTAACGTGTATCTAGAGGTATGGGCCTCTGATAAAATCAGATCTCTTAGCTGTCGATTATCAGGAACACATATCCGACCTCTGAACCTCAGTATTCCATCGGTGCCAATCTCATAGTCTAACATAACTCCCATCTGAATCTGACTGGCAACCTTAATGCAATAATCATCCCTCTTCTGAGCTTCCCTGATTCGGTCCATCAAATCCGGCTCTATATGAAAACTAGCCGTAAATCCATACTGGTCAGAGGAAACAATTGTCATACTGAGGTTAGAGAACTGCTCTATCAGCTCATGCTCCCTGATCATCATATACGATACCATGCCAACATGCTTACGGCTCAATGCATCAGCTACTACATTAGCTTTACCTAGGTGATACAAAATCTCACAATCATAATCTTTTAATAGTTACATCCACCGTCTCTACCTCAAATTCAACTCTTTCTGCGAGAATATATACTTCAGACTCTTATGATCTGTATATATCTGAAATTTCTCCCCGTACAAGTAATGTCACCATATCTTCAGTGCAAACACTACCGCAGCTAACTCCAAATCATGTGTCGGGTAATTCCTCTCATGATCCTTCAACTGTCGAGAACCATAGGCTATAACCCGACCATGCTGCATAAGCACACACCCTAAACCTTGAGCGGATGCATCGGTATACACCATAAATCCACCTGATCCACTAGGAAGGGCTAATACGGGGGCACTAGTCAATCTCTTCTTAAGTTCCCCAAAACTACGCTCACACGCATCATTCCACTCAAACTTTACATCCTTACGTGTGAGTCGTGTCAATGGAGCAGCAAGTCTAGAAAATCCCTCCACAAACCTGCGATAATATCCGGCAAGACCTAAGAAACTCCGTATCTCGGTAACCGTGTTAGGCCTCTCCCACTGAACAATGGCCTCTATCTTGGAAGGATCAACTGACACCCCGTCCTTCGACACTACATGTCCGAGAAATATAATATGGTCAAGCCAGAACTCGCATTTACTAAGTTTAGCATACAACTTTCGCTCTCTGAGGGTCTGTAGAACAATCTGCAAATGCTGCTTATGCTCCTCTGGAGTCTTAGAGTAAATCAGTATGTCATCAATAAATACTATGACAAACTTGTCCAAAAATGAATGAAATACCTCATTCATCAAACTCATAAATGCTGCAGGGGCATTTGTCAACCCAAAAGGCATCACTAGAAACTCATAGTGGCCATAGCGAGTCCGAAATGCTGTCTTATGCACATCCGACTCCTTAATCTTTAACTGGTGATAGCCTGATCGAAGGTCTATCTTGGAAAACACCTGTGCACCCCTGAGCTGATCAAACAAATCGTCAATCCGAGGTAGTGGATACTTATTCTTAACGGTAGCTCGATTTAACATCCGATAATCTATACACAACCAGAGGCTACCATCCTTCTTCCGAACAAACAATACTGGAGCTCCCCACGGTGACACACTGGGACGGATAAATCCCTTATCTAATAA
This sequence comes from Heritiera littoralis, assembly GCA_031772115.1. Lineage (NCBI taxonomy): Eukaryota > Viridiplantae > Streptophyta > Magnoliopsida > Malvales > Malvaceae > Heritiera > Heritiera littoralis. Next base: position 579,270 of record JAPDPK010000109.1, on the reverse strand, counting down.
CTCCTGGAGCTGCTTCTTGAGCTCATCCAACTCTGTCAGTGCCATCCTATATGGGGGTCTAGAAATCGGCTCCATACCGGGTACCAACTCGATCATAAACTCCGTCTCTCGATCTGGTGGTAACCCTGGTAAATCTTCTGGAAATACATCCGAGAAGTCCTTAACCATAGGAATCTCTTGGATCTTTGGATGCTTCTTCTCAACATCCTCCACACTAGCAATATATCCTTCATAACATTCATACACAACCACAATTTTAGTATACATGTCATCTCATAACATAAATTTACATACTTTTTATTAATTTACAATAACTTTACAATGTACTTTTCGGGATGAGAGAAGGTAATAAACTTAGTATTACAATCTAAACTAACATGGTTTGCAGCCAACCAATCCATACCTAAAATGATATCAAAATCATATATATCCAACAAAATTAGGTTAGCTGTCATAACCTTCTCTCCTATAGTCAATTTACAACCCCTATATATAACATCTATCCTCTGGAAGTCATTAAAAGGAGTTTTCACTTGCAAAGTATATTCTAACAACTCCGGTTCTACTGGGGTCCTGTTGGCATATGCAGGTGATAAGAATGAGTGGGTAGAACCCGGATCAAATAAGGCAATTACGGGAATATCAAAAAGATAAACCTTACCTTTAATCACATCGATAGAGGCGTCGGCAGTCTCCTGATCTAATGCGTACACCCTACCCTGAGTCACAACCTTCTTACCCTTCTCTGCCGCTGTCGCCCGCCTAGGCTGTGAGGGTGTCGCTTTCTCTGACTCATGTTGAGCTACTAGGGCCGCTATCTGAGGTGCTGCAGGAGGTATAGTAGAAGCAGTTGACTCTCTGAGCATCGGGCAATTCTTGATAAAGTGCCCCGTCTGTCCACATTTAAAACATACCCCAGACATTAAAGGACAAGGGCGCGATCCATGCGACCTTCCACAATGTCTACATAAGGGCGCAACACTTCTCTGAGTGGTGGTGGGGCCACTAGCAGGAGTAGAAACTGCTGGTCTATCAAATCTGCCCTCTGAAATCTGTATGCCCGAAGATCTGGTCTTCTTAGACTGTTCTCTACCTTATCTGTCCTCCATAAACCTCTTAGCCTTTCCCTTTGCTTTACTTTTAGTTTTACCACTGAAATCGAGCTGGAACTGCTCATAATCCCTCTCACATAGCTGAGCCCGTTGAACTATCTCATCATAAGTCTGCATAACAAATGAGGCTAGCTTTACTCTGATGGATGGCCTCAAACCAGCTTTAAATCTCGAAATCTTATACCGGGTATTTGTACTAGTCTGTGGATCAAAACGGCTCAATGTAGTAAATTTGGCCTCATATTCGTCCACTGACATGCTACCCTGTACTAAACTCATGAATTCCTACTGTAATTTTTCCTGAGCAGTGTCAAGGATATATTGCCTCCTAAAAGCTTCCACAAACATATCCCATGACAGATCCTGATGCTGAGCAAATAATACTGTCTGAGTGGCCTTCCACCAATGTCTTGCATCATCTGCCAACTGGAACACTGCTAAGCCTACTTTCTCTGTCTCGGAACATCTCATAATCTGAAGTAATCTGTCAATCTCAATCACCCACTGCTCTGCCACCAATGGATCCCTAGTACCTTTAAACTTCGGTGGATCCAATTTCTTAAATGATTTCACCAATGCCACATTACAATATGACTCTGCATTTTGTGGCTGCTGAATCAGTGGTTGCGGTGGGGCTATCGGTGGCTGAGGTGCTGGTGGTGGAATAGGCTCAGGCTCAGGCACAATTGGTGCCAGCTGTGGCGGTACTGGTGCCTTTACTGGGGCTGCAGGAGCTGTAGCTCTCTCTCTCTCTGCCCTATCAGCGACTCTATCCGCCTGATACATAGCCATAAAATCTGCTATTAACCTCTCCACCTGAGTTACACGATTATCAATGCTCTCTAGCTGTATAGGACGTGGAGGTCTTGGGGCAGGTTTCGGTGTCTGTGGTTTCGGAGTTTGTGCTGCCCTACCTCGTCCTATGCCTCTCATTGAGCGCATCCTCCTTCTTCCACTCATATCTGTACCACAGAAATCGTTTATCACTTATCATTAATATATCAATTATATATTCAGATTGTACAGTACTATAGGGAATGTATACCATTTACTTTAAGCATTCACTAAACATCCGACCAACCCTGCTCTGATACCATTAAATCTGTAACATCCCAATTCCACTATATAACATATTACTTACTTATAACTTACACTTACTATCGGTTGGGCTGTCAGTGATGCTTAACACCTCTCGATACTTTAATAAGATTTTGTTCTCTTATTACTCGTGAATCATATAAAGTTATGAATTATTAATTTGTTCACTTACAAATATTTTTATACATTCCCTTCTAATTAAAGTAGTACTATATTATTTTGCTGAATATATAAAAGAATACAACATACCTTCGATATCAAATTTTGGAAAGGTAATTCTCTTTGTCCTAACTCAACAATCTGTGGAGTGGAAAAATAAGTAGTAAGCGACAACGTGCTCAATAAGGAAGGTGTATGCTGCTTTACAAATATAAAGACTATATTCTCAAAAACCATTTAATTATCCTAACGATCAAACTCATTAGGAAACAATGAATACAGTTAACATGAAACAGGATTCAACAGATCCTTTCATAACTCATTTACTTGAGACTAGGCAACAATTTAAATCATGCAAAGAACACAAGTCATCCGCTTTTGGGGTGCACCCGTAGGCCATCGCCCCTCACAGCTATCTCAACTAGATATATGGCCATAATCTATAGGTGGTCCTCGGGTCCACTTGCCAAGTGACCTCGAGACCGCTGAAGACTTGGCAGGTCCATCAGCCCTGTGACGCCCTAGGGTGCACTCGTTAGTCTATTTGACCCGAGCCATCACCCTAGATGGGTCACGCAAAGTATATGAATGATAATGCATGAACTCATGGCCTAATGTCTCAAAATCAAGTTATCTTATGTATCATTTCCATAAAATGATTTGATTTCCAAAAGGTCTTATAAAACAATAAAACAGCCCGTCACTTCAACATTTTCCGTGAGAAAAGGTACAGGTTAGACTGGCTCGCCCATGGCTAGTTCGCCCATAGTAAGCTTGCCAATACTCAACTCGCCCATTGGTCAACTCGCCCAATAGTCAACTCGCCTCAAAAAGGGTTTCATATTTCTATTTTTGAAATATTAAAATAATTCGTTTTTCATTTAAGAAATTACACTTTAAAACCGTTCGCCAGAGTCAGCTCGCCCTTCACGGCTTGCCCTTGACTAATTCGACAAGACGGTGAATTAGTATTCGCCCGCCACTTAGCTTTTCAAAATAGAAGTATGTCTCGTTGATATCGGTTCGCCCGCCTTATATTTAAAACAAGGGCCGCCCGCCCAAACACATTAAAAAGGGTTCGCACAACTATGGCTTACCCGGATTTCTCTTTAAAACAAGGGCACTCGCCCAGTTCTCATAAAAGAGAGCTCGCCACTTGGCTCGCCCGAGTTTCTACCTAAAACAAAGATACTCGCCCGCCTTAATCAATTCGCCCAACAAAACAACATATGGCGGCTTGTAGCTCTCCCGAAAACAAAACAATTTATCAACCAATGCATGTCAGAAAATAAAACAATTTCTAACATTTTCTTAACATTTTTACTCCACAGGACATGCATTTGCATCACATACTACTTCCTTACCTCGTCTAATGCAGCCTTGCTTCTCGCCCGCCTTCCTCAATTCCCGTCTGCAAAAGCATTTATTCAAACTATGAATATTTTCCAAAACGATTATATTTTCCTAATAATAGTGGCACTTTGGCGAGGTAACAGCTCGCCATTCGCCCAACATAACTCGCTGTCCATTAGCGGCTTATTCATGGGAGTTCGCCCAACATAGGAGCTCAACTCGCCATGCTTAGCAATTCAGTTCGCCACTCATGGCTTTTCATTCATAATTGGGCTCGCCCATAAATTGGATAGCCCTTGGCTATCTCGTCCTCTTGAACAACACTTTGGCGAGTTCTCTATTTCCTACTCGCCTTATTGGCGATCATTAGTTCTCGCCTTACTTCCACATTCCATATTATCCCATAACCATTGGCGAACATGTTTTCGCCTAGTTATATCTTGCATTGTACTCGCCTCACCCTTTGGGCGAATACTCCTTGCTCGCCTATTGTTTTTTCTTAATCATTTCCATCTAATTTCTTATATATTCCCACAGTATTTAACTACTACCAGGTTATATATACGTTTATCAGATTATAAACATAGAAATATACCCTCATCTATCAAAATAACTATAGAAATATGGAAGCTCACCTCAACTAAGTTGCACTTCTTGGAGTAGAGTGCTTTCTTGCCTCAATTAGCTTTACTTTGCTTATTCCTCAGTTCTTCACACACTGGATAAATGTTTAGCTAACCAAGGATGAATCTCACGGCTCACTTATGGAAATAGAGGAAAACTAATGGTGAACTTGCAACTAAAACAGAATGGGCGAGAATGATTTTGAGGAAGATGAAGTTGCTTCCATCGATTTTTCCTCATGAACTCTGCTTATATAGCCGTTCCGTTTCACTTAAAATCTAACACCTGTTTCCTTATCCTGTTTTTCCTCATCATTTCATGCAATTAAAACCAAAGAAAACTGCAGCAAAAGGAACGGTAGTGACGTCCCTACTGCAGCTCTATTCTTGACTATTCCACTTGCCATTTATTGCCTAATCCCGTTGTCAGGAGAAGCAATTGACGAGAAGTCCACTACTAGCCCCTTTCCTTGACTTTTCCATTTTCTTTTCTTCTCTTCTCCACGCCATTTCTCTTCCAGCCAACGGTTATTGGCTATCATCTCATTCATTTCTTTGTTTGTCCTCTAGCCATTAATCCTTCATTTAATGCTTTCATGCTATAATATCAAAATTATATCTCAACAATATCTTGTTACACTTAAATATTTATTTTTCTTTCTTTAAACACCATACTATAAATCATCATTTAAATTGAAAAGTGGAAATTCACATTCGGTTATTCTTTAATTTCACTAAAAGAATTTATTTCCACTATCAATAATGTACATATATGGTATACAGTATAATAAAATTCGGATTTTACATTTGTGGATGTAGGCATTTGGGCCGAACCACGTTAAATCTTGTTTCTTGTGTGTTTGATTTAATTCCGTGTCGGTTTCATTTTTTTGTGAAATACGATTCTGCTTAAAAAATCCCAACAGTTTTTTACGGATTGTTTGTGTCTTGTAGACATGCAGTGAAATGGTTATACCAATCGGTATCGGCAAAAATACCATGTTCCAACCTGAGCCCTTCGACCTAAGCCAGTTTATAGAAGAGTGCATGAAACACTATGGCGTTCCTCCTCGGCCTCACTGGGTCACTTCTTATTACGGTGGTGATGTACGAATCCTCTCTTAATATCTTCTCTTAGTATCTTAACACTGGATCAATTCTATATCCATATATATGTTTTTGATCAATTTTAGAGGCAAATCTGCAGGATATAAAACTGATTCTCAAAAGATTTGGTAGCAATATCATCTTCTCAAATGGGCTTCGAGATCCTTATAGTCGGGGCGGGTAATTATTACCAAAAATATCTTAAAATTAAGAAAAAGAGAGTTAAAATTTATCCATGTTAATTAATCTTAACATTTGTTATCTTTCATTGTAGGGTGTTGGAGAACATTTCAGAAAGCATTCTTGCCGTATCCACAGTCAATGGTAATGTGCCTACTGCCGAGCTAGCTAACACTCCGTTTCCGATATTTAAACATTTCGGAGTTAACTTAATAATGATATTGTTGATGTTTGTCTGCTTAGATTAATATAAGAGAACGGCGATTTTCATATTGCAGGATCTCATTGCTTGGATATACTTCCTGAAGACGTGTCCGATCCGGCATGGTTAATCAGGCAACGGAAAACAGAGGTGAAGATTATCGAAGGATGGATGGCTAAGTACTATGCTGATCTTAAAGCATTATTCAAACAATAGGAATTCAAGATGAAAATTGAATAATACTATAAGAATCTCCTGGTTCGCGCCATTAGGCTTTGGCGCCTTGTCCTTCCTATATAGTATTGTTGAACATGTACCTTTGCTCAATGCGATTGAATTGATTTTTTCTTTGGGGTATTTAATCAAACATCTGGAATTCAAGATGAAATTTTTATTTTTTGCAAGACAAATCCTCGTGTACTAAAAGAATTAAAGACTGATCCCTACTTGGATAAGTAGGAAATGCTTTGAGTTATTTTTTGGAGTCATGGTTCCAATTGGTTTTCACACTATAAATGTTAAAGAATGATACTACATTACTACTTGAAAACAACTTGATTTTGATCCTTAGGGTAGATTTATTTTTGAATATGGGGACGTTACATGCTCTTTTGGCATCTAATTTTGCATTCATTTCAAACTAGGGGAATTAAATTCCTCGTTTTGCATACATTGCGTGGAGTTGTTAGTTGTTACTCTCTTCTTTTTATTATATAATGGCAAAGAGAAATTATCTCATATTTTGTTAGTGAGTTTTTAGATCACACGAAAAGAATTAGCAAAATAACACATGTTTCTTAAGATATATATATATATATATATATATATATATATATATATATATGATAATTTCCTAATTAGAGTCGAAAAAACAGTACCTAACGTCAATAAATTTATTAAAATGAAACTTCATTGATGCAGAAACTAAAAAAAAATATCTAATGATTCAAAATCAATTATTTATACTTTTACAACATATTGATATATATATATATATATATATATAAGTAAACTGAAATATAACAACTTGGATTTGATTCATGACTATTTATACTATTGCCTTTCAAAAAAATGAGTATTTATACTATATGCTAAACTTAATTAAATTATAATAATTAAACACTAAGTACATTCATCCATGCTTAATTAGCTTCATGGATAGATTCATTAATGATGAAGTTTATAATAATTAAATTCGTGCAATTTGAATTTTGTTCATGATTTTTATACAAATAGTATATATAAATTTAGACTAAAAATATAAATTTAAATGACACAAACACGAAGTACATTAATTCATAATTTATTTAATTTATGAATACAATGTATTCATAAATGGCTAAGTTCATAAATAATTAAAAGATAATTATTATATATACTGTCGATAGAGTTTTTTTACTCCACAAGTGCTTTTAGGATCATAACATATGTCCTATAAAAATATTAAAAAAATAAAAATAAATAAAATTAGACATGTGTAATGATCGTAACTCAACTTATGAAGTAAAAAAAACTTCATCGACAATATATGAGATAATTACTTAAATTCATGTAACTTAAAATAAAATTCAAGAACATTAATTTAGAGTTAACTACAAACGACACAATAATGTATTGAAACCCGTTCAACTCAGCCCATGGCAATGAACTCAGCATACTAAGCCCAATTAATTTTTTTTTTGTGAAAGCCCAATTAAAATTTCACAATTATTAACACACCTCATTCAATTAAACACCCAAAGTGTCAATTAAATTTTGGGGAACCCAAAATAATTGTAGGGTATTAAAAGAAGAAATGCCTATTAGGTAAAATGAATAATGAAAAAGAATCTGTTCATCAAGATTTATATACACTAGAATTTCGAGTAAAAAATTGTTTAGAATTTTGTCATAAACAGCAATAGAAGTTTATTTTAACTTTTCAAGTAGTGTATCATGCTTAGTTTATTATAATTTTGTGAGCTAACAATCAGCCGAAGTTGATGTATTTATGTTTATGTGAAATTAGAATTGAAGAGGTGAGATCATGATTGGCCAGTTTTTCTAGGTACTTTGGTTAGAGTAGTTTTCCATTCTTTAATTAAAAAAAATATCTTCAATTAATGCTCAATCATCCAACAAAAAAAAATCATGTTTAACATAGTAGGTGAATTTAACCTCGACTGAAAGAGCTATGTTGGAATTTCTCTTTAATTTCACATCGTGCTATATATATAGCTAGCAACGGTTAGCTCCTGGCAAAGGCCTTCAAGCTCAAAGAGAGCCTAACAAATTAAAGCATATGCTACTGTTTCATAGATAAATTAATTGCCATGAATTCTCCCAAATTCTCATTCCAATGGCTTCCATTCTTCGTTATGGTTCTCTCAATTTCATCGAGTAGCAGTGCTGGCCGGACTGATATTCCGAGGCTTAGTCCCACGGGAGCAACAATCCTGGAACAGCCTGACCTTCTGTCGTCTGCAGCAGTTTCAGAGGATCTTCAAACTTTTTACTACCCTCAAACGCTTGATCACTTCAGCTACAGGCCTGAAAGCTATTCCACTTTTCAGCAGAGATATGTGATGAATTTCAAGCATTGGGGGGGAGCCAATGCCAGTGCGCCCATCTTAGCCTATCTCGGAGCTGAAGCGCCTCTGGACGGTGATCTTGCTGTAATTGGCTTTCTCAATGATAATGCAGTCCGGTTCAATGCACTACTTGTATACATAGAGGTATGGATTAATGATTATTGAATTGAAACCATTCAGAATTCAGATAATCGATTAAAAATCCAAACAGAATTAATTGGTTTTAATCCATTTTTATCAGCATCGTTACTATGGAGAATCGATACCATTTGGATCAAGGGAAGAAGCCTTTACCAATGCAAGCACTCTGGGGCATTTCAACTCAGCCCAAGCCATAGAAGACTATGCAGAAATCCTCATGCATATCAAGAAGAAGCTTAATGCTTTCCATTCTCCGGTGATTGTCATCGGAGGATCATACGGGGGAAGTAAGTGATATTACTGATCACAAACATCAAAACTTTCACCTTAATTAATTCATCTCTGCGCTTGCTTAATCATTTTCCAATGAAATCAGTGCTTGCTTCATGGTTTCGGCTAAAGTACCCTCATGTTGCATTGGGAGCTTTGGCCTCATCAGCTCCAATTCTTTACTTCGACAAGATTACACCAAGCGGTGCTTACTTTTCAATCGTCACAAAGGATTTTAAGGTTCTTACTACATTCAACTTTCATCTTAATTTTCTTCCCTTTTCATTAATTTATTTAAGTTGCTCGATTTCATAACCTGATAATTAATCAAACGTACAGGAAACAAGCGAGACCTGCTACCAAACTATACGAAAATCATGGTCTGTAATCGACAGAATAGCTTCCCAACCACATGGTCTTGTAACCCTCAGCTCGAAATTCCGAACTTGCAAGTACGAACATCGAATAATTTTTCTATCCATTACTTTTCCAGCCTACCTTTTTTCGTGGTTATTAGAAATTAGATTAATTCTTGATATTTTTTAAAACTTATCTCTTTGTATCGGACGATGTTAGTCGATTGACCAATTCTTCAGAGCTCAAAGACGTGTTGGAATCCACGTATGCCACAGCAGCTCAATACAATCGGCCCCCAAGATATCCAGTTACCGTGTTATGTGGAGGCATCGATGGAAGTGAAAAGAAAGATATTCTTAGCAAGATCTTTGCAGGCCTTGTCGCTTATAGAGGGAATCGTTCTTGCTATATTAATCCACCAACTAATAACTCTGAGACATCTATCGGATGGAGATGGCAGGTATTAGATAATAATCTATATATATTCAGATTTTCTTCATAAAAATCTTGTCTTTAAGTTGTTGTTAGCTTCTTAAGAGTTAACGTTAAATAGGTTTTTCTTTTGGCCAATTAGAGATATGTATCTTTAATTGGAAATCGTTGAGTTTTAATTATTTTGACTACATGCATGACCCTTGATTGATGTAGATTTCTTTTAACATGTTCTTTGATGATTAAAAATTTAGAAATGGGTGACACGTTAAATATTTTTTTTTAAATTAATGCATCACATAAAAAGGAGTATTGTCATTTCTTTTTTGGATTGACACGTAAATATTTATATATTTTTCATCAAATAATTAGAATGTTGAAAATTAACACCTAACGTTGGATTAGGACAACAGAGCGACTTGAAGATATTTTTGTTAATAGCATTAATTATATAAAAAATGAAACATGGAGTGTAAAAAACGAAGTACGGCTCTCGTCTTGCTTTAAACCTTTTATCTTTGCCAAAAATAAAATTTCATTCTGAACTCCTGATATAATTAGTGATGAAATAACCTTGTTTTCAATGGATTATGAGCACAAAACCTTAATAACAAAATTAACCAAACAACTTTAATATTATCATCAATGTGACAATTATAGGATCATGAAATTCATCATTGAGTTGTAAGAAGTAATGAAAAAAAAAACATGGCTTGCTATGCGGCATATAAATGTACATGAAAAAGACTTTATCTTAAAGGTTGCTTTGTAGTCCCATTATTCATTTTTTCTTCATCCTTACGCAATCAAAAGAATATTTTAACCTTTTAAGCTTTCACCAATTTTTTTATTTAAATATGAAAGATTAGAATCCAATTCTTCGAAACTGTCAAATTAAAATTTTTTTTTTGGGAGGTGATTAAATTTGTATTGCACAGTTTTTTACGAATTTTTCATGTGTTGTAGACATGCAGTGAAATGGTAATACCAATCGGTATCGGCAAAAATACCATGTTCCAACCTGAGCCCTTCGACCTAAGCCAGTTTATACAACAGTGCATGAAATACTATGGCGTTCCTCCTCGGCCTCACTGGGTCACTTCTCATTACGGTGGTGATGTAGGAATCCTCTCTTAATATCTTAACACTGGATCAATTCTATATCCTTATCTACGTTTTTTATCAATTTTAGAGGCAAATCTGCAGGATATAAAACTGATTCTCCAAAGATTTGGTAGCAATATCATCTTCTCAAACGGGCTGCGAGATCCGTATAGTCGGGGCGGGTAATTATTACCAAAAATATCTTAAAATTAAGAAAAAGAAAGTTAAAATTTATCTATGTTAATTAATCTTAACATTTGTTATCTTTCATTGTAGGGTGTTGGAGAACATTTCAGAAAGCATTCTTGCCGTATCCACAGTCAATGGTAATGTGCCTACTGACGAGCTAGCTAGTACTCCATTTCTGATATTTAAACATTTTGGAGTTTACTTAGTTATGACATTGTTGATGTTTGTTTGCTTAGATTAATATAAGAGAATGGCGATTTTCATGTTGCAGGATCACATTGCTTGGATATACTTCCTGAAGACGCGTCCGATCCGGAATGGTTAATCAGGCAACGGAAAACAGAGGTGAAGATTATCGAAGGATGGATGGCTAAGTACTATGCTGATCTTGAAGCATTATTCAAACAATAGGAATTCAAGATGACAATTGAATAATACTATAAGAATCTCCTGGTTCGCTCCATTTGGCCTTGGCACCTTGCCCTTCTCATATAGTATTGTTGAACATGTACCCTTATACAATGTGATTGAATTGAACTTTTCTTTTTTCTTTGGGGTATTTAATCAAACATCTGGAATTCAAGATGAAATTTTTATTTATTGTAGGACAAATCCTCGTAAACTAAAAGAATTAAAGACTGATCCCTACTTGGATAAGTAGGAAATGCTTGAGTTATTTTTGGGAGTCATGGTTCCAATTGGTTTTCACACCATAAATGTTAAAGAATGATACTACATTACTACTTGAAAACGACTTGATTTTGATCCTTAGGGTAGATTTATTTTTGAATATGGGGATGTTACATGGTCTATTGGCATCTAATTTGCATACATTTCAAAGGCTTAATAGCCAAATGTATCCTTCATGTTTGCCACAAAATGGAATTAAGTCCTCAACATTTAAATGCATGAAAATCAGTCCTAAACATTACAAAATAATTGAATTAAAGACATTTCCGTTAAATCCTTTAATTTCCGTTACCCTTACTAGTAATAAAATTTAACCAAAATTAAAAGATTTAACTAAAATGTCTTTAATTCAATTATTTTGTAACGTTTAGGACTAATTCCATGTATTTAAACGTTGAGGACTTAATTTTATTTTGTGGCAAATGTGAAGGACACATTTGGCTATTAAGCCCATTTCAAACTAGGAGAATTAAATACCTCGTTTTGCATACATTGTGTGGAGTTGTTAGTTGTTACTCTCTTCTTTTTATTACAATATGGCAAAGAGAAATTATCTCATATTTTTTTAGTGAATTTTCAGACCACATGAAAGGAATTAGCAAAATAACACATATTTCTTAAGATATATTAAAAAATAGAATATATGTGACAATTTCTTAATTAGAGTCAAAAAATTCAGATGTAAGTTGGTTATTATGAAAAAATAAATTTAATTAGCCCCCTTAGTAGGATTAAATCATAAAGACATGTTATAAAGGCAGGGCATTAGAATTTATGTAAATTAAAGTTTTATAGTAATTATACTTCTTTTATTATGATTTTTGTGAGTTAACAAAGCGGCCGGAAGAATTCTCTTGTATTTACATTAATAATATCACATTAATAATATCAATTTGAAGAGGTGAGACTATATTTTGGCTAATTGTTTTTTTTGTTGAATGTGGCCTGCATAATTTCTTTTGATTTTTTAATCATGATGTGGGTGTCAAAATCAAAGTTGACTTTCTGTTATGGCTCATTTTTTGTTCTTTCTACTCTTCTCCTAGTTAGGATTTGAGCTAGAAAACAAACACTACTAACTACTATAAATCTATAATCTTAACTTTTCCCTTAAATTTTAGGGGTGGTGAAAGTTTGCATCCAACCATGGGAAAGAGAAAGCTCCACGCGGAAACTTGTATTTTGAATGAGATTGAATTTTTGGTTTCTAGTTAATCAACGTGTATCAGGGATTCAACCAACCAGATATTTTCAAAAATCATCACGAATGGTATTGACTATTGAATTTCAAAATTTAAATTTATTAAAATTTTTATTTTAAAAAATTATATAAATCAATTGGATTAAATTCTAAATTTCAACTCATTTGTATATTTTTTTTTATGTTATAAAACAGTTTAATATGAGGGGAGGTTACCCATTTTTAAAATTAGAATAAACGGTCAATTCATTAAAATGAAAATTACGAATCTATTAGACATTCACTTGCAGATTTTTTGGAATTTATATATTTATACTTGTAATAATATGGATGCAAACTTACTTTAATTTTATAGTGTAAATACCAGATGGGACAACAAATACTTATTAGGCATAGACTTAGCCAAAAGCCCAAAACCAATTTCCTTCTTCTAATTTGGTTTCGCTGATAAGAAAGATCAAGCAATGTTTCACAGCAACTGCCAAGTAAAATTCTCAAGGATCTAACCTGATTTCTGTATAAGCAATTAGTTCTTGGCAAAACGCTTTCAATGAAGCCCTAAATAGAACCAGACAAGCATACTGTTTGATAGCTTAATTGTAATGACTTCTATATTTTCATTCCAATGGCTTCAATTACTCGTTATAGTCCTGTCAATCTCTGTCGCAGCTGCCTACTTCAACATTCCACAGCTTAGTCCAACGTTAGGAACATTCTTGGAACAGCCTGAAACATAAATCCCGTCTGCATCATTTTCAGAGGATCTGCAAACTTTTTACTATACCCAAACACTCGATCATTTCAACAAGAACCCTGAAAGCTACAACTTTCAGCAAATATTGGGGCGGAGAAAAATGCTAATGCACTCCAATTAGCATATCTTGGATAATCGCTTTTCTCAATTATAATTGCATCCATTTCAATGCACTCCATGTATGCATAGAATTGGAAACATTCAGACAATCAAGAATCTGAACAGAAATATATTTTGATGAGATTACTTACTGTGGGAAATCAAATTCAATACAATTTGGATCAAGGGAAGACGCCTTTAAAAAAATAAGCACTATGGGATATTTTAACTTGCAGCCCAAGCCAGAGCAGACTCTGCAGAAATCATTATGCATATCAAGAAAACCTTCAGGCTCAGTAGTAGGATCAGAATCATTGGAGCCTTCCGGAGCTAACTCCAGTTAAAAGAAGTCTGATCTAGTAGGTAAATCTGTAAAATCTTGATTTTAAATTCTAATTATATCTAAGGCTTACCGGTTGTCCTCCGCAAAACAAATACTATCAAATCAAATCACAAAACTTGCCGCACGCCAGCATGATACTTTTGTCCCATGATGATTTAACCTGTTATCTTGTTGAGGCCAGCAACATTACCTTTGCTTAGCTTAGCTGAAAGTTGTTCACTTTCTTTTCATCAATACAGAAAAGGATTCAACCTTTTTCTCCTAACATTTGCCCCAGCAATAGCAACTGATCAGCATGAATAATTAAAAAAGACTGCAAAGATTCCTCACTCAGCTGAAATGACTACTATCCGTTATTATTCTTCTTTGAAAGCCTTTCATAATATCTGAAAAGAAAATAACCCAAAAAACATAAGTCATCATGGATCGAGAACAAGATAAGCTGCAAATTTTGCATCAAATTTTACCATCTGTTTAAGTTTATTCGATAGAAATCCATTTTTGTTGGTCTCATCATCAGCTCAAAATGAAAATACAGACCCATTGAAATTTAGACATGATTATTCTTGGGTTTTAATCATAGATGCTAATTAATGGCATCAGCATGAATTATGCCCTTATCATCTATGATTACGAACCAAATTCATTTTAAGTCACTTGCTTGTGACATTTGCACTGGATTTTCTCATCATAAAAATCTACTATATGGTCCAACAATGATTCAAAATTATTAGAAATTAAATGATATTGACACTAGTTAGATATACATTGGCTGGTTAATTACATGCTTACACCAGTTATAATCTATTTCTCCCCACTCTCTTTTTGCCTGCAGACTTACACAGGGAAATAACCCAAATCGTCTAATATTCCCTGTTTTACAGTATAAAGTTTCATGTTATCTTTTTATGTTTCATAAATATAGTTGTCTAATCAAGATAAATCAAAGTCCAAACTTCCTTGGTACCACTCAAAAGAAAAAGTAGTCATGATATCCAAATTCCTTTATTTCCTTTTCAGGATTTAAAGTACTTTGAACTTTCTTCAAATTTCCACTGTCAAATCTCAATAGGCCTTAATACCGGTAGACATGACAGAAATTAACGTGGCCTGGTAATTTGGTCTAGATATATGCTGGTGGGTGAGGGTGAAAGTGGAGAGTGAGACTTGGTGGCTTCAGTAGCCATAACAATAGGAAAAGAGAAAAGTGGTAGGCTTGAACTGTTGCAGAGTTTTTTTTTTTTTTTGAGAAAACTGTTGCAGAGTTTTAAATGCTTTTGATTTGGACCATTTCCTGCTGTGCTTGTGCTTCAAAATCATGACAATTTTTACTCTTCTGACAGCATTACACATAGACTTAATCTTACCTTCACTCTTTTGGGATTTCATGCTCGTAAATACCTTTGTCCATAACAACTTAGTTACTTACCTGTCCCGTTCTTTCTTATTTGCAAATATTGCTAAATTTCTTATGTTTGTCCTGTTGATCGACCTCTTTCTAGTGTATATAAAGTTTTGCTAAAATGTTGGGGGGCCAAGGCCACAACCATAGCTGAGGAACCGCCTCTGCGCTACCACCGCATATATCTAAGGAGAAAACCATATTAATCGTTTTATCACAGTAATCGCACAACAGGCTTTTTGAATTGGGTCAAAACATTACTTAAAAATTCAGAAACTTTTGCATGATCAGTGGAAGGTATGCCTCCCCCATTAAGGTCCACTCACATATCAATGGCAGATGCTGCAGTCAAAACCGATATAACTGCTATACCCATTTGTTCTACCTTTAAGGTCAACTTTTCTTAGAAGTTCTACTCCAAAAGAAAGAAGTAGAATATCTTTAAACAAAAAGATGATAAAAGATGGCCTTTCGGAAATGAAATGTAGAAGAAAAGATGATGCAAGTTCAAAGCCAAGAGCATCTTATGTTTTATGGTAGTGTGGCCAGTGACCACTATTTTGCTTTTGAGACCTTCCCAATAAAGTTTAGTCAAATCTAGCCAAAGGTGTATATTTAATTGGAGAGAAAGGTATATTGTAGTAGTAAGGATTTTTCTTCTTTCTTTTACTCTTCCAACCGAAAGAACAAGACAAATTCGTTTAATCTTTGACTTCTTTTGTCCTTTTTACTTAATTTTACTTATTATTTCTCGTAAACCAAACAGATGGTTTTGTTCCCTAATCTTTGGTCAAGAGATTTGTGTTGAAATTTTCACATCGTACTTAGGTTGTGAAAGAGACTGAATATATGAGATTTGAGCAAGCTTTTGGATTAAAAAAGCCCTATAACACCCAACACTAATATTAAAATCCAAATTGCCAATATTTTCCTATGTTCGGATAGAAAAACACTCTTTCAAAGCTCGATGTGTAAAAAGAGATATGGTTGAGGTACTTAGTTTGGTTATAAAAGAGATACTCATTGGTTGTGGAAATGACTGAGTGTGTAAAAAAACCTAATTCTTTGAGTTAAGTTTTGAAATTAAAAAAGGTCTAATAACACCAAACAAGTTGTTATACCCATAAAAGCATTTTAGTAACTTTGGCTATCTAATATTCTGATATATAAAATTAAGAACTCAGAGGCAATAATTCTTTGCTACTCTTATTTTTATTTTTATCTTGTTTTTTCAGATTTTAGGCAATTTATTTGAGCATCAAAACACACATCAGAATGCCATTTCCATGACTGTCTTTGTTTTGTGAGTTTTCTTATCGAATTCGGACAACAACAAGACTCAAGAAATAGAGGCAAACATGAGAGAATATATGAAATAGTAAACCAGAAAATATATGTACTTAGGTGTAATACTGACCTATGTTTCCACAATCCTGACATATGCAAAAAGATTTGTTTCCTCATGCGCTACTACGTGGGTTTGCTAATCATTTCAAAATTTGATTAGTTAATTATAAAGAAATCAGCAGCGACAATGAGATCATCCATGTAGTTTCTGGTGAAGTACTTTAGCAAAAACATGACATCCACCAGAATTAATATACAAATATATATATATATATATATATATATCTTTTTCTTTATAATTAAATTAATTATAATAATATAATTATAGATTTATGCGTCACAGTAAGGGGACCTTTGTTTACATATTTGCGGCATACGTTTGAAACTTTACGACATTTAGCATTAACCTCTGCAATTATGGTATGCTTGAAAAGAACTTATTGATGAATTAAAAACCAAAATGTGGGAAATTTTTGCTGGATGATTTTTTTTTTTTTTGCAGCTATAGCTAGGAAAAGAAGATACCACTTGTCAAAAGAGGGAGAAAAGAGAAGGCATAAGCGGTACATGTGCACCCCTTTTTATAGATAAAAATGAGAATAAAATAGGCAACAAAAACATCACCATGATTAAGTACCAGAAGATCAATGGTTCTATCAGCTAGAATTCGCAAAATGGAATCGTATTAATTAAGATGTTACTTAAAGAAATTGTATCAATTTTATATTTAACATATTCTTTTCACCTAATTAAAAGAATAATTATACATTAATAAATTTGAAACTTTGGGTTGTTTTAATTCTTGTGAAGTGAGATGCTTAATGGTTTTCAATAAGAATTATTGTTTTATTTACTATCGAAGGATGGAATAATAATCTATTTAATAGTAGTATCAGTTAAAAATAGTAGTATTTACGTAAAGAATCTCTACATATTTTTTTTTTTACAAAAGAAATTTATGATATGAGAGAAAGAAAAATACAAAATTTAAAGCTTGAATCTCAAATCTACAAAATTTCCGCGTCTTAAAAGTGAAGATTGTTTTTCTTATAAGCCTTAAAAGTGGGGATTTGACCGTTTGAATAAATACTAATCTGTTTTATCAAACCATATTACCCTAAAGGCCGTTGGCTAGAATTCCAATGTTTGAATAGAAAGGAGAAGATTAATGCAGCTTTTATAATGTTCAGAGGGAAGTGTTAGTCTTTTTGATGAGCTAGGAACAATATTTGACAATACTTTTAAATTTAGAAAGATAAAGATAGTTAAAATCAATAAACAACATGAGATTAATAAACAACTTGCGATCCTTAAATTAAAAGGTAGAAAGTTACAGGAAAATAGGGTTTAGTGGAAGGTGATTTCCCAGCACCCTTCGGCATCCAAATTGCATATATTAATCCATAAAATCAAAACCAGCTATATCCACAAGGTTTACAGCTTCGTTTACTTTTTCTCGAGTTTAATTTTCAAGTCTATGATTATAAATATTAATTCAAAAGATTATGTATTCACTTCTAAAGTATAAAAATTTTACACATTGATGTTCAAAAATCACTACTTGCGTTACTCTTTTATTCGGATTAGAAAACCCTATTGCATTAAAAAAATCTTCAGGTCTACTTTTTGTTTTAAAATTAGAATAATTTTAGGTACTTTTCGAAAAGTTTTTCTAAATTCAATTAGTGGATCAATCTATGGGGCATCTTCCCTGTGAATTTTTGTGGATTTGGTGCCCATTTAAAGAAAAAGAAAAGGCCAATGATCCTTAAAAACGAGGGTAGGCCAGCATTTCCTTGCTTCAATTTGAACTCAAATCATCTTTAAAGAACAATTACTGTTACAAATTCGGCAATCAGACTTTCAAAGATTCTGAAAGTTTCTGTCTCGAGGTTATCTCATCAACGGTTTGTCACAAATATTGACTGATTGCTTTCCTCCTCTTTCCGTTTCTTCTTTTTCGCCCACGTGATTCACAGTTGTGGGGTTCAATGATTGTAAGACCTGATTCTACACTACTGTAGACTTTAATTTCATAAAATTTATAATGAAAATTAAATAAGTAATGAATATTGATTTTCACTTGGGTGAAAAGCTCCTTAACTTGAGATGTGAATGGAGCAATTTCTTTGAAATACTCTATGGGTGAGTATACTGGAACAGCTCGCCAATGGGCGAGCAAGATAGGGCCATTGCAATGGTTGATGGCGAAATTGGTGATGGCGAGTTGATTCAACGGCCTTTTTGTGAATAGGTGAGCTCACCAGCCAATTGTTTAAGGTGATAACAAATGAGACGAGGTCCCTGATCGCCCAAATGAACCAAGTGATGATCGCCCAAAGAGTGAGTATGGCGAGTAGAGTACTACTCAGTGATTGCCAGCAACATGTCTATGGCAGTGATCGCCAAATCTTAAGTTGACATCAAGACCATGTGACGATGCCAACAATCAAGTAAAGGGCAACATTGATGCTCGAATTTGGCAAGTTAAGGACCACTGGCGAGCTGAGAAGCTGGCGATCTGGATTAAAGATAGCGAATTGAAATTGAGTTGGCAAGTTAAGTATTCAAGTTGACTAGGCAAACCGGAATCAACACTTGTGGACAAAATGAAAATAGATTCAACCCATTTTGTAGCCAAAATTGACTTTATAAGTCATACGGTTGAAAACAATTAATAGAGAGGATGTTAAAGTCAATAAGGAACTTATCCTTATTGGTTGAGGAATAAAACAAAGTCAATAGCAGAAGAAAAAGGCGTGTGGAAAGGAGACTTTCACTCCACCTTGAGCTGCAGTTTTTCTACATGCATTAAAGGAATGAAAGACGTGAAATGATGGAAGAAACAGGATAAGGGACAGGTGGTAGATTTTGATTTGGAAAGCATGGCTATATATATATATGAAGATTGAATAGAAAACCGATGCTATGTTGCTGCAAATTCATATTCGGTTCCTTCCATTTTTGCCATGCTTGATTTACTAAACTTCACCCTTAAGTTGACTAAACACATAAACCTGCTTGCAAAACCTTTCCTCCATCGTTGATGAGCTAAAAGAATAAGCAAAGTAAGGCCAATATGAGACAGAAAGTGTTTTGTTCTAGGGGTGCAGTTGGTTAAGGTGAGTTTCCATATTCTACGGTTATTTTGGTATTTAATGATATAGTTCGATGTTTTACAAAGTAATGAACATAGAAATAGCCTTGTTTTAGTTAAATCTTGCTAGAATATACCAAAAACTAGAACAAGGTATAGTCTGAAAAATAATTGAGCATGAACAAAGAAAGAAATGGAAATAGTGTAGAAATGATGATCAATGGGCGAGCTCAGCCATCATTGGCGAGCTAAATAATGTGGAGTGTGATTGTGGGCGAGGTCGCCACATGTTGTAACATCCCAAATCCACTATATAACTAATATTTACTTATAAACTCCACTTACTTACCGGTTGGGCTGTCTGTGATGCTTAACAACTCCTAACATTTTAAATAAGAATTAAAACTCTTATTACTTGTGCAAATATGACTTGTTACATTAATAATCTAAGATGTATATACATTCCCTTCTATTTAAAGTAGTACTGTACAATTTTTCTGAATATATAAAAGAAATAATATACCTTCGATATCGAATATCTGCTAGCAGTAGATAATTTCTGGAAGGTAATTCTCTTAACCCAAGATCAACAATCTGTGGAGTGGAAAATAAGGGGTGAGCGATAACGTGCTCAGTAAGGAAGGTGCATGCTACGGTGTAAATCAAAACTATATTTTCCTAAAACACTTATTTATCCTTAACAGTAACCCAGTAGGGAAAAACAATGGATAAAATCAACAACTTTCTGGATAAACAGTTTACAATATTATATAATAAACAATAAAAAGGATTCAACAAATCCTCTCAGAAATCATCAAGTTGAGACTAGGCATCACCCTATAAATAAATCATGCTATCATCGTTCCCCCTCCCCCTTGCGAGAACGGAATAATTATCCCAATAGGGATACAGTAGATCTATGGCCACAATCTATGGGTGGTCCTCGGGATTCACTTGCCAAGTGACCTCGAGACCGCTGATGACTTGGCGGGTCCATCAGCCTTATAACTCATAATAATGCATGAAACTAGGGGCCTAAAGTCTCAAAATCATATTTAATTCATAATAATTTCAAAAAGTATTATTCTCATTTTCATAGAAAATGTAAATTGAAATCTGTTCGCCCATGGTCAGCTCGACCAATCTGGCTCGCCCATGGTCAACTCGCCAACTGGTCAACTCGCCAACTGGTCAACTCGCCCAATGTTCAACTCGCCCAAAAAGATTTCATATTTCTATTTTCAAAATAATTTATTATTTGTTGAGAAAAATACTCATAAATCAGTTCACCATGTAGGGCTCGCCCAGTGCGGTGAACCTATGTTCGCCCGCCAACCCTTGGCGATTAAAACAAATTAACCTGGCTCGCCTTAAGGCTCGCCCTTTATGGCATTTCCATGGTCAACTCGCCTACCCATAAAAACACAGGGGTCGCCCGCCCCAAAGCAACATGAAAAAGGGTTCGCCTATATTGGCTCGCCCGGATTTCTATTTAAAACATGATTGCTTGCTCAAAAAAACATAAAAGAGTTCTTTGACCAAAATTGTAAAAAGGTTTGGGCTCGCCCGCCTTAACAGTTTGCCAATCATAAAAAACAAAGGTTCACCCGCCCTATACCAGTTCGCCTAACAACAGTATTGGGGCGGCTTTTAGTTCGCCCACAACAAAGCAATTTATCAGAGTAACATGCATGTCATAAACCAAAACCATTTCTCAGTAATTTCATAAATTTAACTCCACAGGACATGCATTCTTTCCACACACAACTCCCTTACCTCGTCTGATGAAGCCTTGCTTCTCGCTCGCCTTCTTCAATTCCCGTCTGCACAAATTTATTAAAACTCTTAATATCCCTTTTTTTTCGAATATTTTTTAAACTATTTATATTTTCCTAATATTTGGGACACTTTGGCGAGTTTGAGTTCGCCGTTCACCCATAGAGCTCGCCCTTCTATAATTGATCTACTCTTGGGAGCTGGCCTAATCATTCTCGCCATTCATATGGCTTATTTGTGGGAGTTCGCCCAACAAGGGAGCTCGCCCCAAATCCTGCTCGCCTACCTATATTTGTGAGCTCTTCATTCTTGCCCTTTTGGAGATCATTGGTGCTCGCCCATGCCAACTATCACTCTGATTGTCCA
The DNA here is from genome assembly GCA_031772115.1 of Heritiera littoralis. Lineage (NCBI taxonomy): Eukaryota > Viridiplantae > Streptophyta > Magnoliopsida > Malvales > Malvaceae > Heritiera > Heritiera littoralis. The sequence continues at coordinate 557,298 of JAPDPK010000109.1, read as the reverse complement.
AATAGTTTGGCGAACACATATGTCATCAACTCATGCAACTCTTAAGCTCGCCTCAACCGTTGGGCGAGTACTCAAATTCCTTCCTGATTCTAAATTACTTTCCAGAATATGTTTTGTTCTAATTTTTTATATATTCTAACAAGATTCAACTAAAACAAAGCTATATCTATGTTTATCACGTTATAAAACATATAAATCTAGTATGGAATTATCAAGAGAGCCATGGAAAATATGAAACTCACCTTAACCTAGTTGCTCTTCCAAAAACAGAGTATTTTCTTGCCTCCCTTAGCTTTGCTTCTCTTGTTCCTTGGCTTTTCAACATTGCAGAAGGGTTTGGCTAACTAAAATTGATGTTTTCATTGCTCATTTATGAGAGAAACGGAAGAACTACATGTGAGCATGCAGTGAAAACAGACTGGCGAGGAGTTTTCTGGAGAAGATGAAGTTGCTACGTTAGTTCTTCTTCTCACGTATTCCTCCTTATATAGCCATGTTAATCCTGTTAGAACCCACCACCTGTTTCCTTATCCCGTTCTCTTCATCATTACCTTGTCTTTCATGCATTAAAACTTGTGAAAAAACTGCAGCAAATGGAACGGCGGTAAGCAGAAGTTTCTGCACGTTGTTGACTATTTTCTTTCCTTTTTCTCTTTCTTTTCTCCTTCCTCTTCTCGCCACTTCCAGCCAGCCACTATAGTTGACATTTTAGTCTCATCTTTTCGTCCTTTGTCTGACAGCCATTACTCTTCATCCCTTTTTACATTCTTCAACTAATAACAAATATTCTCATATTGACTTTGATTTCTTTGCCATTAATTCCATACAATTAATTTCTAATCTTAAAATTTTAGATGTTCATTCTACCTCACATATACCATAAAATTTAAATCCAACAAAAAATTTAAAAATGGAAATCTGTATTCAATATTTATTTCCACTATCAATTATGTACAAATATGTTATATAGTATGATAAAATTTGGGTTTTACACATGTTAAGTCATTGGCGAGCCCACCTCAGAATAAAAAGTCATGTTGGGCGAACTCCATGAACCGGCATGGCGAGTTGAAAAGTTGGGCGAACTCCACTTGTAAGGCCTTTGGGCAACGGCGAACTGACTTGTAGGCGAGCTCCCACATATAAGCTAATATGAATGGCGAGTTGAGTTATGGGCGGACTCCCACATTTAAGACAATATATGAGGGCGAGATAATTTGTGGGCAGTCTCCCACATGTAAGCCATTTAATGAATGGCGAGTTCGTTCGGCGAGCTACGAAGAGCTCGGTTGGGCGAGCTAGTAGGATGTCTAGGCGAGCTGATTGATTTATCTCAAGTCTCTCCCACGTGGTGGAAAGATATATAAAGAAAATATTAATAGAATTTATAAATTATTTTTACAGCCGGGAATTATGGACTCGGTGAGTGCGATTAGGAAGGCGAGCAAGAAGCAAGGCTTCGTTGGACCAGGTAAAGGGGATGTGTGTGAAGTGAATGCATGTCCTGTGGAGTTAAATTTTACGAAATTATTGAGAAATTGTTTTGTTTTATGACATGCATTGGTTTGATAAGTTATTTTGATTTAGGCGAGCTAAAAGCCGACCCCTATGTTGTTTTTGGGCGAACTGATACAGGACGGGCGAGCCCTTCTTTTTTTGTGATGATTTGGGCGAACAACCTCTTTTAAGATGCCTTGGGCGAGTGACCCTATTTTAATAAAAATTCGGGTGAGCCACGGTTGGGCGAACCCTTTTATAATGTTATGGGGCAGGCGACCCCTTTGATAAGAAAATTATGGGCGAGCCAGTTTATTTGTTGTTTTTAAAAACAAGGGTTGGCGGGCGAACACTTGTTCACCCCACTTTCATTTGGCCATGGGCGAGTCATGATGGCGAGCTGATCATGGGCGAACAGATTTATTTGGTATTTTTCTCAACGAAAAATGAGTGATTTTTAATATCTTTGTAAATAGAAAATATAAAATCTTCTTGGCAAGTTGACCAATAGGTGTGTTGACTAATGGGCGAGTTGACCAATTGGTGAGGTGACCATGGGCAAACTAGCCATGGCGAGTCAGTTTTAAACCATGCCTTTCTCACACGGAATTCAATGAGATTGTGGGCTGTTTTTAGAACCTTTTAGAAGGAAAATCATTTTGAGAAAATAATGAAATTATGAAATAATTCTTTAAAGGCTTTTCATGAGATATAATCTGATTTTTGAGACTTTAGGCCCCTAGTTTCATGTATTATTATGAGTTATGAGGCTGATGGACCCGCCAAGTCATCAGCGGTCTCGAGGTCACTTGGCAAGTGAACCCGAGGACCACCCATTGATTATGGCCATAGATCTAGCTGAGCTAGCCGTGAGGGGCGATGGCCTACGGGTGCACCCCAAAAGCGGATGATTATTCCGTTCTCGAAGGGGGAGGGGGAATGATGTAAGACCTGATTCTACACTACTGTAGAGTCTAATTTCATAAATTAATAATGGAAATTAAATAAATAAGGAATATTGATTTCCACTTGGATGAAAAGTTCCTTAACTTGAGTTGTGAAAGAAGTAATTTCGGTGAAATACTCGACGAGCGAGTACTACAGTGGACAGCTCGCCAATGGGCGAGCAAGATGATAATCGCCAATGCATGACGGCGAGTTGATGATGGCGAGTACTAATGGAAGAGCTCGCCAATGGGCGAACAAGGGTAATCGCCAATGGAGGATGACTAGTTGTAACTAACGGCCATACTGGCGAATAGGTGAGTTCGCCAACGTGTGGCGTGAATCAGAACAAGATTGGCGAGTTGAGCAATACCTGGTGATCGCCCAATGGGGCGAGGACTGGTGATCGCCCATATGATAGCAAGTGGGCGAGTAGAGCTATAAATTGTGATCGCCAAACCTATATGTGATCGCCAAAAGTAAATTTCTCGTAATTGCCAAATCTTAGGTTGGCATCAAGATAAAGTGACGATCTCAAAGATTGGCGAATTGAAGCTGAGGTCTCTTGATGAAGGGGCAAACTGGAATGTGATAGTGGCGAGGTCGCCACATGTTAGTTTAAACTGAGGTAATGGCGAGTTGATGGTGGGCGAACTCCCACATTTAAGGAAATGTAACCGTGCGTGTTGATTTTGGGCGAGCTCCCACTAATTGGCCAATGTGTGAATGGCGTGAATGATTGTCGAGCTCCCACGTGTAAGCCATTTGATGAATGGCGAGCTCGGTTGGGCGAGCTAGTAGTATATTTATGGGTGAGCTGATTGATTTATCTCAAGTCTCCCCCAAATGATGGAAATATATATATAAGGAAAATATTAATGGAAATTATAAATTATTTTGCAGCCGGGAATTAAGGAATTTGGTAAAAACCGATCAGGAAGGCGAGCAGGAAGCAGGGCTTCGTTGAATCAGGTAAGGGAGATGTGTGAAGTAAAATGCATGTCCTGTGGAGTAGAAATATAATGAAAATATTAAGAAATTGTTTTGTTTTATGACATGCATTGTTTTGATAATTGTTTTGATTTGGGCGAGCTAAAGGTCGACCCTTATATTATGATTGGGCGAACTGGTACAGGGCAAGCGAGCCCTTGTGTTTTTTTTATGTTGGGCGAACTGGTATTGGCGGGCGAGCCAAATCCTTTTATAATTTTTAGGGGCGGGCGACCTCTTTGTTAAGAAAGTTTGGGTTGGGCCGGGTGACCCCTTTTGTTAAGAAAGCTATGGGCGAGCCGAAATGGGCGAGCCAGTGTTTTGTTTTAAATATAGAGAGTGGCGGGCGAACACTTGTTCACCCCACTTTCGAGTGACCATGGGCGAGCCATGCTGGGTGAGCTGACCATGGCGAACAGATTTCGATGGTATTTTCTTAAGGAAAAATGAGCCATTTTAATATCTTTGAAAATAGAAAATATAAACCCTTTTGGGCGAATTGACTAATGGGCGAGCCACTAAGGGCGAGACTGTTTTGCTTTTTGATTTTAAAAGCAAAGTTGGGCGAGCGAGCACAAGTTCTCCGCACTGGACGAGTTGCCATGGGCGAGCCATATTGGGCGAGTTGACCATGGGCGAGCAGGTTTTAAACGTTGAGATTTTGAATTGTTTTCAAGGTGTTTTGTAAACAGAAAGCCTAAACCTTTTTGGGAATTAAATCATTTGAGTAGACGATAATGTGGGTGAGATAATCCCTTAAAGGTTTTCATGAGAGATAAAGTGATTTTGAGACTTTAGGCCCTGAGTTCATGCGTTATTATTCATGTAGTTGCGTGACCCACCTGGGGCGGTGGCTCGGTCGATGGACCAACGAGTGCACCTCAGGGCGTCACAGGGCTGATAGACCCGCCAAGTCATCAGCGGTCTCGAGGTCACTTGGCAAGTGGACCCGATGACCACCTATAGATTATGGCCATAGATCTAGCAGAGATAACCGTGAGGGGCGATGGCCTACGGGTGCACCCCAATAGCGGTAGATTCCGTTCTCGCAAGGGGGAGGGGGAACGATGATAGCATGAATTATTCGTAGGGTGATGCCTAGTCTCGACTTGTTGATTTCTGTTTACTGAAAGGATTTATTGAATCCTGTTTACTGTTTACTACATTTTAAAGTAAACTGTTTAGCCAGTGATTTGACTGATGTATCGAAAGTGTTGGTAACTATATCCACTGTTTTTCTATTTGATGTGATTTTTGGAAAACAAATAAATTTTGGATATGGTTTTGGTTTTATAAAACAGCATATGTCTCCTTTACTGAGCGTACGAATCGCTCACCCCTTTGTTTTAACTCCACAGATAAAAGACACGAAGTTAGAGAAGTAGCTCCAAGATGGATGATTAACATTACAGGTACAGTCCCTTCTCTTCTACATGTCAAACATGAGTATACGGTACTACTTTAGTGAAACAAAGTCAGTAGGGGATGTCAGATGTAAGGAAATAAAGAAAAGAATTTTATATTTCGTAATTGTTAATAAATGTTTATCATCTATTATTGTCACTGTTGAATGTTAATGGCATCGCAGACAGCCCAACCGGTAAAGTTGTATAGAAATTCGTGAAAAAGATGGTAACTGGATGTTACAGATTTAATGGTATCAGAGCTTTGGTTGGTCTGATGTCTGATGATGCCTTAAGCACGGAAAGTGTTGAGAAAGGTTAACATCTCCTGTAGTACTGTATAGTCTGAATGTATAGAGGAGTTAAATGACTGTAAATTGAGTTATGGGTGTAAGGTGATGAAAGTTGATGAAATTAAGGATTATAAATAGAGATCGTAATCTGGGAATTTTGCATGAGATAGGCAATCTTATCATAATGTCGAGTTTATTCGATAAGGTGCAGTGGGAACTCGGTGAGGGCCCCACCAGGACTTCTCTGTCCATATCGAACTAAGATCCTGAAATTATGATATTGAAATAAAAAGGGATAATATTAGTGTATAAGCCCTAAGATCGCACGTGTGGAGGTATATTGAATAGAACGAGAGAATTAAAGGGGAATTTATGAATATACCCCTATATTGACATGCTTTTTCTAAGTCCTAAGTGACTAATTTGATTTAAAATATAAATTGATGATGAAATAGTATGAGTATTTGATAGTGTAAAGGATGATTCCTACTGTGAACCCCACTGATATATTGAAGAGTAAGGCGACCCAGAGTACAAACTATGAGAGGTCGCGAAATAGTCAGCCTTATTGTGGATGTTAGGGTTTGAATTAAAGTGAAAATATGGGTTATATTGGTGAGAGGTTATTGAATATTATGAAAAGTGATATACTTATAGAATGAGAACCATAAGATGAATCGTGTGAGACATGATGTAAAATCGATGATGTTACTACTGGTTCTAGACACTCCTTATTTTTAGGAGAATAAATATTAGTAGTGAATTGACATTTAAGGAAGTCAAGTGTTCGAGTCACTACGGATGCGAAAGAAAACCTTGAGATGGGCGAGATAGGGCAGGGTTGGAAGGACCAGGGTGTCGAGGCATTCGCCAAAGAGGACAGTATGGATAAGTAGCGTTGTCACAGCAATCGTTGTCGATGGGCCTCAAAAGGGGTTGCCATGGCCGGTTGGGCTGGTCCGTTACGATATCCATAGAACCGAAATATTGTGAAATACTTGTAAAGTGACTTGAAATTTTATATATGTGTCTGGAGGATACATAGTGATTTGGTTGGATGTAAATAATGAGACATCCAAGATGATATGAGTTTGTGAATTTGAAATTATATGATGATGTTTTAAGTAAGCTTCTGGAGTAACGTGGATTCGAGAGATTGTTGACTCGATTCACAATATGGAATTTGTTTGTAAGCTCTTACCAGTGAATCAAAAGAGCTTGAGAAATTACTCGAGAGATTGATGAGTAGAGAACTAAACTGTTTTAATATAACTGGTGAAAATGAAAATTATATCGTTTTGAAAAACAACGGGATTTGTAGTCTCTACAGTTGCTTCTAAGTTCCGGAACAAGTATGGTATTCTAAAATACCTATCTTACTCTATCTGGATCCCTAGCCGACTGTAGTATCTTTCCTATATGTATGCCTAGAGCCAACTAGGATGATTTTAAAGAGAATAAATATGTATATTGATATAGGCAATATTATTGAATAAGGTATGGAAAACCTTACTGTTAAGTCAGTGAACATGAGTTCTAATTGAACTATATATATATTAGAGACGTGAGATCTCAACAGATTAAGTGGACATTACAATTGTCTGAGTAAAAGATTTTACTACTTAAGTGAGATTAAAGGGTGGTTATTGGGGTATAAAATTTATGAGTTTTACCCGTATAGCATAAATGAATTGTTGAAGAGTTTGTGGAATTTGTTACCTTATTGATGCAATACTTATTTGTGGAAAAAGTGAAAGTGAATGGGTATGTATGAATACAGTATTCGAAATGGTCATGAGATAGTAGCAGTAAAGTACTATATTAAGTGGGAAAAATGACAGTGGTGATAAATGATATCGAATGGAAATATCTTAAGAGACAAGTAATATGATAACTAGGGAACACGAGTGATGAGGTAGTTCCCAAGTATAAGAATAAATGTGATTTCCTCTGATCATTATGTAGTTATGGCTGGAATTAATGACAAGCCAGAATTAAAAAGATGAAATTGTCATACGTAGAGAAGTAGATACAAGAAGTACTGCTAATCCTGAAAAAGGATATACATATGTGTATATATGTTCATAGTGGGAATGTGAAATTGTATAAATAAAGTGGTGATGAAAATCCGAAAGATAATAAATTCAAATTTCAGAAATTGATGTGAGGAAAAGTATACTCTCAAGTATATTCTCCAAGTAGTGACATTACATGTACTAGGAGAATAAGAGATAAAATGATAACTCGATATAAAAGAAATTATCGAGAAAAATGATTACCTGAGGCGTAATCGGTGGTTAGTATTAAGGTCTGCAAAAGAAGGGCAGTCATAGTGTAACCATGAGGTTATAGAAGTAAATATGGATTGTGTAACCGAGTTAATTCACTTCATCATCATGTTTCGGGATGTCCTAAATGCCTTAGTCGATATATATCAGTGAAACAGAGAGAACGTATGTGAAGTTCCAGTGAGTGGGTACTTGTGATAGGGATCCCTGATTTGCCACATGCTTTGAGAGGGTAGCAAGAGGCTTTAGGATTCCGAATTTTACTATCAGCATCGCCTCAGATTGATATAGATATCCGAGCACATTGTGTGGATGCTCCGGGATATATTGAAAGCGAGTGCGTTGTATTTAAGAGACTACTGGGACAATTACATACGATTGATTTAAACTATCTAAATGATAGTCACCAAATTATTATCGACTTAGCACCGAATGAGATGATAAGTGATAAGTATTACGAATGAGTTACTGTATAAAGGAAGTGAAAATTTGCTAACTCCCAAGTATGATAAAAGATTTCAGGGAGTATAAAATGGTTGTGAGAGAAGAAGCCCGAGTCCTTCGGATCCTTGAATAAAATCCGGGATGGCGACCCATGAGATGGGCGATCGCCTAACAGCGAATAATGTGTTGTGAGTTGTGGGCGAACTATATGGTCTCCGATTCACTTGAAAGAGTAATCCTAAAGTGCGGGAAAGCGCCAAAAGGGATGACTGTTGATGGCCTGAAGAGGCGGATAGGGCTCTTAAAGAAAAATTGGAGCATATTAAGAGGTTAACAGTCTCACAGTAGAAACGAGGTTTGCTAGAAGTGAAAATGTTATAAGGAAAAAAAATACCTATATTGGTGGTACTTCCTATACTAAGTGAAAACTTGCAAAGAGTATAATGCTATCTGGATAGTTGTGGACACATTGAGTAAGTCTGCTTATTCCTTAATTATGGAATTTATTGAGCTAATTAATGCCTTGACCGAGTTATATGTCAGGGAAGTGGTGAGGTTTTGCAGTATTCCAGGGAGCATTACGTTTGATAGGGAGTCCCGCTTCGTATCTCAGTGTTGAGAGAGATTACAGGAAGCTATGGGATCCTGTTTGAGTTTTGCACCGCAGTTTATCCGCTGACTGAGAGACAGTCCGAGTGTATGATATGGACGCTCGAGGATATGGGTAAGCATGTCCAATTGATTTTTAGGCTCTTGGGATAATCCTCTACCCTGACAGAGTTTGCTTATGATAATGGCCAAAGGAAAGTAAAGGCATAACACCTTAAATGGTTATTTAGCAGACAATATAATCCACGATAGCATAGGAAGATCAGAGATCGAGAGCCATCTTCGACTTGGTCGAATAGACTTCTTGAGATATACAAGAGATTGTGTTTATTGAAGTATTACCAGTTAGAGGCATAATGAGAGGGAAATTGAGTTCCCGATGCATTGGATCGTTGGAGATCTTAGATTGTGTGGAAGATGAACACTACCACAGAGTTGTCAGGAGTGCATAACGTATTACATGTCTCAAGGATTGAGAAAATGTTATCCAAATCCTTCTCACGTAATTCGACATGAGCCCTTAGAGATCAGAGAGAACATGAATTATGGTGAGAAACCGGTAAGGATTCTGGATAGGAAGGATTAACTGTAGTAATAAAGTGATTGTGATCTAAGATAAATCCTTTGATTGAAATGCTCTGGCAATGGGAGGCTACTAGAGAGTAGATAGCCTTATAACTGAGAAGTATTCAAAGCTCTTTCAGTGATAGGTCCGGTTGAAATTTGGAGGACCAAATTTCTTAAGGTGGGGAGAAAATGTAAGACCTGATTCTACACTACTGTAGAGTCTAATTTCATAAATTAATAATGGAAATTAAATAAATAAGGAATATTGATTTTCACTTGGATGAAAAGTTCCTTAACTTGAGTTGTGAAAGAAGCAATTTCGGTGAAATACTCGACGGGCGAGTACTACAGTGGACAGCTCGCCAATGGGTGAGCAAGATGATAATCGCCAATGCATGACGGCGAGTTGATGATGGCGAGTACTAATGGAAGAGCTCGCCAATGGGCGAACAAGGGTAATCGCCAATGGAGGATGACTAGTTGTAACTAACGGCCATACTGGCGAATAGGTGAGTTCGCCAACGTGTGGCATGAATCAGAACAAGATTGGCGAGTTGAGCAATACCTGGTGATCGCCCAATGGGGCGAGGACTGGTGATCGCCCAATGGGGCGAGGACTGGTGATCGCCCATATGATAGCAAGTGGGCGAGTAGAGCTATAAATTGTGATCGCCAAACCTATATGTGATCGCCAAACCTATATGTGATCGCCAAAAGTAAATTTCTCGTAATTGCCAAATCTTAGGTTGGCATCAAGATAAAGTGGCGATCTCAAAGATTGGCGAATTGAAGCTGAGGTCTCTTGATGAAGGGGCGAACTGGAATGTGATAGTGCGAGGTCGCCACATGTTAGTTTAAACCGAGGTAATGGCGAGTTGATGGTGGGCGAACTCCCACCTTTAAGGAAATGTAACCGTGCGTGTTGATTTTGGGCGAGCTCCCACTAATTGGCCAATGTGTGAATGGTGTGAATGATTGTCGAGCTCCCACGTGTAAGCCATTTGATGAATGGCGAGCTCGGTTGGGCGAGCTACTAAGAACTCTATTGGGCGAGTTAGTAGTATATTTATGGGCAAGCTGATTGATTTATCTCAAGTCTCGCCCAAATGATGGAAATATATACATATAAGGAAAATATTAATGGAAATTATAAATTATTTTGCAGCCGGGAATTAAGGAATTTGGTAAAAAGCGATCAGGAAGGCGAGCAGGAAGCAGGGCTTCATTGAATCAGGTAAGGGAGATGTGTGTGAAGTAAAATGCATATCCTGTGGAGTAGAAATATAATGAAAATATTAAGAAATTGTTTTGTTTTATGACATGCATTGTTTTGATAATTGTTTTGATTTGGGCGAGCTAAAGGCCGACCCTTATATTATGATTGGGCGAACTAGTACAAGGCGGGCGAGCCCTTGTGTTTTTTTTATGTTGGGCGAACTGGTATTGGCGGGCGAGCCAAATCCTTTTATAATTTTTAGGGGCGGGCGACCCCTTTGTTAAGAAAGTTTGGGTTGGGCCGGGTGACCCCTTTTGTTAAGAAAGCTATGGGCGAGCCGAAATGGGCGAGCCAGTGTTTTGTTTTAAATATAGAGAGTGGCGGGCGAACACATGTTCACCCCACTTTCGAGTGACCATGGGCGAGCCATGCTGGGTGAGCTGACCATGGTGAACAGATTTCGATGGTATTTTCTTAAGGAAAAATGAGTCATTTTAATATCTTTGAAAATAGAAAATATAAACCCTTTTGGGCGAATTGACTAATGGGCGAGCCACTAAGGGCGAGCCTGTTTTGCTTTCTGATTTTAAAAGCAAAGTTGGGCTGGCGAGCACAAGTTCTCCGCACTGGACGAGTTGCCATGGGCGAGCCATATTGGGCGAGTTGACCATGGGCGAGCAGGTTTTAAACGTTGAGATTTTGAATTGTTTTCAAGGTGTTTTGTAAACAGAAAGCCTAAACCTTTTTGGGAATTAAATCATTTGAGTAGACGATAATGTGGGTGAGATAATCCCTTAAAGGTTTTCATGAGAGATAAAGTGATTTTGAGACTTTAGGCCCTGAGTTCATGCGTTATTATTCATGTAGTTGCGTGACCCACCTGGGGCGGTGGCTCGGTCGATGGACCAACGAGTGCACCTCAGGGCGTCACAGGGCTGATAGACCCGCCAAGTCATCAGCGGTCTCGAGGTCACTTGGCAAGTGGACCCGAGGACCACCTATAGATTATGGCCATAGATCTAGCAGAGATAACCGTGAGGGGCGATGGCCTACGGGTGCACCCCAATAGCGGTAGATTCCGTTTCGCAAGGGGGAGGGGGAACGATGATAGCATGAATTATTCGTAGGGTGATGCCTAGTCTCAACTTGTTGATTTCTGTTTACTGAAAGGATTTATTGAATCCTGTTTACTGTTTACTACATTTCAAAGTAAACTGTTTAGCCAGTGATTTGACTGGTGTATCGAAAGTGTTGGTAACTATATCCACTGTTTTCCTATTTGATGTGATTTTTGGAAAACAAATAAATTGTGGAATATGGTTTTGGTTTTATAAAACAGCATATGTCTCCTTTACTGAGCGTACGAATCACTCACCCCTTTGTTTTGACTCCACAGATAAAAGACACGGAGTTAGAGAAGTAGCTCCAAGATGGATGATTAACATTACAGGTACAGTCCCTTCTCTTCTACATGTCAAACATGAGTATACAGTACTACTTTAGTGAAACAAAGTCAGTAGGAGATGTCAAATGTAAGGAAATAAAGAAAAGAATTTTATATTTCGTAATTGTTAATAAATGTTTATCATTTATTATTGTCACTGTTGAATGTTAATGGCATCGCAGACAGCCCAACCGGTAAAGTTGTATAGAAATTCGTGAAAAATGTGGTAACTGGATGTTACAAATGATGACAGCATAATTTATTTATAGGGTGATGCCTAGTCTCAATTTACTAATTTCTATTTACTGAAATGATTTATTGAATCCTATTTACTGTTTACTACATTTTAAAGTAAACCGTTGAGCTAGTGAGTTGAATGGTGTATTGAGAGTGTTGATTTCTATATCCACTATTTTCTTATTTAATATAAATTTAGGAAAAATAAATATTTGTGGTATATAGTTTTGGTTTTATAAAGCAGCATATGTCTCCTTTACTGAGCGCGTAGTTCGCTCACCCCTTTATTTTAACTCCACAGATAAAAAACATGGAGTTTGGAGAATGAGCTCCAAAGTAGATATAGCTACATATAAAGCGCTGAGACAAAGTATGTTAAACATGACAGGTACAGTCTCTTCTCTTTTACATTTCAGACATAGGTATACAGTACTACTTTATTTAAAATAAAGACAATAGGGGATATCAGATGTAAGGAATAGTAAAAATAATTTTCTATTCCGTATTTGTTAAATAAATGTTTATCATTTATTACTATCATTGTCGAGTGGTAATAGCATCGCAGACAGCCTAACCGGTAAAGTTGTATAAAAATACGTGAAAAATGTGGTAACGGGCTGTTACAATGATAAAGTTGCAAATACCCTTCGAGACAGATACAGTTTTCTATCGAGTCAACTGCATCTAACTGTAATCTGTGGATAAACACTTACCAGATTCTGATCATCAGATTACATTGTGATTTAACAGTTACCAGACTCTTATAGTATAAATAGAATGCTGATATTGAAATATAACAGCTCAAGAAACGAACTTGAAACCTTCTCTAACACAGAAACAAGACCATGGACTTCCTTAGACACTCATTTCACCAGCTCTTTCTGCTTTCCTTGATTCCCTTGTACTGTGTCTCTGGAACACAGATCAGCATCCCAAGGCTAGGAGCACTTCGAAGAACAATCCGAAGTGAACCCAGAATCACATCTTTTTCAGTTTCTAAGGACTTTGAGACCTTCTTTTACAACCAGACTCTTGATCATTTCAACTACAAGCCAGAAAGTTATACAACTTTTCCACAAAGATATGTGGTTAATTCTAAGTACTGGGGTGGTGCAAATGCTAGCTCACCCATCTTGGTGTATTTTGGTGCAGAAGAGGCTTTGGATTATGATTTGTCCGGTATTGGTTTCCTCACTGATAATGCTCCTCGTCTCAAGGCTTTACTAGTATACATTGAGGTGAGAGTTAAGCCTTTCTTCTTCTTCCTCTTCTTCTCATTTGTTAATTAACTTGTTGTCGAGTCTTAGTGAGAAACTATATATGACATTTTTCGCAGCATCGGTTCTATGGAAAATCCATACCATTCGGATCGAGGGAATCAGCTCTGAGAAATGCCAGTATTCGGGGCTATTTCACCTCGGCTCAAGCTATAGCAGATTATGCTGCCATTCTTCTTCATATAAAGAAAACATTCTTCACAAAGAACTCTCCTGTAATTGTCATTGGAGGATCATACGGGGGAAGTAAGTCACTTAGGAAACCTTATTTAACAGGTTAACAGAATTTTTCGTTAGTTTGGAAGTTATTTTCTTCATATTTTGCAGTGCTTGCTGCATGGTTTCGGCTAAAATATCCACATGTTGCTCTTGGAGCTCTTGCCTCCTCAGCTCCAATTCTTTACTTTGATGACCTTGCACCACAAGTTGGTTACTACGCAATCGTGACCAAAGATTTCAAAGTAAAACATCAAATTCCAATTGGTAGATTTAAATTTATTCTCTTTTTACAACCATTCATTTTGTCAGTTCCCCTCCTTCTAATATAGTGACAACTTGTTCTATAATGGGCAGGAAACCAGTGAAAGTTGCTATGAAACCATCCGGAAATCATGGGATGAAATTGATAAAGTCGCTTCAAAGTCTAATGGTCTTTCAATCCTCAGTATGAAATTCAAAACTTGCAAGTAAGTAAATCATGAATGAACTATGATCAGTAGTCTTATTATAAGCACTAACAAGCTATTTGCTTATTCTATCTTTTCTTCCTAATCAGAAAATTGAAGAGAACTTTTGATCTTAAGGACTATTTGGATTCAATATATTCTGAAGTAGCTCAGTACGATCATCCACCCAATTATCCCCTTAATATTGTCTGTGGCGGCATTGATGGAGCTCCTAAAGGGACCGATATACTAAGCCGAATATTTGCTGGTGTTGTTGCTTATATGGGCAATAAGTCATGCTATGACATGAACGAATTCAATCATCCATCTGATGAAACATACATGGGGTGGAAGTGGCAGGTAAGTATTGGCTAGCTAGCTGTTGCAACTTAGTTTTCAATGTCAACCTGTTAAAAATTGGAGCCGTTTTGGCATGACAGTCAAGATTTTAAAATTAAGATGAGAGTAAAAACTGAGTTTTCAATCTCTTAGGTATGTTATCATGAATGTTTTGAAAAAAAAATACACTTCAATCAAATTAGAGTTATAAAATAATCGCACCACTAGTAGGGCTAGATTCCTGGTATGAAGTTTTAGTGGATGTTAATGCCGCTAAACTTTCTTTCTCATGATCAAGCGATTGCAAATGAAATTTAAGTATTTTACATGGTGATCTCTCTTTACAGACATGTAGTGAGATGGTGATGCCAATTGGCCATGGCAACAATGATTCTATGTTTCCACCAGCCCCATTCAATCTAAACAGCTTCATAAGGAAGTGCAAGAGCTTATTTGGTGTCCAGCCTCAGCCACATTGGGTGACAACTTACTATGGAGGCCATGTATGTTTCTTTGATCACTTTTACAATCATTTTGCAACACTAGTCCTGATAACTTAATTCCTCCACATTATTGATCTTCATATCTTCTAATCTATCCTTAAACCTAACCCTTAAAGTCTCCCATCATTGGCAGGATCTAAAGCTGATTCTCCATAGATTTGCTAGCAACATCATTTTCTCTAATGGCCTCAGAGATCCTTACAGCAGCGGCGGGTAGAGAAAAAAAAAACCATGTTCATTCATAATTTCTGCAGATCATTTGCATTTATTTATTTGACATAACTTAGTGACAATTTCCATCTTATCACAGCGTATTGGAGAACATATCAGATAGTGTTGTTGCAGTCTATACAATCAATGGTGCTTAACTTCTGTTACAATATTATACTAGCTAGGACTATTTTTAGTTTCCATCACATCAAATATGCACTAACATTAACCTGTCAACCTTCTTTGCAGGATCTCATTGCTTGGATTTACTGCCAGAAAAGAAAAGTGATCCACAGTGGTTGGTTAAGCAACGAAAACAAGAAGTTCGGATAATTGAGGGCTGGATTGCAAAGTACTACACTGATCTACATGAGTTCCGAGATCGAGCCCGAGTCTGATAATATCAGCTGCTCCAAGATCATTAAAGAAAATAAAATATAAAGCGGCCATATCAAAATTTTAACTATATATATAGAAGCAATGTTAGATATTAAAAATATGTTGTGCTATTAATCTAAATAGCTAGTTTATGAGAGACTATTGGCATTTTATTATAGTCCATGAATGAGATAATGTTAATTATGAAAATGCAAGTCAGATTTCATTACAAGGACTCCACCAACCACCACACTCTGATTACACATCAGAACTACATATTTATCCACATTGGTTGTGTTTGTGAGAGGGATTTGGAAAGATTGTCAGCAATTTGATAAGCAAGAGTTTTATAATTAAGTTTTAGCAATTGGTTTAATGATTCAGGAGAATGGATAAGAAAGGGACACAAGTGTTGGAACCTAGCTATTATCTTTTGGGTGGTATTCTACCCTATTAAGGACCACTATAATTATTCACATGTTTCCATTTGGTTGGCCAATAGGGGCACTTTATCCAATGGCTCCAATACCAGAAGTGCAGTCCCCAGTCAACTATAATGACTTCCACTCAATTGATTCCTTTTGGAAGATTAGGGTCAGCTGGGGCATCTGCAGAGAGGAAAAGAAGGAAAAGAAGCTGCAGAAAGTGTGCGCAAAGCATCTGATGAAATTCTTTTTGGTACATTAAAGTTAAAAGGAAAGTTACTCTACTTTCAAAAATCAAGGCATATTGCTAATGAATTATTATTGGGATTTACGAATTTATTGAACTTTTATTAGTAAATTTTTCGAAATTTATAAATCATTGTCAATAAAAAATTATAAGAACTCAAATTTGATTGCTTTGCACTCAACATTCAAACTTTAATAGCTTGTGCCAACTTCCATCCGCCATCTGATGAAACTTTGATACGAGAAAATGGGTGAGTTAAAGAACAGATAAAAACAAAACATGGAATGAGTTTTATAATGATGATGGCAGATGGGACGATGGAGAAACACTTCATTTCAAAACCTTGATGAGTTAAGGGATGGCCCTCCAATAGACATAGTGACTGCAGCCCAGTTGGGCTACAAAAGCAAAGTCAGTGGTGCATTTGCAGGCGTGGCCATTACATATTCTTTGATTTCTTAGAACTTTCTCTCCCACACATGAATCTGGATTCAAAAGGAAGCTGCGTCCCTTTTGGCTGATACTGGTAGCTATATATGTTCTTGATTGAAAAGTCAGAGCCTAATTAATTATTTCATTGGGTCGTTTTTTTTTTCAATTAATCTTTTCATGTTTACCTCCCAAGTTTTGTTGTTGTTGTTGGGTTTTTTTTTTTTTTAAGAAAACTTTCAAGTTTTAAAAACTAAGAACTTGGCTTTCACTACTCTACAATCATCTTTAATCCAACTTATAATTAATTTCAAACGGTTTGCAAAGTAAGAAATCATTGAAGAAAACTAAGAATTCACTTATACCACCCATGAGTTGTGGCTCAGTTGGCAACGCAAGTTGAGTTTGTGGGAAGAGCTTTGGGGTTCGATTTCCACTAAACACACCTTTAAGGAGGGGTAAGGAGCCTTAACTGTGACTAAGCCCCGAGCAAAATTAGTCTCAAACCGTTAAAACGGATCAAGATACCTGTGGTTTACCAAAAAAAAAAAAGAATTCACTTATACCAATGTAAAATTAATTTGATTTTACACATTTTTTATATTTTTATACAAATTTTTTTTATAAAACAACTATTGAATTTTATATTTTATTTACCTAAATTATGCATATTAAATTTCCAGTTAATAAAAAATATTTGATTATTTAAGTCATTGACAATGTGTTGAGCATGAAATTGGAAATTTGCTATTTTATTCTAAACAAATCCAATAAAAAAG
Source organism: Heritiera littoralis (assembly GCA_031772115.1). Taxonomy (NCBI): domain Eukaryota; kingdom Viridiplantae; phylum Streptophyta; class Magnoliopsida; order Malvales; family Malvaceae; genus Heritiera; species Heritiera littoralis. The sequence continues at coordinate 540,113 of JAPDPK010000109.1, read as the reverse complement.
CATCTCTTCTCTTGCATAGGTACACTATTTAATTCAATTTATCATATATATATATATATATGTGTGTGTGTGTGTGTGATCCACTGTTTAGTGGTATGCTATTATCATGGCTTCATGCATATTGGAATAAAGAAGGCATAATAATAATAATAATAATAATAATAATAATAATAATAATTGTAACATCCCAAATCCACAAACTACATAATATTCACTCATGAATTACACTTACTTACCGGTTGGGCTGTCTGTGATGCTTAACAACTCCTAACACTTTTACAAGAATTATTATATTATTTCCTTAAGATGTATATACATTCCCTCTATTTAAAGTAGTACTGTATAATTTCACTGAATATATAAAAGAATATGATGTACCTTCAATATCGAATAACTGCTGACTTTAGCAGTCGATAATCCCTGGAGACTAATTCTCTTAATCCAAGATCGATAATCTGTGGAGTGGAAAATAAGGGGGTGAGCGATAATATGCTCAGTAAAGAAGATGTATGCTGCTTTATACAAATTAAACCATATCTCCCAAAACACTTGCTTTCCTTAACAGTAAACCCATTTGAGAAAATGATGGATATCGTAAACACTTTTTCAAATTTAATTCACAGGCTAACATTTTACAATATCAAGTAATAAACAGTAAATAGGATTCAACGAATCCTCTTAGTAAACAAAAATCAATAGGTTGAGACTAGGCATCACCCTATGAATAAATCATGCTCTCATCGTTCCCCCTCCCCCTTGTGAGAACGGAATAATCATCCCAACAGGGAGACAGTAGATCTATGGCCACAATCTATGGGTGGTCCTCGAGGTTCACTTGCCAAGTAACCTCGAGACCGCTGATGACTTGGAGGGTCCATCAGCCTTATAACTCATAATAATGCATGAAACTAGGGACCTAAAGTCTCAAAATCAATTCAATATCTCATAAAACACCTTTTAAGTAATTATTTTCCAAAAGGTTTTATAAAATCGTAACAACAGCCCGTAATCTCACCTACTTCCGTGTGAGGAAGGCACGGGTTTAAACTGGCTCGCCCATGGTCAACTCGCCTAAAGTCAACTTGCTAGTCAACTCGCCCAAGTCAACTCACCCAGGTCAACTCGCCCAGGTCAACCTTTTTCAAATAAAAAGGAAAATCTTTATTATTTTTAAAACAAGTATTCGCCCGCCAATACACATCTTTTAAAACAAGTTGACTTGGCTCGCCCTCAAGGCTCGCCCATTCTGGCATTGTCCTGATCGACTCGCCCATCCATGCAAACAGGGATCGCCCGCCCCAAAACACCATAATAGGGGTTCGCCAAATTGGTTCGCCCGACATTCCTTTTAAAACAAGGCTACTCGTCCAAGATATCAAATATAATAAAAGTGAGCTCGCCCGCTGTTTTATCAGTTCGCCCAAGCACACATTTTTTCATAATAATGCATGTCAAAAACAAAACCATTTCTCAATAATTTCATAAAATTTAACTCCACAGGACATACATTTACTTCACACACACATCTCCCTTACCTGATCTACCGAAGCCTTGCTTCCTGCTCGCCGTTCACAATTCTCGTCTGCAAAATAATTCATTTAAAACTATTAATATTTCTTTTTCGAATATTTTCTAAAATTATTTATATTTCTTCCCTATACTTATGACACTTTGGCGAGATTGAGCTCGTCATTCATTTGTTGGTTACTCATGGGAGTCCGCCCAACAGGGGAGCTCGCCCTCTTCACTCAACTCGCCATGCTCCTTAATTTTAGTTCACCACTCGCCCTCGCCCATTCGGGACTGTCTCATTATCCAAGGAGTTGGCGAACATGCTTGTCGCCAGCTCATGCATCTCTTGAGCTCGCCTAAATCTTTGGGCGGGTACTCACCTATTTGGCAAACAGATTCTGTTCGCCCATCGTGTTTCTTTACTCATTCTTGGTTATTTTTCCATCTAATTTCTTATATCTTCCACAATATTTAACTCAACTCGGCTATATCTATGTTTATCACGTTGTAAAACATAGAAATCTAGCATCCAATATCAAGAGAACCATAGAAAGATGGAACTCACCTTAACTTAGTTGCACTTCCCGAACAGAGTGCATTTCTGCCTCACTTAACTTTACTTCTTTTGTTCCTTAGCTCTTCAACACTGCAGGACAAGTTTGGCTAACTAAAGGATGAATTTCCATGGCTCTTATATGAGAAAACGAAGGAAAGAAGGATAAAATTGCAGAGCAACAGAATAGGCGAGAAGAATACTGCAGGAAATGAATTTGGCTAAGTGGGTTTTTCTCATGTCTTCCTCCTTATATAGCCCTTTAATTCCACTAAAAACACCCCCCTGTCCTTATCCCATTTTCTTTCATTTCTTCACGTTGTCCATGCATTAAAAGCTTGTGAAAAAACTGCAGCAATTGGTACGGCCATGGAAAGAATTCTCTGCACATTTTTGACTAATTTTTTTCCTCTTTTCTCTTCTCCTTCTCCTCCACGCCACTTCCAGCAGCCACTATTATTGACTTGCTCCCCTTGGCCATTAAATGTCTCACCCAATTTATTCAACAAGCAAGGTGGCGTGTAGTCCACTTATCTTGACTTTTCTCTCTCTTCCTCTCACGCCATGCATCTTCCTCTCCACGCCAAGCATCTTCTAGCCACTATCATTGACTTTCATCTTATTCTTTTCTTTTGTCTTGTAGTATATTACTTCTTGAAGAATTTCTCAACACCAGAATTCAGCTGGCCCTTGTTTGTCCTATTGCCATTAATCTCTTTCACACTTTCATTTAATGCTTTCATATGTTGCATTAATTTATGAAGACTATTGTAGTAAAAGAAGTCAACAGGAACTCTTTGCTTCCCACATGTTATTGACTTTGTTTGTCATCTCAATTTGGAATTTACGAGATGATTTCCTTCCTTGGCTATCACATAAAGGTTTGGGTGATCCCAGAAATTATCATATTATTGGCGATCACCTTGTATTGTTCTACTCGCCACATTGCCATGATTTCCCACAAAATTTCACTTTTATTTGGCTTTTAATTTTTCTCAACACGTCTGGGTGATCAGAAGCCCTCGCCCACTTGGGCGAACTCATCTACTCGCCCTCGCCAGATATGGGCGAACCAACCTATTCGCCCTCGCCCATCATCCTTGCGTTCTGATCTCCAATTCTACTCGCCCATTGGTGATCAGCCTTGTTGCTCGCATATGGCAAGCTGTTTGATGTTCTCGCCCATACATTATCTCACCAACATTCTTCCATGCACATCTCAAGTTAAGGAGCTTTTCATCCAAGTGAAAATCAATATTCAATATTTACTTTATTTACATTATCAAATTTTATGAAGTTTGGGTTTACAGTAGTGTAGAATTAGATCTTACAATAATAATAATAATAATAATAATAATATTTTTTGAAAAGGAATATTGTTATTCTATATATTATTTTATATATTCCATTTTGAACTATTGTTCTATATATCATCGATAAAAGTTTTAGGATTTGTTAATTAGAATATAATTTTTTTATTATATTAATTATTTTAAATATATTCTAATAGAAAATGCTATAATTCTCTAATTTGATATATGAAATAAGTTTTTTCATACTTTAAAACAAAATATATTTAACTTGAATATATTCCATTCTACCTCTTATTCAAATTGGGCCCTGCATTAACAAATAGAACCAATTGGGCCCAGCAGAACGTTACATGACCCAAATGTCGCAATTTCAATTGGGCCCATTATATGTTTCCCGTCAACGTTAAAATTGTAAAACTACAAAAAAAAAAAAGGGAGAAGAAAAAAAGGTTTAATAAATCTTTTAGAAGTTTAGGGTTTTAGAATCGAAAAGAAATCTGAATCGAACATCAAAAATGTTGAGAGTAAATCGAGTGATAAACCAAGCAAGAGCTTCGATTAACATTTGCCAACTGCTTCGAAATCATGAACAAAACCTTTTTCCTTTCCCTTCTCAACATTTCGCTCGAAAATCTTCTAATCGCTTCCTCGACATTTACAAGGCAATTTCTGAATTTGCCCCACTTTTTTTTAACTTAAAACTGATTTTTTTTTTTAATTTGAAGTTCTTAACTTTTTTTATGTTATGCAGCTTGGAAGCAAAAAAGAAATCGAGAAAGAACGGGCAAGACTGTAAGTTTAAGTTTATTTATTTATTTATTTATATATTTTAGATATTTTAACGTGTTTTTTGATAAAGTTCAATAAGAAATTGGTTTATTTTGATTTAGGGCAGTGCTGATGAAATGAATAGAGGGTATTTTGCAGATATGTCTGAGCTAAAACAGCATGGTGGTAAGGTATTAGCTCATTCATTCATTCACTCAAAATCTGTTAAAATTTTATTAAATTAGACAAATGAAGCTGATTTCTAGCAAACTTAATGCTACATTCTGATAAGACTTTATTTATTGGAACTTTTCTTTTTCTTTTCGCAGATTGCGATGGCAAATAAGATTTTAATTCCCGCAATGGTGGCGGGGAAGTTTCCTGCCGTGGATGTAGTATACTCTGATGGTAGAAAGTTAAAGCTGCCCATTATTTTTAACGGAAATGGGGTTGATGCCTACAAGTTGGCTGTCGCTAAAGCATCTTTAGTCTGTTTATCATTTAGAGCTAGCTCTCAGGTATGAATTCCTTCTGCCATGTTTGTTTTGGATCAATTTTATTATATTTTGAATGATGTTATAAATCTTTCATTGCGCAATTATCTGGAAAAAGAATGTTGATTAGATAGCGCATTGCTTTTAAAGTTTGGAATAGGGGCATATCAGCTTCTCTGTGTCAGTGGAGGGATTAATAGTTAGAACTAAAATGCAGTTATGACAACATCAAAAACAGAATAAAGAAAAAAGATGTTGTTTCTACCTCATTTTTTTCTGGTTATTATTTTTGTTGTTTACTGTTGGTGCTGCAACTTTATCCCTCTTTTCCTCGGCAGGGAATGGTTGATTCTTGGAGCAAGCCTTTTTATGAAACCTTTAATGACTCCAAGGATGTTCAGCTATACGAGGTTCTATACTTTTTCCTATTTAACTTAGAGGTTCATTCTAATCTTGGTAATCTATTTGGAATACACGGTGGATCAGATGCTCTTGGTTTTTCTGGAGCTAGAATGGATTGTTTACTGCATATGTCACTCAAAATAATAATAAAACTAGAATAAGAGAGAATCTTGTTGTGTACGACTTGTGACTTTCATAGTTGAGCATCAAGGGCATCAGATCAGCTCGTGATTTTAATGCAGTTGTATCTTTATTCACTTAATTCAAGTTATGGAATGCTTGGTGGCTGATTTTTTGTCTCAAATAAGTTATTTGTTCAAAACACTCATGTTTGGAAATTGTTATGTGTGGCTTTCTGGTATCAGGTATCATTTATAGACTCATGGCTCTTATGCTTGGGTCCAATTAAAAGGCTGCTTCTTCGGTTTATGAGGAAACCTAGTGATGGAGATAAAGAAACACTTCAGAGGCATATTGTTTATTCTTTCGGTGACCATTATTACTTCCGAAAGGAACTTAAGATACTGAACCTTCTAACTGGGTACTCAAAGGTTCTTATATCCTAATCAATAACATAACTATTAATATGATACTTTTATTCTAAATATGCTTTGTTATTGGTTTGAAGGTATATTTTCCTGCTTGACAAATTTGGTAGAGTAAGATGGCAAGGCTTTGGTTTGGCAACACAAGATGAATTGTCATCACTTCTTTCTTGCACCACACTTCTTCTGGAGGAGAAATAGGTAGTCCAGTATCTTCTAGATGCTTAAGGATCTTAACGCTTGGGTTAATTACCATTATTGCATTGAAGGGATACCAGTTTCATAAGAAAATAAGGATGTGCATGGTTTTTGACATGGTCCTATTTTCTATGTTCATTTTCTTCGAAAATGGAAAAGTAATGCCAAAATGTGCTTGGTGATTGAAAATAATAATGGTCTTTTAGAAAATTGAACTCCATAATGGCAGAAAACTGATAACCATTATGGTATATCTGCACTATTTTCAATGAAAAATAGCTGATAACAAAAACAAAACATATTTTTGTTCCACTCACAAAGTGAATTTTCGTAAAAAAATAAAAGAAAAGAAAGTGTAGATAAGTTTCTGCAACCGAGCACAGCCCTAAATGTTCTTTTTGGGGAGAGTGAAAAGTAGAAGTACTCCTTGTACTATTGTTAGTTTTATTGCAACTTCATTTTCTTACATTCTAAACAATGGTTATACCATTATGACAATTTTATGTGAAACTGTGTTGTTGTGCTACTTCTGTCAATAATTTCCCTTTGATTTTCCTTGCAGATACTTTGGCTTGTCTGTTAGCTGTTACTCTAAAGCAAAAAGCCTGTTGGCATAAAGAGTTGAAGAATTTTACATTTGAGAGACATCAATTTTGTTGCAGAATACCTTGGTGTTAAGTATTTTTGAAGGAACTGATGTATATTATTCATCCCTCTGCTGATGTGTGGAGTTGAATGAATTGTTTTTTATCTTCTGATACTTTCTCCATGTTTTCTTCAACCATCAGAATAAAATGTATTCTTCCCTTGGATATTTGATTGAGACAATAAATTCAGGCTGAAGTTGGCTTATGTTGTTTCAATCTTTCCTCGTATTGTAATGGAGTCCTGAGATTAGGTGGACCAAGACCGAGTAATTAAGCAGATATTGATGATTCCAAGGAAACTTGATTTGGGAGGGCAGTGTAGAAGAGGTAGGTGTCATAATTTTAGGCATGACACGATGTGAAAACAACATTAAAAATATATAAAAGTGATGAACATGATTTGGCATGACACACTCGAAATATATGCACATCACAATTGTCCAATGTAATTTCAGTAATCTCAACATGTGCACAATCAATATTTGACTTAGGAGTTGTTTCTTTTCGAAATGTTTAAGTCCAAGTTCAAATCTTTTCTGCCCTTTATCTTCTTATGCATAAATAATAATAATAATAACAACAACAACAAACCCAGCACGTGTTTGTCAAGATTTTGGTAAAACCATTTTTTTTTTAATTTTCTCATCCTGCTGTTTATTTTGTCGGTTGACCAATGTTAAGTGGCCCATTATTTATTTCTCCATGGAGCCCACTGAATATACCAAACAAGGAAGTTGCAGCCATTACCAGAGAGGCCGACAAAGGCAGATAACATTTTCAGGGTAAGAAGCCCACCAGTCATTGATCACTTCCTTCAATTATCCATCTTCTCTTCCACAAATATATATACATAGACAATTAAAGTTTTTTTACTTCACAAATTATATTAAGATAATGACACATATTTTATAAAAATATTTAAAAAATAAAAAATAAATAAAATAAGAAATATTTCATGATCTTAACTTTACTTGTGGAGTAAAAAAACTAGATTGGTAGTGTATGAAATAATTATCCATAATTATATATTGATAATTATTTCATACACCGTTAGTGAAATTTTTTTACTCCACAAGAGGTGTTAGAATTATGACACATGTCCTATAAAAATATTTTAAAAAATAAAAAATAAATAAAATAAAACATGTGTCATGATCTTAACTTCACTTGTAGAGTAAAAAAAACTCTATTGACGGTATATGAAATAATTATCCATTATATATGCACACACTATATATATATATATATATATATATATATATATATATTATATTCAACTTGTGGTGGAAGCTTTTATTTTCATTATTGAAATTGTAGGTGAAGATGGAAAAATATAAATGATAAAGAAAACATTAATTAATTTATTGATTGAACTACTAAATTACAAAAAAATAAACTTGTCGATTTAAATAAAAAGAAGACTTTGTAAGAATCATAAATTTTATATACATAGAGTCCTATTTTAATTTTTTGTAACAGATGATTCGATACCAATTCTGTTGCAAGGAAAGTTAAGCATAAACTGCAGAGAGCAGGGCATCAGTATAATCTTTAGTCAAAGTTTCCAACACTGAACTTTATTGGGCATTTATTCATACATTATCAAATTAATATCAATATTGGAATTATTATTTCTAGACAAAGACATAGTATTAATTTCATTGAATGGTTGACAAAATGAATTATCATCCACTCAATGCAATATAACTGGGATAGTCTAGAAAGGTTAACAAGGCATGAATGCTTGGAAAAAGTCAAAAAAAATGGTCAAAGAGAAAATGTTAATTATCAGAATCCATAATTTCATTGACTATAGGTTATAATTATAGATAAATAATAATAATAAAATTTATATTTGAAATACACTATTTATATTTGAAATGCACTATCATTGAATCATATTATAATGTATTATTGATTAATAAAATTAAAAATACTTATTTTTAAAAATATTTAATTTTAAAATTTATAAATTAATGTGATGACATGTTATAATTGTAAATATCATTTATACATTGACAATATATCAAATAATAATAATAAAATTAATTTTATAAATTTTTTAAGAGAGAATTTTTTAAATTTAAATTTATGTTTCAATACCTGTATTCTTTTTCTTCAATATCCTTTTATCTAGAACTTAGCATTTTTTCAATGGCAGGCCAGGCATATCATCTCTAGTCTCATTGACTATATAAATAATATTTGATTTTGCAAAATCTTCCTTCTACATATATGCTTTGGATTGGACCCAATTCACAGGTGGTATTCGAAAATTACATTACATAAAATAATTTTCAATTTAACTGCAGACAGATTCAACAAAGAATGACATCATCATCTTTGTCACGATCTTAAATTTAAACTCTATTAAAAAATATATACTAGAAACCAAGTCACAGTAATACATTGACCTTTTTGTTTCATGAAAATGAAATTTTATTTTTTTATTACTTTTATCATCCCTCCACCAAGTCCCTACTTGCATTTTATTTCTGCTTTTAAGTGATTATTATGAGGTGAAGGTTTGTTTGAACTTTGAATAAAGTTTCAAGGTAACTCTATTTTTTTCTTTTTTTTATTATTAATTAAATTGTTTGAACACTTAAAAGTAAATTTTTTCAATGCATAAGTTCGAAAAACGTATAACGTATAAACATTTATTTAAATTTTTTAGGTTTTATGATAGTAATCATAGTTAAATTTTCTCATGCATTAAAAAAATTGATAATTCAATAATAGAGGGACCAAATACAAATTTGTATTTTTGAATTTAAAAAGTTAAAAACTCAAAGTCATTTGGATGACGGTGAAAACCAAAAACTATGTGAAATGGGTCAAATATTATTTCATTATTTGGAGGTTGTGAAATTTCTTTCATCTCCTATTTAAATGAAGCTTTTAAAATTTTTAAAACTTGATGCAATTTAAAAAATTTAATAAATTAAAAAACCAGACTTGAAGAATGCACTTTGTTATTTACAAATTGCAATTTTTTATAACAAAAACAATTCTTAAAGTTAATTAAACAATGCATGCAATGTATGCCTTAGCTTTTAGGTCACCCTCTTCTATATAGTGGCACGCAGTGTCCGTAAAGGATGTTTGTCTTGTCACTCCGGCGGCCAGCTGTCAGAGGCTCAAAGCCAGCCTCGGAAAACCAACTCAACTATTTCCCTCCAAATTTCACGCCAAAAATTGGAAAGAAAAAATTAGCCCTAACTTTTTCCATTATTGGCAAACATGTCCTTCACATTCTTCTTCATCCCATAAACCCAAATCATTATAAAAGTGAAGGGCACCTAGGGATAGTTTAGTCATCTTGAGCATGTCCGTGGGACCTTTTTCTTTAATGATAGTTTTGATGGAAACGTGCCATTTTTTTCCCATCTCCTTTTTTAAAACCGAGCAAGTAAAACGTGAAATAATTGTGCATTCGGTTTTGATAAAGTAATGGTAAGTACCTTTCTCAAAAAACTGCTGCAAATGCAATGTTTTATTTTTAATTTTTTGAATTTGGTGAATTTAGACGTAATATAGTTTTATATAACATAAAAATTAAAAAATTTAAATTAAATTTAATAAAATTTTATATAAACAAGTAAAATTTAAATAATTTATTTTTTATTTAACATACTAATACAAATTTTAACATGATAATTTTTATGTTTGACACAAAAAATATATAAGTAAATATACAAAATATTGAATATAATTATTTTTTTATTTTAGAAGTTTTTGTTTTTTAGTGAGACAAAAATTAGCACGAGTTTTTGGCCTTTTTTTTTTTTTAGTGGTGGGCTTTGGGGTTTTTTTTTTTAGTAGAGGAAATTGCCTCACAAATTGTGGCGAAGTAAGTAGAGTTGGTATGGTCAATGAAGAATGATAGTTCAATTTCTCCCTCATTTAATGGTGAATTCACTTCCTTATGATTGTTGTGTTGTGAATTTATATGGCTTGCATGAGTCATAATTTTCGGCTACTATTTCTCAAATGAGCACATTAATTGAAGTGTTGAATTGTTTCTGCCACTACGTTTTTTATGGCTTACATAAGATTTTAAAGTTAATTCAACTAAAGTAAGTACACATTTGAAAATGTCATTGTTTTATGCCTAACATAGAGTAGAGCCCTTTTTATCAGCTTCTTTGAACTAAATTTTTTTTTTTAATTCGAGAAGGATATTGATATTTCTTAAACTTAAACCCAAATCTTACAATATAATATTTTATAATTACTCAACTAAAAGATTATTGGTACATTACGAGAATTTTAAGTTTTATATTTTAGATTATTATCTAATTTATCGTCAGAGAATTTTTTAGCTAAAGTTAACTAATTTGGATGTAAAATTTGGACGTACTTGCCTATGAAGCTTATGGTTTGCACACACAACTAAAACTATTAGCAAAATCTAATTTCAACCTCTAATATGTAAATATATGTATATACACATTTTCTATTAATAAAAATAATATAATTTTGAAAACGTTCAAAAAAAAAAAAGACAGAAATATTTACACTTTATATGATATCACACTGTTTTTTTTCTTATAAATGAGTACAATTACCACTTATGCACGTTATTTACTTTTTAAATATATGGAATTAATACGAAAATACATCATTTTCAAAATTAATAATTAATCAAGAACATGACAAATGCAAGCACATCATATATTATCAGAAAATTATTTACATTGTGTAAACATTTTTTACAATAAAAACAGCATTTTTCATAATATACCAGACGAAAAAGTTATAAGTAATGAGATTAGAATTTTAAATTGGAAATTTATTTTTTTAAAATCATATGAATCAACTGAATTATGACGTAATTTGTATAAATCCAAATTTATTTATAAAAAAAATAAATATATGCATAAAAAATACGCAGATGATGTTAGTTCACCTAACAGGAATACAAAAAAAAAAATAAATTAAAATACATATCTCTCGATTTTTTTTATCAGAACTACGACAATACACCTACTTCGTATGGGTTTTTTTTCTTAAAAAAAATATTATAACTAGTAGTCATAATAATAAATCAATATAATTATTTTAAAAATATTTATTTATTAAATAAAAATGATAATATTTAATTTATCAATTAATCATTTTATTTATTTTTTATTTTTTAAAAAATAAAATTCTAACACAAAATTAGAAAATTAAATAGACAAAAAAACTTATAAAATATTTAATTTTTTATTTGATTTGATCATAATTTGTTTGTCTCAAAATAAATTAAGATTAGACTAATCCTCATTATCACTTTTTCTTTTTATTTGTCATAGTCTCTAAGTGTTTACTATGAAAATTATTTATTTATTACTTTATTTCCTCTTTTATAGCCTTTGATTTTTATATTTAAAAAATTTTCTTTAAAATTTTTTTATTCGTAGATTTAATTTTTATAATTTTTTGTGTTTATTTGTGTTTAAGTTTTAAAAAATTATTTTTGGAAATTTTTTGCTTTATACTATTTTATCATTTTTTTGAATTTTTATATTATTTGTAATATTTGAAGTGTTTTATTCGAATTTTTTCAAACAAAATTTTTTGTATATTTAATTTGAAATTTTAAAAACTTTTAATACGTATTTTTAAATATTTGCTTTTTTACATGAATATTTGGTTTAATTTCTTAAAAAAATTCTTTGAATTTTAATTTTTGTTCTATCTCTGTTTTTCATATCTTTTGCTTCTTTTTTTATTTTAACTTTGAAAAAATAATAAGTATTTATAAAAAAATTGTGAATATTCAATTTATTCTTTTTGAATTTTTTTATTTGAACTTTGCAAGTCTATCTCTTCTCTACATTGTATTAGTCTATCTCTTCTCTACATTGTATTCATATATTTAGTGTTTTAACATTAAAAAAATAAAAAATGAATATTTTTATTTCAATTAAAAAAATCACATGTGAAACGAAAAATTACCATATGGTTAAATTTATTTTTAATATTTTAAATTTTAAAAAATTAAAACAAATTACAAATTTAAAAAATAAAAAATTTACCTCTAAAAAGACAATGAAGTGTTTTGTGGCAACTAATCACTTATTAAGAGATAACTTTTATATCTATCAGTATTTTAAATCATATTGTAATAAGGTTTTTTATCAAACCAAAATAATATAAAAATCGTAAGAAAAATAAAAAAAAGATGAAAAAAAAAAAGAGACTTCAGTAAAAAAAAGGACATATGTCAAGTTTATAGACAATGGGATTCTTTTTATATTAGTTATTATAAATTATAGATTATAGATGCCTCTTAAGTCTTAACCCATTTTCCAAATAATAATAATAATAATAATTTTTTTTCAAATCTTTTTATTAAACTATTTATACGTAAATATTATATATGCAACTTAACGGGATCCACGTCGTGTTAGAGCTGCGGTTGGAGTTGTCTCTCTGTTTGTTGTGTCGTTTGTCTCAAGCTTTCCTCTCTATGCTCCAAAACCCAAACTCATTCCTTCAAGATCTTTGTCTTCAGACTATCTTCCTTGTTGTTTTCTCGTTTTCCCCAAGACCAATTCCCTTCTTTTCACACTCTTTATTTTTTCCCGAATTTCCCATCTTTTTTTTAGACAGAAATAGAAGGAAAATGCATAGTACTACAATACAAAGTACTTGTAAGAGAAAGGAAATGGCGGCGGTTTTTCTCTCCTGGATTATGGTAACTCTCTTGGTTTCGGAGGCTGCGGTGGTTATAGATGGTTTTCCAGCGACTTTGAAGCTGGAGAGAAGGATTCCTTCGGCGAGTCATGAAGTCGAGCTGAGTCAGCTTAGAGAACGTGATAGAATCAGGCATGGAAGGTTGTTGCGGTCCTCTGGTGGTGTCGTGGAATTTCAAGCTCTAGGAACCTATGATCCGTTTCTTGTTGGGTAAATAAGTTTCCAATCAAAATTTTTACTGCCTTTGTCTTCTTTTTTTTTTCCATAATTTTAATGTTATATTGAGTTTGGTTTGGTTTGGTTTTTGGATTTGATTTCTAAATCCAGATTGAAAATTTTAATTTTTTGATGGGTTTCCTTTTTGGGTATTTGCTATTTATAAATAAAATTATGATTCTTATTAGCTTCTTTCTCTGTTCTTCCTTTCCTCTGTTAAAGTTGGTTTAGTCTCTTTTTCTTTTCCCTCCAACGGTTATAAGGTAGTCTTGCTTCCTTTTCCTTCTGAATTCAATAATTATATTTTACAAATAGTAATATGCTTTTTTCTTTCTGTTTGATCTTGCTTTGCTTTGGCTTTCGTTTCCTTTTCCTTCTTTTTCCTATTAGTTTTACTGATTTATTTTTTTCTGTTTTATTTATTTCTAGGCTGTATTATACAAAAATACAATTAGGTTCTCCTCCGAGGGAATTCTATGTACAGATTGATACTGGAAGTGATGTTTTATGGATAGGTTGCAATTCCTGCAACGGTTGTCCTCAAACTAGTGGACTTCAAGTAAAATTCGATTTTCCTTGTATTTGTATCTATTCTTTTTTTTTCTTTCCATTTGGTGATAGATTGAAACAAAAGGACTTGAGCTACTATGTTTTTCTTACAGATTCAGCTTAGTTTGTATGATCCTAGCAGCTCATCGACAGCTTCATTAGTCTCATGTTCAGACCAAAGATGCAGGGCAGGTGTCCAATCATCAGATTCTGGCTGTTCGGGCCAGAGCAATCAGTGCAGTTACACATTTCAGTATGGAGATGGTAGTGGAACATCAGGCTATTATGTCTCTGATTTGTTGCATTTTGATACACTTCTTGAGGGATCCATGACTGCTAGCTCTACAGCTTCTATTATGTTCGGGTGAGCTAAATAGAATTCTTCAATGTTAAGATACTAATCATACTGTTTTTTTTAATTTGTTTGATTAGAAAGTGGAATTTTATTGGCTTAGGTTGTGGATTGTGAAACAGGTGTAGTGTGTCACAGACTGGAGACTTGACAAAGTCAGAGAGGGCAGTTGATGGAATCTTTGGGCTTGGGCAACAGAGTTTGTCTGTAATCTCTCAACTTTCATCACAGAGAATAACACCTAAAGTGTTTTCCCACTGCTTAAAAGGAAATAATGGTGGCGGGGGTATACTTGTTTTTGGCGAGATTTTGGAGCCAAATATGGTTTATTCTCCACTTGTCCCTTCACAGTATGTTCTTTTTTGTTAGGAAAAAAATGTTACATTTCCTTCATGTTCTATCTCATTTTAGAAGCTCCGTTTTTCATCTATCATTTCTGTTTGCAGTCCCTGGTTATGCTTTGTTAAATTGTTTCCAGAATTGAACTTTTTTTCCATTTTATGGTTTTGAGTTTGAAATTGTCATTTTCTTAATTTAAAACTGTATGCACTTTGTCATAGTTGAAAGGTTTGGAGGAGAAAGCATGAGCAAACTGTACCTCAAGTCATAATTTCAATAACCAATTTTTTAGTCAATTACACTTGCTGTTTGTTTTGATTTCAACGGGTAGTTTTTATTATTACTTGTAAAACAAAAAATGTTTGTGTTTTTTGGCGTGGAACATAGTGGTAATATGATAATTGATAAATAATCGTACGTATATAGGTTTATGAGCTTGATGATCTACCCTTTCTTAAATGAGTTACCATTATTTGGCTAGCTAGCTGGTGTTGATAATCGGAGCATGAGGAACAGCCTGATCATAATATTGCTTTAAGTTCAAAAGTGCTACGTATCAATTTTTCTGGTTCAAAAATCGTACTAGCATAGGAACAGCAGAGAAGTACAATATTTGCTAGGCCACTACATCTGGACCTTTAAGAAAAAGCATATTGCTGCAGGTTTTCGTCGTTATGGCGTAGTTTCCAAGAGAATGAAAGATACTGTTTTAGTAATAAATCACAATGAGACTTGGTGCCTTCTGAGCTTTATGGAAATTAAAGTCCTTATTTAGTAGTTGTCTCTAAACTGGGGTAGATTAGTGTAATGAACAAAAATACAAAGTTAATGCAATCATCAATTTTACTAGTTTCTGATCATAATTTCTTGCATTATTTGGTTGACACTGACTGTCATTTGAACTTTATTATGTTCATTATATGGAGCTTTCCTCTATATTAATTCATTTTCAATGTAATCTTAAAACATCTCTTAGTTCCAATAATACATGGCATGGACTACTGTAGGTAGAATTGAGTAAGAAGATTAATACAGCAGTTATTTGATAATCTGTATTGGCTTTGGCTTTCATAATCTGTCTTAATCATTTTTGAATTTCCAGAAATGGTATAAAGCTCTAACCTTCGGAGATTTATAATTCCCCATCTCTCGTAGATTAGGTAGAAGCGATTTCTTTCTGCTAGTGAGTCTCATTTGATGGATGTAACCCTTTTTTTTCATTCCCAATATGTATTATGTAACCTGTTTACTTATGTCAGCTATTAGACGCACCAATTTAGACTTGGCTTATTTGGAGGCTTCTTCACTACGATACTGATAATCACCTAATAACTTCACAAATTTCAGCCGATTCTTATATTTTAAATATTATTGATCTTATTTCTATGGCTTAGGCATTGCATCGAAAATTGGCTCCCTTCCAAAATAGAGTCACCAAGTTGAAATCCCCCTTAATGAGACTATCCAAAAAAAACCTTCTTTCTGCTTGTTTGATAATATATGTATGCTTTACAATTGGAATATGTAAGTTCTGATGGCAATTTGTTTAACCATTCTTGCACATCCAAATTTCAGGCCTCACTATAATCTTGGTCTGATGAGCATTTCAGTTGGTGGACAAGTTTTATCGATTGACCCATCAGTGTTTTCAACATCAAGCAACCAAGGAACAATAGTTGATTCTGGGACAACTTTGGCATACCTAGCTGATGAAGCTTATGATGCTTTTGTCAAAGCTGTAAGTATCAAGCTAGGTTTTACTGATGCTTGGACATTATTAAGGAGAACCATCAGCAATATTTAAAAAAAAAATGCATATCACCTGCTAAGCTTGTGTTTCTGGTTAATGGAACACAATCACAATATGATTGTGAAGGATATGCATAATCATTTAAGTTGTTCTCTTGTTGTGCAGATCACAAACACTGTTTCACAAACTGTGCGCCCTGTTCTTTCCAAGGGAAATCAATGCTACCTGACAACCTCCAGGTTGACTGCACACAGATATAATTTCATTTTGTTTTCAACAAGAGTGTTCAATCTTCTAAGATGGTTGTAACTGACATTACATTATGTTAACATTCTGTTCAGTGTCACTGACATATTCCCTCAAGTTAGTCTGAACTTTGCTGGCAGCGCATCCATGATTTTAAATCCTCAGGACTATCTTGTGCAGCAGGGCTCTAATGTGAGTCTTTTAAAGCTTTGGGCATGCATGCATACATTCCATCTACTTGGATCTTCTTCTCTTTCTACTATATTATTGAGGATCTGTAATTGTTAGCTGCCAGCTTTGTTACCTGTCTTCCCTGACAGATTTTCTTTTACCGTTTTCTGTTTTTTTTTATTGCTTCCTTCAAATCATTAGCCGATGTTTCAATTGCAAAGTGGAAGCATATTGAAACAAGCTTTAAAATTGTAGTCTGAATGAAGTTTCTTGTTTCCAAGTTATGTTGTTGTTATTTTGTATCCCAAATTTCTGAATGGAGTAGTCGATTTTGATTTTACAGAGTGGTGGTGAAGTTTGGTGCATTGGCTTTCAGAAAAATCAGGGTCAAGCGATAACAATTTTAGGAGGTATTTCACTGAACATAATGTTTTGATTGATTGGAACGTACTTAGTTTGGACTTCATGAATTTTGGGCTGTCTATAAAGTTAGTAGATTTCCTAAAGTTCTGATTTAGACAAGTAGTCATTTATAGGTGTAAGATTACTTTATGCATGAAACATTAGTGATAGGTGTAAGATTACTTTATGCATGAAATATTAGTGGTTTTTGATCACTGAGCTGAATGGTTTTTGCCTCCATGCTGAAAGCAGCTAGCTAGACAAAAGTTTCACCATCTTCCTTTTTTGCAGATCTTGTTTTAAAAGACAAAATCTTTGTTTATGATCTGGTAAATCAACGGATTGGATGGACCAACTATGACTGTAAGTATAAATTACCCTGTCCAAATGAGCCACGAAATCGATTCTGTTAACTGGCAATTTCATCATAACAGTGTTTCAGATTAAAAACAATGTCAGTTGAAATTCTAAACCAATCTTTATGTGATAAAATCAAGACTTTTTTATTACCAAATACACAAGAAAACATTTTGATGTTACGGAACACTTTGATTTCATTGAGTTTACATCAACACTGAATCTGCACCATTGTGTATTGATTAGGTTCAATGTCCGTCAATGTCTCTGCAAAGGTTAACACAGGAAGAACCGAATTTGTCAATGCCGGGCAGATGAGCAACGATGGTTCATCACGGTATCAATCACGGAGCATGATAGCTTTACTTCTACATATAATTGTGCTTTCCGGTCTACTGTTTTCATAGCATATACTGCACAAGGACTCACGAATGAATGCTCTTGGTTTCACTGTATATTATTCTATAGCAATGGGAAGAACCATGATTCATTATTGGATTTGCTGGTAGGCTGGTAGCTATTGTGGCTGGCTGCTCAATGGGCAATAGAATCGTAGCTAGGTTATTCTCATGGCACTGTTTTTCTTTTGAGTGTATCTTCATCGGCCATGTATAATGACAGATTTTAGGAGTTTAATAATCTATTGGCATTGATGTAAATTACATTCATATACTAATACATGATCATTTTAACAGCAAATTTAATTTATACAAACAAGCTTCTTCAATTTGTTACTTAGCTTTTTTTGGTACAATGGAAGTTTTTTGTTTAAGAAAAGTAGGAATTGCTTAAAATTTCCTTTTAATCTGTGTTTCAGTTTATTTTACATAACTTATTTGATAGAACAACCAAATATCAATAATGATATTTATTTATTTAAAAATGGGATAATGGAGGTTATTTGTTTAAGTAAAGGAGGAATTGCTTAAAATTTCCTTTTGATATTTATTTCACTTGGGTTTTCGTAACTTTTTTTTATTTATTTAAAAATGGGAAATTAATTATTTATGAAAAAGGGGAAATTAATTATATATCAATAATGATAATGGTAATTAAGAATAGAAATAAAGTAATCCATTGTTTTTCACCCAAAAAAAGTATTTTCTCCCAATTCACTAAAAAGATCAAATATAGCAACAAAAATGATATGAAATTAAAAGATTTCATAATTTCTTTTTAAATTATTATTCAATACATTATTAGTGAAATTTTTAGATTATACAAGTAAAGTTAAAATGATAACATCTACATTTTAAGATAGTGACAATACCCATTTTATTTATTTTTTATTTTGTTAATATCTTTTAAAAAGTATGTGTCATCATCTTAATTGACTTATGAAATATAAAAACTTTATTAATAATGTGTTGGCTAATAAAACTGTAATTTCCTAATCCTCCCACAATAAGAATACTAATACCGACCAACATAATTTAGTTAAGCTCGAACTAGGAAACCATGTACTTTCTACCTTCTTTCTCTATATATAGACGTTTTCTTTTCAGTCTACCCAGCCATTCTTTCCTTCTGTTTTGCCTAGGCAGCTTGTTAGTCTCGGTTTCATTCGTTCAAAGCAAATCGATACCAAAGAGCCGGTGGAGCTGTCTATAGCTTTAGTTTCGTCAATGGAGATAATGAGGACGCAGCATTCCTTGTACGTCGGAGACCTTGACGCCACCGTGACGGAAGACCAATTCATGAACACTTTCTCTGGAATCAATGGTTTTGTCTCTGCTCTTCTTTGTAAAGAAGAGGACACCGGTCTATCTCTACGCTATGGTTATCTCAACTTTTCCGACCATCAATCTGGTATGAATCTGTACCGCTAAGTTTTACATGAATTAAAGAATAAATATATTATTATTAAATTATTACGTGATAATATAGCCACGCATGCATGCTATTTCATGTATTTACACATGCACACTATACTATAGTTTTCTTTTTCCATCTATAATAATTTAGTAATTAGTATAGTTTTAATTTTATCTTCTCTATCACTTAATCGATATGCCAGATACAAATAAATGCTGTAGCTTTTTTTTTTTTCGTTAAATATATTTTATATTGATTTTGATCTTTTGCCAACCAAATCTCTTGTTTAATTTAGTTTCAAAATTTTCTCTATGAAATTGAACTTTTGATATTGTAGCAAAAAAAAAGAAATAGAACTTTTGATAATTTAAATATATGTTATAATTTGTAAATTATTCTTTTCTTATTAAATTCTTTTGATGATTATAAATTATTTAAGTGTATAGAGTTTTTCTTGAAGTATATAATAATAATAATAATAATAATAATAATAATAATAATAATAATAATATATGTGAACAGGACCGAAACTGGAGGATTAAAGAAAGAAAAATGACAAACATTGCTGGAATTTGCCGAGTTCATAATAGATTTTTTTCTTTATATAATATCTGTTGTCAATTTGCATATGCTTTGGTTTAATTTTTTGTAGTCAATTTTAATTTATCTATTTCTCTTAATTAGCATTGGAAGTCATTGCTGCAAGGAACAATACCCTTATCAATGGTAAAGCCATTCGAATCATGTGGCAACATGCCCCAAAAAATGAAGATGCAAATGTTTTTGTCAAGGTATTACAATTTCTTTTTTTTTCTTTTGATGTATAAGTGAAACATTCTTTGTTAGATTTTTGCTTTTATTGACTGGGATTTCTGCATATTTGGCAGAATTTGGAGTCTTCAATCAACAGCATGAAGCTTCAAGCTATTTTTGAAAAATATGGAAATATTGTGTCTTGCAAAATTCAAGTTTATGAAAATGGAAACAGCAAAGGGTATGGTTATGTTCAGTTTGAAACACCTGAATCTGCCCAAAAGGCTATAGGAGAACTTAATGGTCAGGAAATCGAAGGAAAGGAAATGTAAGTAAAGCTTTTTTTTTTTTCTAGTATTTAATTTGTTATTATTTCAAGCAAATATGCTTGATTAAGAAAATATCCTTGATTAAGAAAATATACTTAACAAAAACTCAAAATTTAGTATAGCCGGTTCTTTTAATCTTTTTAAAAGTTAGGTTTTCAATAATTAAATTTAAGCTTTAACTCCAAACAGCCCCAACAATACTTTTTTTTTTTAAATGTACTTATACCAAGATTTTTTTTAATTGTATAGATATGTTGAACATTTCAAGAAGAAGGAAGAGAGATCCCAAGCTGATATAGAATATAAAAGTTTGTTCGTGAAGAATTTGGAACTAAACATAACAGAGGAAATTCTTCAGGAAAATTTTTCGAGATTTGGAAATATTACCAGCTTGGTAATTTCAAAAGACTCTAACGGAAGGTCGAAAGGATTTGGATTTATAAATTTTGAGAAGCATGAGGATGCCAAAAAAGCAAAGGAGTCCATGGATGGGACACAACTTGGTAAGTCCAATTCTGCTTAAAACCATGAAATTATTATCAATGTTTTTGCATACCTGATAGTAATTTATCCACCCACTTGATTCATGTTATATATAGGGTCGAAACTGTTATATGTAGCAAGGGCACAAAAGAAACAAGAGCGAGAGCTTCAACTTCAGGAAGTACGAAGGAGACGAATCCAACAATACAAGGTATGAGAAAAAAGCCATAGATATCATTTTCGAATCCTTCACTAGGCCAGGGAACATAATTTTTTTTTTGTCTTGTAGGGTTTGAATCTGTATGTAAAATACATCAACGACGATGTTGATGAAGCCCAGTTGAGAAAACATTTCGAGCAATGCGGAAGAGTAAATTCTGTCAAGATTATGACAGATAAAAAAGGAATCAATAGAGGGTTTGGCTTTGTGTGCTTTTCTCAACCCCAAGAAGCTCAACTAGCTATCAGAATCCTCAATGGTAAGTATCGAGGTTATTAAGTTTAATAGTTTTTTTTCTTTGTGGTATTTTTTGGTTGAGAGCTTGTTTTCATGTTTAACTCTTATCAAATTAAAGCTATGAACTTGTTTTGGCATTGGGATCAGTTTGAGAAACTATAGTTTTATTAATTAAATTAAAGAGAAAAACCATTTTTAGAATTACCAATACATAAATTTGGCCTGGCATGCGTGAAAATTCTTGATTTAATTTTGGGATCCATTCTTTTTTCATGAGTTCACCTATATCTACTTCTGTGTTTGATAATGGAGCTCTACCTGATTAACACTTACCTGGCTGCTTGTAGGTGTAATGTTCCATGGAAAACCTCTCTATGTATCAATGGCACAGAGTAAAGAGGAAAGAAGAGAATTGCTTCAAATTGCATATAGAGCGCGAAGAACAGGAGGATCCCAACTACTCTCCAATACCCCGACAACACCAAGAAGATTTTATTATCCTTTCCATCCTGCAGTAAGTATTTGGACAAGATTGAATGATTATTAGTTCACTAATATCTTTATGGTTGATAAATATTATTAAACGTCAACGTTTTGATGCTTCTTGTTGCTGATGCACAGAATTCAGGCTTTACAAGACCAAACTGGGAGAGGATGAATGGGCATGCATTTGCCCATAATTTCAATCATCCGCCTCTAAATCCATACCAACAGGTATATTGTTTTCCTTTCAATTTCCTAACTTATGCCTCGTTAATTTTAGGATTTGGGCCAAATCTTTCTTAGAAGAGTTTCCTTATATATTTATATATTTTACAGAGAACCATTGGGCATCAAACAGTATGGAACAATCAAGGGTTTTTGCCATCAACTGCTGCCTTTTCAACCTTTCATCCTTCTGGCTTTTAAAAGAAGTAGATGGAGAGCTAGCAAGAAATTCAAGACAGAACATTTTCTTTTAAATGCAAAGAACTGTTGGAACTTGGAAACTTATCCATACTATTTTAAACTATCATATCTTTGGATTAAAATAGTTATTTTTTATTTTTTATTCATTAAAAATTGTAATCATATGATTTTTTTTCATTAAAATAGTTATTTTTGACATTTGTAGAAGTTATTTATGATAATGAATTATATTTTCTTCATGATGTGTCAATGTTTTGAGAAAATGTGGTTACTAGGATCCTTTCAGTAGCTTATATTTCCCGTATTTATATTTAAAAAGGGTACATTAGGTTTGAAAATCCAGAATTCAATGAAGTATAAAAATTGGTGCCTTTAGATTAAGGGTTAGTTTAGATGGGTGGTGAGATCTGTTCTGGTGAAATCGAAAAAAATAAAATGATTATTAAATAAAAATAAATTTAATAAAATAATACCAAAATATTTGAAAAAAAGGGTAAAAGATAATTTTATTTTTATTTTTATTTTGTCTACAATGAATTTCTATTTTTATCTTTTACGTTGGAACCCACGGCACCATGGATCTGGTGGGTTTCAGACGGATCCTAAGTGGACTTTCTTTGTGTTGTAGTGTAACGTAGGCTAAGGAAACGCTATCTATCTTAACATTTAACCATCTATATTTGACTTTTTTTTATAAGGTTTCAACGGTATTGGAGTTAAAAATGAAAAATGATAAGTGTTTCCATATTTTAATTTTAATTGAATTAATAAATCAAATTAATTTGGTTTATCATTGTGTTGATTGTTTATTAAGGAGTATTTCAAAAAAAATAATTTCATTTAAAACCGAATAATTGAAATTTTAATCAAGATATAAGAAAATTTAAAATAAAAATTTTAATCTAACCTTGGAGATTTTTATAATCCCCTATCTCCCGTAGATTAAATAAAAGTGATTTCTTTTAGCTAGTGAAAACCTGCAGAAAATATACTTATGTCAGCTATCAGACATTTCTATTTAAACTTACAGCTTAATTGGAGCCGTCTTCAGTATGATAGTGGTAATTAGCTAACAACTTCACAAGATTCAGTTGCTGCTGATATTTTAAATATTAAAGATTTTTTGTTAATAAGGCTTTGATTTAGTGATAAAGAGGAAGTTTTTGAATTTTAAGATTCATGGTTTGATTCATGGTTTTGAGGGTGGAGAAGAGAAAAGAAATGAAAGCTAAATAAAACAAAAGAAGGTTGAAAACCTTTCTCTTATTTGAAAAAAATTTTTAGCTAAATAAAAGGAAAGAGAGAATAAGTGAGCACCCCTTGCATTCTCTTGACTTACTCAGATTTTTTTAAACCCCAATTTGGGATAAATGAGAAGGAAAGAAAACTTAAAAAAAAATTTTAACAAGTTAAATATCAAATTTAATTTTATTATATTATAAAATTTAAAAGAAAAGATATTATAATTGAAAAAAAATTATAATGAATGATTTCCTTTCTTTTTCTATTGCTTAACTAAACAAAGGTTGTTAGAATTATTTTCCTTTGTTTTTATTTATTAATTTTAATTATCCAAACAAGAGGTACATATACCATTTCTTTTCCTCTCCTTTTCTTTAGGTGGCGTTTGGTTCGCGGAATAGAATAGAAAAAGAATAAAAAATATATTCTGAGAGAATAAAAATATGAGGAATATGTATTATATTATTTGGTTAGTGAGATGGAATAATTTTTCTAAGTTTTTTTTTTGTTTGGTTTAGAGAAGGAATAAGGTAGGAATAAGATAAAATGACCAAAATACCCTTTTAATATAAATTTATTAAAATTGAATATAATTTTTTCTCATTTAAGTATTTACTAAAATACCGTACATTTAAATTAATATTACGAAAATACTCTCTCCTATAGTAATCACAAAAACATATGTTATTAGCACAATTACTAAAATATCCTTCTTCCTTATTTTTTAAATACATTTTGCTATCACAATTAAAATACCCTTCAATATTAATTTATTAAAATTTGAATTTTATATTTGTAATTATAAAATTCACCATAATATTGCTGCTATACATATAACAAAAATACCCATTAATATTAAAATATTTAAATTTATTTATAAAATATATAAATTTGTTTATAAATTAATAACTAAATATATAAAATTATCATAAAATTAATATTAAAATATTTATATTTATTTATAAAATTATTATTTGCTAAATAATTAATATTTATTTATAAAATATATAACTTTACAAGTAATTATAAAATATTTAGAATTATTATTTTCTAAATAATTAAAATTAATTTATAAAAAATATAAATTTACAAATATTTTATAAAATATTTAAATTTTATTATTTTTTAATTGAGAAACATCTTTCAGCACAGGGCATTTGAATGCCCCATCATGAGCATTCGAATGCCCCGTGTTAAAATACATTTTGTTTGCAGAATGCCTTGGGGAATTCGAATGCCCTCGAATGCCCGGGCGACAGCTATAAAAATAGCCCTCGACCCTCACGCTTTCCTGTTCAAACTTCACTAGCCACCTTTGATTTGTTCAACAAATCATCAATTTTTCGCAAATTTTACCCAAATCATGGCTCCAAGACAAGCTAGAATAAAAATCCTAATAAATCTCCTCCTTCAACAATTCCTTCACAAGCCAAAAAGAAGCAAAAGGTGGGAGAATCATCATCTAGCAATCAACTTTCAGAAATTTCCTCCATCAAAAAAGGTATGAATTTGAGCTGGAGAAATTTCTGAAAAAAAAAAAAGCAAAAATAATAAAAGTTAAATATATATATAAATGAAAAAAAAAAATGGATTCAGGATACCCTAACCTAAAAAATTTGCAATGTAAGCTGAGTAATGATTTCCAACTTCGTATTTTATAGACTGAAATTAAAAAAAATGGAGAGATTAATTTGGCAGAAGAGGAGTCGAGCAGAAGAGGAGTTGGCAAAAGATGATGAATTTTATCAGGAAAATAGAATAGTGGCATTTGCTGTAATTTTTTAATTTTTTAAAGGACACGCTTATCCAAAAAAATTGTTTTGCCCACAGAAAAGTTATTCATTGGGGGGGGGAAAGATTATTTGCTTTCCCCTCCCAAGTGTCAAGTTTTCTGCACAGATTTTCTACTCCTTTTTTCACCCCCAACTAATCTACAAATTCCATGGAGCTCAAGAAAAAGGGGAGAATTGAAAACCAAATCTGCCCAACCAAACATGCCATTTAGGGTCCGTTTGGTTCGCTTATTTCATTTTTCGAAAAATATTTTTCATATTTTCGAGTGTTTAGTACATGAAAAATATTTCGGTCAATAGAAAATGAGATTCAGCTAATGAAAAATCTTTCAGGATTTTGAAAACTTATCTTACCCTTTTGAAAAAGGGGAAAACAATTTCCAAACTCATGCCACCCTTGAGAAAAAAGCCTCCTACTAAAATCCAACCCAATCTATATCAAGTTGAAGAGATTCATGAGATATTACAAAATATTATACAATCAAATATGTAAACTCATCAATTCAATAATATAATAATTTTTTTAAATTGTTCTTTTCATCTTTATTATTATTATTATTATTATTATTATTATTATTATTATTATTATTATTATTAGTGTTAATTATGTGAATAATAATAACAAAAATATAGATTTTTCGGAAAACAACAGACAACAAAAAATATTTTTCATCATATCAACCAAATAACAAAAAAATATCAATTTTTTTAGAAAATTAAATTTTCAAAAATCATTTTGCAGAATTCATTTTTCAAAAGTCATTTTATGTGAACCAAACGTTCACATTCCTTTATTAATGTTTATCCAAACATAATGTAAGTGTGAACTTGAATTGTCTAGTTATTTACTAGTTGTTTAGTTAGTTATTTACTACTATTTTCATAGTTATTTATTCATAAAATGTAATATGTTGATTATAATTATAACTTCAAAAAATACATATATTAAAGATCTTTTTACTATGGTGAGTCATTGCCTCAATAATATATATAAATATATATATATATATATATATATATATATATGTATGTATGTATTCGCATTTAACAAAAATAAAACATGGGTTTATAGTTATAACTCGTTAACCCAAAAAATTTTTTAAAAAAAACATATTAAAGTTATAAATAATTATGAGGATGTTCATATTAAAGCACGTCACTTCTTTTAACTAACTTTTTTTAATATATATTAAAATTAACATCACTCATAAACTCTAAAAACCCTATTAGCAGTGCATAAAATACTTTCTTTTTCATTTAATTAGATTTTGAATAATTTGATTTTAATTTATTAATCAACCCGTCCGGATATAAACCCTAAAGGACATTTTCTAGTTTTTTTAGCACCTCGTACCAGCAAATTGCCATAAACACAATTTTGACTGTGAAAAGATAAAAAATAAAATCCCAATAATAAACTTCAATGCTTCAACTTCAAAAGATGTTTTTCATTAAACACGTTTCTGTTAATCGTTTTACTCTGTACAACCCACAGATAACCTTCGGTAATACAGCAAAATGATTCAGAAACTATACAGCTTAAAAACCTGTAGCCGCGGCATGTACACAAAAAGCAACCTGAACCCTAATGAACCACAAAAATCGGTAAGGCATTCCTCTGTTTGCGGGGTTAACAAATCGTTCAAAAGCTATTGACAATATATTAACCAGAAGGCAAAAAAACACCAGCCATTAATTAAAGCATCTAGTGATGAACAGAAGCAGACACACTTGTTCAGCAATAAAACATGACTTCTTTCACATTGTCTTTGATGGTAGGGAGAGGACGAATCTCGACAGTTTTGTCCTTCACTTTCCGTCCTCCACTTGTAGAGCCACTGTCCGATGTATCATCCTCAACGTAATAGCGTGCCCGAAAGGCTGCTAGATGAGCATAATATGCAGGAGGCACTGCAAATGTATCACAATAGTATCTGTTAACAATACGTTTAGACCATGCAAATGATAAAAGCTGAAATCAGATTTAAGAGTGGTTAACAGAAAAATAAACCAACCTATGGAAACTGACCGAGTACACCTTGCATACCTGTTAATAAATAGATTTGTTAGATAATCAGCACTAATATCAGTATTATTTAGTCACACCATTTCAAACATATTAGATTATAGAGAAAGAAGTCAACACGTACGTGTAACATAAATTATTTGTAAGCACTTGCAAAATGTCTGCAGTGAACTTGTTTTCATCATAGAGGACATGATAATGTGTAGGCTTGCTAGTGCCCTGAATAAAAATTAAAAATTAAGAGTATGAAACAGAAGAAGCAAATCGAAATAAAATAACATCAATCATTCGATGAACAGGGGGCAAGCCTAGTTTACCTGAATTCCAGCATGACTATTGAGATAAAAATCAAATTCGGTAGGGTGGCAAATGCTCGTATCAACAACAGTACCTGGGAAACATTGGTTATGGTAAAAAGTTAATACAATGCTACAGCTAGGGGAGGTTAAGAGAATATGATCAATTCCTATTATAAGATTTATTACCTGCTTGGATATTACCACTCTTATCCGATTGGTTCCGGTCTGTAGGAAATAAGCGTGTATGATGCCTCTTCTGCACCACAATAAACGTGACAGGTGGCAGATATCCCTCCTGTAGTGAGGCACAAGCCTGGAAGGAAGAAAACTGCTGGCATCAGCAAGCCCAAACACCAAATATGGCATAAACCAAAGGTGGCATACATTTTTAAAAGACACGGCTTTTACTTAGAGAGAGAGAGAGTGTGCGTAGTTATACAATCCCCAACCCCCCTCTGAGCCACCAAAATAACCGTTAATACCTTTCGAATTGCATCCATCTCATAAAACAAAACTTGACTAAATTGGCCTTCACTAACACCGTCTCTGCCAAATTAAATAACACAATTTCAGCAACGCTACTAAAAATATTCAAGGATTTGGGTGATCAGAACAAAGGTTACCTGTAGAAAATAATCCTTTGAGGTTTTTGTCCAGTTGACTTGTAGAAAGCCACAAGCAATTCCCTGAAGAAAACAAGAGATTTTCGATGAAATATGTAGAAGTCTACCAAAAACTACAACATGATCCAACAAAATAAATCCATATCCACCTCCATACCTTATCATTCCACCATGAACAACACCCTTTTGTGGGTCCTGAACTGTTTTATAGAGATCCTGGATTATTTCTTCTCGATGAGTCTGTGCAGAGACAATTCCGCGGTACTTGGTTACCTCTGGCCAGTCCATTGATGCAACTACCTGCAGCCAGTCGACTACCCCTTAACATGATGAAGGAACAGAAAAGATAATAGAGAACATGACTATGCTTACTGCAGCTATTGAAGAACTAGAATCCTCCCCAGGCTGTGGATGAGTGACATCCGCACCAAATATAATTGTAGGGCAATCAGAGACACGAGGAATTCTTCTTTGAATGGCATCATCCAGCACAGTATTTCGTCCCCCAACCTAGTCAATGTACAATTCTCATAAATAACTAAAAAAAACAACAAAGGAGCATCCATGAATATCAAATCACCAATGAAGCAGAAAAAGTACCTTCACATTGATCTTCAGAGAAAGATTTTCAAAATATTGATTGCTAAATTTTGCAGCTTGCTTGGGCTGACAACACTGTGTAACAATACCTAGCTCCGTCTCACATATTCGTTTAATTCTCCCTGTAAGCAAAATGATTTTAGTTGCACAAGAAAATTCAGCATTCTTCCAAGTAGTCTAAATCTGGATCTCTTACCATATGAGCCAGTCTGATCAGGTAAGATAACTATCAACAACTGGAGTGGCCTCTTCAGGTCAGTAGACTCCTTGTAAACATCCTTGAGAACTTGATCAATTCTTTCTGGTGGAGCTGAACGGATACGGATTGAAGCAGTTCGGCCGAATACCTTTTAGAACAACCAAATAGGAAATCAAGTCAGGCAATTACTACATTACAAGTTGGACAAGCGCTTCTGAACCACACAGCATACCATTCCTTTGCTGTTGCACATTTTCACAAGCTCATTACAGAAGTATTCTGACATACTAGCATATTCCAAGGAGAAGTTCACACAAGTCCAAAAATCCACTTTCCCGCCATTGACCATTTTCTGCAAACCAACAAAACAATAAATCAGTAAAAATCCTGGAATAGCAACACTTCAAGCAAATGACTCAATTTGCCTTTAGGTTCCAAGGGCTATGTATATAGGGTTCTATTACTAGTAACTTCAAAGAGACCACCATTCACCTCAAAGTCAAGAAAAAGCATGCCCCAAATTTTCAGCTGGCAATGGCATTAAAAATGTTCCAATCCACCCAAAGCTTATCTAATATACCCCTCGAAAGAATTAAGACTCACTGCAATGTAAAATATACACTGTGGAAACACACAAGAACTCTTGAAAGGAACCGGCAAAGAGACACAACTTCATTTTCTTCAGAAATATTAAGAGCTTTGACTCAAAAAGAAGGGCCTGAAGCATTATTTTGAAATTGTTCTGGTTCCTTTATTTTTTTCAAGAATACCGCTTCAAAGATAGAAAATCTTTCACACAGGAAATGAATGACAAAACCAGAGAGAACCAGTATACCACCTTGTTGATCATGTTCCATGCCCCGAACCCAGGATTAACACTCCGTTCTCGTCCACTATCATGATATTTAAGCTGTGCAGCAACCAAAACATACAAGCATGAATTTTATAATAAGATAGCAAATATGACTTCTCCTGAAAATATAACATATTGGCATGTAATTACCATTGGAGGAGGCAAAACTCGCGCATCAACCAAAGCAAGATCTTTTTTAACTTGAATTCCAAATTCTTTATCTACAAGCTCATCTCCTTGGAAATCATTAACACTCACCATCTGCAGCAACATGAAATCCCAAGTGAAATCACAATTTTTAATTGATCAACAAAACAACAAATGCTGCCCTGAGAAGAAAACCAAAATTGTTGTACCTTGCGAATATTCCCCTCCCTATCATGTGGGCGTTGACATGTTGCTTTCAACAGTGCTTTTACTTGTTGGTCATTGAGCTTTTTTGTGTATCTCTGTCCCTCAACAATCCTGCACAGCTGTATAAAAAACAAAACCATATAGAAGAGGTAACAAATATCAGCATACAATGTAGTAAGAAAAAAGAAAGAAAAGGAGAAAATAATTCATTCATATAAAGTGAATACCTCCATTGGCAAATAGACAGGTTTTGTTTCGCTTCCACATTGAATGGCAGGTAAAGATGCATACTTAAGCACAATGTTGTATTTATCACGGAAATACTGAACCACAGAAGCATTTGTTCCCTTGTCATCAAGAGTAAACCTGGAAAAACAAAAAATTTGACAAACACTTAATAAGTCTACATAGGACAAGAGAGCAAACGAATTAGATAAGGAAAAAGAGCATTATGTCATAACAATTAACAAAGAATAAAAGGCTCAGGTAATATAAATGTAGTTGTATAATTATTTACTTAACACAGAAATCCTCATTCAAACATTTTGTAATCTCCTTCTAAGCAGTATCATACAAATGGGTAGTTTAAGGTCTTTGCACAACAGCAGTGGTAGCATTTGACTTGAATATCTAGCATAAAAAATGTCTTAGAACAAGTCAATTAGGATCAAATACCAACAATTCTGAATTGCAACTAACATGATCTCTGGTTTAATTAGAATATGGAACTAAGGTAAGTAGTAAACATATCAGAAAGTCGCAAGCAAGAAAATTGTAAAACAATAGAAATCACCCAAAAACAATTCTACATACTGGCACTAAATGCACTTCAGTACTACAAACATTCAAGAATTGTGCTATAAAAAACTCACGTTAACTGCCTTATTGGCTCTCTAGATATGCTCACAATCTTGCAAGTTTTTCTATACTCCATGTGGTTCAGTCCGACCTTTACTCCTTTCAAGGCCTTTTTCACCTAAAAACCATTGCAATAGAAACAACATATAAGAAATTTCAACCACTTTGATGAATAAACATTCTGAAGTAAATAAGTAACTAGATAAAAGAAATTGTAAAAACAAAGGGATAAGGTTAATGATACTTTAATACGATCTTGATCAGACAGAGGCCTAGACAGGTTTATATGCCTGAAATGTTTTACAACAAACTCCGTAACTAAAATTGGCTCATAAAAAGACCGAGCAGACAAATCTGCAAAACAAAACCAGGCATTTGAAAAGAGAAAACGTTAAATACAACTGACTACAAAATTCTAAAAGGCAAATAACAACAATCATGAGGTAGCTACCAATATTAAGAGATAAACCCATCTGAGTGGGCCGAAGACTCTGATAATATCCCATCCAATACTCTACTCCATTACCAAGTTCTCCTTTACGACCTAGTTGTGGACTGAAAAATGACCTTCCCACCACAGTATAACTGCAACAGAAAGTTACAAATAGATTAAACAGCTACAGAGGTATATAAGTTTAGTTCAGCATTTAATAACAACAAATGCTAAACATTCTTAGATAGTCAAGAGGCAAGTACTTCTCAGATGGTTTAGCCCTAAGAACAACATCCAACACTTGAATAGTTTCTTGTGGAGACTCAAAATGTCTTCTCAACAAAAACTGCCGAAGATAATAAAGATCAGGCTTTGATGCCAATTTGATTGTCACCTTAAACGGACGTTCTTTCCTGCAAAAACAGACAAATGATCCTTGAACAATGATGATACCAAATAAAATGAAAAATCCACATACACACCAGTATATCATCACATACAATAATTTACCTCACTGAACTGGATGAGCTACGACTGCGATCTTCATCTATTAACTTAACAAGAAACTCTTTTGAATCAAATGGCAAAGCACTGGCTGTGTAAAGACTCTTCCGACCATCATAGGCTGGACACCGACCACCGAGATGTGATTCCTTGTGCAACTTAATAAGTTGTTCCATTATCATTCTGTTAACCTTCTTGGAGGCTACCTCAGGAGTTATAGATACCTATGAACCATAAATAAAGTACAAAAACCAGTTAAATAAAGGAAAAATAGGAAAAAATTTATAAGTAATCAGAGAAGACAATGTGGTAAATAA
The DNA here is from genome assembly GCA_031772115.1 of Heritiera littoralis. NCBI lineage: Eukaryota > Viridiplantae > Streptophyta > Magnoliopsida > Malvales > Malvaceae > Heritiera > Heritiera littoralis. The sequence goes on along the minus strand of JAPDPK010000109.1, from coordinate 507,765 downwards.
ATAAAAAAACCAAGCAGAAGAAACCACTAAAATTCTTCAATGACTAGAGACTACACAAAAAGTGGAAATAATTTAAGCAAACCATTAACAGTTAAAATCTTGCTTAATTAGCTTTTAAGATAAATTTATAAAAAAAAATCTAGAAAATAAATTACTAAAACCTTCCAGGTATGGAAACGTCAAATAAAAAACAGAGATGAAAGCAAAAAAGAACTAAAGAGAAAAATAACAAAAATAAAACGATTAAAACAAAAAACCAAAAAATGACAAAACAAAATAGCGGCAAAAAATCAATAGGAGAGAAATTTACATCGTATTGATGAAGATCTCTGTCGGCAACATCAACGAGGAAATGATTGGCTCTGACCCTGCATTTTCTACCAACCGTACCCAGCCCTGGCCTCGGGGGAAACCTAATAGCCTTTGACGACGACGGAGGAAGAGGAGATGCCGTCGTCTCAGCTCGCGGCTCCAATGTAAGCTTCTCAGAGACCTCTCTGCTCAATGATTCCGCACCAGAACTGGACGAAGGCTGATGCGCCAGACCCGTAGAGGTTGTGGGCGCAGGAGGAGGTGGCTGACTAGGAGCCACCTGAGTAGGAGGCGGAGTGTAAGAGGAAGGAGAAGGACCAGATGGTCCACGACCTCTTCCACTACCTCTGCCACCACCGCGAGGGAAAGACGGCGACGGTTGACCACGACCAGAGTCCTGTCCCAGGCCACGTCCACCGCTGCCGCGACCACGACCCCGACCACCGCCGCCACGTCCAGACATTGCCGTTTAACGATAGGGAAAGTGACAGTGTCGAGAAGAAAATTGAAAAGGCAAGAAACAAACTAAAGACCAAAAATAACAGCGTCAACGATAGAGCTTTGAAACTACGCTCTGATTACCGAGGGAGAAGCAGAGGAGAGAGTGAGCCCTTATATAATTAAGCGGATAGAGACCTTTTTTCTTTTGGCCAATAGAAGCAGATAGAGACTTGGGAGGACGTGTAAAATATAATATGTTGACCCCACTTTATGAGTCGGGTTCGGGGGATTTAATTTCTTTAAATGAAATCCAAAGTAATTCATTTTCTTTTTTGTTATTTTATTGTGTTTATTTTTTTTTGAACAATTTATCGTGTTTATTTTAGTATGCCAAATAAATAAATTCTAAAATTATTATTTATTATATGATAATTTAACCGAGGCGATTCAGATTCGGGTCTGAAAATTTATCTAAATCCACCCGTTTAGCCCGAATTGAACTTGACCCGCTGGCTTGGCGGTAAGACGCTCCAAAATCATCCCTAAATGACTTCTACATCTTACTGACAAAATTGCCCTCGTTATTTAAACAAAACGTCGAATGAGTCCTACCAAATTCTTTCGCAGTTTTGCACGAAAGCGCCAACCGAAACGAATTTGTCGCAGTAGCCTTTTCGTGCTTGGCCATTTTGCACGTTTGTAAGGATGTGGAAAGCGAAAGGGTTCGGTCAGACCACGGGTGTAAATTTTTTTTTTACCAACTTCTTTCCTTTTTTTTTTCTTTTCTTTTATGAGATAATAATAATAATAATAATAAGTGAATTCTACTTAGGTCTTTTGATTTTAATCTTAATTTAAAATTAATTCATATGTTTGAAAATTGAATATTCTGGTATCAGATTATCAATTTGATGGTAAAAAAATCACATCGTTAAGTCATGTTAACAAATCTGTTAATTTGAACATTTTTTGTTACAATTAACTTAAACATTTGTTCTTCATGCAATATTCATGTTTTTTATTAAAAATAAAAATTTTACATAAAACATTTTTAAAAAAAAGGCTTGAGAGTAATAAATAGCAATAAATTTATGTCTATTTGATATTTGAGAATATGATATTATTAATTTTAGTGATTGTTACTTTTCATTATAAGAGATTAGGTCCAAAATTTAATTATTTATTCTTTCTTTGTACCTCCCTACAAATAAAGAAAAATCTTTGTTTTTTTTTTAATATTTTATTTGTATTTTTACGTAGATATATTTTTATAGAATCAAACTCTTAAGTCAAATAGACTAAAACACCTCTAATGGAAAAAAAATGAAATCGCTAATCTACCCTTATTACATTATGCTATATTTTTAAAAACAATTTCATCATAAATAAAATTGCTATATGAAAACATCATATATCTCTCTCGTTTTAGATGAAGCAAAGAAAAAAAAAAGTCTCGATTCTTTTGATTCCTATCCCTTAAATGAAAATTTGCATGGTATTTATTTTTATGAGAAATTATCTCATATATATTCTTAATGAAGTTTTCAAGTTCAAGTGATAAAATCTTTAAACTTCATTAACAGAATTAATATAGTAACATTTAATTCTTAATATATACCAAAAAATTAATTTAAAAAGACATATAACAAGTTTTAATCTCACTTGTGAAAGTTTGTTGTAAGTGTATAAAAACAAATTTTTATTTTCACTTTACATCGTACTAAAATTTTAGCCATAATTAGTTAATTAGTGGATGAAACATTTTAGATTGATAACTTGATAAATTTTAATTTCTAAAACCAAAATAATGCTATGCTTATAACATATAATCGAATTGCTAAAAAAATTTAAGTTTAGTGGCAATAAAAAGTTCTAAAATTTTGATATCTCAAATTTAAATTTCATCATATCTAAATATAAATTTAACTTAATTATTTATTAATTAAAATATAATATATTAATTATAATTATAATTTTTAATAAAAATGTACTAATAAAAATAATATCTACCATCTAATCTAAATTATTATCCAATATCGAATGCACATATTTAAAGAAACTTTAAATTGACTTCACGGTCTAATTCTCTCTCCTTGGTTAATCCTTGCGTTGCATATAAAATTTAAGGGTAAAACAGTCAATGCAACAAAGGATTTAAAACATAGTTTATCGTCACCCTACTGGGGGGCAAATCTGCGAAGGCAGAGGAGTAGACAGGTCGGTAAAACGCAAACCCCACCACCACCACCACTACTATAACATAGGGATGATCACCATGACACGTGTCACTCATCGGTACTGAGTTGGGTTACCATACGAACGACAGATCAAGAAAAAAGAAGGATGCGTTATTTAATTTTCTCTGGAACCAGTAAGCGGCGGCGCTGACGCAATTATGGCCAGGGAGTTGGTAGTTTTATGGTGGGCCCCGTCGTAGAAGATTATTTATTTACTGTATATTTTTATTTTTTAAGGATATCCTATTCTATTATTACCAATAAAGTTAATATTTTCCTTACAGTCTATGATTTTTTTGGAGATCATTTATAAGAAAAGGGACAAAAGTGGAAATATAAAAAAGGTCCAATGAAATGAGAGATCGTCAGTCTTGGGATTCTTACGAAGGAAGGTGCTTTGAGAGCGGGTAGTCTGAAATTACCATAAAATCCTCAGTTTAGGTTTAATTAATGTGGGGACCATTTTTCATACGGTCAATGGACTTTTGGGAGATTTTTCTAAAAGAAAAAGCGACAAAAGTAGAAATATGAGATCAAATCCCATGAAATGAGAGAATGTCTTACGATTCTTACGAAAGAAGGTGCTTCAAAAGAGGGTAATCTGAAATTACCATAAAATCCTCACCGATGTGCCACGTTTCGACAGGGGTCTGAGCTGGGAGACTTTCGACCAATCGGAAAAAGGTGAGTCAGTACCATGTCAAGAGTACGAGCACACTGGATAATTTAGCTTTTTACTAGTTACAACGATCGTGATCAAAGGCGTTTGCCTGGAAGAAGGGGCTTTATGAGTGGTGCACGCACCGGCCTTCTTATCCCGTATAAATAAAAGACCCGCAGAAAACGTGTTGACTTTGTAAATATATATATATGTTTATTTTGAAATAATTTTTATATCAATATCAATTATTACATAAAAATTTTTATATTTTATATGTGTGAAATAAAAAATAGACACGATATATAAAAATGTTAATTATCAAATTTATTTTCTAATTTTCACATCAACATTTTTTATAATGAAGAATCAACAAAAGAAATTTGAAAATAGTTTCTTTCTCTTAAGCATGGGATATGGAGAATTTTATAATAAGATCAAAGTTTTTAATTTATTGTAAAGTTAATATAAACACGTATGATTAAGCGTAAATTTGGTGTCATTTGGTTAAAATATTTTAGAAATATAGTAAAATAAGAAAATAAATATAAACACATTTTATAACAAAATTTTCATATGTTCGCTTCCAATAATTCTGATTTTACATTTTTTTCTCGTATGTTTATCATACTTCTAACTTATTTTGTGCTTAATGCCATTAAATTTATGCTTAATAATATGTGTTTACGTTGATATTATTGTAAAATTTTCTCCAGGATAAATTATAGAGTTGAAATGTGGTATTTAAAACGAAATAAAAGTTTCTATGAAACAAATAAATAAAAATTAACAAAAGAATTTTTCACAGACTAGCTGCAAGCATAAAATGGAAAGTACTGTAGATCACTCAAACTTAGACCGTTTGACCATAGAAGTGTTTATCGCTTATATGTTATAATGATAATAATAATAGTTTAATAAAACAAAACATTTCATTATATTTGTTTTATTAAACACAAATGAAATTTTATTTAAAATATCTAAATTTAACATAATTATATATATATATAAATATATGCTCTCATTTATTAAAAAAAATCGAATTCACCAATTTTTTATTCCTCAAATTAAACGTATTATTTGACATATTTAAATATGTCTATGAATTCGAAATTTAAAATGATTAGTTCATACAGTTTTTTAAAAATATCATTTTAAATAAATTTACTCAAAATTTCAACTTTTTACATAAAAAGTCAATGTTTACGCGATGATTTGTTCAGCAAAGTCTAAAGCAGCAATCAGTGACTGGCTAATATTCTTGTTGTCTAAAGTGTTTATATAGTGATTTATAAATAAAGTTCTTATCTAGTACTATAATTTATATACTTATCTTCTTTATTTTTTTTTTCTTTTGACTTGCACTTATATAAATTTATGATGATCCAAGTCAGCAAACAGCACATTTTACATTTAATTGGACATCTCCGAGAAAAGTAACCCTAAAGTCTTAACCGATCCTTTGCCTTTATCTCTTTCCCTAATGTAATTATAATTTAAATAATTGAATTTAAAAAAGAAAAAAGAAAACCGCTATGTTAATGTGAAATTTCATACTAATTGCTTTAAATCAATGAGTGGGGTAGTTACAAAGTTTCAATTATTTTAAACTTATATATATATATATATATATATATGTGCAGACACACAAAAAAAATCGTAATATAGAGATAAAAAAATCAATATAAGTGTTGAAATTCAAATTTAAAATTTACTAAAAATAATTTTTAAAATAAATTGCATGAATTAATTAGATTAAATTTCAAATGAATAATAGCCAAATTTATCTTAACATGTTTTTTACAAAATGAATACAAGTTTTCAACTTTTTTTTTGCATCCAAATCAGCTTATAAACATTTATTTTATTATAAATAGACCCTCAACTTTTTAAAATAAACGCAACTAAATTTGAATATGTTAAAATGAGATTAACTGCCGTTTGGATATCATACATGACAGTTGATATGAATAGTTTTTATGGCTTGTCATGTGGTACGTTATGTGAGCAATACAAATGAAAGTTAATGTCATTTAACGTATTTGGATTTAATTACATAATTTTGAAATATTGAAAATTTATTTACAGTAAAAAAAAGTTTACATATTGATTTACATGCAATAAAATATTGAGGGTCTAAATCTATTTTATACAAAAAAAAAATTGAAAGTATATTTGATTATTATTCTAATTTTGAATTTCAAACCTTGATACATTTCTCAATAACAATGTATCTTATTTATATTAATACCATTAAAATATTACCCATTTATCTATATAATTGTTTATATATTTGTCATATGAATTCATTACACTTCTAAATGTTATTACATTTACACGTGGGTTTGAGGATGGTACCAGAGTAAAATAAAAAGGGTAAATTTCATTAATTTGTTCGAAAATAAACAAAGAATCAAAACAATAAATTGAATATAAATAATTGTAAAATAAAAAGAAAGAGATGAAACAAAACATTACTAATAAATGTAGGGAAAAAAGGGAAGGACTAAAAAAATGTGGTCCAAAAAATGTTACGTTGTTATTTCAGTGATGGGTGACAAAAGGCATGTGATGCAATAAATCTCATGAATATGAAATGCACGGATGATGTATGATGTATGTCAATTGCTTAATGCTGGAAGTTAGAAACATCTTATTTTTTCATTCATAAAGAAGAAAAAAAATAAAGCATCATCGTTTGTCTTCTTTTGCGTGCGTAAGTATTAAAAAGTTAAAAACCCAAAGTCCAAGGTGTTGATGTAACAAGCAAGACAAATTTATCTGATTTTACCTTTTTAGCATCAAATTCTGCCAAAAGTAATGAAACAAATAATTTTGATTAAATTTGACAATTCATATATTTTATTTTTTTTAAGGATTATTATTTTAATTTTTATTAGTGAATTTTTGAATTTTACATGAAAAGTCAGAAAAGTTGCAACAAATTTCATTTTATTAATTAGTGTTTATTTTATTTTTTAATATTTCTCTCAACCCTCCAATTGTAAAATCTAAAAATTTCATTAACGATGTATTAAAAATGTTTCGTTTGTGTTAAAGTTTAATAATGTAAATATAAATTTATTATTTCATAATTTGTGTCGAATATTAAATATCAAAATATCAAATTGAATTTTTTTAATTTTTATCTTATATGTACAATTTTTTATCAAAATTGTAAATATGCAATCTATACCATTTTTATATCTTTTTTGCATTATATTAGTGTATTATGTCTAACATTTTTAGAGATCGAGGTTGCTTTTTACTGTTTAAAATATATGAATTTTGACTGTTTTAACTGTGAAAAATTTAGAACTTCACAGTTACGTTTTCTTGATCTACCACGGGTTGTTCCTTTTGGATACTCTGATGATCAAATTTTTGAATGTTATCATGTTAAGAAAGGAATAAAGAGTGTTAATTCTCCTTTTAGGATATTGTAACAAGTTCTTTGCTTATTGTCTGCCCATGCCCTTTCTCTTTTGCCTACTTTTTATCCACCCTTTTTTCACATGAACCCAAATAGATTAAGATTAGAGAAGAAGTTGCTTCCTCACAAAATTAATCACAACTTTTTTTTTTGCCCTAATTTAATCCAACTTAATTGATTTCCTTTCAAAATCAAATTTGGATGAAACCACATAAAAAAAAAAAGAATTTGATTTTGGTTAAAATATTAAGAATTCAAGTAATTAGTTTATAATAATCAAATTAGACTCTCTTAAAATTGTGGTGATATGCTTTTATTATCATTGTTATAATTAATTACTCGTCCCATCTCAATTTAAGTGTCTATCTCTTCTTTTTTGGATGTCCCAAATTTTTTTCACATTTAAAATTTAAAATTTATTTTTAAATAATAAAAAGTATGTTACATCAATATTATAAAAATTTTAAATTTATAATATAAAATACATAAAAATCAAAATTTTAGTATATGTCAAAATAAAAAACTTAAAATAAGACAGGAAAATATTATTTTATATTAATTTATTATATTCATTAAATATAACAGGAGAAACTTTGAATAAAATCTACTCTTAAAAAAAGAAAAAGAAAAAGAAATATAGCATCGGAATACTACTTTATGGTAGTTTATTTTATTCCTTGAAAATTAGAAATATTTGGTATATTTTTTCACATGATTTCCGACCATAAAATCACCATCAATCAAAATGAGAATAATCAAAACTAATTTGATAATCCACTATTTTTTAAGAATGATCCTTTGCTTAATATATAGTCCAATACTATTCCAATTGGCTTCATTGTGAAAGTGACCTAGTTTAGTATTAAGGCTGAAAGTGTTTTTTTTTTTTTTGTTTTTGAGATTGACCTAACTTTAATGTCTAATAAAAAAATATGTGATTTTTTTTATCTAAAAGTCTGATTTACAAATCCAAATAAAAAACTATTGAAAATATATTTTTACAATTTAATCATATATTTTCTAAGTAAAATAATTATATTATTTTCAAATTAATTTCTAAATTTTTATTACATTATGCATATTTTTGGATATTTTAATTAACTACAGTACTTTCTCATAGTAATAGGAAATACTTATAAATCTTAAAATATTTTTTTATCACACTTTCAAATACACTTTTTATAACCCAAAATTTTTTCAACCACAAAACCAATACTAAACTAGGCCTATGTATAGGTTTGATTACTAAGCATATGATAACAACATAAATTCAACTCCCCTTTAGGCTAAGGTCCTATCATCCAATAATGAAAAAAAAAATTATTTTCTCTTGTATCTCATGTTCAAATTTCATCAATTGTGTCTGGAAAGGCAGAGACACTTTCATTGTAAAACAAAATTTCATCAATTATGAAATTTGTCCAATAATGTATTAATTTTTTTATTAATTTATTTTTTTCAAACATCATTGGAATATTTATCTCAATAGATTGGAGTGAGGTAATTAATTTATTCTTTTCAATATATCTTAAAAATCATTTCATTGAAACTATAACTTCTATTGATATATGTAATTACATAAACTAAAAATCTCATTTTCAACTAGTCTCACCATGTGTGAGCTTGAGTTTAGTTTGGCTATATATTGATTTGTTAGTTCTAGTTATTTATTCGTTTACTTTACTTTAAGTAAAGTGATTTTTATATTTATCCGTTCAAAAAATATAATATATTGATTATAATTATAATTTCTAATGAAAATATCCTTTAAAAAAGGTCAAATATACATATATAGAGAGATTTGAAAGGCAATGATTTGATGAGATATTAATTATGTTTGTCATACCTATTTGCATTAATACTTTTCTATTTAATTATACATTATGAAGGTATAGACATTTAAAATTAACACTGATGATGAAGGGCCTGAGTGAGATTGGGATCCAAAGAATCATAGATCATTTATTGATAAGGCAAACAAACTTATTGATTGAGTTAAAGGAATTTAAATATTTTTAGTTTAATCTTGTCTTATTATAATAAAAATATTATAAGAAAAAATGTTTTCCAATGTAATAATTTTTGTTTAGTGTTGTGTCTTAAATGGATCTTTCCTTTAGAATCAAGTATCAGCAGGCATCTCTTTGCAAAAAAAAAAAAAAAGTATCAGTAGGCATCTTTTTAGTTGAACTACAATATTTTTTAATAAAGTTATTAAGCATTTTTGGTATTTTATTGGTTTATTGTTTATTAGAAAATGAAAAAAATTGGAGTGAAGATTAAGCTGAAAAAAATTTCATTTAGGGACATAGAATCTCAACAAATTGGAGTGAATGTGACTTTGGTGCGGTGAAAAATGTACAAAAAAGACAAAATTGAAAGGGTAAAATTACATTTTCCATCTTTGGTTTTATTTTTTATTATTTTATTACCATGATATATATTTAATATTATTTTTTAATTTTATTGGAGTTAATTGCACCATTCATGTAAACTAATCCTAAAGCTTTTGGATGTGACATGTGCTTAGAATATTTGAGCAATGGCCATAAACAAATGTTCTTCGTTTGTGAGGAAATAACATTGTTCTTGCATTTGCACCATTGAATCAATAATAGAGCGTAGTTGGTTGGTTGGAAGTTTGGTTGTGATCTAAGACAATTTGTCCTGCTTATTTGACAATGTAATATTTCTATTTGTAATCAGAAGTTTACTTTAATTAATTTATACAATATTTTAAAAAGTTAATTTTAATAGATTTGAGATTCAAAATTTAATAGAATTAAATCAAGTTGATAATTGTGAATTGTGGTAACGATAAACAGGATTGTTAAATTTTGAGTAGTACATTTTTATTAGAAGTTACAATCACAATCAGCATATTACATTCCATGAATAAGTAACTATGAAAATTACTGAGACCTTAAAGTCTCAAGGCCTCCTCCTTGCCGCTAAACCAAGACCTTATTGGCTTTGTTAAATTAGTAGTGGAATAAATATCTTAATTTAGGTGGTTATTAAATGTATTTGACCATCCTTTTCTTGTTATTTGGAAGAGTAATTGAGAGAATCCCTTTCTTTTATTCATTGGAAGAGTAGTTTAGTTATGAAAATCCGAATTGAATATTTGCTTGGTAAAAAGGGTGAAAAGAAGTAAGAATAAAAAATTTGCTAATCTAATAGTTAAATTACAAAATAAGAAAGTGATTATGAAACCTAATACTTAAATTAGCAAATTGTTCGTCATTACTTCTTTCCGTCTTTTTTACTAAGCAAAGCATAATATTCTTTGAATCTTGATGGATAAAAATAAGATTGGCAGAGGTTACAAATTGGAAGAGTAATTTGCTTTTTTGATGTATAAAGTAGAAAGATATTGTCATGGCAAAAAAAAGTGTAGAAAGATATTGTGACTAAATCCTGAAAATTCCTTTGCTAATTGTATTTTTTTTTATACAAATGAAATCGAGCAGGTGCTAAAATTTAAACCTTAAATTTTCTGGATATAATATCTTAAGAACTAATGCGTGAATCGTTTAAATTAAACCTTAATTTCTCTGGTTCTACTACTTTCATGCTAGTTTACTAATTTTTTTTTCTTCCAATTGGCAATGGAAGAAGATCTATTTTCTTATAGGCAATGTTTGCTGTCACCATCGTGTTTTTTTTTTCCCCGAAAAACATGGCTGCTTATGGTTTTTGGGCTCAAAAACATTGTTAAAAATCATTGAAAGGCTAGGGCAGAGCTATGGAGACAGTATAGTTAGGTTAGGGCAAAAACAAGCCCATTTTGGGTTATTAAGCTTACGCAGAAGCATATCGGGAATAGATTGTTGGCAGGAAGTAAATTGACGCTCTAAATTATTTCTTTGATGTAAAGAGAAATTGCTACAAACCAGTTGTTAGATTTTCATCTTAAAACCAATTGGTAATATGTAGAAGATTCCAATTTGAATATAAAACCATAAGAAATTTAGTATTGACACCATTTTATCAGCTTCCATCATGTGACAATTTTTAAATAGGGTAATAGGAAGAAATTAACAGAATAGAACTTTTTGTTTTTGGTTACTAATACCATGTTAGATTTCCATCTTAAAACAAATTGGCAATAGATGGAAGATTCCAACTTGAATATAAGATCACATGAAATTTAGTATTTAACATATGTGAGTAATACCACTTTAACACTAGTAAAATGAGATGTGCCGAAAATTACTGAGAGGAAACAAGATACACAGATCACTTGATAAGCGCAATTCCACTTTACCAAATGGTTCAAATAGAAAACTTGAAAAACACTAGGCTGTCAAAGTCCAGGAAGACCATCCTCTTACCAAAATTACTGCTTCATGGCAAGACTGTACAATCTTATAAAGCTGACAAAATATCAACTGATGCACAGAATGGGCTGTGGGAGCTCGGTTTGTTCAAACAGCAAAAGACGTAGCAAATCTTTTTGCAGCTACCCTTCGGTTGTCGAATTCTTCCACTGAACTTGTTTGCAATTTCGGTTTTAGTCGATAATTTATCTCTTCCAGAAATGAGAAATCCATCCAGATGCCACTTGTGAACTATGATGAGGTATTGAAGTGTGTTGTGTTGAAGATGCAAAACCTTTTTCCGCAGCCTGTGTCCAAGAGAACGTTCGCCATATAAGGCAAACAAACTAAATGGTTAGTCAAAACACAGGGGAATAAGAGCAGGAAAGAGGCAAAAAGGAAGAAAAAAAAAGGTGTATTAGCTTATCTTATACCATGAAACATTAGAAGCCGGTTTGGCAGCATGGTGAAGCTTATTCCGGCAACGTTAGTCTAGAGCTAAAATGACACTCCAGCATGGTGGCATTATGGTTTGGCTTCCAATTGCAATGGTGCAGTGCACTGCACATTGGCTATGCATTTGGTTGTCTCAGAAACTGTTTCTTCTAAGAAACTGTTTCTTCTAAAGGAATCAACAGTCTCAATGGAGATTTGACAAGGAATCAGAAAAAGAAGATTCGGAAGAAGGCTAAGAAGGCAGCTCAAGGTTGTGCAGGAGAGGAAGTTTCTGAGGAAAAGGAGACAGATTCCAAGACTGGTGGTTAACATATTGCCTATTAGTATAATTATAACAATCATCAATGTAACTCTTGATCGAGTAATTAACAAAGAATTGTGTCATGTTATGAGATTTGAGTTCGATTTCAAATAATTTTAATTTTCATCTCTAATTATCAATAATCTCAAATTTCACGTCCTATCATCCAAAAAAAAAAACACTGCATGGTTAAAAAAAAATTATGTCATATTGTAAAATTTGAGTTTGAACTCAAATAAATTCAATTTTCACCACCTATTATCATCAACGCACATCATCGTGCACTTTGGAAGCTGCAGGAGCCTCATAAAACCGCCCAGTTAGTTAATCTTTGCTCTTCCAATTCACCTGCTATAACAAAAGAAAGTCAGCTTCAAAGAATCATGTCTGAAAATAATAAATGTGTTGATGAAACTTTTTAACTATAACATACTGCAAGTTTGGCTTTTGTTCAACATTTTGCTTTTCCACTAGCAAAATTAAGTTTTTAAGGTAATACACAACTTACCTAAACTCCTAAATTACAGTATTTTCCTAGTTCTGAGATATGAATACATGAGAAAGTATGCCACAACAGCACCAATAATAATCCCTGCTGTGGTTAGCCAGAATGCAAACTGCACCCACCACATTACAAATACGGCAAGATATGGGCTAAGCAGTAAGAAAATACTGAATGTTCAAGCTTTTATGACAAACATACCACATGTTTTTCCAGACAGGACTTCAAGTTCATGCCAAATATACCTGAAAACAGGAAATATGATCTTCAGCCTTCTTGACATGGATGCTCATAATTCCCACTAAAATTGTTTAAGAAACATTTTGCGGTCCTCCCAATAATCTCTTAACCGAGTGGCTAAAGAAAAATTGTTGCATGCTGTAAATTTTTGGTTCAAACCCATTTTGCTGTCTTGCTGTCCGAAGAAACAAATGATTTCTGGAATGGACTCAGAGAAAATTTTATGCCATACGTGCCACAAATAGTAAATCATGAGATGATACACCCATGCTAGCCATCAGCACTACAACCTTTTTATGCCATTTTCCGCATATGACTGATTCCGAACATGAGCAGTATCTCTAGGTCCCATCCCCTCCCGCATAACCAAATAAACAAACAACAAAATTATCACCACATTTCAGATAATGAATCCGTGAACTAGCCTCGATTAGACTGAAACAAGTTATAAATTTATGTCTAGTGATGATTAAGCATCCTAATGAATCATGATTGTGGCATCTAAGATTTACAGTTTTTATACTGGATAAGCACGGAGATTCTTACAACCAGGTATCTGGTCTGTCTTGTTTTAGCTACCATTCAGCAATGCGTTAATACCATTATTAACTAAATCACAAGAATCGAAGCAATTCACGTGGATAAATTATAGCAATCAGAACACCGTGATTATTAAACCATGATTACGTTAAGCAATCCATTCATGTACATAATAGAGGCCACTCAGGCCAGGTTTCTATTTTCTTGCTAGTGGAAGGGCAAACCTGCAACTAGAGCACCAACTGACACACAAATGTCCCAACCTGAAGAAGTTCCACTCCGCTTACCTCAAGCCTCCGACAGTTGATAAAAATAGTTAAACAACCCCATTTCATTGAAGGAATGTGGACTCCGATGCAAGAGAAACATATACTCTAAATGATTCTGAAAACTCAAATCATTGTAATCACGGAAAATAGGAACATGAGATTTTGGAGAATAAAGTATAGACAAATCCCCAAATGAAATGTTGATGCTGAAAAAAAAAGTTAATCAAACTTCATCAAGACCTTAAATTGACAGCAATAGAATCTTCCATTTCTTTTGCAGAATCAAGAAGCCTTTCTGCCTGACCATGGCAAGATTCACATCTGCAAATGCAACAAGCCATAATAATCAGTTATAGCCATTGAAGACATAACATGTCCACCAGCAAATGAAATAACCAGAGCAGTTTTGACAAGCCATAAGCGTTTCCGCCTGGCCATTGTAAATGCAACCAACATTCAGCCACTTCTAAGAAGTTGTACTTATTATTCCTTGTGTTAAACCAAACCTCCAAAATTACATCCTACTTATCTAGTTTACATCTTGTTCATATAATATAGAAAATGGACCTTATGAGAGCTCTTGCAACCCAATTTGAAAACTACTCCATTTAACTTCACCTCCACGACCTTTGAAGATTGAGAAAAAACACAAAATTATACACGAAAAATATAAATTATAAACCATTCAAAAAAAGTATAAAAAAAAAGCCAAAAATTGGAACGCAACTCCAAAAATCCTAAGAACATATAGCAAATTAGTAACCAGGAACTTGTTCAGGAATTAATAAATCCTAAAAATATTACTAATATTAGCACACAAAATTATAATATATACATAATTGCATGCAAATGCAAGTAAACTGTATTAAAAATTAATGCTCTAATTTTCACGGTTTTATTTTTGGTGTCATAATATCTCACTCTTTCTTCTTATTCTTCTTCTGTGTTCTGAACAATAATTTCTCTTAGCTTAAAAAACAATGAAGAAAAGTAAAGAAATTTTATTTATCTTCCAAAAAGGAAGGAAAAGAGAAAACCTCATAGACAGGCTCACGAATTCCAAGCAAGAAGGAATCACTGGAAGAAGAATTGATCCTCTGAGTCGCAATCACAGAACTCCCGTCTTGCTGCACATTCGGATCTTCCCTCCCCCCATCATCATGAACATCATCACCGACATTCTCGGCGGCCAATGTTTCCGTCTCGTGCAAACGATCTTCTTCCGTAAATGACGTAGCGAAGCACTTGATCCTCTTAGAAGACGGTTTCACTACTACCGGAAGTAAAGGAAATCCGCTCTTTTGAAGCAGAATCGGAGAAGCGTTTGGTCATGGAGAACCGACGAGAAGATAATGTACGGACGGGAGCGAGATTCAACAGAGAATTGGAGAAGATTTTGATAAGAAGAAGAAGGAGGGGGAGTTAGCGCCATTCTTTTGTTCTTCTCATGAGAAAGCCGAGAATCTTGTTTGTGCTGTATAAAGCAACGAGCAATGTTCTTTTAACTGGGTTGGGAATTAGGATTAGATTCGCTGCCTCTCATTTTCGCAGTGGCTTGTGACGTAATTTTCATTTTTTTTTTTTAGAAAAAAAAAGAGGTTTTTTCGGTTTGTAGCAAGATAAAGAGGAAGGTATGCACCAAAAAAAAAAAAAAGATAAAGAGGAAGGGCAATTCAAATCATACAGCTAATTTAGAAGAGATTTTATTTTTATTTATTTAAGAATATGAAAAAAAAAAGTTGTATATTAAAAAATAACGGGACACTTTGAAATTATCATCTAATTGGGGCATTGGGTTAAAAGATTAAAATTTTGTATTTAATTTTCAAATGGTTCATATAGTTTTCACGTGGTCATTAGTTTTTCTTGCAAAATTAATTTCTAGTAATTTATATGTAGTGCTTACGTTTATATGTCCAATAATTTTTTGTATTTTTGTGAAATTAAAACACTATACCTCCTCTCTTTTGAAGAACGTGGCATAACATTCTTTTTCATTCAATCTTGTGATGTCTTCGTCATGGCTAATTCACCCTATCTATCTCAAATAAGAGATTTTGCGTATAATTAGCACATTATCTACCGTTTTTGAAGGGCTTGATATGATATCACTTCCTACAAATTTGAATTATTGAGAGTTTAAAGTGTTCATGCTTATATATCCAATAATTTTCATTTTCATATCCAATGTGATTGAAACACATTATCTACTTGTTTTTTTGTAGTCTACAATGAAACAATCATTTTTAAAAACAAACATTTAACATTAAATCTTAACATCCGTAAATCTTTCTCTTATTTTCACGTTTCTCTTTTTTTGTTAAAAAAGGGTTTTTTTCTTTTTTGGAAAAAACAATTATACAATTAATGGTAGTTACTTTGTTTCCACTGAGCAATTGCAACAGCTTAGAAGGATAATCAGCACACTGAACAAGTGGAATGCTTTAAATGATTCTGTTGACAAGAAGAATGTGATGAAGGAAAGTGAAAGTGATGAAAATATTCCTACATTGTTGGATTCCTGTCACAAATACACAGCATAATAGCATATTTTACGATGTCAGGAATAGCATGATGCAGATTGCAGCCTGTCATGGATTCACGAATAGAGGAGAAAGCACTTGAAATCCCAGGATGGAGCAAATTTTCTTGTAGCAAATGACAAGGAGAATTATGCTTTATAATCTATGGCAATTAACAAGACCGTGCCTACGGCCAAGTGAGAAATCCCATCAAATTTGAAGGAATTTGCAACTAATAGCAGGCCATTATCATTGTCGTTTGAGGATTGAGACCAAAACGCCCTTAAAAAAAATGAAAGATGGTCAAGAAAGAAAGGTAAGGTAAGGTAAGGATTTTGATGAAAGGAAATGAAGTAGGAGAGAGTTGAAGAAAGGTAAAGTTAATGCAAAACCAAACTTCCCAATTCGTTTTCCTTAGCTACATTGCAAGTAATCATGGGTTATAATGTCGTTTGACCCTTGAAAGATGATTTCCATTGTGAAACTGAAATCTACTTGCATCCCTCGTCTTCAGTCGCTGAGCTTCCCTATTTTGTCATTATACTTCTTTTTAAGAAAATTAAAAGAAAACAATGGATTGCCAGTTGAACGCTAATGTAGCTCAAATGGTAGAGCGCTCGCTTTGCATGCGAAAGGTACAGGTTCGATTCCCTGCATCTCCACTCTATAAATGCTTCTTGTTCCTGGCCATAAGGCCATTGTTTCAATATATCTTGGCAGATGGCAAAGGCCAAACTGTTCTTGAAAACAGGAATAAAATCAATCAAAAACATACAATGGCATCAATGCACAGAGTAAAACTTGTTTTTCCATTATTATATGATTCTGTCTGATCAAGCACCCTTAATTGCTTCATTCTGAGTGTTCTGCATTTCATCAGATCCTCTCAACAAGCTCCACCCACCACCTCATATTTCCATTGCTAGTTAATCCATTCTGTCGTCAGGCGCTTCTCTTTCTTCTGCCTTACGGCATCTCATTTGACAATGAAAAAGATCATCAAGTTCTCCAAATATACTCACAGCCGAAGATTCATTCTCTCAGACATTCTTAAGATATCCGAGTAAATCCTATCACCTCCAATCTCCCTCCCAGCAGCTCTGGCTGCGATGCGCAATATGTCTTCAATGAGAGCAACATTTCCCATGATGTCAACATGCGCCCCACTCTCACTGCCCCTCCCTTCAAGCAGACTAGCCGGTGCCTTGTGCCGGTACTCCCTTGTGTATGTAGCAATGCCAGATGGATTAAACCGTGATCTTCCTCTCCAACCCTTTGCACAAATGAATCCTGCACTTAGAACCGGTACACTCTCATCTCCATCCGCAAAATACACTCCACCTTTAAAGCAGCTACCATCTTCTCCACGGACTGAGCTGTCGATCTGGTATGGAATGCTTTTGCAACTACTGCTAGGCGACAGCTTGTAAATGTATTGTACTTAGGGTCACTGAGATTGTCTGCTATTCCATGGGAAAAATGAGCTTCAGCCCGCAGCATCATGTTTGGTGCCACAAAGTTCAGCAGATCAAGAAGAGTTCTAGTTGTGTATGCTTTGTTTGCCGCTACTTTTCGGATGCTTTCTCTGCTCATCTCATCGTATTCAGTCCAGGCCTCTCCACATGAAAAGTTGAAATTTTCGGCAGCACTTGCCTGAGAAAATTCCTGATAATTAAACTTCATTACTGATAGTCATGTTGAAAGCACTATGTTCTTAAGTTGTCTTTATTTTAGTACTGAA
This sequence comes from Heritiera littoralis, assembly GCA_031772115.1. NCBI lineage: Eukaryota > Viridiplantae > Streptophyta > Magnoliopsida > Malvales > Malvaceae > Heritiera > Heritiera littoralis. The sequence goes on along the minus strand of JAPDPK010000109.1, from coordinate 489,791 downwards.
TTATGTAGTCCCAACTTCGAACAGATCAAAACAGCTAAGCATAACTTCAAGTCATACCTGTGAATCAACGTTGGGAAGCTGTGAAGTGTAATACTGTTGGATATTTTGATATTTCTAAAAAGACTTTTATCATATTCATTTTTTATTTAATTATTTTTCTGTATTTAACCTTATTTGAAAAGTAGTGTTTTGGTTTATCTAAAACTTTGACAAGATTTGTTTCAGATTTAGTTAAATATTCTCTTAGATTTAGTCAAAATCCTATCTTGATTTTCTCCAGATTATGTGCTGATTTTATTATGATTTTATTACGATTTTATTACGATTTTTTACAGATTTTCTGTATCCAATTTTTACTATAAATAGAGGGCTATAGAATACAGCTTCTTTAACCCTCTTACAACTTTCTCTGCTTCTTTGCTCTTTCTACTTTTCCAGCTGGGTTAGAATAATATTCTTTCTTTCTTGCTGTTCCTGTTACCTGGGCAATCCCAGAAGAGCCTGTTGAATCCTGGGGGATTACACCTACGGTGAAATAATCCTTAAGGACAGTGCGATTGCAGCACGCCTCAGGCTATTTTACTTCTGTTTGTTTCTTCTGACTACAACAATCTTAAGGATTATCTTCCCAAAAACATCGTCAAAATCCCAAATCTGAAACGCCTCAGAGTTACTATCTTGTTTTGGAATCTTTTCCGAAAAATGAGTTTCAATAGAAGCAGGAGCCTGACACGTGGCAAAAGATTTTGAAGCATTGAATATGTTTTTTATCGTGATGCACCATACTCTAGGGACCGTCGCAATCATCGAGGTAAAAGGTACAAGTAATGTACATTTATGTTAGATGGCATATTGTTAAATTAAATCATTGAGAGTTGCATGATTTAATTGTAGAGTTTAAATGTCTTTGAGGATTATATATACAATGATTTAAATTGATTTATGGTATGAAGAAAATAAAAATAATACATATGATTATATTTTGTGAAAATTGGGATATAATCCCATGATCAGATAATACTTAGTATGTAATAATTTGCATAGATTTGATATGCTGAGAATTGATTATGAAATCATGGAATTTAATAAGTAATGATGGTATTGTGATGAAATGAATATGGATAAATCCATAGATTAAATAATTTAATAATCGCTTGATGTTTTGAACATTGTGAATTTACTATGAATATTTGGTGAAGTAATTTTTAAATGTTCATTGGATACTAAGAGAACCATAGTAATGGTGGGGGTCTTACTATCGGCACTTAGATGTAAATGTGATTGAAATAATATTAATATTTTGTGGAATAATTATATACAGCTAGAATTAGATAATGGTGTAGGTTGACAGCTCACATGATTGTGGCACTGGGGAAAATTATAATTACACCATTATAATATTGTATTTTGGTTAGAATCACTCTAGGCAGACTCTATAAGGCTAGTTAGGCCTGTATCGTGTGTCAATATCATTATGCATTTCAGTAATGCTACTTTGCATCGAAATTCACTTGTGTTTTCTAATATTATTTTATGAAAGTATAAAAACCAATCTATATGTGATGTGAAAGCGATTACTCTGATAGCTTTGCTAAAGTGTTTTGGTATTATGTGACAACTGTTCAGAGTATGTTTTATGTATGCTAATGCTTTCAAACTACATGTGTTTATATGATATAAACTTTGACTATATAAACTTTGTTTTAAAGTTGTCTGTACATGGATTTTGATACTTGAGACATATGGCATTGTGTTATGCTTATGTGGCATTGTGATGTGCCTGTATGGCACTGTGATGTGCCCGTGTGGCATTGTGATGTGCCTGTGTGGCATTGTGTTGTGCCTGTGTGGCATTTCGGTGCCTGTATATGTATATATATCATTGAGTCTACCTGTATTGCAATGGATACCGATTTATACATATATAGGTCTGTTGGTTGTCCGACAACTAGTCGAGACACGTACCTCAGCTACTAGATGATCACTAGTGCTGAGATGATTAATGATCATGAGAAATTTGAGAGGTACCATGAATTATGATATATGGTGGATTTCCCATTGTATTGGAAGGATACAGTGATGTTAACTGGATTTCAAATTCAGATGAGACAAAATCCACTAATGATTATGTTTTTACTCTCGGTAGGGGTGTTGTTGCATGGAGATCAGCCGAAAAGACTATTATAGCTAAATCCATTATAGAATCAAAATTTGTAGCTATGGAATTGGCTGGTGATGAGGCTGAGTGGTTGAGAAACCTCTTAGCTAATATTTTGTTGGGTTTAAAACCAACATATTTTGTGTATATGTATTGTGATAGCCATTGCAAAGAACAAAACTTTCAATGGTAAAATAAACACATTTATTTGAGACTATGTGATTAAGCAGCTGCTGAAAGATGGTATTATATCAATTGATTATGTGAAGTCAGAAGTGGATTTGGCCAATCCTCTAACTAAACCTTTGAGGAGAAAATTTTGAAACATCGAAGGGAATGAGACTTAAGCCAATTTGAGAATAATGGTGATGGTAACCCAACCTTTGTGATTGGAGATCCCATGAATAAGGTTCAATGGGTAATAACAAGTCACTGTTATTCCTGCTAGCACTAATAAATTTGTCCATTCCTATGATGTGTGTAAGTGCTAGATTGCATGAATTTGAGAGGATGAGCTAAAGCTCTTAATGTTTTTCATATCCCTTATGGGTGGTGTATATCATTGCAGTATACACTTGATGAAAACACCTATGTGAGTGTGGAGTGGGGCCGCTCCTATGAAATTATGGCATAATTTCTAGAGCACTCATGAAATAACCAGGCACGCGCATGGCCTAATAGCGCAAAACGGCGTCGAACAGTAAAGAATTGTGAAAGTATAGTGTGATTAATAAGACCTCTATTTTACAATAATGAGTTATTGGTTCAAGAAGTTAAAACCTTCACCAATTACTCAGTAAAATAAGTTTTTTTATTCTAGGTCTGGTTCAAGTCCAAAAGACACTAGATACAAAGCATTATACTTATAATTAACCTAGCAACATATTTTTTCTTTCAAAAGTCTTTTTGAAATAGGTGGGAGATTGTTGGATATTTTGATATTTCTAAAAAGACTTTTACCATATTCATTTTTTATTTAATTATTTTTCTGTATTTAACCTTATTTGAAAAGTAGTGTTTTGGTTTATCTAAAACTTTGACAAGATTTGTTTCAGATTTAGTTAAATATTCTCTTAGATTTAGTCAAAATCCTATCTTGATTTTCTCCAGATTATGTGCTGATTTTATTATGATTTTATTACGATTTTATTACGATTTTCTACAGATTTTCTGTATCCAATTTTTACTATAAATAGAGGGCTATAGAATACAGCTTCTTTAACCCTCTTACAACTTTCTCTGCTTCTTTGCTCTTTCTACTTTTCCAGCTGGGTTAGAATAATATTCTTTCTTTCTTGCTGTTCCTGTTACCTGGGCAATCCCAGAAGAGCCTGTTGAATCCTGGGGGATTACACCTACGGTGAAATAATCCTTAAGGACAATGCGATTGCAGTACGCCTCAGGCTATTTTACTTCTGTTTGTTTCTTCTGACTACAACAAATACTGATGCTGCCTTGCCGAAAAAAATCATTCTTCCATACTTAACTGGATCTTTCACTCGGAAACCTCTCTTAGCATCACTTTTATTGACATTTTTGTCTGTTGGAGAGGGCTGAGAGTGTGTTTTCTTGGAGAAGTCACAAACATGCCCTTCTTCAGGAGACCAGTCCATGTTGCCCCAAATGGTCTCTCCTCCTTTAGGCAACAATGACAAAATGGAATCCCATGTCTGAGAAACCCGCATGACATGTTCTACTGTTTGAAGGCCTAAAACCTCAGAATCCAAAACTCCAGATGCCATAGCTCTACAAAGACCATATAAAAGAGTAGAATCTGACAAACATTTCAAGCTAATATTTCCCTAATATACACTAACATCAATAATTTTTGCTGATCTTTGGCATTTAGGATATCTTCCATCTTAATCATGGTACTTTGAAGTATCTCAACTAACCAATTATGAGGAAGAGAATGCAAAGCTAACCTGATATAAGCAACATCTTTGCCTTCGGCAGAGAATATATTACTGACAGCCTTTGGAACACCCAGAAATGCTGGACCAATAGTCATGATTGCCTTGATATGCTTGGCACACCAACCTGGACCGCCTCCGCCCCCCATAGAAGGAGGCGTTTCAACCCATTTAAGGAAGTGAAGAAAATAGATAACCCCCATGGAATGGGGCGCCACCACCACTTTCTTATAGCCACTGGTTACATACATTAGCTCAATTTTACTCTTCAGCCTACTAAGTGCATGGTCCCTAATCTGCTTATCCCCAATTGAAAATTATATAAGCAAAAACTCAATTTAATATTTCTGTGTCTTGTGCTGCAATTTGGCCATGGAAGAAGCAACATATGCACAGTAGGAAGGGTTCTTTGGAGCCAAATTCATATTGATTTCCATCACATTCAGAAATTAGCTATAAACTTCGTTATTTTGAGATTGAACTTCAAGACATAAGTTATGTAATTCAGGGAAGCAATGTAACAATGATTGAAATATGTGAATAAACAAATCATCAGGCAATTAAATAAAGTTATATGTATAACAGGATGTAGTAAATATCAAACTAATTTCGAACATCTCAAGGATACTTTTATAAATTTGAATGGTGCCAAGATTAATACCAATTCAAAATTTTCAGTCTGTTTTGAACATTTCATGACAGAATTTACCAAATACTTTAAAAAAATATTACAGACCGCCTCAATTTTAACTAATATATAATAATTTTAAAAGAAAGTTTTAAATTCTAATGTATTATAAGATATCAAACATAACTAAATTATTAAAATAGAAACCAAGATAATAGAAACGATTAGCCATGTTCTCACTTACAAAATTGATATTTTCATTTAAAATTAACAGAAGGATTCCAACTACTCTCCAATATCCCAACAACACCAAGAGGCTTTTATTATCCTTTCCATCCTGCAGTAAGTATTTGGACAAGATTGAATGATTATTAGTTCACTAATGTCTTTATGGTTGATACATAGTATTAAACGTCAACGTTTTGATGCTTCTTGTTGCTGATGCACAGAATTCAGGATTTACTAGACCAACCTGGGAGAGGACGAATGGGCATGCATTTGCCCATAATTTCAATCATCCACCTCTCTATCGATCCATACCAACAGGTATATTGTTTTCCTTCTAATTCCCTAACTTATGCCTCGTTAATTTCAGGATTTGCACCAAATCTTTCTTACAAGAGTTTCCTTATATATTTACATATTTTACAGAGAACCATTGGACATCAAACAGTATGGAACAATCAAGGGTTTTTGCCATCAACTGCTGCCTTTTCAACCTCTCATCCTTTTGGCTTTTAAAAGAAGTAGATGGAGAGCTAGCAAGAAATTCAAGACACAACATTTTCTTTTAAATGCAAAGAACTATTGGAATTTATTACAAGTTACAACTATGTTGGAACTTGGGAACTTATCCATACTATTTTAAACTATCATATCTTTGGATTAAAATAGTTATTTTTTTATTTTTTATTCATTAAAAAATAGTAAACATATGAATTTTTTTTCATTAAAATAGTTATTTTTGACATTTGTAGAATGTATTTATGATAATGAATTATATTTTCTTCATGATATGTCAATGTTTTGAGAAAATGTAGTTACTATGATCCTTTTATTAACTTATATATATATATTTCTTGTATTTATATTTAAAAAAGGATAGTTTAGGTTTGGAAATCTAAAATTCAATGAAGTATAAAAATTGATGCGTTTAGACTAAGGGTTAGTTTGGATAAGTGGTGAGATTGGTTCCGGTGAAATTGAAAAAAATAAAGGAAATTTTAAAATAAAAATTTTAATCTAACCTTGGAGATTTTTATAATCTCCTATCTCCCGTAGATTAAATAAAAGTGATTTCTTTTTCGTTTTTTTTTTGTTCAAGAAATAAAAGTGATTTCTTTCAGCTTGTGAAAACCTGCAGAAAATATACTTACGTCAGCTGTCCGACATTTCTATTTGGACTTGCAGCTTATTTGGAGCCGTCTTCATTATGATAGTGGTAATCAACTAACAACTTCACAAGTTGCAGTTGTTTCTGATATTTTAAATATTAAAGATTTTTTGTCAATAAAGTCTTGACTTAGTGAGAAAGAAGAAGCCCTTGAACATCAAGATTCTTGGTTTTGAGAGTGGGGAAGGAAAAAGAAGAGTAAGTAAAATAAGAGAAGGTTAAAAACTTTTCTCTTGTTTGGAAAAATTTTTTAGCTAAATAAAAGGAAAGAAAGGAGAAGTGAGCACCTCTTATATTCTCTTGACTTACTCAAATTTTTTAAACCCCTATTTGGGATAAACAGGAAGGAAAGAAAACTTGAAAAAAAAAATTTAACAAGTAAAATATCAAATTTAACGTTATTATTTTATAAAATTTAAAACAAAAGATGTTATAATTGAAAAAAAAAATCATAACGAATCATATTCTTTCCTTTTTTATTGCTTAACCAAACAAAAGTTATTAAAATTACTTTCTTTTCCTTTTATATATTAATTTTAGCTATCCAAACAAAAGGTACATATATCATTTCCTTTCCTCTCCTTTCCTTTAGGGTTCCCCGTTTGTTTCGCTTATTTTATTTTTCGAAAAATATTTTTCACATTTTCGAGAGTTTGATACATGTAAAATATTTTCAGTCAATAGAAAATGAATTTAGCCAATGAAAAATCTTTAAGAATTTTGAAAAATTATCTTCCTTTTTGAAAAGAGAAAGACAATTTCCAAACTCATGCCACCTTGAAAAAAAAGCCTCCTACTAAAACCTCAACCCAATCTATATTGGGTTGAAGAGATTTATGAGATATTACAAAATATTATACAATCAAATATGTAAATTCTATCAATTCTAATAATATAATAATTTTTTTTAAAATTGTTCTTTTCATCTTTATTACTATTATTGTTATTATTATTGATTTAAAATCATTATTAGTAGTTAATTATGTGAATAATAATAACAAAAATATAAATTTTTCAGAAAACAACAAACAATAGAAAATATTTTTCAGTATATCAACCAAACAACAGAAAATATTAATTTTTCTAGAAAATCAAATTTTCAAAAATCATTTTACAGAAATCATTTTTCGAAAGTCATTTTATGTGAACCAAACATTTACATTCCTTTCTTTTACTAATTTTTATCCAAACATAGTGTAAGTGTGTGAACTTGAGTTGTCTAGTTATTTACTAGTTGTTTAGTTAATTGTTTACTATTGATTTTTATAATTATTTGTTCATGTAATGTAATATGCTAATTTTAATTATAACTGCAAAAATACATATATTAAAGACCTTTTTACTATGGTGAGTCATTGCTATATAAATATAAATATATATATATATATATATATTAGCATCTAACAAAAATAAAACATGGGTTTAGAGTTTAACTCGTTAACCCAAAAAAAATATAAAAATAAAATCATATTAAAGTTATAAATAATTATGAGTATGTTCATATTAAATCACGTCACTACTTTTAATTAATTTTTTTTAATATATATTAAAATTAACATCACTCATAAACTCTAAAAACCCTATTAGCAGTGCATAAAATACTTTCTTTTTCATTTAATTAGATTTTGAATAATTTGATTTTAATTTATTAATCAACCCGTCCGGATACAAAGCCCAAAGGACTTTTTCTAGTTTTTTTAGCACCTCGTACTGGCAAATTGCCATAAATACAACTTTGACTGAGAAAGGACAATAAATAAAATCCTAATAATAAACTGCAATGCTTCAACTTCAAAAGATATTTTTCATTAAACACGTTTCTGTTAATCGTTTTACTCTGTACAACCCACGGATAACCTTTGGTAATACAACAAAATGATTCAGAAACTATACAGCCTAAAAACCTGTAGCTGTGGCATATACACAAAGTAACCTGAACCCTAATGAGCCACAAAAATCGGTAAGGCATTCCTCTGTTTGCGGGGTTAACAAATCGTTCAAAAGCTATTAACAATATATTAAACCAGAAGGCAAAAAAACAACAGCCATTAATTAAAGCATCTAGTGATGAAAAGAAGCAGACACGCTTGTTCAGCAATAAAACATGACTTCTTTCACGTTATCTTTGATCGTAGGGAGAGGACGAATCTCGACAGTTTTGTCCTTCACTTTCCGTCCTCCACTTGTAGAGCCACTGTCCGATGTATCATCCTCAACGTAATAGCGTGCCCGAAAGGCTGCTAGATGAGCATAATATGCAGGAGGCACTGCAAATGTATCACAATAGTATCTGTTAACACTACCTTTAGACCATGCAAATGATAAAAGCTGAAATCAGATTTAAGAGTAGTTAACAGAAAAATAAACGAACCTATGGAAACTGACCGAGTACACCTTGCATACCTGTTAATAAATAGATTTGTTAGATAATCAGCACTAATATCAGTATTATGTAGTCACACCATTTCAAACATTTTAGATTATAGAGAAAGAAGTCAACACGTACGTGTAACATAAATTATTTGTGAGCACTTGCAAAATGTCTGCAGTGAACTTGTTTTCATCATAGAGGACATGATAATGTGCAGGCTTGCTCGTTCCCTGAATAAAAATTAAGAATTAAGAGTATAAAACAGAAGAAGCAAATGGAAATAAAATAATATCAATCATTTGATGAACAGAAGGCAAGCCTAGCTTTACCTGAATGCCAGCATGACTATTGAGATAAAAATCAAATTCGGTAGGGTGGCAAATGCCCGTGTCAACAACAGTACCTGGGAAACATTGGTTATGGTAAAAAGTTCATACAATGCTATAGCAAGGGGAGGTTAAGAGAATATGATCATTTCCTATCATAAGAGTTATTACCTGCTTGGATATTGCCACTCCTATCCGTTTGGTTCTGGTCTGTAGGAAATAAGCGTGTATGATGCCTCTTCTGCACCACAATAAACGTAACAGGTGGCAGATATCCCTCCTCTAGTGAGGCACAAGCCTGGAAGGAAGAAAACTGCTGGCATCAGCAAGCCCAAACACCTAATATGGAATAAACAAAAAGTGGCATACAATTTTTAAAAGACAGCTTTTAAAAAGCACGGTTTTGAGAGAGAGAGAGAGACAGCGTAGTTATACAATCCCCGACCTCCCTCTGACCCACCAAAATAACCCTTAATACCTTTCGAATTGCATCCATCTCATATAACAAAACTTGACTAAATTGGCCTTCACTAACACCGTCTCTGCCAAATTAAATAACACAATTTCAGCAATGCAACTAAAAATATTCAAGGATTTGGGTGATAAGAACAAAGTTTGCCTGTAGAAAATAATCCTGTGAGGTTTCTGTCTAGTTGACTTATAGAAAGCCACAAGTAATTCCCTGAAGAAAACAAGAGATTTTCGATGAAATATGTGAAGTCTACCAAAAGCTACAACATGACCCTACAAAATAAATCCATATCCAACTCCATACCTTATCATTCCACCATGAACAACACCCTTTTGAGGGTCCTGAACTGTTTTATAGAGATCCTGGATTATTTCTTCCCGATGAGTCTGTGCAGAGACAATTCCGCGGTACTTGGTTACCTCTGGCCAGTCCATTGATGCAACTACCTGCAGCCAGTCGATTACCTCTTAACATGATGAAGGACAGAAAAGATAATAGAGAACATGACTATGCTTACTGCAGCTATCGAAGAACTAGAATCCTCCCCAGGCTGTGGATGAGTGACATCCGCACCAAATATAATTGTAGGGTAATCAGAGACACAAGGAATTCTTCTTTGAATGGCATCATCCAGCACAGTATTTCGTCCCCCAACCTAGTTAATGTACAATTCTCAAAAATAACTAAAAAAATAACAAAAGGAGCCAACATGAATATCAAATCACCAATGAAGCAGAAAAAGAACCTTCACATTGATCTTCAGAGCAAGATTTTCAAAATATTGAATATTGTTAAATTTTGCAGTTTGCTTGGGCTGACAACACTGTGTAACAATACCTAGCTCCGTCTCACATATTCGTTTAATTCTCCCTGTAAGCAAAATGATTTTAGTCGCACAAGAAAATTCAGCATTGTTCCAAGTAGTCTAAATCTGGATCTTTTACCATATGAGCCAGTCTGATCAGGTAAGATAACTATCAACAACTGGAGTGGCCTCTTCAAACCAGTAGACTCCTTATAAACATCCTTGAGAGCTTGATCAATTCTTTCTGGTGGAGCTGAACGGATACGGATTGAAGCAGTTTGGCAGAATACCTTGTAGAACAACCAAATAGGAAATCAACTCAGTCAATTACTAGATTACAAGGGGTACAAGCGCTTATGCAACCACACAGCATACCATTCCTTTGCTGTTACACATTTTCACAAGCTCATTACAGAAGTGTTCTGACACATTAGCGTAATCCAAAGAGAAGTTCACACAAGTCCAAAAATCCACTTTCCCGCCATTAACCATTTTCTGCAAATCAACAAAACAATAATCAGTAAAAATCCTGGAATAGCAACACTTCAAGCAAATGACTCAATTTGCCTTTAGGTTCCAAGGGCAATGTTTATAGGGTTCTACTAGTAGTAACTTCAAAGAGACCACCATTCACCTCAAAGTCAAGAAAAAGCATGCCCGAAATTTTCAGCTAGCAATGGTATTAAAAATGTTCCAATCCACACAAAGCTTATCCGATATACCCCTCAAAAGAATTAAGACTCATTACAATGTAAAATATACACTGTGGAAACACATGAGATCTCTTGAATGGAACTGGCAAAGAGACGCAACTTCAATTTCTTCGGAAATGTTAGGAGCTTTGACTCAAAAAGAAGGGCCTGAAGCATTATTTTGAAATTGTTCTGTTCCTTTATTTTTTTCAAGAATACCGCTTCAAAGATAGAAAATCTTTCACACAGGAAATGAATGACAAAATCAGAGAGAACCAGTATACCACCTTGTTGATCATGTTCCATGCCCCAAACCGAGGAGTAACACTCCGTTCTCGTCCACTATCATGATATTTAAGCTGTGCAGCAACCAAAACATACACGCATGAATTTTATAATAAGATAGCAAATATGACTTCTCTTGAAATTATAACATATTGGCATGTAATTACCATTGGAGGAGGCAAAACTCGCGCATCAACCAAAGCAAGATCTTTTTGAACTTGAATTCCAAATTCTTTATCTACAAGCTCATCTCCTTGGAAATCAGGAACACTCACTGTCTGCAGCAACATGAAATGTGAAGTGAAATCACAATTCTTAATTGATCAAATGCTGCCCTGAGAAGAAAACCAAAATTGTTGTACCTTGCGAATATTCCCCTCCCTATCATGTGGGCGTTGACATGATGCTTTCAACAGTGCTTTTACTTGTTGATCATTGAGCTTTTTCGTGTATCTCTGTCCCTCAACAATCCTGCACAGCTGTATCAAAAACAAAACCATATAGAAGAGGTAACAAATATCAGTATATAATGTAGTAAGAAAAAAAAAAGAAAAAGAGAGAATAATTCATTCATATAAAGTGAATACCTCCATTGGCAAATAGACAGGTTTTGCTTCGCTTCCACATTGAATGGCAGGTAAAGATGTATACTTAAGCACAATGTTGTATTTATTACGGAAATACTGAACCACAGAAGCATTTGTTCTCTTGTCATCAAGAGTAAACCTAGAAAAACAAAAAATTGGACAAAAACTTAATGAGGCTACATAGGATGAGAGAGAAAAGGAATTAGATAAGGAAAAACATTATTTTGTTATAACAATTAACAGAGAATAAAAGGCTCAGTGAATATAAATGTAGTAGTATAATTATTTACTTAACACAGAAATCCTCATTCAAACATTTCGTAATCTACTTTTCTAAGCAGTCTCATATAAATGGGTAGTTTAAGGTCTTTGCACAACAGTGGTAGCATTGGGCTTGAATATCTAGCATAGAAAATGTCTTAGAACAAGTCAATTAGGATCAAATACCAACAATTCTGAATTGTAAATAACATGATCTCTGGTTTAATTAGAATATTGAACTAAGGTACGTAGTAAACGTATCAGAAAGTCACAAGCAAGAAAATTGTAAAACAACAGAAATCACCCAAAAACAATTCTACATACTGGCTCGTAAATGCACTTTAGTAGTACAAATATTTAAGTCTTGTGCTATAAAAAACTCACGTTAACTGGCTTATTGGCTCTCTAGATATGCTCACAATCTTGCAAGTTTTTCTATACTCCATGTGGTTCAGTTCGACCTTTACTCCTTTCAAGGCCTTTTTCACCTAAAAAACATTGCAACAATAGAAACAACATATAAGAAATTTCAACCACTTTGATGAATAAACATTCTGAAGTAAATAAGTAGCTAGATGCAAGAATTGTAAAAACAGAGGGAGAAGGTTAATGATACCTTAATACGATTTTGATCAGACAGAGGCCTAGACAGGTTTATATGCCTGACATGTTTTACAACAAATTCCGTAACTAAAATTGGCTCATAAAAAGATCGAGCAGACACATCTGCAAAACAAAACCAGGCATTTGAAAAGAGAAAATGTTAAATACAACTGACTACAAAATTCTAAAAGGCAAATAACAACAATCATGAGGTAGCTACCAATATTAAGGGATAAACCCATCTGAGTGGGCCGAAGACTCTGATAATATCCCATCCAATACTCTATTCCATTACCAAGTTCTCCTTTACGACCTAGTTGTGGACTGAAAAATGACCTTCCCACCACAGTATAACTGCAACAGAAAGTTTCAAATAGATTAAACAGCTACAGAGGTATATAAGTTTAGTTCAGCATTTAATAACAACAAATGCTAAACATTCTTAGATAGTCAAGAGGCAAGTACTTCTCAGATGGTTTAACCCTAAGAACAACATCCAACACTTGAATAGTTTCTTGTGGACACTCAAAATGGCTTCTCACCAAAAACTGCCGAAGATAATAAAGATCAGGCTTTGATGTCAATTTGATAGTCACCTTAAACTGACGTTCTTTCCTGCAAAAATAGACAAATGATCCTTGAACAATGATGATACCAAATAAAATGAAAAATTCACAAACACACCAGCATATCATCATGTACAATATTATTACCTCACGGAACTGGATGTGCTATGACTGCGATCTTCATCTATTAACTTAACAAGAAACTCCTTTGAATCAAATGGCAAAGCACTGGCTGTGTAAAGACTCTTCTGGCCATCATAGGCTGGACACCGACCACCGAGATGTGATTCCTTGTGCAACTTAATAAGTTGTTCCATTATCATTCTGTTAACCTTCTTGGAGGCTACCTCAGGAGTTATGGATACCTATGAACCATAAATAAAGTACAAAAACCAGTTAAATAAAGGAAAAATAGGAAAAATTTTATAAGTAATCAGAGAAGACAATGTGGTAAATAAATAAATAACCAAGCAGAAGAAACCACTAAAATTCTTCAATGACTAGAGACTACACAAAAAGTGGAAATAATTTAAGCAAACCATTAACAGTAAAAATCTGGCTTAATTAGCTTTTAAGATAAATTTATAAAAAAAAATCTAGAAAATAAATTACTAAAACCTTCCGGGTATGGAAACGTCAAATAAAAAACAGAGATAAAAGCAAAAAAGAACTACAGAGAAAAATAACAAAAATAAAACGATTAAAACAAAAAGCCAAAAAATGACAAAACAAAATAGCGGCAAAAAATCAATAGGAGAGAGATTTACATCGTATTGATGAAGATCTCTGTCGGCAAAATCAACGAGGAAATGATTGGCTCTGACCCTGCATTTTCTACCAACCGTACCCAGCCCTGGCCTAGGGGGACACCTAATAGCCTTTGACGACGACGGAGGAAGAGGAGATGCCGTCGTCTCAGCCCGCGGCTCCAATGTAACCTTCTCCGAGACCTCTCTGCTCAATGATTCCGCACCAGAACTGGACGAAGGCTGGTGCGCCAGACCCGTAGAGGTTGTCGGCGCAGAAGGAGGAGGTGGCTGACTAGGAGCCACCTGAGTAGGAGGCGGAGTGGAAGAGGAAGGAGAAGGACCAGATGGTCCACGTCCTCTGCTTGATTCACGACCTCTTCCACTACCCCTGCCGCCACCGCGAGGGAAAGACGGCGACGGTTGACCACGACCAGAGTCCCGTCCCCGGCCACGTCCACCGCTGCCGCGACCACCTCCCCGACCACCGCCGCCACGTCCAGACATTGCCGTTTAACGATAGGGAAACTGACAGTGTCGAGAAGAAAATTGAAAAGGCAAGAAACAAAGTGAAGATCAAAAATAACAGCGTCAACGATAGAGTTCTCAAACGACGCTCTGAATACCGAGGGAGAAGCGGAGGAGAGAGTGAGCTTTTATAAAATGAAGCGGAGAGAGACTTTTTTTTATATATAAAAAAGAAGGATGCGTTATTTAATTTTCTCTGGAACCAGTCAATGGACTTTTCGGAGCTTTTCTAAAAGAAAAAGCGACAAAAGTAGAAATATAAGAACAAATCCCATGAAATGAGAGAATGTCTTGCGATTCTTACGAATGAAGGTGCCTCAAATGAGGGTTATCTGAAATTACCATAAAATCCTCACCATTTTGCCACGTTTCGACAGGGGCCTGGGGCTCGGAGACTTTCTACCAATCGGAAAAAGGTGAGTCAGTACCATGTCAAGAGTACGAGCACACTGGATAATTTAGCTTTTAACGAGTTATAACGATCGTGCTCAAAGGCTTTTGCCTGGAAGAAGGGCCTTTATGAGTGGGCCGCACCAGCCTTCCTATCCTGTACGGATACTACGAAAAGAAAAATAAAAGAGCGGCAGAAAACGTGCTGACTTTGTAAATATATATATGTTTATTTTGAAATAATTTTCATATCAATATCAATTATTACATGAAAAATTTTTTTATTTTATACGTGTGAAATATAAAATAGACATGATATATAAATATGTTAATTATCAAATTTATTTTCTAATTTTCACATCAACATTTTTTTATCATGAAGAATCAACAAAAGAAATTTGAAAATAGTTTCTTTCTCTTAAGCATGGGATATGGAGAATTTTATAGTAATATCAAATTTTTTAATTTATTGTAAAGTTAATATAAACACGTATGATTAAAGCGTAAATTTGATGTCATTTGGTTAAAATATCTTAAAAACATAGTAAAACAAAAAAAATAAATATAAACACATTTTATAACAAAATTTTCATATGTTCGCTTCTATTAATTCTGATTTTTCATTTTTTCACGTATGTTTATCACGCTTCTAATTTATTTTATGCTTAATGCCACTAAATTTATGCTTAATAGTGTGTGTTCACGTTGATATTATTGTAAAACTTTCCACGGGATAAATTATAGAGTTGAAATGTGGTATTTAAAATGAAATAAAAGTTTCTATGAAACAAATAAATAAATAAAAATTAACAAAAGAATTTTTCACGGACTAGCTGCAAGCATAAAATGGAAAGTACTCTAGATCACTCAAATTTAAACCATTTGAACATAGAAGTGTTTATCGCTTATATGTTATGATGATAATAATAATATATTTTAAAAAACATTTCATTATATTTGTTTTATTAAACACAAATGTAATTTTATTTAAAATATCTAAATTTAACATAATTATATATATATATATGCTCTCATTTATTAAAAAAAATCGAATTTACCAATTTTTTATTCCTCAAATTAAACATATTATTTGAAATATTTAAATATGTCTATGAATTCGAAATTTAAATTGATTTGTTCATACAATTTTTTAAAAATATCATTTTAAATAAATTTACTCAAAATTGCAACCTTTTACATAAAAAGTCAATGTTTACGCGATGATTTGTTCAGCAAAGTCTAAAGCAGCAATCAGTGACTGGCTAATATTCTTGTTGATTTATGTGTTTATATATTGATTTATAAATAAAGTTCTTATCTTTTTTTGGTTGCAAAATGAAGTTCTTATCTTCTTTATCTTTTTTTTTTTTTTTTGACTTGGACTTAATATAATTTATGATGATCCAAGTCAGCATACCGCACATTTTACATTTAATTGGACATCTCCGAAAAAAGTAACCCTAAAGTCTTAACTGATCCTTTGCCTTTATCTTTTTCCCTATTGTAATTACAATTTAAATATTTGAATTAAAAAAAATCTCTACGTTAATTTTTTTTATACTAATTGCTTTAAATCAATGAGTGGGCTCGTTAAAAAGTTATTAAGAATTGTAATATAGAGATAAAAAAAAATCAATATAGGTGTTAAAATTCGAATTTAAAATTTACTAAAAATAATTTTAAAAATAAATTGCATGAATTAATTAGATTAAATTTCAAATGAATAATAGCCAAATATATCTTAACATGTGTTTTATAAAAATGAATATAAGTTTTCTACTTTTTTTCATCAAAATCAGTTTATAAACATTTATTTTATTATAAATAGACTCCCAATCTTTTTAAAATAACATAATTAACTTTGAATTTATTAAAATAAGATTAACTGCTGTTTAGATGTCTTACATGGCAGCTGATCTGGATGGTTTTTGTGGCTTATCAAGTGGCATGTTATGTGAGCAATATAAGTGAAAGTTAATGTCATTTAACATACTTGGATTTAATTATATGATTTTGAAATGTTGGAAATTTATTTACAATTAAAAAAAAAGTTTGTCCTGCTTATTTGACAATGTAATATTTCTATTTGTAATCAAAAGTTTACTTTAATTAATTTATACAATATTTAAAAAGTTAATTTTAATAGATTTGAGATTCAAAATTTAATAGAATTAAATCAAGTTGATAATTGTGAATTGTGGTATCGATAAACGGGTTTGTTAATTTAGTGGTGGAAACTAAATATCTTAATTTAGATGGTTATCAAATGTATTTGACCATCCTTTTCTTGTTATTTGAAAGAGTAATTGAGAGAATCCCTTTCTTTTCTTCATTGGAAGAGTAGTTTAGTTATGGAAATCTGAATTGAATCTTTGCTTGGTAAGAAAAGTGAAAAAAGCGAAGATGAAAAATTTGTTAATCTAATTGTTAAGCTACAAAATAAAAAAGTAGTTATGAAACCTAACAATTAAATTAGCAAATTGTTCATCATTACTTCTTTCCATCATTTTACTAAGCAAAACATAATATTCTTTTAATCTTGATGGATAAAAATAAGATTGGCAGAGGTTACAAATTGGAAGAGTAATTTGCCTTTTTGATGTATAAAGTAAAAAGATAGTCATGGCAAAAGAAAAAGTAGAAAGATATTGTGACTAAATCCTGAAAACTCCTTTGCTAATTGTATTTTTTTTATACAAATGAAGTCGAGCAGATGCTAAAATTGAAACCTTAAATCTACTGGATATCATATCTTAAGAACTAATGCATGAATCATTTAAATTAAACCTTAATTTCGCTGGTTCTACTACTTTCATGCTAGTTTACTATTTTTTTTTCTTCCAATTGGCAATGGAAGAAGATCTATTTTCTTGTAGGCAATGTTTGTTGTCACCATCGTGTTTTTTTTTCCTCTATTTTCTTGTAGGCAATGCATGAATCATTTAAATTAAACCTTAATAAAGAGAACGTTCACCATAAAAGGCAACGATGGTTAATCTTCGACATCAAGAATGACAAACTAAATGGTTACTCAAAACACATGGGAATAAGAGCAAGAAAGCGGCAAAAAGGAAGAAAAAAAAAGATGTACTAGCTTATCTTATACCATGAAACATTAGAAGCCGGTTTGGCAGCCTGGTGAAGCTTATTCAGGCAACGTTAGCCTAGAGCTAAAATGACACTCCAGCACGGTGGCATTATGGTTAGGCTTCCAATTGCAACGGTGCAGTGCACAACACATTGGCTATGCATTTGGTTGTCTCGGAGACTGTTTCTCCTAAAGGAATCAACAGTGTGAATGGAGATTGGACAAGGAATCAGAAAAAGAAGATTCGGAAGAAGGCTGAGAAGGCAGCTCAAGGTTGTGCAGGAAAGGAAGTTTCTGAGGAGAAGGAGACAGATTCCAAGACTGGTGGTTAACATATTGCCTATTAGTATAATTATAACAATCATCAGTGTAACTCTTGATCGAGTGGTTAACAAATAATTGTGTCATGTTATGAGATTTGAGTTCCATTTCAAATAATTTTAATTTTCATCTCTAATTATCAATAATCTCGAATTTCACGTCCAATTATCCAAAAAAAACACTGCATGGTTAAAAAAAAATTATGTCATATTATAAAATTTGAGTTTGAACTCAAATAATTTCAATTTTCACCACCTATTATCATCAACGCACATCATCATGCACTTTCGAAGCTACAGGAGCCTCATAAAGCCGCCCAATCAGTTAATCTTTGCTCTTCCAATTCACCTGCTATAACAAAAGAAAGTCAGCTTCAAAGAATCATGTCTGAAAATAATAAATGTGTTGATGAAAAATTTTACTATAACAAGGTAACTATACTGCAAGTTTGGCTTTTGGTCAACATTTTGCTTTTCCTCAAGCAAAATTAAGTTTTTAAGGTAATACACAACTTACCTAAACTCCTAAATTACAGTATTTTCCTAGATCTGAGATATGAATACATGAGAAAGAATGCCACAACAGCACCAATAATAATCCCTGCTGTGGTTAGCCAGAATGCAAACTGCACCCACCACATTACAAATACGGCAAGTTATGGGCTAAGCAGTAAGCAAATGCTGAATGTTCAAGCTTTTATGACAAACATACCACATGTTTTTCCAGATAGGACTTCAAGTTCATGCCAAATATACCTGAAAACAGGAAATATGATCTTCAGCCTTCTTGAAATGGATGCTCATAATTCCCACTAAAATTGTTTAAGAAACATTTTGCGGTCCTCCCAATAATCTCTTAACCGAGTGGTTAAAAAAAAATTGTTGCATGCTGTAAATTTTTGGTTCGAACCCGCTGTCTTGCTGTCCAAAGAAACAAATGATTTTTGGAATAGACTCAGAGAAAATTTTATGCCATACGTGCCACAAATAGTAAAATTAGTTAATCAAATGATTATGTTTCATAACAACTTTCTTACTTTGTTATTTAACCATTTGATTAACTAATTTTCCTTCCTCACCTCTTTCTTTCCACAATACCAAACAAAGCCTTAAAGTATTCATGCTTATATATCTAACAACTTTCATTTTCATATCCAATGTGATCCAAACACATTATCTACTTTTTCTTTTGTAGTCTACAATGAAACAATCATTTAACATTAAATCTTAATACCGGTAAATCTTTCTCTTATTTTCATGTTTCTCTTATTTTTGTTAAAAAAAAGGGTTTTTTTCTTTTTTGGAAAAAACAATTATGCAACTAATGGTAGTATCTTTGTTTCCACTGAGCAATTTGCAGCTTTGTAGGATAATCAGCACACTGAACAATTGGAATGCTTTAAAGTATTCTGTTGAGGAGAAGAATGCGATGAAGGAACGTGAAAGTGATGAAAATATTCCTATTGGATTGCTGTCACAAATACACAGCATAATAGCATATTTTACAATGTCAAGAATAGCATGATGCAGATGCAGCCTGTCATGGATTCACGAATACCAGGAGAAAGCACTTGAAATCTCAGGATGGAGCAATTTTTCTTGAAGCAAATGACAAGAAGAATTATGCTTTCTAATCTATGGCAATTAACAAAACCATGCCCCATGGCCAAGTGAGAAATCCCTTCAAATTTGAAGGAATTTGCAACTAATAGCAGGCCATTATCATTGTCGTTCAAGGATTAAGACCAAAACGCCCTTAAAAAAAATGAAAGATGGTCAAGAAAGAAAGGTAAGGTAAGGATTTTGATGAAAGGAAATGAAGTAGGAGAGAGTTGAAGAAAGGTAAAGTTAATGCAAAACCAAACTTCCCAATTCGTTTTCCTTAGCTACATTGCAAGTAATCATGGGTTATAATGTCGTTTGACCCTTGAAAGAGGATTCCCATTGTGAAACTGAAATCTACTTGCAGCACTCGTCTTCAGTCGCCGAGCATCCCTAGTTGTACTTCTTTTTAAGAAAGTTAAAAGAAAACAATGGATTGCCAGTCAAACGGGGATGTAGCTCAAATGGTAGAGCGCTCGCTTTGCATGCGAGAGGTACAGGGTTCGATCCCCTGCATCTCCAGTCTACGTATGCTTTTTGTTCCTGGCCATAAGGCCGTTGTTTCAAAATATCTTGGCAGATGTCAAAGGCCAAACTGTTCTTGAAAACAGGAATAAAATCAATCAAAAAATACAATGGCATCAATGCACAGGGTAAAACTTGTTTTTCCATTATTATTTGATTCTGTCTGATCAAGCACCCTTAATTACTTCATTCCGAGTGTTCTGCATTTCATCAGGCGCTTCTCTTTCTTCTGCCTTACGGCATCTCATTTGACAATGAAAAAGATCATCAAGTTCTCCAAATATACTCACAGCCGGAGATTTATTCTCTCAGACATTATTAAGACATCCGAGTAAATCCTCTCACCTCCAATCTCCCCCCAAGTGGCTCCGGCTGCAATGCGCAATATGTCTTCAATGAGAGCAACATTTTCCATGATGTCAACATGCGCCCCACTCTCACTGTCCCTCCCTTCAAGCAGACTAGGCCGTTACTCCCTTGTGTATGTAGCAATGCCAGATGGATTAAACCGCGATCTTCCTCAACAACCCTTTGCACACATGAACCTGCGCTTAGAACCGGTACACTCTCATCTCCATCCGCAAAATACACTCCACCTTTCAAGCAGCTATCATCTTCTCCATGGACTGAGCTGTCAATCTGGTATGAAATGCTTTTGCACCTACTGCTAGGCGACAGCTTGTAAATATATGATCTTTCAGTGGGAATTCCAACCCCATACAAGCAGTATATCTCCATGTCAGGTGCATCAGGTAGTCTGAGAAACATGTAAATAAGGATTACTAATTCAAGATTGTCAAAATGTATCTGAAGTGTAATCATACTTACTTCATTTCGAGTGGATTAGACCAGTACCTGTAGTGGTTGTATTTAGGATCATCTAGATTGTCTGCTATTCCATGTGAAAAATGTGCTTCAGCCCGCTGCATCATGCTTGGTGCCACGAAGTGAAGCAGATCAAAAAGAGTTCTAGTTGTGTATGCTTTATTTGCTACTACTTTTCGGGTGCTTTCTCTGCTCATCTCATCATATTCAGTCCAGGCCTCTCCGCATGAAAGTTGAAGTTATTCGGAAGCACTTGCATGAGAAAATTCCTGATAATGAATTTAGTACTGAATTATGTTGTCCCAACTTCCAACAGATCAAAAGAGCCAAGCATAAACACGTCATGCCTGTGAATCAACATTGGGAAGCTGTGAAGAGTGCAACACCGATGCTGCCTTGCTGAAAGAGATCATTCTTCCATATTTAACCGGATCTTTCACTTGGAAACCTCTCTTCACATCACTGTTATTGACATTATTGTCACTTGGAAAGGGCTGAGATTGAGAGTGTGTTTTCTTGGAGAAGTCACAAACATGCCCTTCTTCAGGAGACCAGTCCATGTTGCCCCAAATGGTCTCTCCTCCTTTAGGCAACAATGACACAAAGGAATCCCATGTCTGAGAAACCCGCATGACATGTTCTAATGTTTGAAGGCCTAAAATCTCAGAATCCAAAACTCCAGATGCCATAGCTCTACAAAGACATATAAAAGAGTAAAATCTCATAAACATTTCAAGCTAATATTTCCCTAATCATGCACTAACATCAAGATTTTTTGGTGATCTTTGGCATTTAGGATATCTTCCATGTCAGTCATCGTACTTTTAAGTAATTGCAACTCAACTAAGTGTCACTGGCGCCAATTATGAGGAAGAGAATGCAAAGCTAACCTGATATAAGCAATGTCTTTGCCTTCGGCAGAGAATAATAGAATATATTACTGACAGCCTTTGGAACAGCCAGAAATGTTGGATCAATGTTCATGATTGCCTTGATGTGCTTGGCACACCAACCCGGACCGCCTCCGGCCCCCATAGGAGGAGGTGTTTCAACCCATTTAAGGAAGTGAAGAAAATAGATAACCCCCATGGAATGGGGCACAACCA
Source organism: Heritiera littoralis (assembly GCA_031772115.1). Lineage (NCBI taxonomy): Eukaryota > Viridiplantae > Streptophyta > Magnoliopsida > Malvales > Malvaceae > Heritiera > Heritiera littoralis. The sequence goes on along the minus strand of JAPDPK010000109.1, from coordinate 467,601 downwards.
CCACTTTCTTGTAGCCACTGGTTGCATACATTAGCTCAATTTTACTCTTCAGCCTACTAGGTGCATGGTCCCTAATCTGCTTATCCCCAATTGAAAATGTATCAGTAAGAACTATATGTAACATTCATCTATGTTTTGTGCTGCAATTGGCCATGGAAGAAGCAACATATGCTGAGTAGGAAGGGTTCTTTGGAGCCAAATTCATATAGATTTCCATCACATTCAGAATTTAGCTATAAACTTTGTTATTTTGAGATTGAACTTCAAGACATAAGTAATGCAAGGGAGCAATGTAACAGTGGAGAAGCAAAGGAAGAGCAATTATATTATACCTCCGTATTCTGGAAAGAGAGCCTCCAATCATAAGCAGCCATGTGCAAATTCTTCCCCTCATAACCAATTTTTGCCAAATTTTCAATGAAAACAGCCCACACAAAATATCCCGAAGCAAACCAGCCCTGGAACAGCACGAACCCGAATTCCTGGAGGGTCAAGGCCTGTTTCATTGTGCAAAGACAAGTGCTCCAACCAACACAAAGGCCTAAATGACATCAGAATTCCAATATATTCAATCCAATTATCCAAATCAAAACAAAAAGATGCAATTAATGCATTAAAAACACTTGGTTCAAGTACCTCTTGAAGATGTCAGTGAAGCTACCACTCCAAAGGCGTTTACGAAACAGACCATCAGCGCAAGGCTGCCTTCCCACAGCTCTAGGCCACCAGTGACAATGCCAGGGACTAAAACCACAGGGTGAAGAGCTGTCAAGCCTTCACGTTTAAGCCTGACTCCAGGTAATTCAGGAACCTGAAGCAGTGTAACCGGAAAGCAATAGTAAAAGATCAAAAGCAGCCACCAAGTAGTGAAGAGATATCCAATTATCCAACAACAAGAATCTAAGCATCTCCATTCCTTAGGCTGCTTCCTAGGTTGCTTTCTCTTCTTGTTGATTTCCAAGGCAAAGTTATTAGCGGAAATGACATCTTCTTCTTTCTTGTCAAGCTTTTGATCAATCTTTGGTGACTAAAAGATTCAAACCCCACTGAAGAGCACTTGACCGCAGGCTCTACATAGCATAGTTTTCGAAACCGAAGAAGAGAAGCCCTTTCCGATGAAAACAAATGGACTTTGGATTCACCGAAAAGAACAACACCACGAACAACTCATCAAAGGGAAACCTGAAAAACTTGTAAGAAACACAAAGAACACAATAAAGTAAAACATTGTAAGAACAAGAACATCTCACTAATATATACAGAGCTTGAGAGAGAAGTAGAGATCAAAGCCGTTAGAAAGGGAAAAAAAACAACACGTGGTGAAGAAGACGAAGATATGGGTGTCTGAAACTGCAGTAAGACTGTTGGATTAAAACCCTGATTAGTGTTTACTCAAGATCCTCCATATGCATAAATATAATTAGAATTAATTACCAAACTTATATGTGCGAAATTTCAAAATACTCTTATTAATAATATAAAATTTGGTTAGAACTTCGTCCCTACACACCTCGAGAGGGGTTTATCATTCCTTCTGATTCAATGTTTTATCACAAAAATCGATCTTTTGCATACTGATTATATGAAAAAGTTCCAGATGTTTTAACAAAAACAAACTCATATATAGAAAACAACAAATAAATCAACTTCTTTTTTCTCTTCTTTTCTTTTAATTTCATCTTTTCTTCTCTTTTGAAGTATGGTAAGTGAAACTGAGGTTCTTTTGGAAGTGTAACCCGTCGGAAGGGATGAAACGAGGGAGGGGCTTGTTCGATAATATATATATATACGTGAACGAGGCATGGAAAAAGATATAACAAAAGATTTGGTTTTGGATTTTAGCGACATTTTTGGTCTTTACATGCTTTATCAGTTGTCATCTTTCATTCTTTGTGTTCTTTACCTTCCACGTTTGAATTTGTTCATTTTTAGCCTCTAAGTTTTACAAACCAAACTCCCCCCTGCCAGTACTCCATTTCTCTTCTTTTTCTATTTGGTCAGTAAAGGTTGGGATTGACAGTTGACGCCGGTGATAGAGAAGACAAGTTGGATTGAGATTTGAGAGGCTACGTTAATTTGCTCCAACTATTTTTTTATTTGAGAATAATTTATTATCAAGTACTACTCTATCTTTCATACGCTACTCCTATTTTTGTTGCTTATCAATAATTTATTGGAACATTTCAATATATTATTCATGAATTTGTTGTTTACCCCCAATAAATAAAGAATTATGTTTTACCTCTTTTTCATCATGCCAAATTGGTGTGAATATATAGTTTAACTACTGAAACAGCTAGTGAAGGAATTAACATTACTCTTTCCAATTCTAATTAATCAAATAAATTTGTGAAAAAGGAGGAAATTTGTAAAAATAATTTTGGGCTGTTTGTTTTGTTTCTTTTTCCTGGATGAGAGCAGATGATCATGAGAGAAATGTTAATGGTTGGCATTGAGAGAGAGAAAAGGAGAGAATCCAAAGGCAGACAACAAGAACGGGGGCATCCTCAATCACAGGAATAGCACGCATTACAACAAACACAGAAACCCAAATTGTCTAAAAGGGTCAGCCATGCTTATGCTTATGGTGCTTGACAATGAACCTGCTTAGAATTTTCCTGCCAATGAAAGACCTACAAAATTATTGAAAAAAAAAAGAAAGTTATATACCTACTCCAGGCATAGTATTGTAGAATGATGCATTGAATTGAAGTTATATAAATTTGATAATTTGTGTGCTTATATCATATTTATTTTTTATTAAATATGAAAATTATTCTATTCTTATTGACAAACTAATTATGAAATTAAAATTTTAATCTGTCTTTTTTTATTTTATCATTTTCTTGTGTCTAAAAGTATTGTATTTTCCTATATAAATATAAATATATTTAGAGAGAGAGAGGGGAGGGGAGCACAATGTTTAAGAAGATGGGATATAAATTGTAAGATGATTGAGTAGTGGGTGGGAAGATTATATTCTTCTTCCTTATTTGTCTGATTCCAAAGCCAAGAGATCAGAGTTGTGCCCTTGTTTTAGCTGAGAATTTGTTTTTTTGTTTTTATCCATGTTGGATTTGGTTCCTTTTCCACTACAAAAAAATGAACTTTCAGCGACGGAATTAGCGACGGAAAATTCCGTCGCTGATAGTTAAATTCCGTCGCTGATGGTCTTCAGCGACGGATTACCTACGGATTACCGACGGAAATTTTTCTGTTGGAAAAATCGATGTCGCTGATGCTCACTCCGTCGCTAAAACTTCATTTCCGTCGGTAATTCCGTCGCTAATTAGCGACGGAATTTTTTTACATCAGCGACGGATTTTATGTCATTAGTGACGGAAAATTCCGTCGCTAAAAACATAATTTCGTTTTTTAATTTACATGAAAATCCGTCGCTAAAAGGCATCAGCGACGGAAATTTCCGTCGCTGATAGTTTTATTATTATTTTATTTTATAAAAAAATCCGTCGCTAAAAGGCATCAGTGACGGAATTTCCGTCGCTAATTCCGTCGCTGATAGTTTGTTATTTTTGTTAATTCAATAAATATTCTGTCACTAAAGAGCATCAGTGACAGAAATTCCGTCGCTAATGTTATGAATTCCGTCGCTAATTTGATGAATTTTTTCACTTATTTAACAGATTTTGTTGCTAATTTCTATGAATTTTGTCAAAAAAAATGTTCTAAAATTAATTATTTATAGTTATATTTATATATATGAGAGAGAGAGAGAGAGAGAGAGAGAGAGAGAGAGAGAGAGAGAGAGAGTGAAAGAGAAACATTTAAAATAAACCTAATATTTATACTTAAATCCATAAACATTATCTTAAAATAAATTAACTAAAAAAAACAAAAATACATTATCTTCAACATCAGTATCACCACTACCACTAGCACCTCATCGTATCATCAGCATCATCTGTAAATAAAAAACAAAAAACAAAAATATAAGTATTAAAGTTTATCATATAAAAAAATTAACAACATAAATATAAAAGAAAAATATAGTAAATTTACAAAAAAAAAAGGAAAAAAGTAAAAGGAAAGAGGGATAAAGAAGAAAAACAAAGAAAAAAACGAGAAGATGAACAAAAAAGAAGATAGAGAGGAGTGAAGAGGAGAGAAAACAGAGAATATGAGAATATATAGAGTCTTTGGCGCGCATATAGAGGAATTACCGACGGAATTACCGACGGATTAGCGACGGAAATTCCGTCGCTAATGCTATGTCAAAATATTTCCCGCTTAAGCTTAGGCGGGAAAAATTCAAAAACAATTTTTTATTTTTTTTCGAATTTAAGGCATCAGCGACGGATTTTTTCCGTAGCTAATTCCGTCGCTGTTGCTTTTTGGCGACGGAATTAGCGACGGAAAAAATCCGTCGCTGATGCTTAATGAAAGAAATTTATTTATTTATTTTTTTTTGATTTAAGGCATCAGCGACGGAATTTTTCCGTCGCTAAATGGCATTTAGCGACGGAATTAGCGACGGAAAAAATCCGTCGCTAATTTCTTCATATATTTTTCACGGTGTAAGTGAAAAAATATGAGGAGAAATTAGCGACGGAAAAATTCCGTCGCTAATTTCTCTTCATATTTTTCCACTAAAACCGTGAAAAATATATGAAGAAATTAGCGACGGAATTTTTCCGTCGCTAATTCCGTCGCTAATGCCCTTTAGCGACGGAATTAGCGACGGAAAAATTCCGTCGCTAATTTCTCTTCATATTGTATGAGGAAATGTAAGGAACTTAGCGACGGAATTTTTCCGTCGCTAATTCCGTCGCTAAAGGGAATTAGCGACGGACTTAGCGACGGAAAAATTCCGTCGCTAATTTCTCTTCATATTTTTCCACTTACACCGTGAAAAATATATGAAGAAATTAGCGACGGAAAAATTCCGTCGCTAATTTCTCTTCATATTTTTCCACTTACACCGTGAAAAATATATGAAGAAATTAGCGACGGAAAAATTCCGTCGCTAAATTCCCATTAATTTTTCCACCGAAAATCATGGGTGAACTTAGCGACGGAAGTTTTCCGTCGCTAATTCCGTAGCTAATGGGCTTTAGCTACGGAATTAGCGACGGAAAAATTCCGTCGCTAAGTTCACCCATGTTTTTTCGGTGGAAAAATTAATGGGAATTTAGTGACGGAATTTTTCCGTCGCTAATTCCGTAGCTAATGGGCTTTAGCTACGGAATTAGCGACGGAAAAATTCCGTCGCTAAATTCCCACATGATTCTTCGGTCTGAAATGTTCATGGAACTTAGCGACGGAATTTTTCCGTCGCTAATTCCGTAGCTAAAGCCCATTAGCTACGGAATTAGCGACGGAAAAATTCCGTCGCTAAGTTCATCCATGTTTTTTCGGTGGAAAAATTAATGGGAATTTAGCGACGGAATTTTTCCGTCGCTAATTCCGTAGCTAAAGCCCATTAGCTACGGAATTAGCGACGGAAAAATTCCGTCGCTAAGTTCACCCATGTTTTTTCGGTGGAAAAATTAATGGGAATTTAGCGACGGAATTTTTCCGTCGCTAATTCCGTAGCTAATGGGATTTAGCTACGGAATTAGCGACGGAAAAATTCCGTCGCTAAATTCTCATTAATTTTTCCACCGAAAAAACATGGATGAACTTAGCGACGGAATTTTTCCGTCGCTAATTCCGTAGCTAATGGGCTTTAGCTACGGAATTAGCGACGGAAAAATTCCGTCGCTAAGTTTCCACATGATTTTCGGTGGAAAAATTAATGGGAATTTAGCGACGGAAAAATTCCGTCGCTAATTCCGTAGCTAAAGCCCATTAGCTACGGAATTAGCGACGGAAAAATTCCGTCGCTAAGTTCACCCATGTTTTTTCGGTGGAAAAATTAATGGGAATTTAGCGACGGAATTTTTCCGTCGCTAATTCCGTAGCTAATGGGCTTTAGCTACGGAATTAGCGACGGAAAAATTCCGTCGCTAAATTCCACCTATGTTTTGGGTTTAGCGACGGATAATTCCGTCGCTAATTCCGTCGCTAATAATTTGGCGCAATTAAACAGTATATCCCGCCATAATTAGCGACAGAATTAGCGACGGAAAACATTCCGTCGCTAATTACCGACGAATTTCTGTCGCTAATCCGTCGCTAATTCCGTCGCTAAATTCATTATAAATTCCGTCGCTAATCCGTCGTTAATCCGTCGCTAATACTAATTATCAGCGACGGAAAAATTCCGTCGCTAAATTTCCGTCGCTGAAAATCATTTTTCTTGTAGTGTTCTAACTCTCATGACAACTCATGGGCCATACATCTATCTATACTAGGCTTAATAGTCAAATGTGTCCTCTACATTTGTCACAAAATAAAATTAAGTCCTCAACGTTTAAATGCATGAAAATAAATCCTAAACGTTACAAAATAATTGAATTAAGTACATTTTCGTTAAATCCTTTAATTTTCGTTACCCCTACCAGTAATAAAACTTAACAGAAATTAAAGAATTTAACGGAAATGTCCTTAATTTAATTATCTTGTAACGTTTAGGATTGATTTTCATGCATTTAAACATTGAGGACACATTTGGATATTAAGCCTCTATACTACTATATATTTTTGTCTTCTCCTCTTCCATTGCTTGACACTTGTCCATTTATTTTCTTTTTGCTCAACAACTTTTTTTTTTTTTACTTATGTCCTTTTACCTTTTTTCTCAATAATTTTTTAGTTAAATCCTTAACATGTTTTTTATATAGCTCTTTAACTCTTTTTAATCCATCCTCTATTATTGTTTTATGATATTGCTTTATATTTTTATCTATTTGCTTCTTCTACTTGCATATATTTTGTTTTCAAATGAAAATTATTATATAAAATGGTTTTTTACCTCTAACTTTTCTAAGAAAAAAATACTTTTACTTTATATATTGTACTTTGGAGTAAATATAAATAGTTCAATTAGTTATTCTTAAAATAAAAATGCTTACATATGGGTTTAAAACCTTACAATTGATTAATAATATGAACAAAGTATTCTTAGCTAATTTTTTTTTACTTTTTTGTTAAATTGTCTGAACCACTATACTGTATATATATTTTGGTGATTTAGTTTTTATTGTTGTTGTTCATTATCTTAATTTGTTTGTTTTTAGCACAAATTATATGTTTGTCATACTATTTAACTTAAGTATTTTGTATTTTTTTTAATCCAAGCTAATCCAAATTTTTCAAAAAATTATTTTTAGACATTTTGTTTGATATGTAAACTCTATCTTTAGTAAGCATGTTTCTCTTTTGCACTAAACAATATGAAGGAAATAAATATTTTTATGACCAACAACTCTTCCAACAACTCTTATCTAATAATCAATTTTACTAACTTTAAAAATTGTAAAATAAAAACAGACCCGTAACATCATGCGAGTTTGTATCTTGTACATATATATTATGAGGTATTGACATTTTCCTTACACAGTAACACAGGCCAATTGCTTTGCTTCTCATTTTTCTCTTATTGTTAGATCAAAGATAGTTCATTGTTAAAAAAAATCAAAATCTCTTGTTTACTTTTATTCTTTCCATCTACAGTAAATAATAAATAATAAAATTGTTTGTTTGCATCCAACATTCCTAGATGATGAGGATTAACAATTAAGTATTAAGCAAAGAGTAATGATTCTTATTGGAAAACAAATAAATAAGTGGAATTGGAAGGAAACCATTTATCCGAAGGGGATGGAGACAGGACCAGAGGATTTCCACATTCTACCTAATAAGGAAGACGTGAGTGCACTAAGAAATTCTCAACAGATAGCAAATCAGTTGCCTGCCATTCTAGCTTGTGGTCCTTAAATATTAATTCTGGGTATATTCTGTTTGTAATGAATCTGCTATATGCATGCATGCATGCATGCATGCATGGCAATAATAGAAGCTCTTTATAATTTGCCGACTATAAGAAGCATTGGGCGGTACATTGTCCAATGTGTCCAAGGCAAATGTGGGGAGTATAATAGATTTTGAAAACATTGCTCTTCATCCTGGTTTTTAAGAGTCCAAAGAAATTAATGATAATCTACCAAGAAATCAATTTGAGAAACATGAACATACTTGCATAAAAATTTTTGCTAATTACTTGTAAAATTTATTTAAAAAAAGAAGAAGAAGAAGAAAAATCTATATATCAAAAAGAAGAAATCAACAAACAAACCAAATTACTAATTACTAAATTAACGTATAATTGGAAGAAAAATATTCTCGGAGAGAGTTGAATTTTCAGTGGCTTGGTTCATTAAAAGAAAAAAGAAACAAATAGAATCAAAAATGTTATCTCAGCTGAATGAAAATGTTAATTTTGGGCTATAGAGGAACTTCAATTAGTAATGGGTCAGGAAGTCTACCCTCCAATAGCAATATGCCTGTAGGCTTTAGCCCAATCTTTTAGAGATTTGAGCCCAACAAAGAAATGGGTCGAACTCGAAGCTGATTGATTCTTTTTTCTCTTATTTTTTTAGGTATAAAGAGTTGGCTGTGAACTTTGAATTTCTTTTTTAATTTTTCTTTTCTTTACATAGATTTGATTGACATTTCCTGAGAAGAAACATCAGTTATAGAAGCAATAAAAGCACTAGATGCTTTGAATATTTGCTCTATAATTTTTATTACAATTGAGGTCACAAAATGATTATAATTATAGTTGAATCTCGTAAACTGACAAGATGAGACGTTATCAGTAACTTTCACGATACAAATATAAATGATAAAAAATTTGATAAGACAAATACTCAACATCACTTTTAATTTCTTCGGCAAGCAGCTAATTACTTCCTTCTTCAAGTTTCTCTTACTTTTTCCTTTCTTTGAGCTTATTATCAACTGTTAAATGAAGCAATACACGAAGGCCATTTTCAAAACCCCATATAACCATGAAGAAGATAATACTATAGTTTTTCTAATTTTTCTCAGAAACTAGACAACTGAAAAGGAGCATGTTTTAACAACTAAGTGTCACTCACATGGCATAACTATAAACAACAATTTTTTTTAATGGAAGATTCAAACTATTGTAGTAGCTGAATGACATCATGGAAAGCACACGACGAGAAAGCACTGCGCAATTTAAATTTCTTTATTAATTTTTTTTATTACAATTTTCTTCATTAATTCTGACAGACGTCAAGATTTATTTTCAATCAACACCTGAATCTTTGGGTTAGAGTTTGTCTAGAACTAGAATTGGCTTCTTTCGGCCTTTCGCTTCGGATATATTCGAATTCCAACTTGTTAAAGATGGACCCCTTAAAGCGCAAAGAGGAAACATGCGGGAAAATTCGTAGCCTAATATCCAAAAATTTCCCACAACAGGCTACTATATACAGTCACATTGACTTGACTGAATATCAACCAAACTAGTAAATTATCTAAGTTAACTTGTCACATCAAAATTGTGTCAAAAATGATACCGACACACTAAAATCAAACTATTTTTTCAATTTTTGATAAATTTGTATATAATTTTTATCAAAATTTAATTTATATCATTTTCATATTATTTTTATATTTTATTATTATATCATATCTATAATCATCGGATTTAATTTAAAATCTCACCAATTATACGATGATTTCTAATTTTTCTTGAGTTTATTGTCGACTGATCTAAATCACTTTTGGACCGTGTAAGCTTTTTTCACTAACAAAGATATGAAAACTCCAACGATTTGTTAATTCATTTAGATTGTTTCTTTCATATGAAAATAAGATCGAAAATAATTATTAATTCTTTGGAATTTTTTTTATTTAGCCCAAGGGAAGAATAAGTTCCGTTAATACAAGCACATGAAAATGAATTTCGAGAACTGAAACTTGAAGATTAACCAAAGACGACGAACCCTTTGAAATCTTGAAGCCACTTCATTAAATAATATAATTCCTTGAATTAAAAAATAAGTATTTATCGTGGAGTAAAGTATTCCTTGCATAATTAATTGAAATTTAAAGGATAATATAATGAATCAAAATCAGGAAATTAAAAAATTACATAACAATTGATCTCATCATTAAATTCCAAAAATCCATAAATAATGTGAACATGGCAAAGAAGCTATAGAATGTCACACAAAAGAAATCAATATGGGCTTTCAGGATTGAATGGCTAGAAGAATAGTTCGGAATTAAAGATATTGAGTTGAATTTAGGCTGTCTTTTCAAGAATATTTGGTCTTTTTTTCTTAAAGTTCTTTTAATATGAATAATGAAATGCACAGCTTGAAGCATACGTTTTGTTTCGATTAGACCTAATAATTTGAAATTTTAAATATAACATGATATGATTAAAAAATAATATAAATAAAAGATGTGAAAGTAACAAAAAATTAAAATTTGGTAAAAATTTTATACTAATATATGTCAAAAGCTAAAAAATATTTTGTGTTTGATGTTTAAACAAAAATTTTAACACAAAATTTTAGTATTTACGTTACATAAATAAAAATAAAAATTATTCACATAAATCACGGGTTTGAGTTTTGAAGCGAATGAAAAGGACTTTAGAAGAGTTGGGCTTTGAGTCTCTCCGTGTGGAATCCAAGTAACTCAAATGGAATGAAAAGGACTTGAGAAGCGTTGCGCTGAGCCTCTAAATTCGGATATCCGACTGCATATGTTTGTGTTGATTTTGCAGCATTCAAAAATTGGCTTTTCTTCCAATAGGAGTAGGCAAGTGGCGCCTCAATTTATTCTTGTCCTTTTCCCTGTTCTCTCAGCTGCTGCCCCCCGCTATAAATATGTTACCAGATAGCTTTGGATAGTTGCTTCATTGTCTGATCAATATGGACCTTCTGAAAAAGCTTATGACGTTTCTTGCTTCAACAATTGTAGCATTTGCCATCCGAGTCTGCCCGCAGTTACACCGGCAAAGATCACAGCCACCATCGCTACCACAGCCAGCAAATACTGTGGACATCGAATTAGCTCAGTCACAAAGGCCGCCATCACCATCATCAGATTCATCATCTTCTACTTCCAATGACTATGACAATGAATCCCCGCAATCCCAGTTGCCCTTGCCAGCCACAAATCCTACCATGCTTTCCAACTGGAGACTGCAGCAAGAGTCTTTACTTGCTGCCCAGCAGCATTTACAATGGCAAAATTCAGTTCTAGAGTTTTGCTTTCAATATGCACTCGGTGTAGCCCTCCTGTTCGTGGGAACCGGTCAATCCAATCATCAGCTTCCTGTTTCCATGGTTTTGCTTTCGGTTCTTGTCCTGCTTACATTCGTTTTCAACTTGGGTGCCTCTTTCATCCACCCAAATTGCGCCAGAACTTCACAAGCATTGGAGAAAATGGGATTCCTCCTAGCTGCAGCTGCATTTTGTCACCTTCTTTCAATTCCCTTCTCGTTTGAGCTCAAGTGCGCCATCTGGGCCGTGTTCATTCTCTCCTTGCTCATTGCCAGGATCTTCGCGTACTTGCATCGTAAAACAGCCTGATGTTGAATTTGCAATCTCTGCTTGTTTCATGATTGCCTGCATTTCAGCTTTATAGCGTCTGATGAAAGTACTGATTCAGTCACAGCGTCGAGTCAAAACAGAGCTCCAAGATTGCCTTGAAAGTTACATTTTCTGTTAATAGATTGCTTGGACTTCTTGTAGAATTTTGGGGTTCAAACTCAGATTGGAATTGGGTCACAGATAAAATGGTTGTTTTCTCTCTATTACTAGAAAAAGTGAAACAAAAAAAAAAAACAGATTAAGCAGAGTCCTTTATTTCTTCTTCTACTTGTTAAAGACTCCGTTCTTTTATCTCTTTTTTTCCTTCTCACCAATGTTGTGTTACTAAGCATTATTCAGAAAATGATCTTCTTTTTCTTTAGTAGAATATGATTTTTCTTTGCATTTGAAATAATTTCAAGTAGCTTTAAACTTGTATGCTTCAGTTGGAAGAATTAATGCTTTCCCAGGAATCCATTAGTTGCTGATTCTGATCCAGAATAGAAGATGAGAATCTGTGTGTAAATTTTTTGGAACTCAACTCTTTGAATAAAAAGAGTATATGTATATATCCCTGAATCAAGTATTCGATGCATAATTAATTGAAATTTAAAGAATAATATAATGAATCAAAATCAAGAAATTATAAAATTACATAAAAATTGATCTCATTATTAAACTCCAAAAATCCATAAATAATGCGAACATGGCAAAGATGCTATCGAATGTCACACAAAAGTAATTAATATGGACGTTCAGGATTGAATGGCTTGAAGGATGGTTGCGAATTAAAGATACTGAGTTGAAATTAGGCTTTGTCTTTCCAAAAATATTTGGTCCATTTTTCTTAAAGTTCCATTCATATAAATTGCATGGCTTGAAGCTTATGTTTTGTTTTGAATAGACCGGATAATTTAAATAAAACATGATGATACAATACAAAAATAATATGAGTAAAACATATGAAAGTAATTCGAATAAAAATTTGAAAAAAATTATATTAATATATGTTAAAAACTAAAAGAAAAAATTGTGTTTTATGTGCGAACAAATATTTGAATACAAATTTTTTATATTTTATATAACACACACAGAAATTACGTGCATGAATTATAGGGTATAGTTTTGAAGGGGAGAACCAAACTAACTCAAATTGAATGAAAAGGACTTTGAAAAAAGGCTGGCCTTTGAGTCTCTCCACGTGGAAGTTTGTCTGTGCAAGCATTTTGAGAGAGACTTTCTGAGTTGCCTTTAATATTATACTTTACCATTGTGTTGTGTCTCTGCAGTGACTGTTTACTAAATCAACGGAAATCAAATTCGGATATCCGATGCATATATTTGTGTTGGTTTTGTAACATTCAAAAGTTGGCTTTTCTTCGAATAGAAGTAGGCCAATCACATCTACCGTGAAGCAAATTCCTATGCAGATACTTTTGTTAGGATGGGCGTGGAGGCTTCTTCATCTTTTGTTATCTTTGAAGAAATGCTTGATGTTGTTAAGAGCAATTTCTTGTATGATTTCATGGAAACCTATATATCCGTCATATTTCGTACTTGGACTATCCTTAAATGAAGATTTCCATTTTCTCACTAATATATATATATATATCTTATATCATCCACGAATGTCCAACCAAATTGAGGCCAAAATGGCCAATCATTGGGACCATAAGAAAAGCCCGCTTCAATTAGCAAGTGGACGTCAATGTCCAAACTGACAGCACGAGGGCCACTTTACTCAATTTTATTCCACGGCACAGGACAGACATGGTCAATCGTCCACCGTTCCACCTCCGCGCCATTTGAGAAGTGGTGTAACAGCTTCGTCTAATTCAGGCTTTATGCAAACGCCACAGCGAAATATCTTAGCTTTTATGCTCAAACTAAAAAAACCAAGTGGGAAATCGAAGACTTTTCCTCTCCAGGCACATTCCCTCTTCGCGGATCAATGTTACACGTAGTCGTTTTCTTGGAAATTGCGTAGTTTATTTATTGGATTTATATATGATGCACTAACAGTGTATAGTTTCTATACACTGTCAATACACCAGAGGTTGACACCTCATCATTAGGCCCTTATATGCAAATATAAATAAATTTTTTTAATTTACCCATAATGGCCTATTGATTAGATGTCAATCTTTAATGTATTGACAGTGTATAAAAATTATATACTGTCAGTGCATCATATACAAACTCTTATTTATTTCACTGCTTGCGTGGAGAAGCACACTGTGTTTTCCTTGTTCTCTCTTTCTCAATTTTCTTTAGGAAATGGGGCAAGCTCTTGGGTGTATTCAAGTGGAGCAGTCAACTGTAGCTATCACAGAAGTAGGCAAATAGCACCTTTCTTTATTCATGTCCTTTTCCCCTGTTCTCTCGCCTGCTGCCCGCACTCCAAATAATGTTACAAGCTAGAATTGGATAGTTTCTTCATTATACTGATCAATATGGACCTTCTGCAAAAGCTTATGACGTTTCTTGCTTCAACAATTATAGCATTTGCCATCCTAGTCTGCCCGCAGTTGGACCGGCAAGGATCACAGCCACCATCGCCGTCACAGCCAGCAAATACTGTCGACATCGAATCGGCTCAGTCACAAAGGCCGCCATCACCATCATCAGATTCATCATCTTCTACTTCCAATGACTATGACAATGAATCCCCGCAATCCCAGTTGCCCTTGCCAGCCACAAATCGTGCCATGTTCTCCAGCCTGAAACCGCAGCAAGAGTCTTTACTTGCAGCCCAGCAGCATTTGCAATGGCAAAATTCAGTTCTAGCTTTTTGCTTTTCATATGCACTTGGTGTAGCCCTCCGGTTTGTGGGAACTGATCAATCCAATCATCAGCTCCCTGTTTCCATGGTTTTGCTTTCGTTTCTTGTCCTGCTTACATTCGTTTTCATCTTGGGTGCTTTGTTCATCCACCCAAATTGCGCCAGAACTTCACAAGCATTGGAGAAAATGGGATTCCTCCTAGCCGCAGCTGCATTTTGTCACATTCTTTCAATTCCCTTCTCGTTTGAGCTCAAGTGCGCCATCTGGGCCGTGTTCATCCTCTCCTTGCTCATTGCCATGATGTTCGCGTACTTGCATCATAAAACAGCCTGATGATGAATTTGCAATCTCTGCTTGTTTCATGATTGCCTGCATTTCAGCTTTATAGCATCTGTTAAAAGAACTGATTCAGTCACTGCGTAGAGTCAAAAAGGGATGCTCCAAGATTGCCTTGAAAGTTACATTTTCTGTTAATAGATTGCCTGGAGTTCTTGTAGAATTTTGGGGTTTAAACTCAGATTGGAATTGGGTCACTGATAGAATAGTTGTTTTCCCTCTATTACTAGAAAAAAGTGAAAAAAAAAAAACAACAACAGATTAAGCAGAGTCCTCTGTTTCTTCTTCTACTTGTTAAAGACTCAATTCTTTTATCTCTTTTTTTCTTCTCACCAATGTTACGTTATTAAGCATTATTCAGAAAATAACCTTCTTTTTCTTTAGTAGAATATAATTTTTTTTCTTTACATGAAATAATTTCAAGTAGCTTTAAACTTGTATGTTTCAATTGGAAGAATTAATGCTTTCCCAGGAATCCAACAATTGCTGATATGTCTGACCCAGAATACAAGATGAGAATCTGTTTGTGATTGTTTGAACCATTACTGGATTGAAGTAGAGTGGGCTGCAAAAATTTACGAGAAAACCTAACGCTGACTCAAAAAAATTTAACCTGACAATCTTCAATCATAGATTGTTCTTACTCAAAAACTTAATGAAATCTTACATCATTGAGCCAATCATTTGAGTTTAGAGACACTGTGACTATAGGGTTTAGTCCTAAAATTTGGGGCATCAATTTTACTCCAGGAATTGTAAGTTACCTAAACCCAAAATCTGACACTTGATTTCCGTATGGTTGGTATCCATAATCTTACAGGATGTTACAATTACAAACATTCAAAACTTTGTGGCAATTAGACTAAGGTTCAAAGCCCAAGAAATATTCAGGGCAATACCTTTTGGAGGATTATTTGTGACAAGATCTCAAGCAACTTGGTGTTTGAAGGGGATGATTTCATGAGTTGAGAGATTACAAGCAAAACCGGTTGTGTTGATTTTGGGTTAAAACAGAAGAGCTCAATTGGATTTGGGATACTGTTTGGGTTCGGGCTCGAAGAGTGTTAGTCCACACTTGTTCGAAACTTAGCCCATATCTTTCCAAGAATACTGGCCTAAGTGGCTTATGGTGGAAATACTCATTTTTTAAACCAACAATGAGCAAAGTAATACAAGTTGTTTATGTACTACTTTACCTTTCTTTTTGCATTTTTTGTATTTGACCAATTATTTGTTTTCTTGTTCTGTGATTGTTGCTGGTTTGTGATTATATTTTTACTTGTGTATTATCATTCTCATCCCCTTAATAAATCGTATATTTGAAGATTATCAAGAGTAATGATTCAAATAAATATGTTTATATCTTTAAAAATTAAAATTTGTATAGATATGAAATTCGAGTTTGAGAAGCTATTTTCTTTTTTTCAAATCAAAAGCTTCCTAAGTACTAAAAAAATTATAATTTGACATGAGTTAAAACAAAAAATGAAAAGAACTTTATTAGATATTTTAGTGATCCATGTGAATGTGCTTTCATTGGTCAACAAAGAGAGTTGGATACTAATAATTGCACATGTGCCAAACGACGGCCATTTTTGTGAAAGTGTGAAGGTTTAGTTTCCTAAATAAAAAAGTCTTCGCCACCCAAATAAGACGTGTTGTGTTTTGTCTCCATCATAAAGATAAAATCAATAGCAAAATATTAAAGAATATTTTCTCAATAATTTTCTTAAAATAATTTGTCATGGTGGATGAATATTAAAGAATGGTATATATTATTATTTTAATTTCGTTTGTAAAATTTAAAAATTTTATTAATATTATATTAGATAATAATTTTTTTTCTTTCAAAAACAAAAGAAAAAGTTATAAGGACGGAATCAAACAATTGGCACAATTGACTATTTAAAAAGAGTAGGAATATAATCTCTTCTATTTCTATACACTTTTCATCTTCATACTTCCTAAACAAATTCCTTCCTAATGTACCATATGCAATACATTTCTATTTGTAGAATTCTCCAAAGGACCACTTTCAACAGTCAACAGGCAAACTCCATTGGAGTTCTCAGTTCTTCGAATCACTGTTTTTTTCTCTTTTTAGGATAGCTTCGTAGTAGATTTTAACATGTATTTGCATAATTTGGTCCATCATTCTCGTAGAAAATATCAAAAGATAGGTTGGCTGGCTTTCAGTTCCAGATCAAACCCACATGATTCATGGGTTTGAATGAAAAAATAAAGGCGTGTCGCCTCTTCAGAGGCATATGGAACATGGGGGGCTTTCCATTGCCATTGCTATTAATTATTTGTTCTTTTCCATAACCAATGGTTCCCTCCTCGTTCTATGTGAAATTGATAATTTGTGTATAAAATTTATGTTCGTATTTTAAGAAACAAAAAAATTTCGTGTCAATATGTCAAATATAATTTTTTTTAATTTTTATTATATTCATATATAAATTTTAACATGTGTCATTTTTATATCTTTTATTTATATCGTTTTCATGTTACTTTTAAAATTATCAAGTCTACTGTATAAGGTTTCCCCTTTGAGAAAGCTTTGTTTACAAGCTACATTGTATCATATTGCATTCAGCTGTATTTCACTACTTGTCCACTTCGACGTCAACTGACCGTTGCAATTTTATTTTGCTGTTACCTGTTAAACTTAGGCTTGAATATCTAAGTTTCGTTTAGAATCCACTGCATCAAAACAAAATAAAAAATTGTAAATTTATTATTTTACCCTTTTTTAATATTTTATTAAAATTATTTTACTTAATTCTCATTTTATTTTTTTTTTCAATCTCACTAAAATCAATCTCATTATTCATCTAAATTATCCCTTAGCTCAAAGGGCCTAATGATGTGTCTCGAGTCTGAAAAAGTACACCAATTTAACAAGCCGTTCAATCTATGAACATATTTAATATTGACATAAAAATAATATTATAGCGTCAATTTTTTTAGGTTACAATATTATAGTGTCAAATTGCTTGAAAAATACAATTAAAAAAATAAGTGATATTTATACAAATACTTTTTGCTATTTTTAGTTTTCTTGTATTAGATTTTTTTTTTATGATGCATTTGGTTTGTGAAATTATTTCTGAAATAGAATAATTATTCTGTAAGAATCGAATAAAAAGAAAATAAGTATTGCATAGTTTGGTTTGCACAAGGAATAGAAGATGTGTATTGTTAATTTTTTATTTTTACAAAAGTAATATTCTTTGAATCAATAATAAACAGGGAAGAGTTATTATTACTAAGCAATATCATTTTTTACTTTAAGACTTACTGTTTTATCGGATATTATGAGAATGTTGTTTCCCAGGACAATTAAGTTGTAGTTTTGTTTATTTTATTTAATCTAATCGTTCCTTTGAGGCAAAAAAAAATAT
The DNA here is from genome assembly GCA_031772115.1 of Heritiera littoralis. Taxonomy (NCBI): domain Eukaryota; kingdom Viridiplantae; phylum Streptophyta; class Magnoliopsida; order Malvales; family Malvaceae; genus Heritiera; species Heritiera littoralis. Next base: position 449,595 of record JAPDPK010000109.1, on the reverse strand, counting down.
CATTTATTACTTTAAGTTTTTTTTTTAAGTCATTAATCACTATAAGTTAATTTTTGAATAAACAAGCTATCAATAAAAATTATCGATAAATCAAACAGTTATACCCAAGAGCACGTGGATCACTTAGCAGGGAGCTGTTCTAGCTTAACCAGAGGTCTCGAGTTCGAGTCCCTGGGTATGCAGCTGTGTTAAAACTCTTGAGAGAGAGCTTTGTCGCCCTTTGGGTCCTGTCCGGCTCGAATCCGGATTAATCTTATACCAAAGATATGGGGATACCGGATGATCTAGATAAAAAAAAAGATAAATCAAACAGTTATTTAATATTGACCCCTTTAAAACATTTAATCTTAAAATTAAAACCATTTTAATTTTTGATTGTTATTAAATCATATTGTAATACTTTATTAATCAGTGAATTTAATAATATTAAATTTGAAATTTTATAATATAATAATAATATATAAATATATTATTAATGCTTCAAATATGAATTTTAAAAATAAATTTGCTGATTTTTATTTTCGATTTTGTAATATTTCAAAGTTGAAACTCACTGTGTAAGTCAACTGTCCTACAATGCCAGTTCAAAACACTGCTTAATGCTAATTCTCTCACTAATCAATCATTTAAGTCAGGCCAAAGAAAAAACTGAATAATTTAAGTGTGATTAGCCTATTTTAAATAAGAATATAAGAGTCATCTTCAAAATATATATATATATATATATATATATTTATAAGAGTTAAAATAAGTCCAGCTAATTAATAATTAATAATTCCACGCAGCAGTCTTTCCCTCTGTGACGCTGTCGGTTCAATTAAACAAAGATTATACTGACAATCTAACAGAACTGTAGAGAGCTACTTTCGGTCATTTTTATATTATTGGCGACAATTATTCCCACTCGCTAAAATATTGCGTGAGGTTGTTTGTTGCCGTGTCGGTGACGTTTCGAAGCTAGCTTCCTTTACGCTTGTGAATGTGATTGAGTGATTCTCTTGTAAAACCATTGACATGGACAATACACTAGTAGCAGTGATTAGTAAACAAAGGACTGGTTTGAATTTTCATCAAAAAAATGGTTTGAATTCGCATTAAGGTTGATTTCAACAATATTTAAAACAGTAATAAAAGTAAAATTAATTATTGTAATGATAAAATTAAATATTATAATCAGTGATGAAATGTTTATTTAGATGTAAATCATTAAAAACATAAGGTAAAAATTATATATAATAAATTGAAAATATATATTTAATATTTATAAAATTAATAATTAATTAAAAATTTCTTGAAAATATTTTAAATTAAATAATATTTTTAATAAATTAAAAATTATTTAAAATATTTTAATATATTAAATAATATTTTTATTATTAAATATTTTAAAATACTTTTTATGTATATTTTAAAATTATTTAACATTTAAAATCCTTAAAGTTTTATTTATTAAATGGCGACAAATTATATTTAATATGTAAATAACAAAAATAATAATTACATATTTTAAATATAAAATAATAGTTTATATATATTTAAATTTACTTATAATTTAAAGAAATGTATAATAAAAAAATTTAGAATAAAAAATAACAAAATAATAAAATGAAACGTCAAAAGTAAAATAAAATAATTTAACTAAATAAAAATTATGAAATTTGTAAAAAAGAATAAAAAGACAAGATATAACCACAATATGGAATTAAGCCTTCAACGTTTAATTGCATAAAAATAAGGTCAATAAGTTTTATTTTTAGCAATTAAACCTAAACATTATAAAATAATGGAATAAGGATATAACCGTTAAATCCCTATAATGTTCATTACCCTTGCTCATGTTGCATACCACTTGGAAGCTGACGTAGATTAAATTGCCACGTAAGCTGATGATGTGGATTATCTCAAATAGAATCAAAATAAGGCAGGACATTTGACTTTGAATGCCCTAAGGCAAATCCAAATAGAGACAAACCCCAAAAAAATGGAACTTTGAAATAAATCCATGTCAACATGACACATGGAAAGATAATGTCATGTCATCAATCCATATGGCAATTTAATCCACGTCAGTGTCAAGGTGGCACGCCACCTGTGTAAGGGTAATGAACATTATATGGATTTAACGACTATATCATTAATTTTATTATTTTATAACGTTTAAGCATTAATGGATGAAAATAAAACTTTTTTTTAGGGAAACATATAGCTTTATTATAAAACTTAATGGCTTTATTTCAATGCAATTAAACATTGGGAGCTTAATTCATATTGTGATAAATGTCTAGGGCATGTTTGGGTATTAAGCCAAAATGATAAAAGTAGAAATTCATATTTCCACCATATCCAACCTTACAAGTATTTATATCTCATGATATATTATATTCTTACAATTTTCATATAACTATATATTTATTTGAAGATTAGATAAGATTATCTGAATATCAAACATTTTTTCCATTTATGTATTCTATAAAAAGGTCATAAATTTGATCGTACTGTAAGATCAATATGAAAAACATATAATTAAATGTAAGTTTAAAGTTATTAGGCGTAAAATATATAAAAGTATAATAAATACTTGATAATTAACTTAAGGATAATGTAAAACAATACATGATTAAGCATAAATCTAGAGTTATTAAGTGCAAACTATGTTAGAAGTATGTAAATACATGATAATTAACATAAATATATAATATTGCAAAACCATCATATGTTTAAATCTATTGATACTAATGTTTACATAATCATATTTTTACAATACTTTTAACGCATTTTACATCTAATGACTTTAAATTTATGTTTAATCATATATTTATTTATGTTGATATTACAATAAAGTCAACATTTGTGACATTCTTGTAAAAATTCCCATCTAAACATCTCTTATTTTTAGCTCAAAAACTTATTCGATGAAAAGTAAAGGAAATGATTACAAATGCCTTTTTCATTTATTACACTAACTCTCAAATCTCGGGGCAGTAGAATTTCAATTTCATTACAAATAATAATTTTCTGGTATACAAAAATAAAAAATAACTTCTATTTGTTTTTTTTCAAATATTTTTAAAATTTAAAAGTTTAGGGATTGTTTAGCATTGTTTTTTGTTTTTGTTTTTGAAAATTTTGTTTTTGTTCTTTTTAAATTTTGAAAACAAAAAACATGTTTAGCTAATATTATTACATTTGAAAACAAATATTTAAACAGATTTAGATAAAATAATTCAATTCATAAAATAAAATAAAAATAATATATTCATTGAAAAAATAATATGTACATAATATTAAATAATATTATTTTATACTATTTAATACTAGTATTAAATATTTTCATTTAATCATATAAAAATTTAATATAATTTAAATAATATTATAATTAAATATAATATTAAATAAATAATTCAATTAAAGATAGTATTGAATAATTTTTTAATATTACTTTTTATTAGATAATAAACGAGATTAGTAAAATTCAAATTTTATATAATAAATAATAATATGAATTAATAATTATAAATTATATTAATAATATTATTTTCTTTATTTGTAATAATATTAAATTATTAAATAAAATATTTAACTAATTAATTTATAATAAATTATATAGTTATTAGAATATATTATATTTAATATAAATAATATTATTTAATGTTAAGTATTCACATATTTAATAATATTAAATTATTTAAAAGTAGTACTGGTATATTTTTAATTTTATTGAAAGAATATAATGTTAAATAATAATATTGTTTAGTAAAATAATAAATAATTATGTTAGATTATAGTGCTTAGCAATAATATTAATTATTATTAACATATCAAAATTATAATAAATGATATTATTTAAAATTATAATATATTCAATAAATTATTATATAAATTTAAATTAAATAATATTATAATATTATAGTTCAATATAATTTATTTTTAATTGCTTTTTATGTTTTCAACTTTTTTATATTAAAATAAATATATTAATTTTAAAATATTTTATTTTTGATTAAATAATATTTTATATTGAAATTTAATATTATTTTATTTTAAAAATTATTTAATTTTATTTTATATTTTTTATTATGAAAATTATTAATATTATATTAATATATAAACTCTATTCATTTACTTATGAATAGTAATAGAAATGAAAATATATTTTCAAAAATAATGAAAACAAGAAATTCTTATTTTTGATACTTTTAAAAATTTTTGTTTTCGTTTTCATTTTTTGAAAACAAAAACCTGTTGTCAAACATATTTTCTACTTCTGTTTTTAAAAAAATTAAAAATAAAAATAGAAAATAAAAACGACACCAAATGACCTTTTAATAATTAACTAATGCATTAAAGTGCATATATTATTTAGTTTTAAAATAGGAGAATAGAAAATGAAATACAGCTTCTAAAGCTAAAATAAGAGAAGAATATCTTTCTATCAAAAAAAAAAGACAAGAATATCTAATTTTGATATTAATTTTAAAAAATTTGCTTACGATATAATAATCCTTAAACATTCTTTCTCCAGATGATCTAATCTAAATACGGTTCATCGGGAAGCTAAAATCCGCTACTCCCAACATGAGCTACACCCCTTCCTATCTTCCACGTGTGCCACTCTTCAGTCGAGTACAGCCAGTGGGTACACTCGCGAGTACGCTTGAATCTCGCTCCCCCGTTTAATGTAGCTCTGTAAGAGGTCATATCTTCTCTCTCTCTCCCTCTCGTTTCCCTCCATTCCACATCCATATACGCTTTAATCCCTCTCCCATTTCTTGCTATCTGTTTTCTTCTGGCTGCTAAATTTTCGTTTGTCACTTCCGGCGTCGAAAGATCACGAAACACCAGTGTCGTTTCAGATGGCAACGAGAATGGATCTGGACGGGAGGCCGATAAAGCCAATAACGATATGCATGATTGGAGCCGGAGGCTTCATTGGCTCTCACCTTTGCGAGAAACTGATGACGGAGACGCCGCACAAGGTGCTCGCCTTGGACGTTTACAATGACAAGATCAAGCACCTCCTCGAGCCTGACTCTCTCCCTTGGGCTGATCGTATCCAGTTCCACCGACTTAACATCAAGCATGATTCTAGGCTTGAAGCCCTCATCAAGATGGCAGATCTCGTAATTTCTTGCATTTCTTGCACTCTCTTTTTGCTATCATTGCTATTTCTTTCTTTTTGCTGGTAAACTTTTTGAGGACATCACAGATCTTTTGTTTTTCTTCTTTATTTATCTCTAAAATGCTTCAAATTTTTTATTGTTTCTTTACTGTTTTCTTTGGATTCAATGTTAGATGGAGTTCAATTCTGTGTGTTTTTAACTTTTTGTTAATCTAATTTGCTCTCATTGTCGGTTAAAAGTTTGTTTTTCTGATTTGTTTGATGTTTTCTTGATTTCATAAAGTTCTGGCTGGATTTATGGTGATTGATTTGGTTTTTATTGTGTTTTCTGCAACTTAGACGATAAATCTTGCGGCGATCTGTACTCCAGCGGATTACAATACGCGCCCGCTCGACACCATTTACAGCAATTTCATTGATGCACTTCCTGTGGTAAGCACTTCTGTTATAATGTCTTTTCCGGTCATTTTTTGTTTCTGTTATAGTTGATTGATACTGATGTGAGTCAGGAGAGATTTGATTGTTATTGAACTAACCGAGAATCGAGATTGAAATTGAAATTGATGTTGCTTTCTGATGTTAATTTGTGGTTTCGTAGGTGAAGTACTGTTCAGAGAACAACAAGCGTCTTATTCACTTCTCTACTTGTGAAGTGTATGGCAAAACCATTGGAAGCTTTCTTCCTAAAGATTCTCCCCTCCGTCAGGTAACCTTTCGCTTTCTCTTTTTTAATAACTGAACTGAGTATCTTTGAAAGAAAGAATTTATATTCATGCTTTGCTTTTAATAAAGAACTAAAGATCTGTCGGTGTTGTCTTTCTATTCGAGTTTTATGGTTTATTTTATGATACATACATATAATATTTAAGAAAAAAGGATTTTTTGAATCGGTACTGAGTTGAAATGGTAAGAAATATGGGTTTTATGAATAAATGAATAAGTCTAGATAATCTGATGGTGGTTAGTTGATTTGCATTTTTTCTCACTTCAGCTCCTTGAAGTTTATAATTTTCTGGGGTTTATCTTCTTTGCTCAGCTAACATTGGTCAACCCTCCTCTGTCCTCACAAAAAGGTAGAAGGTTGTAAAGGGAGGATGGGTAGTTTTTATTTGGTTATAATAACAATTCACCATGGTAATTGAATGGGTTATCAAGTCTTATTTAGCCTAGTTGTATCTATAAGTGGTTTATTCATCTGTGTTTTAAAAGGATGTGAAGAAGTTATACCATTTTTATCAACTGGATTTAGGAGTGAAAGTTTTTTTTTATGCCTATAAAGCCTTGCTGGTGAACCTATTAATTGATGATAAGAGGTTAGAATACCATCAAGTCTTGCAAGTTAAAATTCCTGTACTGATTGCTGGTATGCTCTTTTTTGGTTTTATAAATTTTGTTGTATATCATTTGTTTTCTCTTGTTGTAGTCATGTACCCTACAACACTGACTGGAGGAAGCTATCTTCTTTTGGTTTTGTTTGTTCTTGAACTATATTTAGAGGCCTTTGAAAAAGTTCTTTTGTGTAGTCACTTTCTTCATGAGGCAGAAAGGTTAATACTAGGTCCTTTTTTTAAGGAATTTTGTTAAGCAAGCTGTTTTCCATTTTGCATAGATCTTATGCATCCCTAAATTCATGGTGATGCTGATTTAACATGCTTTCTTTTTTATTATTATTATTAAAGTTTCCTTTTGTGTTATTGTTCCTTAACCCCCTCTTACTTCTAGATGACATTAGGATGTTCATTACTTTAGGTAGTTTAAAATTTTTTACACATTCTGTGATTCATGTGATAGGATCCTGCATACTATGTTCTGAAGGAAGATGAATCACCCTGCATTTTTGGTTCAATTGAGAAGCAGAGGTGGTCATATGCATGTGCTAAGCAATTGATTGAGAGGCTTATTTATGGTAAGCATCTTGTCAAATGATCTGTCCCCTATTGAGATGCTTCAAACGTAATGTACTGACTTTTCTTATACATTTCAGCTGAGGGGGCAGAGAATGGCCTCGAATTCACCATTGTGAGACCTTTTAACTGGATTGGACCTAGGATGGATTTCATCCCTGGCATTGATGGTCCAAGTGAGGGAGTTCCAAGAGTTCTTGCATGCTTTAGTAATGTTAGTTAAACTTTTTTCACAGTTCTAGAGAATGGCCTAGAATGCCATCTATAATTTCTTGTTTTGATTTTTTATAGTCTTAGTTCATGATAATTTTTCCTTTTGTGGTCAGAATCTCCTACGCCATGAGCCACTTAAGCTTGTGGATGGGGGCCAATCTCAGAGAACTTTTGTTTACATAAAGGATGCCATTGAAGCTGTTCTGTTGATGATTGTGCGTATTACCTTTCCTCTCTCCCCCTCCCTCATCCCTACATCTGGCCAACCGCACGATAACTAAACTAGTGGCGTCTTCTGTACAGGAAAACCCAGACAGGGCCAATGGTCATATTTTCAATGTGGGCAACCCAAACAATGAAGTCACAGTTAGGCAGCTTGCTGAAATGATGACTGAGGTGAAGGACATGATCGATGATATATAGTTTCTATTATCCATATCATTATTTTTGTTTTTGGTGATGTATTGATCATAAGTAATTTATAATTGTATGCCCCTGGATTCTTCAGGTTTATTCCAAGGTTAGTGGAGAACCTGCCCTGGAGGTGCCGACAGTCGACGTGAGCTCCAAGGAATTTTATGGCGAGGGCTACGATGATAGTGACAAGAGAATTCCTGACATGACCATAATAAATAGACAACTTGGTATTGCCTTGCTTCCTTGGTTGTGCTCATGATCTTCAAGTTTTCGCCATACGAGAATTTGAGCATCTGATTTTGTTTTGGTTTTAATACCGCATTAGGTTGGAACCCCAAGACATCCCTTTGGGACTTGCTTGAATCAACCCTTACCTATCAACACAGGACTTATGCCGAGGCTATTAAGAAGTCCATGGTAAAACCGATTGCATCCTAAGGAGACAAAATGTTAACAGGTTTGGTCCTATTGTTCCGAAAAAACAAATTCAAAATTTGAATTCTTTTCCCTCTTGTATTTTCTTATGACAAAAAAAAAGAGATAAATGTTTTTCACCAATGTTCCAATTTTTTTTATGAAGTCTTAAATATATCTTAACTAGTTTGTGTCCTGATGGACAGATTATTTTTATTTATGGGTTAGATATAATTTATTTATTGTGTAATAAAAAAATTTATAGATTGAATAAGAAATGAAATAAATATGTTGCATTTATGTTATATTATCTCAAATTGTAGTTAACAGATAGTGTGTAGAGGTTATATATTGTTAATATATGATTGCTTATATTTTGTTTTAATTGAATTAATCAATTGAATCAAATTAAATTTGATTAACCAAATGATTTTGAAAAAATTTGGAATTATGATCTGTATAGTTAATCCAATTGATTAACAAAATTTTATATCAAAATATAAAAAAATAAAATTGAAAATATATGAAACTGAAAAATATATATAATATTATAAGTTTAATATTGTCAGAATTTTTAATTTAATATTTTGTTATATTTTATTAGATGCTAATATTTAATTTTATTAAAATATGAAAAATTAAAAATATAATATTATTTAAATCTATTTTATTATTTTGATTAATTCAATTAATTAATTGAATTAATCAAATTTAATTCAATTTCATTAGTTTTGAAATTAAAAATTTTGATTTGATTATAAAAAATAATCAATCAGATTAAATTTTTTATATTACAATTTCACTTATTTTTCTCTTATTTCTCGTTTTCATATTTATAATTATCCGAAGAACTTTTTGGGGTTAACGGACAAGCTGATTTCCTTTGCTACTTTAGATTACCCAAAAATATATATTTAGGTTTTCTGCAGGGGGCCTACTACTTGTATTGTAATCAAAACAATTGCATCCCGGATATCAATTTCAATCGACAATTTTTTATTGAGTGATTAAAGAAAATTTTAACATATTGTAAAATTTGAATTAGAATATAAACATCATTTCACCCCATTATAAAAAAAAATCAAATTTCCTTAAATATCACAAAAAGAAAAGAAAAGAAAATGAGCTAATAGGCATAAGCTAGCCATAAGCCATGCCAAGCCTTTAACATGAAAATTGAAAACCATCAAACCCACCCAATTAGACTTTAAAATCCCACAATGTACCCAAACAGTTATGATTTTCTGTTGCTAAAGAGGTTAATTTAAACTTTGCTCTTTACGTTGAACTTTCAAGTAGATGAGATGCTTAATCACCCTCTTTTGGCAAGAAGAGCAGTTGCCTGCTTAAATTACAGAGAGTCTAGCACGACTGATACTAAGACAATCATCTTGTAAAAATTTCTCAATCCCTATTGGAGGATGACTAAGCTTAGCCATATCGAACGAAAGAGTTCTGTGCCTGACTTGCTAAAAAGTCCGCACAGCAATTTGCATCACACAACAGTTCCATTTTCGCAGTCTTTGCATGCTCGGAGTAGATGGAGTGACAGTCACGATCCTTCTAAGGCTGTGAGAGTTTGGAGATGCTTAATCACCTTGATTGTGAGTTGTGGAAAATGTAGACAGAAAATCTAATGGAAGAAAGGAAAACAACATTTTGAAATGAAACATCTTGGTTAAAGACAAATTAACTTAAAAGGCAATGTTGGACATGGACATGACCGGCCCATGTCTTATGTTTGATGGAAATCAAATTTCTTCTCCATGGGAATTTCAGTCACCTTTACCGTCTAGCTTTTGCATGATTTTATTTTTCTTTTTTTTTGGTGGAGATTTATTTTTCTACTTCAAGCAAATATTAACCCTTTGATTTATATATATGAAATTGAACATGATGTTCACCATTCATTGATCACGATATTTTGTAAATAGTAGGGATTACCGTTTTTAGTCAACAGCGCAAGTTATTTCGGGATAAATACAAAAACGAATAAAAAAATGTGAGTTAAAATTTGATAAAAATTTATATAAATTTCGTAAAAAATGAGAAACACGTTTGAGGTTTAACATGTCAATACGAATTGTGATAAAATAATTTTTATATTTTACATGTATTTGACACGAATAAAAATGATACAAATACTTGAATTATCGAATCTTGTTGCATGCATTTAGCGTCAAGAGCCATGATGAATTTTTTTAAGAATTTAGATGTTGGTGACTTAATTAGTGGGTTTTGTTTAATACTTCTTTGTGACTAACCCAAAAAGGAAGCAGAAAAGGTCGAATAAAGCAGTTTTCCTTGGTTGACACGACTTCTCAAAGATTCTTCTTCTATGCTTTTTTTTTTCCTTCAAAAAGAGATAGCTGCCACAATATAATAAAAAAAAAGAAACTTCTTCATATTTGTTGCTGTCTTCCAATTGACCACTAACCACTTTGGATCTTCATTGCATCATAAAGTTTTTGGTTGTTGAAAAATCAATTAGGGATCTGGGCCAGGGGTTTGCATGTTCATTTGCTTTGACTAGAGCAGTAAAGTATGCTGCTTTTCATGGTGAATTGCTTCAATAAAAAAAAAATCCAATCAGGGAAAAAAGTTGCTAATTATCCTTTATGAAAATGTCATGCTGCCCTGGAATGATTCCGAAGCAAATACCAAAACTACTTCTGTTTCTCTGAAACCCTCTGCAGAACTGATATAGAAACAGAATTTCCAGGATCACTGGTCAGTTCAGTTGAAGACAAAATCAATCTGTACCAATGTTTTCCTGTAAGAAAAGGGCTGAAACGCATAAGATGGTGGATATGTATTTCATGTCTTTAATGGACATTGAAAGTTCAAACTCATGCTATCGTTTTAGCTTTATTAAAACGATGAACTGAAAATTTGAATGCAATGTTGGACTTTTTTGAAGTGGAAATAGTGAAATTGGAGGCAATTCTGGTTTAAGTTTCCATGATCTAGAACAGTTGCAGGAGAAACAAAACAATCAAGTTTCAAACCTTATCGCAATGATTTAGAACAGTTTCATGTTATGTTTATTCTGGTTTTTTTCTTACAATTTGACATACGATTTCAGTTCAGCTATCTATTTTCCTTGCTTGTGTCATGGCCTCTTGACTCTTGTGCAGCCGTCAAGCCCCACTGATGAATGATTACAGAGCCTATAACGGCAAGAAATAAGGCTTTTATGCAAAGGCTTAATCTTGTGCTTGTGGCTTTTTTTTTTCCTTTATTATTTTAAAGTGGGAGAGGTTGAAACTTTTAAATATTTGCTTGTTTCAAAGAAGATGTGAGTTATGATTAAGGGTTTGAATATGATGCATTGACAATGTATAATTTTTATATACTGTCAATGCACCAGAGATTAACATTTTATCAATAAGCAAACTAAAAAAATATCTAACTCTTAAAAATAAATATAATAATTTTTTTAATTAGCTCATTACGGTTTATTGATGAGATATCAATTTTTGGTGCATTAATAGTATATAGAGACTATACATTATCAGTGCATCATATATAAAATTTATCATAAATACTTATAATCAGGCTAGCCAACAATCACAACACAACCACTACATTGTTTATTAACAGAAAATATGTTAATCTACCTCACCTAACATGCTACCAAAGTCGCAAGTCTTCTTGTTCTTATTCCTTTTTTTTTTTTGGTTTTCTAAAAAAATTGAGTTAGAAAAATTTATATGCATTATGATACTGTAACCTTGCAAAAGTGGTTAATTTGCTAGGACATTGTATATCAAAATGTAATCAATATGCACTTGATGGTTCCGAGAAGGAAAACTTTTTGATCATAAGGCAATTGAATTAAATAATAAACAATATGTAATTTTTTCACATATGAAATCGTAACTTGACGATGAAAAAATGAGTTGCAAATATTAAAATTTGAACTCTAAGCTTACTGAAAATCATCTCTTACAAGAGTTGCATGAACAAATTGAGCTAAATCCTAAGTTCAATATAACAATTTGACCACTGTCTGTTAAGCTTTTACATTTTTTGAAGACTCATGCAAATTAAAGAATAATAGCATTTTATAACTTGAATTAAACACGTTTTACTAAAACATATTTAACCACCTGAACTAAGTTCAATTAACAGATCCCAAGACCTTTTTGTATATTACCTTTGCTAGTTACTACCCATATAGATTCAAAGTTAGTTATGTAAAAAAAAAAAGTTAGTTATGTAAAAGCATTTAAAAAAATAAAGAAAAAAAAAGAATAAGAAAAGGAAAGAAAAAGGGATAAAGAGCAATTTGACTGCTTTTAAGGTAGGTCCTTCAAATTGACCATTTGAGAGTTTAAATAAGCAGTAGCATTGCTTTTTAACTACTAAGGTGAGCCTTTGAACCAAGGTTGTAAATATCGTACCGGAGAGTGTTTTATTTTTTTTTTTTATAATGAGATATATCGGCATCGGTTGTTTCGATATATTATTTCGGATTTTTTGGTTTAATTTAAAAGTATTTATAAACTTTTCATACATGTAATAAAATTATTAATAATAAGTAAAATAAAATATTTAATATTAATAATGGTAAGTATAAAATTAATAAAATTACTCATACAAAAACTAATAATTATTTTTAAAATTGTTAATGCATTTACTTAATTCATTATTTATGTATTCTTAGTTTTTAATTCAGTATCAAAATATATAATAAAACAAAAAAAATTCAATTTTCTTGTAATGTTTGTGTACCAAACAAAACAGTAAATTTCGCAGAAATTTACCGAAACTACCTGAATTCATGAAATCAGCTGATATTACCCGATACCAAAATTGTTATGAAAAATCAATTCAAGTGTACCAAATTTTATGAAAATTGGCACATACCGACCAATACGACTGAAACCGAAACAGTATTAACAACTATGCATTGAACTGAACAACTCTTTAATTAATATCTCAAAAAAAAACCTCTTTGATTAATTATTCAAGTAGGGGAAATCTTTAAATCTTCTTAGCTGAGCAGTACTGAATTAGTAAACATTTCAGAACAGATAGTGACATTAATTTCTTGCACATTTCAGGCAAAGTCTATGTAATTTATTTCATGGTTGGTGAAGAAAAAGGACATTTACTTTCCAACGGAGTGATTAGCATATGCCAAAGTGCCAAATCCTTAAATTTAAAAGGCCTTTTTTAATTTAGTAATTTAAGTACAGTTTTTTTAATATCCTTAATATGAATGACAGTTGTTGCATTTATTGAAAATAATTAAAGATTAGATCCCTCGTCAAAGTACTACATAGAAAATGAATTGATGGTAAGATTGATTTGACATAAAACAATTTTGGGTATTAAAAAAATACCAAATAAATAATTAAAAAGATTATGCTTATCCAAGTGTAATTATTAATTATGGGTGATGTTTTACTATTTAAAATTAATTTTTCAATCAATATATTAGTAAGGTCAAGTTTAAGATTGACTTTCAATTTAAAATTCAAAATTTGATTTAAGTTCAATTGTATTTTTTTTAACTCGATTCAAAATAAAAATCAAGTTACTCAATTGGTTTGATTTAGCCCATTTATCAAATAAAAAATAAAATCCATTTTCACAATAACTTCAAACTAAATTATTTGTATTTGAATTTGTAATAGATTTGAATTTTTTTAAATATTTACAACATTAAAAACAAAAGCATAAATTAATAATTAAAATAATAAAATACATATTAAATTAAAAAACTCAATAAAATCACAAATTATTTGAATCAAGCATTTTAATTCTCAAACTTGATTTGTTCAATAATTTAATTTTATCCAAATCAAATTTATATAACTTACAAATAAAATATCTCATTTGCACATTTAATTTATTTTTCGGCTCAATGCTCTATTATGATTAAACCTTTGCGAAATTTCTCAATTAAGGATACAATATTTAATTTTGATCAATTAAGGATTAAATGTTTTCGAATTTGTTCAATTTAGGACTTTTTAACGTGTGTGAATTACACGCGCCGTTAAAGAGAGTGGATGACTATGAAAAGATAAATTGCTACCACGTGTCCCACTTAAATGCTACCACGTCTCCAACGTATTTTTACCTATTAAAAGAAAATAAATATAAATACACTGCCACGTGTCTCACAAATTGCTGCCACGTGTCCCACTTAAATGCTGCCACTGTCCAACGTATTTTTACCTATTAAAAGAAAATAAATATAAATACACTGTTATGTGTCTCACTAAAATGCTACCACAAGTCTTTATTAAATGCCGTTATTATTTTTAACGGCACGTGTACTTCAATTTCGTTAAAAAATCTTAAATTGAACAAATTTGAAAACGTTTAATCCTTAATTGATCAAAATTAAAGATTATATCATTAATTGAAAAATCTCATAAATGTTTAATCCTCAATTAAGCGTTTAGCCTTATTTTTTCAACATCTTAAATACTTTTCTAGCTTAAAAAATACTAAATAAATAAAAACGAAGTGAAGGAGTAATAAAGTTTCCAACTTGTAACCAAAAAAATAAAGTTTCAACTTCCCACCTAGGACGCTCCCTCCCGCGGCCGTCCTTTTGCCGTTATTAACAGTTAAACTGCAAACAAATCTTAAACACTTTGAGCTTGAAAACACCGAATTAAAAAAAAAGTCACCATTTTCGTTATGATGATTTGCAGTTGCAGGCAAAGTTTTAGACAAAACAGCCTGACAGATACAAAATTATACTGTAGTATAGTTTCTTCTTTTATTTATTTATTTTTACTTTTCTCCCTTATCATTTGCCTTGTCCATTGCCTCCCCTCGTTGTCTCCTTCTTGGCCGGCTAAAGCCAAGCCCTTCCCATCTGCCCCTCACTTCCCTTTGTTGTTTTCACTTTGACCCACTTTTACTTTTCATTTTTAAATACTACCAGTAGTACTTGTTTCAGAAAAAAAAAAAAGACATGGGTTCTGTTACATTTACCCCTGCCTAGTTGTTTCTCTGTTGTGTTCTGTGCATGCTTTTTCTGTACCATTGAACATGTTTACCTCTTTTCTTACAACCAAAGGAATTGTGTTTTGCTTTTTTTATAATGGTTTTTTTTTTTTTTAGTTTAGTTTAGTAGTATGTAGTACTATAAATGGTCCATGAAACAGGCATGGAAATGGAGTTCCGGCTTTTGTTGAAGGAGGACAAGGCACTTGGGCGTTTTATTTTCTTAGCTGTAAAGTTCCACTGTTGCCCACGCGCGCCCATTTGACCTCTGTCTCTGTGGTTGTGTGGTTCTCTTTCACTTTGTCTTATTATTTTTTTAAAGAAAAAGAAAGTTTTGAAATTTAATCTTTATGAAGAATTATACTGCTATGCTTTTCATTTTAAAATTTTGATTTTTGGGGATTTTCCCTTCTGTGGGGGAAGGCATTTATTATAAGACCCCAGTTCAAATTTGGGGTCTTTCCCTTCTCTCTCAGTCATGGCACCTGCCAAGGTTTCTGGGTTTTACAGGCAAGGAAATGACTGGTAAGTTCTCTCACTTACTCTTCTGTCTCTCTTAACCCACTTGAAATTTGAAGTTTATTTACTGTTCTTTGCTCTTTTTTCCTTTCTGGGTTGTTTTATTTTTGTTCAATTTTGAGACTAAATTTGAAATATTACTGCTTTTCCCAGCTCTGTGTGGTTTGATCCAGTTATGCTTGTTATGATAGTTTTGTTATGATTTTTTTTTTATGAATGATAGTTTTGGGTTTACAGAAGAGGGACAAAGGGATTATTTCTTGGGGCTATGAGTAAATTTATATACTCTAATGGAGATAGAGAATTATGCTTATAATGTGGTTTTTATGGGTTTTGCAGGTTTTGCAATGCAGGGTTGCCAAGTGATATAACCATTATAGTGGATGGTGTAAACTTTCATCTCCATAAGGTTAGTCACTTTTCAGTTTTCACAAATCCGAGGTTTTTGGTATTTGGTCTTGAGGCGTTCACAGACAGTTTGACCTAAATCTTGCATGGTTTTGACCAACTTATTCTATTTCATGCTTTAAGTTCTTATTATGTTTCCATTCTGGAGTTAGATGTGATTATTGCTTTCTGGGTTTTTCAGTAAAGATTTATCCTTTTTCGTTATTTGCTGTGATCAAATAGAGGCGTTTTATCAATGTTTTCTCTCTTATATAATTGTGGTCTATGATATTTAAGGACTGTATGCAGACAGAAGAGTAGAGATTATTAATGAATGAGAAGGAGAAAGAGATATACCGTAAACTGAAATTGAATTTAGATTAACATTCTACCAGACAAGTTCATGCAGTGTATTGCTGTGTATTCTTTAACGTGTTGGTATACAGAAAACAAGAGTCCCTAAGCATACTTCTGCTCATTTTCATTTTCTACCCTTTAAACTTTCCATCCTTGTTTCTGATCATTTCTGATGAGTTAACTCTGCAGTTTAAGGCAACTTCCTTGCGTTGTAGATAGCATAGTGTAGCTTCACCTTGTTAACAATTATCCATGTTATCCTTCTTGGTGTATTTTCTGTGACAGCTTGGTCTTTTCCTATTGTTTTGTTTGATTCAGTTGTCATAAACTTGTTCATGTCCTATTTGTATTGTACCCTATATTTAAGACCAATATGTTGATGTTGTTATGCAATAAAATGTTAAGCTTTGTGGTCATATATGACTGCAGTTTCCTCTCATGTCAAAATGTGAGAGGATTGCTTCCATCATTGAAGAACTCCAGAGTACTCACGATAAGACTTCTACCACAAAGCTTGAAGAATTCCCTGGTGGCCCAGACACTTTCTTGTTTGCATCAAAATTCTGCTACGGCGTTCGGGTGGAATTTACGGCAAGAAATATAGTAATGGTGTACTGTGCAGCAGACTACCTTGAGATGACAGATGAATATGAGGAAGATAATTTACTTTCCAAGGCAGAAAGTTTCTTCCACAAAAATGTACTTCGCAACTGGAAGGATACTATATTGGCTTTACAAAGTTCTGAATCATGCATGCCAAGGGTTGAAAAGCTCCACCTATTGCAGAAATGTCTGAATGCTATATCTGTGATGGTTTGTACAGATCCCAGTTTGTTTGGTTGGCCCATGATGATGTATGGTAGCCTACAGAGCCCTGGTGGAAGCATTCTGTGGAACGGAATAAACACTGGGGCAAGAATACGAAGTGCAGAGTCTGACTGGTGGTTTGAAGACATCTCATATTTCAGTGTAGATTTATTTGAAAGACTTATCAAAACAATGGAAGCAAGGGGCATAAGACCTGAACATCTAGCAGGTGCCATAATGTACTATGCAAGAAAGTATCTACCAGGTCTGGGCCGATGGCAGAGCACACAGAGTGGCAAAGCCAGGACAGTTGCGAGTTTTAGCATGACTCCTGCCACTGTTGATCAGAAGGTTTTACTGGAAAGAATTGAAAAGCTTCTCCCAAAAAAGAAGGGCAAGTCCTTCTGCCGGTTTTTACTTGGACTTCTTCGTGTTGCATTAATATTAGGTGTCAATAAAATGTGCCAGGATTCTTTGGAAAAGAGAATAGGAATGCAACTGGAACTGGCTAGCCTAGATGGTCTTTTGATTCCTTCTTACTCGGATTCTGATACTCTATATAATACTGATTGTGTTGAGCGGATCATCCATCATTTTGTGTCTTCCGAATCCGTGTTAACATTATTTTCACCACCATCATTAGACCTAGAATCCTCACCATCATCTGAGCCCTTAAGGAAAGTTGCTAGATTAATGGATAGCTATCTTGCAGAAGTTGCTTCTGATGTATATTTGAAACCAGCAAAGATACGTTCTCTTGCAAAGGTCCTTCCTGAATCTTCGAGGCCTTTGCATGACGGGCTATACAGAGCACTGGATATTTATTTCAAGGTTTAAATTTACCAGAATGACTTTTCATTTAAATGGTGTTTATTCTTTTTAAGTTTGTAATTATTACTACCATTGTGCAGGCACACCCTTGGCTTTCTGATAGAGAGAAGGAAGAACTTTGCAACATCATCGACTACCAGAAACTCTCAGTTGATGCTTGTGCCCATGCTTCCCAAAATGAAAGACTGCCACTCAGAGTCATTCTGCAAGTCTTGTTCTTTGAGCAGATGCATTTAAGAACAGCATTAGCTGGCTGTCTCAATGCCTTGGAAGCTGAAAGCGCTCCTACAGATCAGAGGACTGCTCCGACGGAGATGGCTGGTCATGTTACTGCCACAAGTGAGGCAGCCAGCCAGATTGTGCAAAGAGATGGATGGGTGACAGTTGTTCGTGAAAACCGAGTTTTAAAGCTGGATATGGAAAAGATGAGGTCTAGAGTTGGAGAACTCGAAGAGGAATTCAGTAAAATAAAGCAAGAAATGCAAAGGGTGACAAAGTCACACAGCTCATTGAGTTCCCCTCGCATAGTTTCCAGAAAATTCGGATGCAAGCTTCTTCCACGATCCTCAGATGCTCAAACCGATGTTGTTGGAAGCATAGGACCAACACCAAGATCATCAGTTGAGCAACCATGTTCCTCCCGTCATTCCAGGCATCGGAAAAGTTTCTCCTTGTTTTGAGAATTAACACGTGGAAACTACCATCCATGTTCTGACATGTAAACAATGGGTGGGTACTATTCCAAAAGTCATTTCATAGAAAAAGATTGTTTTGTGTTGTACAGGAAGTATAGTTTTAACAACGCGTGAAAAGAAAGAGATTCATGTCACCTACAGTCTTGGTGTTTCACATTTCTACTCGTGAAATCTTTACCATTCATGATTTTCAGGTTCATTAAGGTCTCATTTGGTGGCACATTTTCATGAATGGTAAAGATTTCATGTGATGTAGAATAGTGGGAAATAAGATTGTAGGTGATGTGAACCTTTGACAGCTCTTCTTGAGACTGTTAATTGGAAGGCTGGGTTCATCAAGTATACTCAATATGTGAGGCTAAGCCCTCCCTGTTCTGGGTTTGTGCCATCATAGAAGCAAATAGGACTTGTTTTTTTCCCTGTTTAGAGGAATCATTTGTTCTTGTGTTTAATCTACTCTTTCCTTTACCATTCCATTGGTTTACACTTGTATACCTCTGCAAATCAAGTTGTAATTTTGTTTGTACATTCAGTAAGTATATATCAAGAAGTTCAAGTCATTGTTTGTCCAAAATTTTGTCATTTCTTCTATTTGTCTGAATATGTTGAACATTTCAGTCAATTATTGAAAGAAAGAAAATATCTTGCAATGCAGTTTGTGTTCATCATCTCAATGAGGAAATCGAAAGTCAACTTAGACTGAAGTTCAGGTTCATACTAGACTTCAAAATCTCAAAGTATCAAACTTCCATCACTTGAACTCGACTTGGCTCACTCATTGCTTGATAACCAAGTTATTATTTTTGGTAGCTAGAGTTCCGAGTTAAGTTTGACAGTAAACCAGCTTGAGAGTTGATCCAACAAGTCCAAGAAGCTTAACGACTGAAGTGAGAGAATCATGATGATATTGTTTTCTGTTCCATAAGAATTAACAACGTCGCTTTGGCCGAGTGGTTAAGGCGTGTGCCTGCTAAGTACATGGGTTTCACCCGCGAGAGTTCGAATCTCTCAGGCGACGCTTACGTTTTTCCTAAGAAACCTGCCAACTAAATCACATTTTGCCACGGCGATATCTTCTTCCACCCGCGTAGCACAGGATCGCAACTCACACACTCCCTCCTCCCGGGAAGGCCTCTCTCATTTCAAAGTTCAAAACAGGCAAAAATCCCAAACCTTTTTATTTTTCTTTGATTTCTTTTGCTTCCACTTTCAGCTTTCCCGCCGTCTTTTGAACCCTCTGTCTCCGTTCGCCGTCGCAAAAATGTCAATTTCTGCACCTTCAAGCTTCGAACTCTCAAAATTTTCTAACGTTGGAGGCAACAATTCAACGACGATCAAGGTGATCGGAACTAGAACTTTCGCTTGTTTCAAAGACATTATTAATATTGAATCTCAGTTGAAATTAACTTCACCAGCATCAGTTTACTCGCACCGTATAAAGTTCAAAAATTGCTTGTTGACGCTTCACTGCGTTAGGCCTGATTCTACGCGGAACACGGTTAGCAGTTCATTGGAAGGGGGAAATAGTGATTTTGATGGTGATGTTTTAGATATTGGAATCGATGACCAACAGAAGATTAACGGCGGTGGCAGAGATAATGGAGGCGGTGATTCATTTGGTGGTGGCGGCGGCGGTGGTGACGGTGACGATGAGGACGAAAGAGAGTTTGGGCTGATATTGAAGTTCGAGGAGTTGATGAAGGAAGCGGAAGCAAGAGGAGTGAAACTGCCTTCGGTTATGATGGAGGCTGCGAAAAGCACCGGAATTCGGAAATTATTCCTTCGTCGTTACTTGGATTTGCAGGTTGCGTTTAAAAACTTGAACTTTTACTTTTTGTTCGTTGGTTCTGTTTGATGTATGAGAAAATGAAGGAAAAAATAAGCTAAAAAGAAACTAAAATGGGAATCTTTGTCTTTTAGGAATATACATAAACTAACTGGGTCAAATAGTTGACGAAGAGGTTTTACTGGATATAGATACTTGCTTATACACAAGAAACTAAATAGGGCAATTCGCTTTGTTTGATATTTAATAATGTAGTATCTTTACTTATCATAGTGTTTAATCAGGAATAACAATATTCTTTGGGGCAAAAAATACTTCAAGTTTTGGGTTGGTTAAATTAAATGCTAATACAAATGAAAGAATGTTTAGTGGCTAGAATGTGTTGCTTCTTGCTAGTTTCTAGCTTTTCCTCTGTTTTAAGTCTGCAGTGATGGTGAATAGTTTTTATCAAAATTTATGAGTTAAGGTGCTTTCTGCTCATTTTTTCCTATTTAATTGGCAGGAATCAATTTGGCCACTCGGCTTTTTAATGAAACACTTCTCTATGCTTCGGAACAGAATGCTAGCGGATCCTTCATTTCTTTTTAAAGTTGGAGCAGAGGTTTGTTGAGGGTAATTTTTATATTTATTCACAGGAATAGATAAACGTTAATGCTTTCTCAAAGTTTTCCATAAGAACCATGTTATAGTACTGCATATGTACTGACCGTAAACATTAACCATATGCCTTGGTGTCTGTCTCCTCATTGTTCTGTGATTTGCCTGATAAGCCTAACTATGGTGTATTGACATGTAGTTGTGGTTCTGCATGGATATCAGTTTCTGCTGAGTGTTTCAGGGTGCTTAATTTCTGTTTTTGATTTTTTTCCTTTGTTTGATTTGGCATGATGCATATTGTGATTGATTCTTGCTGTGCAACATTTGCGGAAATGAAGAAAAGGGGAAAAGATTTTTGTTCAGAGTTTGAGTTGTTCCTTGCTGATCTTTTGGTTGGTGTTGTGGTTGGCGTTGCTTTGGTTGGCTTGTTAGCACCATATGCTTGTTTTGGTCAACCATCTGCATCCAGTGGTTTATTAGGTTGCTTACAACATGCTTGTTCTGCTCTTCCTAGCAGGTCATCATCATATATCAACAGTTTGTCCTATGAAATTCCGAAATTTATTTTGATGGTTAACTTTTAAGCATTGCTTTGAATTTGCTCCTTGGTATAGGTTCTCGCCAATTGGTACTAGAGTAGATTTCATGCTTTGAGATGGTTGTTGTTTAGATAAAACATAAAATTTTGTTTTGCTCCTCTAGTTTTATGTGTTTTCTTTATCTTATATCTACTTTATCTTTGTACTTAGCACAATGGTTTAAAAGATGGTCGGTAAAATTTAACTCACAGTAAACTATTCTGCTCTTGCAGTGTTTTTGAAGCTGAAAGACGAGGATGTACATTCTCAGTGAAACAACGATAGCGACCTATTTTTACAAGGTATGCATTGCTGAGTAACCAATGACTCTTAGATGGAATGTCAAGGTGGTGCTGCTCCATGTTTTGATTAATTTATGATGTTGCATTTAATTTAGCCCTCAGAGAATTGGTTTTCAGATTATCTATGTCTTGCACCATTAAAGCTCTTTGCTTTTTCTCCTCTGGTTCTACAAGCAATGTGTTCTGCGCTACTATAGCATCCCTTATTTTTTCCTCATCAAACAAAAAAAGAGCGAGGTGCAAATTTTATGTTGTTAGTTTATTTGTTGGCTTATATTGTATATGAGGCGTATTGTATGGCTCAGTAGGCTTTGGCTGTGGTCTTGTTGGCCAAGGCATCACGAATCTGGTAATGACTGCCAAAAGGTACAATTTTCTCTTTGTACTTCTTGTTCCTGTCCATGTTTCTCAGTTTGTACCTCAAAACTTTCTTGGTGGTTCTTCCTGCTAAAAGTTCAATCTAGATTTCTAGCCTCCAATAATTTGGGACAAGAATTTATTAGGTTGGAGATCTAATTGGCTTTTCCACTTCCTAGTCCCTAGCCAACTTTGAGTCTCAACTCTTTTATGGATGGCATTTCTGCCTAGTTATTGATGGTCCATCTATCATCTTCGCATGATTAATGATGGCTACTGGCAAAACTCGCATAATTTATTCTCGCATCCTAGTTAATTAGGTATGAGAATCAAATCATATAATCTGCTGCCTTCCATGAATGGAATTATTGCTTGATCTCTCTTGCAGAAGGAGAGTGACACAAGTGCAATGGAAAATTTCATGATATTCAAGGTTGAAAATTCTGCTGGGAATTATATCCAATGAAACATTCTTCATTCATGCACATTCTTTGGATAGACAGTGTTATATGTTTCTATATTCCTTTCTTTCTGCCTTTTTTATTTTCTTTTTCTTTCGGCATTCTCAAACTTTAATAGTATTGACCGTTTTTGTCATTTCCTTTCGAGGTGTTTGCTAATCTTCTGAATTATCAGGAACGTAAAGAAATCAGATGAGGACATTCCTGTGCCACCTCTTGTGCAAAGTGCTGCTCTTTGGGGTATGTCTGTTTCTGTAATTTTCAGTTTTAAGCATTGACAAGACTTTAGTTAATCATTACTATAGAGATTCGAGAACTTAGGATTGCCATTTGTTTGTTTTCTTCGCCCTGCTTAATGGTTTGGCCTCTTAATCAGGCGTTTTCCTGGCGGTATCTTCCAATACCCGTTATCAAATTATAAATGGACTAGCGCGTCTGGTGGAAGCATCACCTGTTGCCAAGCAGGTTCCACCTGTTGCAATGGCTTTCACAGTAGGTATGCGGTTTGCCAACAACATTTATGGTGGCATGCAGTTTGTAGATTGGGCCAAACGGAGTGGAGTGCAATAGGAGCAACACCCACTCTCTGCCATGCCGCTTCTTGAATGGGGAAGCAGACCCACCAGGGTCAGGCTGGCCTCAACAGTCAAAATGACCCCCCATGGATGAAGCAAGCAAAAGAAAATAGGTAGAAACATAGAATGAAAGAAGTTTAACCCATGAGTTGTGGTTCAGTTGACAACACAAGTCGAGTTTGTGGGAAGAAGTCTTGGGTTCGATCTCCGCTATACACATCTTTGAGGAGAGGTAAAGAGCCTTAACTGTGACGAAACCTCAAGTAGGATTAATCTCATACCGTTAAAATGGATGAAAATACCTATGGTTTATACCAAAAAATGGAATGGTAGAAGTTTTAGTTGAAAGGAGTCGATAACACGAATTTTCTATTGACAAGCCTTTTTTTTCCCTACTAGGTTGGTTTTCAAAAATTATTGTGTCATAATTCGTATTAATACATCAAACACTATTTTTTTTTAATTTTTGTTATAATTATAATACGTGTCATTTTCCTTTTTTTTATTTTTTTTGTTGTATAATTATGTCATATCTAAAATTATCAGATATATTTTAGATCATGACAAGCCAATTGCATGGATGGCAAAAGAATATAAATGAGGATTTCATGTTTTTGGGTCAGCAAACATTACTGCTTCTGTTAAGGTTGGCTTTTCTTCTTAATGTTCTTTTTCTATTCTTCTCATTTTATCACAACATTTACATCTGAATAAAGAAAATAATGGGTTAAAATGGCATTATGAGAACAATTGTAGTCTGCTGATTTGTTTTGATGCTAATGGAATAAGCATCCAAATATCACATCTTGTTTTTTCATTTTAGAAAATAAAAATAAATAAATAAATTATCAAATTTTGTAATAATAAAATAAATCTTTAATTTTTGAGTATATAAAATTAAGGTTATAAACTTTTATCTTATTCTAATGAAAATTTTGACGGTTTAAATATTTAATTCTTTGTTACAATTTTTAATTGAATGAAACGCTTATTTAGATTTATTTGAACGAATGAATGAGAAATATTTGGAAATAAATATTATTCTAAAAATTGATAGGTCATTTATTCGTTTTTAAAATTCAATGGTTATAATTATAATAATAAAATAAAAATTCATATTTTTAATTTAATTCAATAAAAAATTAAAATTTTGTTTATATTTTTTAAGTAAAATTTAAGAATTTATTTGAGTAATTAAAACAAAAAAACTTAACGATGCGTTAACAGTTTTGGAAAATCCAAAGCAAAGAAAGAGCAAAATTGGATTCAAAATGAAAAGGGCAATATTGGGCCCGAGACCCGACCCAAGTAAATTAAAACGGGACGATCTCTTTATTTTCTTTGTATATATTTTTGGGCTACCATTTCTTTCTATCTATTTAATGCATATAAATTTAAATCAATTATTACAAAAACAAATGAAAAGAAAACAAATAAAAATATTAAAATAAAATAAAGGTCGTCTCCTGCTCTTCTCCACGGCTTCTTCAAAATTTTGTTCCTCAGTCCACCCTCTCTCTTATCAAACCAAATATATTTTTTTTCTCTTCTTTTCTTTTAATATTCCATTTTGAAATTTCCACACCTCATTTTCGCGTCCTTTTTTTTGTGATGCCGGACCGATATCTCCGTCGCCGTTGAAAGAAAAGAGAGAAAGATCTGGAAAATTAAGAGGCAGATCCAAAAGGAAGAAGTGGATCTGATCGGTAAAGTGGAATGACAATGCACGGGATCAGAGGGCTCTCGGTTTTCATAAGCGACATTCGAAATTGCCAGAACAAAGAGCAAGAACGCTTACGCGTCGATAAAGAGCTCGGCAACGTCCGCACTCGCTTCAAAAATGAAAAGGTTAGGGTTTTAAAGAAATTTTTATTCTTTTAATTTAAATGCCGTGTTTGCAGAATGATCGGACTTACTTTTAAGTTTTAAATGTTTCCAGTAGAATTGTTTCATTCGTTAATTAGATTTTGTTTGAGAGCAAAATGTGAACTTTGTTAAGCTGTTAAGTGTATTTAGGTTTTATCATTGTGTTATTTATTTTCTTTTTTATTTTTAATTAAAGAAACTAGCTTTTATGGCTATAATAATAGTAATAATAATAAGTCTATGCATTTGTAAAGGCTATAAGTGTATCAATTTTTTAAATGCCGGTAGACTGTAAACAGCAACTTATAACAAATAAATTGCTCATAATTTTTTTAGGAATTGAGTTCCTTTGTTTCATGATAGTAGTGGCAGCTGTTTCAATGAGAAAATTGCTATCTTTATGGTAACCCCATTTTGAAATTTTATATATAGATTTTGTGGTGAGATTGGATCTCGTAGTCTTAAGAATTTTCACAATTTTGGCAAACACTACCTTAACTGAAAATCTATTTAGTGTTATTAGATAGTATTTTGTGGTACTAAAGTCTATAGTAGGCATGACAGTCTGTGCCATTGCAAATTCTAATCAAATAAGCCTGTTGCCAATGTTAGAAGCATAAATTATGTAGAGTTGCAAGTAAATAGGTTGCATGTAAGAAGTGTGCTCAATCTGGCTGCTGAGTGAGGTAACGGACTCCTTTTGAGAGTCAGTTCTCACTAGTTCACTGTGAAGCCAGGAAGATGATGTTGATTGTATGTTCATGCAGAACCATGTTTAACAAGCCAAACAGTTGACCTCTGTTGTCAAAATTTTAAATTGTACGTCCTATGAGGATCTAACCTTTAAAAATGTCTTTCCATAAATTGATGAACTTATCAGTTTCATGGGCATATTTGGATTTTATACTGATAGTTAGAAGAGGTCCTTGGATCCTTTGATTGGATTTGATATTATCATTATACTCTCTCTCTCTCTCTCCTAACCTTCCTCTATGTGTGCATTTTTTTTATGGTCCTTATTTGGGCTTTTTCCATTTGCATTCCACTATTGTGTTCTATGTTGAAGAGAAACGCACTAGGTTCTCAACCTAATAAACATTTCTTTCCCCCCTTCGTCACTAATATAGTAAATTGAAAAGAGTAATTTGTGCTTTAGGATGACACTTGTTAAAGTTTACAGTATTTTGTATTTTTTCTTCAAAAGAAGTTGTATACTGCCAAAATTTTTCAGAACATTTGCCTTGTTGGGAAAATCTAGTTCCATAATTGTCGCATCATTTTATTAGTTTGTCGTCATTGATTCTCATAGAGGTCATACAAATCAACTCTAGGCTCGGTAAGAAATGTAAATTGCGTTTGCTTTTGTTTCACATTGCGTATTTACTCCAGCTTCAAACATGCTAGAAAGTTAGGTTGTACTCTTTTCTACAGAAATCCGTATATATATTTATATGAGGGCTGTTGGGTGAATTTCGGCCGGGTCTCCAACTCCAAGAAAGTAGCCTTGTTTTTATATGATTTTTTTTTCCTGCTTTCATAGTTGACTTATTAGGGAGGAGTTTAGTTCATTCTTTCATGTGAAATTTAAATTGTAGAGCCAAACTTTTCCACACTGCTCATTCCCTCTAGAAGCTTTTACTTGGAACCTTTTAGTGCATTGCTAGGTGACAAGGTCTTTTTAGTGCCTTACCAAGATAAGTGAGTGGTGTTTTACTGAACGTTCATGTTCTTCTGACAGGGGTTGACACCATATGAGAAGAAGAAATATGTTTGGAAAATGCTTTATATTTACATGTTGGGTTATGACGTTGATTTTGGTCATATGGAAGCTGTTTCCTTGATATCTGCACCAAAGTATCCAGAAAAGCAGGTAAGATCCATTTCAGTTTCCCTTTAATATGACTAGTAGCACATTTATGAGACACTAAATGGAGGGAAAAACCTATTGGACTTATGCTTTACGCACAACATGCTGTTAAAGTCTGAAAGAATAGGAAACAAGAAAAGTTGTATTACCAAGGCCTAAAGTTGTTTTAATCATTTCCTCCTTCCCCCCTAAAAAATAAAGTGGAGAAAAGGGCCAACCAACTAAACTTGAATGTATAAAGACCTAACAAGATTACATGTTTAGAGCTCTCTGCTATGTTTGACTACTTAGAAATTGCACTACCATGAAAGCCTTATCCTTTATTTCATCAGTTATTTTTATATTTAACAAGTATCCTACAACAATAAAGCTGGCAAGTGACTGGTACTGTCTAAGCAGTATGGATGACCATCGTATTATAGCATCCCAGTCTCTGAAAATATTTGAATGGGGCTGTATGATATCAAGTAAAAGATTTATTTTGGAAGACTGGAAGATATATGGATCAAGTACTCTTGTAACTTTTTCACATAATTGAACTTATTGGGTATACCATAATCAATAAAAGATAATTCTCATGCACTGAATGGTTGATATCCAAACCTGCATGTTTCCATTTTCTCTGTGGTTTATTTAACTTTTGTTCTCCTATGGCTGCAGGTTGGATACATTGTGACATCATGTTTGCTCAATGAAAATCATGATTTTCTAAGACTAGCAATAAACACTGTTCGCAATGATATAATTGGTCGAAATGAGACTTTCCAGTGCCTAGCATTAACCATGGTAAGGCTAAATAAACTTCTTGAGGTTCTAGATGTCATCCATGTAATTAGAATGGGAGAGAATTGTTTCTGGTTTAGAACATTGAACCGCTATCCTACATACATAATTGAGATGCATATGGAAAGTAGGATTAGTCCGTGACATATGATTGGGAGTTTTCTTTTTTCTCTTTTCTCTAGAGAAGTTTTTGTTCACTTTTCTAAATATTATTCATCACTTTATAATTTATATTGTAGCTCATTCTACCTGCATTTGCAATAGGTGATTCTATTACTATTATTTTGTTGTTAATCTAATGCCATGAGGGAACTCAATGTTCTAATGATTTATGCCTCGGATATTGCTTTATAGTCTGTGAAGTATTTAGTTATTGATGTTCTGATCACTCTTTTGTTTCCTATTGTCGGGCTGATATGTGGACACCTATAATTTTCCATATTGCTATTCTTATCCTTTGCTTAGGGCATACCATATTATTATTGTTGTGACCTTACATCTACTCTTTCCTTGAATTGACTCTGTAGGTAGGGAATATTGGTGGGAGGGAATTTGCTGAATCTTTGGCACCTGATGTTCAAAAGTTACTTGTAAGATCAACCCAGAACCTTTTAAGTTCAACTGCTTCTTTTAGAAAATAATTTACACTGATAGAATCTATTATTCCAGCTTTCTAGCAGCTGCAGACCACTTGTACGAAAAAAAGCTGCATTATGTTTGCTGCGGTTGTTTAGGAAAAATCCTGATGTTGTCAATGTTGATGGCTGGTATGCTAGAACGTTAAAAAATTGTATCGCAACTGGCTGTTTTATGATGTTAGTTGTCCTTATTCTGAATTTCTTTTCTTGCCCTATGTTTTAGGGCGGATCGGATGGCGCAACTTTTAGATGAGCGTGATCTTGGTGTTTTGACATCTTCTATGAGCCTTCTTGTTGCTTTGGTATCAAATAATCATGAAGCATATTGGACTTGCATTCCAAGGTGTGTTAAAATATTGGAGCGCCTTGCTAGGAACCAAGATGTTCCACAGGAATATACTTACTATGGTATCCCATCTCCCTGGCTTCAGGTTTGTCCTTCTATTTCACTGTTATAACTCCTATGAATTCGAAGCCTAGCTTGAAAAAAAAGTCATGTGCCTGTTCTGATTGGTGTATATAAGTATGTTCTAAGTTTGATTCAAGAAAAAAGTATGTTCTAAGTGAATAATTCCTTTATTTCCCCCTTGGATATGCTTTGCACTAGGCCACTAGGTAATTGTGTCCAATGGTTACCCTTTTCCTTTTCCTGTCTCATTTTTGGGGTGGATGACCTTGGTTATCTGTAATTATCATTGACTCATTTTTATTAAAGTTCATTGTGATGTTTATTATTTTCTTTATAACAGGTTAAAACGATGAGGGTTCTGCAGTATTTTCCTACCATTGAAGATCCGAATACCAGTAGAACATTGTTTGAGGTTTAGACTTTTCATACAATTCTTGTTTTGCCCTTTTTTTTTAAGATTATTTTGATATTTATGGAATTTCAATCCTGATTTCAGGTCTTACAACGGATATTAATGGGAACTGATGTTGTGAAAAACGTTAATAAGAATAATGCATCACATGCTGTCCTCTTTGAAGCCCTTGCTCTAGTGAGTCTACTTCTGAGTTCTGGTTTTAGCATGTGGAATTTATTATCAAAGACATTTTTGACATTACATGACTCTAGAAAGATTTAGTCTGTCAAACTCAAAGTGACACTTTTATGAAAATCTTGCTGAAATTCACCAAAATAGGTTTTTTTAGATGGGTTTTATGTCTTCTATTGTGTGACAAGAAACTTTCTGTGCTTTTTTAGCTTCCACATACATTTTCTGCCCATGTTTAAGTATGTAATAAAAGCATTTTCATCTGGATGATGCCTCTTACCCTGCACATGCAAATGAGGGAAGAAAAACATAGTGCTTTTAAAGTAGCAACCTATCTGCTTTCTTCCCTCTATTCTTTATGACATATTTCTAAGCTATATAATTTACCTTCTCCTGGTTCCTCTGTGAGCATAAACATCATATGAAGCATACAACAACATACATTTCACTGTTCTACTTTACTAAATATGTTTGAAGAGTTCTTTCTTAAGTTGTGTTGTATATTTGCTCTCCTCATTACAGGTCATGCATCTTGATGCCGAAAAGGAGATGATGTCTCAGTGTGTTGCCCTTCTTGGGAAATTCATTGCTGTTCGCGAACCAAATATTAGATATCTTGGCTTGGTAAGTTATGGAAGCATAATTACTTAGTTCTCTCTTAATGATCTTGTTTCCAAACAGTAGCAATCACAAGTGCCTTGTGCCAAATCAGGGTTGTGACCTATAGCCTAGTGATTTATTTATAGTTTTTTAAATGCTTGATTGCAGGAAAATATGACTAGGATGCTAATGGTTACTGATGTGCAAGATATTATAAAAAGACATCAGGCTCAGATCATCACATCATTAAAGGATCCTGATAGCAGGTTGAGTTTCTTATTTTGCAGTTTTTTGAGTATTAATTTCACTTGGATTGTTATTGCTGTGACTCTCTTTTGTGAATCATGAATTCAGACTCAAATCTAGGAAACATCTATCAGTTGGCCCCATGTAATACATGCCAAAGTGTTTAAGAATATCATTGTTTGTAAACTCCTTGCTTATGCAGTTGAAAGGTTTTAAAATCACCTTATATTGCTGTCTGGTGATGAGTTCCTCTTCTGACCAATTGACATGACAAGTTAGTCACTTTATACAAGTCTGAAACCTTCATCTATACCTAAAGCCTTGACTATTGGCATATTTATATAAATGCCTTTTACAAGTGTAAGCAGTAATGCATGTAACTTCTATCATCTAAATTCAAGTATATGTGCTTCAAATTGTATGTTCATGAGATTCATTTTTGTTGACTAATCCCTGTATGGAATTTCCAGTATCCGCAGGCGTGCTCTTGATTTGCTTTATGGTATGTGCGATGTAACAAATGCAAAGGATATTGTTGAAGAAATATTGCAGGTACTAAAGTGTTGAACATGGAAAAACTAATACTCTGAATGATTCCATGGATAATTTATTTTCCATATAACTATTCAAATGCTGAGGCACAAGGTGTGAATGTCACTGACTGTAATCCGTTTACCAGTTTCTGAGCTCAGCCGATTTCGCAATGCGTGAGGAATTGTCACTTAAGGCTGCCATTCTTGCGGAGAAGTTTGCTCCTGATCTTTCATGGTAAGCATGTTGGAGAAAAGTATGATATCAACATATATGCTTATGAGAAAAAAAATTTGTACCTCAGTGTTTTCTTTTCTATTGTGTACATTAACTGCATGAAATGATTGGTCCTTATTCCTCGTCAAAATAACTAGCTTGCCTAACCTTGCAGGTATGTGGATGTGATCCTTCAGTTGATTGACAAGGCAGGAGATTTTATTAGCGATGACATATGGTTCCGTGTTGTGCAGTTTGTTATTAACAACGATGACCTACAGGTGATAAAAAAAAGTCTTTAACACATGTTGTTCTGCTATTTTATAACAGAAAAGATATTCTTCTTTCGGTGGTTTTTGGACTGAAACTTTTTTGTTTATGACCAGCCTTATGCAGCTGCAAAGGTGAAAGAGTATCTTCACAAGCCTGCTGTACATGAGACAATGGTCAAGGTTTGTATAATTTGTAGTTCTTCTTGCCGCATGGGTTTGTGGGCATGGAGAGTAGTGTATGGTGCATGTGTATGGTTTAAACACTTCATACTATTTTTTTTAAAACAAACAGTAAAATATTAGTTTCTGGGTTGGTTTGTCTATTGTCAGCAATAGGCAAAGCATACTAGATTGCATTTGAGATCTCTACCCGTAAGGCCTGGTGGGTATATTACAGCATACCTTTTTACAAGCCAAATTCGGGATTTTCAACGGAATTAGCATTGTGGCTTCATTGGTGTCATCATGGCCATTTTAGGGTCATCATTCTATTCTAAAATATCTCAGAGATCAGAGATTGACATTTTTAACTTGTTATATGTGCAATGGATCGAAATGTGCACCACACTGCATTAAAAGTATGGCTGCCCTTTTGTCTTGTTTGTTATTAACCAAATTTAATTGGATGTCATTATCTTTATTTAGCACTAAATTTTACTTAGATATGTATATTTTAGGGATAGAGATATAAGCTTGTTTTGGAATTTGTATGTACTGAGCAGGTCAGTGCTTATATTCTTGGAGAATACAGCCACCTTTTGGCTAGACGGCCTGGGTGTAGTCCAAAAGAAATCTTTTGCATCCTACATGAGAAGCTTCCTACAGTATCGTAAGAGCAATAAAATCATGTTTGATCAATATTTGCTTACTTAGTATTTTAGTATCTCATTATAACAGATATCATGTTCCAGGAATACTACCATTCCTATTCTTCTATCAGCTTATGCGAAGATCTTAATGCACACTCAGCCACCAGATCAAGAACTGCAAAATCAGATTTGGGCAATATTCACCAAGTGAGATTTAGTTTTGCATATTTTTCTCTATGATTTGGTCAATATCTCATCTATAGTCTGTTTGAAATTTGAAAATATATATTTTTTTTGTCATCAAAATAATGTTATTTGCCTAACATACTTTTGTAATTGTTAACTCAGATATGAGAGTTGCATTGATGCGGAGATACAACAAAGAGCTGTTGAATATTTTGTGTTGAGTCGGAAAGGTGCTGCTCTAATGGATATATTGGCTGAAATGCCTAAATTTCCTGAGCGTCAGGTTTGTGTACTTTGTGATATTTGTTAAGAAGCTGCATGCTCCAGCTTTAAGTTGCAGGCAGTTCATGTATAGCGTTCATTCAAGTGGCGGTTAAACCCTTTTTCTGTCCTCAATTTACAGTCTTCATTAATCAAAAAGGCAGAAGATGCTGAGGTTGACACTGCAGAGCAAAGTGCTATCAAGTTACGTGCTCAACAGCAAACATCAAACGCTTTAGTTGTAACTGATCAACGCCCTGCTAATGGGGCACCCCCACCAGTTCCTGGTGGCCAGCTTATTCTTGTAAAGGTGCCTAGCATGATTAGTACTGAGGTTAGTTTTTTTGGAATCCTAGTGGCTACTTGTTTTATAGGTTTTTGATATACTAGTTGCTGTTATCACATACATTGGATGTGGAGACTTATTTTTATTTATTTATTTATTTTAAAATAATAATTATATATTAAACATATAGTTGCATTTGTTGTGTACAAATAACTGAAATTTACATATTACCATAATCTTGCAGTAAAATGTATGTAGCATTACATTGAATTAGAATTCTTTCTTATAAATTGGATAGATCTTATTGATCAAACAATTCATTTAATGCAAGTCTTTTAATGGAATTAGCATTTTTAATTATAAATTGGATAAATTTTATTAATATTTATCTAATATAAAATATTTAAAATGACAATTTGGAAATACAATGAACAAAAAAGTCTGTTTTTGTCAGTTCAAAAGTTTTTCAATATCCACACTTGTATGTGTGTGTGTGTCTGTAAGCTTTTGTTTCAAGTCAAATTTGCACTAATATATATTTGATTATCTGGCAGGATCAAAATCCAACAGACCAAGCTTATTCCAAGGAAAATGGGACTTTAAGCAAAGTAGATCCACAAACTCCTTCAGCGGATCTTCTTGGTGATCTTTTGGGCCCGCTGGCTATTGGAGGCCCTCCTGGTGCTACTGTTCAACCTGAGCAAAATGCAGTATCTGGATTGGAAGGTGGTCCAGATGCAATGGATGGTTCGGCCATAGTCCCTGTAGCAGCAGAGGAGACAAATACAGTTCAGGTACTGCTTTCCTAACAAAAATTAAAAAAAGTTTAGTCATTATAAAATTGCATGCGAGTCTAGTAAGTGTTACAGTATTATATAAGTTTTACTAGTTGATTTTACTATCTGCATCTGCAGCCAATAGGGAATATTGCGGAAAGATTTCATGCTTTATGCCTGAAAGATAGTGGTGTTTTATACGAGGATCCTTACATTCAGGTACAAATAGGCTTTTTACTGTCCATATTCTTAGTTAATCTGCTAGTTTCCATTATTCTCCCAGGTTATACTCTAGGATACTAATTTAGTTTTTCAAGTTGGTTTTGATGACTCTTTTAGAAGCTTCCTGAAGGTTGATACTGATTTTTTCACTAAACATTACTTCAGATTGGTATAAAAGCAGAGTGGCGTGCTCATCATGGACATCTTGTTCTCTTCTTGGGAAACAAGAATACAGCTCCTCTCATTTCAGTTCAGGCTCTGATATTGCCTCCTGCTCATCTGAAGATGGAGCTTTCATTAGTGCCTGATGCTATACCTCCTCGTGCACAGGTGAAAAGGACTCAATTGTGCTTGTAACTAGTAACTGGTTAACCTTTATTGAAGAATTTTTGGTCTTCTCATCCTTTCATTTTCTTTTATATTATCATGTTTATTGTTTACTTCATGGTTTGTGTAGGTACAATGCCCTCTTGAGGTTGTAAATCTTAAGCCAAGCCGGGATGTAGCTGTTCTTGACTTTGCCTACAAGTTCGGAACCAATATGGTACTCTCAGATAGTTGATATATTAAATACTGCTAAACCACCAGGAGCTGGTTAATTTTTACTTGCCAGGTATCTTATTATTGCCTCATACAGGTCAACGTCAAGCTTCGTCTTCCTGCCACGTTGAATAAATTTCTTCAGCCTATACCGATTTCTGCTGAGGAGTTTTTCCCCCAATGGAGATCACTTTCAGGACCTCCATTGAAGCTTCAAGAAGTTGTATGTATACCTCCTTTATTGCCTGTCTTTTTTTTTTTTGGGTGGGGGGAGATAGGAACTGTTTCATCCTTTTGCCTTGAGTACACTTCACTAAAGTGGGTCAGTAGTCCCCATCTTTTTTTTTTTCCTCTATCGGAGAGTGCAATACCAAGTTTTACATATTTAGACACATCACGCCTAGGTGTTTGTAATATTGTAAAGAGCCATTAGCCATTATTTAACGATTCTTGTTCTTTGCATTCTAGATTATATTGTCATTTACAGACTAGTTCATTTTCACTGCCGGGCTTCCTGACTGTTCTGTGGTCATTCCCTCCAAATTATGCAGGTTAGAGGTGTAAGACCAATGCCTCTTCCAGAAATGGCAAATCTACTCAACAGTTTCCGGCTAATGACTTCTCCAGGACTTGTAAGTCATTCCATTTGAATAACCCCTGCCATTTATGTTGGCATTGTTAACCGTACAATTTTCTGTTTCAGGATCCAAATCCTAATAATCTAGTTGCAGGCACGACCTTCTACTCAGAGAATACGCGTGCCATGCTCTGCTTGGTAAGAAATATATTCTGTTCAAGCTATATGGCTGTTTTATTGTAACGATGAAGCTTGGTGTTAAATTTGAATGATATGATGACACCTATGAAACTCTTATACAATTTTCCCTTGGTCGGTAGTTATTTGATCTGTTTCGTTTGTGTTACATATATATTCTGGTTTAAAGTGTTGCTGAATTTGTTCTGAAGTTTTTTTATTTTTTGGCTCATTTTCATACCTTTATCTTAGTGGCCAGGCCACCCTAATTGATTTACGTATGTAAAGGAATCTAGTCGTAGTGTTACAACTTGCATTAGAATCTGGGCAAGGTCACTGCTTACAAGCTGTTTCTTCTGTAATATTCAGCTCAGAATTGAAACAGATCCAGCGGACAGAACCCAGTTGAGAATGACACTTGCTTCAGGCGATCCGACATTAACATTTGAGTATGTAGCTGAACTTTGCACAAAGAAGTTACTTGTAATTGGAATTGCAGAATTTTCTCATAATTGATCTACAGG
This sequence comes from Heritiera littoralis, assembly GCA_031772115.1. NCBI lineage: Eukaryota > Viridiplantae > Streptophyta > Magnoliopsida > Malvales > Malvaceae > Heritiera > Heritiera littoralis. The sequence continues at coordinate 413,929 of JAPDPK010000109.1, read as the reverse complement.
TTGAAGGAATTCATCAAGGAACAATTGGTTAGCATTCCTACAGTTCCTCAGGCGCCAGTAACACCACTAGCAGCGCCACCTGCAGCTCAACTTACCCCCCAAATACCAGCGAATGATCCTGCCGCACTACTCGCTGGTTTGCTATCATGAAATGAAGATTACTTAATATGAAGATTTGTTCAGTATACACCTATAAACGTTGATTTATACAGCTGGCCCACCCACTTGCCCCTCGAATTAAGAGGTGTATATGGAAAATCCTGATGCAAGGGCTGGCGGGAACACAGATGAGCTAAATATGTTTTCAGCTTAGTGAAGAAGAGTTGGTCGGGATTTTGTGATTCTTTCTGCACAAAGGATATCGTGCATTGTTGAGTTTCTTGTCTCTTCTTCCCTTCTCAGTGTCTCATGGGGAGTGAGGGTTTTCTTTTTCTTAAATTTTTTTCCCATTTCCTATTTCTTCCCTCCCAGTTTTCTTTTACCAGATTGGTGTCTAGTACGGCATCGTGGCTTGTAAGATTATATGGCATGAAAGTAGGATCAGTTGTAGCAATGTATTCGTTCGTCAATCCAATATATTTCTTAATAGGATAAAAGTACAGTGAGAAAAAAGAACATATCAAAGTTTTGATTTGTTTTTTGCTTTTTTGTTATGATATAATTTTCAGTTTAGGTTCTTCTGTTATGCCCAGGTTAAGACCCGAGGAAAACCTCATTTGAGATTACCACGCATCAAAATCAATGGGCGCAAAAAAAAACATAATTTACCATTCATTAAGAATTTATCTTATTAAAAACCTTTTTTCTGATGAAAAAAATTATTACCATCAGGTAGAAACTTCACAATCGTAGAGGTCTCTCATGGAATAGCCTATCCTGTCACATTTGATCTTGCCTTACCAATACGAAAATATTTTATGCAATGTCAGTACATAAATTTCGTATAATATCATTAAATTATATCATAATATTTTATTAATTAATAAATTTAATAATTTCTACTTTTAAAAGTTTTAAATTTAAAATTTATGAATTAATAAAATAATGTTATCATTTATCAAAGTACATTATCAGTATTATTGAGTTTTGAGTATGCATAGGACCAAAGTGCCAGAAATATTAACAACAAAAAAAAAAAGGAAAAGAGGAAGGGAAAAGAAGCTTCCATTGAATATTGGTACAATACTCGAATTTTGAATTGTACAAAATAATGCCAAAAGAAGATAAGCGCAGAAAAGAAATACCCATGCTTACCTTTCAAGATAAATATCTCGTGTTACCCTTTCCCCATAATCGATGCCTAAAATTACTCGCTCTTCACTGCATTTCACCAAACCATCTGAGCCAGATGATTGGAATAATGGTCATGGCTTTTTCTTTCTTATTTTATTTTTAAATTCTAAAAGAGCGCACCGATGCAATAAGAGGAAAGAGGCCTAAGGGAGCATCAAAAAGCAAGCCAATGCAGAAAATGCAGAAGCTTTTTTAGCCTTGTGAAATTCCAGCGATGGGGCATTGGGACTGAGTTTCCTCCATCAATGGCAATGCATAACCTCAGTGACCAGTATGGTAATAAAAACTTGTCACCTGTGGCTCACATTGCCTCCCTCTTAACAATTAAACCAACAGATACAGATACAGAAATCAATCTCAAAACTTACAAGCCATTGAGCCAACTAGCGCCATTCTCGGCATTGGCCACACCTCCAGCTGCCTTCTGACAATGAAGACTCGTCCCAAGGAGAACAATGACTGCAAATCAAGAAGCCACAAATTTCACAATAAAGTTCAGGGGCAGGTTCATTCTTTAGACACGTGACAATGAGGTGCATTAACAGAGTTCATAGGTTCCACTTGATTATTATTAGTATCAATTCCACACCGTGCAGTGAATCCATCCTGTGAAATTGAACAAGATGCATTCTCCCGGTTTCCTGACCCATCCCCTGTTGCATCATTTGCATCAACTTGATCGCCATCGTCAGATGCTAGCAGCTCAGTAAAAGAGAAATAGGTCTGTGGTTCAAACTCCATATCCTCACAGTTAAGACTTTCATAATCAAATAGCAGCTCGCCTCCAAGGCCATCACCGGAAACATCCCATTCTGCAAAAGGAATAGATGACTCCACCTTGGGCTCCACAAAATCATCGGGTACAGGACATGTCAATATTTCACCTTGACCAAGATCACACCCAGCAAGACCATCCACCTCTCCTTCCCACTTCACATGCCTTCTGACTGGTAACTTCTGCAGCCCAGTGCCAGAAGCAGTATTCAACTCAGCATCCAATTTTTCTGAATTGTTCTCTGTTATTAGCTCAACTTTTGAAAGGGAGAAAAGAAGAGGATCATCAGCCGGTACAAGCTCATCCTCCGTAGAAATGAAAGGATTACACTCTTCGGAGTGGGAAATAGTTCCAATATCAGAGTCCAATACTATGCTTCCTTGTCCCTGTTTCTGCAGCTTTCCAAATTGTTTCTTGCGCTTTTGCTCTCTAAATTCAGGGTCCATGAAAGGACACACAGGTCCTCGTATCCTTCGACACTTGCAACATTTGAATCCAACTACATCAGAAATCCTCGACTCTTCAAGTTCAACAGCTTCAGCATGGTACCACCCTGCAAAAAAAGCATTCATCATAAACAAAAAAATAAAAGAATATTAAAAAAAATTGAGAGTAATGATCTACAACGTACTTCTGCAAGTTTCACAGTGAATATACATTAGATCAGAATTATAGGGTTGTTCACACAGCTCACAAATGGGCTCCAAAAAGTGGTTATCTGAACCACCTCTTGTGAGAATGTTTGCACGCCTGAAATCAATTCCAGTTTCATCACTGTTCTTTTTCCTCCATATAACCCCCCAATTACACAACTTGCTTCGCTTCGTCGCTAAGCCAGAAAGAGAACCTGACTGCTTTGTATCAGAGCTTCTTTTCTGAATTCTGATAGAATTTTCCTTAGTTCTGACAGAGGCCAGTGGTTTCATGGGTTGAATAGAACTTTTAACCTGCAGGCCCTTGGACACTGCTGGTGCACTGTGCCAGTCTCGTCCTTGCAAAGGCAACAGAGTGGTAGGAGACTTGGTACTGATTTCATTTTGAGCAAGAGCTTTGGCATGGTAACACTGCTTGCAAATGATCAAGCACTCAACTTTCCTGTTCATATGCGTTGAACTTAAAGTACAGCCCTGATGACAATAACCTGATAACAATATGAAAAAAAAAATTATTCAGATTGACATTCAAAATCAAACTGCATCCATCCCTAGTGGGTTGCTAATTTTTGTTGCAACAAATGTTGATATATGACTCAGATGCCTTTATCTGTCACATTTATCAATTTTTGAAAAACTCACTGGAAATATATTGGATTGCATGGCTATCCAGTTGACCCAATAAGAGTAAGATTTAGGTTTATCACTTTAGGCCCGGTCCAACTAAACAATTAGTGAAATGATAATTAATGATGAACTATCAAAAACAGCTTTCCGTCAAGTGTCAATGATCACCAATTAATATATTTTCCCCTGAATCCAAATTCGCAAGAAAGGAACAAATTCACTTTGTCAAAACCATAAAGTCAAGTTACCAAACTGCCCAAATCAATCAATTGCTAGTAAAGTAACAAGAAAGTTTTAAGACATCAATTTTCAGATATTTTTCTACTTCACTGAGGTATTACTTTTAAGATTCATTTATCAAGCAGTTACTGGAAGATTTTTATACTTAAAGGCAAAGCCCATCAATATTATTTAACAGGATGATCACTTCTATGCTGCAACATTACAGGAAATTCTCCTTATAATATTATTTATCCAACAAGATTATTTCACATCCTTTGTGGAAAAATGTAAATCTAAACCAAAAACTACTGGCTTTTATCACCCCAGGAATATGCAAAGTACAAACTTACTCTAATGTGCAAGGAAAAAGAACATAGAATGCAAATATCAAAGTCATTTATGCACTCACAAACAAATAAAGACCTATAAATAATGGGAAGACCCTACCTAGATTGACCTTTCTCCTAGATTACCTATGACAGAATGGCTTGTATTTTTTTCAGTTATAAGTTAACTGCAAAAATATTAAACAGTACAACTGGATAATCAATAGACAGACAGACCAACAAAGCTACATAGAACTGTGAACTTAATTCTCATATATAGATGCCGAAAAATATTAGAAGAGATGATTTTAGGAACCCCCAACATAAAATTGGGAAATATTGACTTTCAATAGAGGTTCTAAAGAGTGGTTAGCATACCTTGGCATGTGCCACACTTGACCGCATTCCTGAAGATTGCATAACAGAAAAGATAAATAAGCTTAGAGCAAGGAGGTGGAGGAAACAGGAATTTGAATATCAACAAAAATAATATATGACAACAATATAAGATAATTACCTCAGTAAAACATCCATTTGACATGAAGCACAATAGCACTTTTCCAACTTATCTCTCCTAGATGTCAGATAAGCAAATATATTCCTACGGGAAGCTTTCAACTGCCTTTTCTGTAACTCAGATAACTCGCTGAAAGGCTTCTTAACTGATGGCAAAACCACATTACTCATTCTTTCTTCATATTCTTTGATCAAATATAAAGGGATGTGTGTTATAAGAAACCAACATTTCTCTTTTCTGTCTTCAGTTTGCTCGATGTTAATTATGTTCTTCCTGACACGTGAAGGAAGATGCTTTTGATTTCTGAAAGCAAGTCCATATTGGATCTTGCTGCCCACAGTTTTCCTATCACAGATAGTTGCATTTCTAAAAACAGATGCTTCTGTCTCTGTACCTTTTCCGTCCTGGATGTTATGTTCAGGACGAACAAGATCATTCCATCTCACATGAAGGTCTAGATATCGAACCTGAACCAAAGTCCAATCAAATTTTGTTAAACTTCCAGACAATCCAGTATGCCATTGGACACAGTTTTGCAAGGAATGATTCATTCAAAAATAGTAATTGAATGACAAACCTGAAGTGCAAGCTGTGCAGCATTCTTACTCCTTTCAACTGCAGCTCTCCAAATTAGTTGTCTGCTTCTTTTAGGAATCTCAGAATTGTCAACATAATTAATACCAGAAATCCTTCTCACACCACCTAATAAATTACAAAACCATAACTCTATTACTTTCTTCACTTTCACAAATTTTACAATTACAAGATAGCAAATTAAAATTTCTGTATTTCACATAAACCAAAGATACCTTGTCGTGCAGCTCTTCTAACCATTGAGCCAGGCAAAATTGCTTTTTGGAATACATGGGTTGATAACTTCCCTCCACGCCACCAATCAAAACATTTATCATCACTTTCGTTGACCGTAACTTCAGATGCTACAGACTGTTTCCTATGTCGTCTTCCACCTGGTCCACGTTTCTGTGGCAATCCCACAATAGATGAAGTGTTTTGAATCACAGAAGATTCCACTAACCAATCATCCATTAGCTTGACCCAGTCCACAGAAAGAGCAATAATGGAAATGTTTTCCTCAAGCTGAAAATAGGAACCAAAAACCAGATCAACCAAACTATAGAGAATATATGCCTGACGATGAATCCATACAGACACAAGTATATCTACCACATCTGGAACCAGAGTAACAAATCATACAGTGAATGGCTTATGATCAAATTTCATGCATTAGCTTATTACTCCAAATAACTTGTTACAACCACACAAGGGCTACAAGAAAGTCTAAAGTACTGATTGGAAGATGGAAGCCAAGGGATGTTATAGAATTGTTTTAACAACTAAAAATGAATTAAGACAATGTGACAGAGAAGGAAAGGAAGAGGGAGCAAAATAATTTAACATGACTCTGGCCTTCTTAAACTCTTAGCAGTTGAAGAGTGAACAAGAGTGAGGACAGGCTAGGCTAGGTGGTGAAACCAGATAAAATGCTTTTAACATATAAGCATGAAGGAAATTAATGAATAAATTCGCAAAACTCACATCGAGCAAGAGGACTTTTATTACATTACAGGTTGAAGCTTCTTCCATTTTTCTACGCCATTGTTTCCTATAATCTGGGCTTAAGAAGGAGCCAGCTACAAGACCACGTAAACTCTCCTCCATGTATAAAATATATGCTGCAATGCTAGGAAAACTACCCTCTCCATTCCTTAAAGAAGGAAAGCCCACGAGGATCTTATTGGCACTTTTAGTGGCGGTGGAGACAGCAGAATTCAACATGCATCCTTTCTTGCTTGAAGTTGAGGCCTTACAAGAATGACACCAGCCACACCTTTCCCTTGGAATATCCAAGGACTTCTTTTCAGCACTTGGCCAGAAAAATCGTGAGGCTGCAGATGAGAAAGCTTTTACTTGAAGGAAAATGCTACTTGTAGACGTAAATTTTCTGGCACTGCCTGATTTGTTTACCTCAGGAACCTGACTTTCTTCAGATGAAAGAACAGCCAGCTTAGCAGCTGCAGTAGCAGCAAATTGCCCATGAATATAGTTATTTATATAAGCATTTGGTTTAAAAGAAATCCCCGTGTATGCGTAGTCAATAGTAGAATTCCTTGCATCCCTTCCAAAACCCACATGATTGCCTGCTTTGCTCTGGCAAAACATATTTGCCAGTCCACCACAACTGTCACTACTGTTTCCTGAGGCACATGAATTATGATCTATCACACTTGATCTGTCAACTAAGCTTTGGTGGGTTACATCAGATGCAGCTTGCTGGCTAACTGAAGCAGCAGACATGGTAGACTCAATATAAATCTGCTCAGATAGCTTCTTATTCATTGGAAGATGATCCTTCCCTCCATTTTTCCCACCGCTGCTCAAAAAGCCAGGAAGGTCAGTTTGGTTCATTGCATCCACAGAAGTATCCGGACATGAAACTCCCACATTGTCCATGTTGCTTCCACTGATACTACTAGCAGCCTCAGCATCAACTGAACCCAAAATTTTATGACTCGCCTTTCCCGAAGGCAAAGGTGATCCAGAAGAAAATTTTGCATCTTCCTTCATATTTTCTACATTGCCACCAATTTCAAGTGCAGAGAAAACATTTTCTGGGATATTCCAATAGAGTATAATTGCTTTGCATATGTCAAAGTATAATGTTTTATATTGAAAGGATGAAGAAAGCACCTGGAGGACTTTTGGAATGTCATTCAGATTGTAGTATCTGAGATATGATTCAGTGCCAAGGGAAGCCCTGAGCCTGCAATTATTAACTTTGAAATTGTGAACAAAAATTTAGAACACATTGGATAGCTAATCAGAAAGAAAGAAAAAAAAAGGCATCAATGTCATGCACATCAGCAAAAGAGAAACTAAAGTCGAAGGCTGGAGGAACATACATGAACAAGCAACTTGACAGATGAAACTCTCTTCAAATGTGGAGACAGTTTAAGAATAGAAGAAAACATAACCAGAAAACAATTCCAAATAAAGACAGGAATAAGTTTCACAGATAGATCACAGATACCACTCAGATGAAAGGTTGACCTAACAAACAGAAAATGTTACTAGTGTAGAATAAGAAATGGGTTTAAAAGCTTACACAAGCAAGTGATTACAAGTCCCCAAGAAGACTTGCCCATATAAATCAACGCCAAAAGGTTCTGCTCCTTTAAGTGACGTGTTTACCGTAATTGCTGGTCCCATTTTATCAATTGCACATTCTGGACAATTCCAAGGCCCTTCGGGTATATACATTTTCATGACACCTATACACCTCGAGTGATATGCAGATGGACACCCATCACAGCAAAGCAATGTCCCATCCATGCCACAAAGACGACACTCATCATTATTTCCATCTAAATCAGTATCAACACCAGCATTCCCTTCAGCTCTTCTCAAGCCTGAAGAATATGTTCTAGAAGATGACTTGACCTCATGGCTTTCTTCAATGATCTCCATTGCCTCCCTCTCCTTGCATGCTGAAGTTTTAGAATATCTAGGATGAACCCTTCTTGGTCCTTTTTCGGGAGGATCAGTCACAACTGCATCAGGATCTCTTCCTACTTCCATTGCCTCACGCATGTCAATTTCAGCTCTCAGATCTGCATATGCTAATACATCATCACACAGAAGTTGTAGAGTCATCAACTTTCTGCTTACAGTAAAGAATAGTACTCTCTTTTAGAGATGTCTTCATAAAATCCTTTCCAATCAGGTCCTCTTGCATATCCCATTACCATAAAATACTGGACCAAATAAACAGGCCAAGTAAGTGCATCGAGCAAGCTCCAATCAAGGCACCTGTAGATAAAGAATGTCACTTTTTTTTTTTTGGGGGGGGGGGGGGGGGGGGGGGGGGGGGGGGGGAGGGCGCAGAAGGCACTATGATGCTAAAAGTTGAATTCAAACACCTCTTCTGTTTTAAAGAGAAATCAAAGTCACTATTAGTTTCCTCCAAAAAGCACACACTAACCCACCATGGAGGATTGGAATATTTGTTGGTTTTCTTTCAACTTTTAAGGGCTCATGGTCCACCTCACATTTTTAGCAAGGAAAAATAACAGTATAGTAAATTGTGGAGGAAAACAAATTTGCAACAATATATCCCAATTACAAATCATCAAATAAAACAATGATTTTAAAACTGAATTACATAATGATGTGTGAAAATGTGTGTGTATATATATATATATATATATACCTCAAGCATTTTGATGCAAGTTCCGAGCCTTCAGAAGAGACTGTTTCAAGATGACAACTCAATGCTCGCATCAAAGCAACATGAACAGCATCCAATAATGCGTTTGGACCAGAGCAATTTAATGATCCCACAAAATCATCCAATCCAAACGGGCTCAAAAACAAAATGATGCTAAACGACCTTAGAAAACCATACACAGAAAACAGATGCGAAACGCACTCCTCTGGCAAACCAATTGTTCCCGAAGAAGGAGGTAACATCAGGGGTGGAATAAGAGGAACCTCCAAAAACGAATCGCTATCGTGTGCATACTCACAGGAATCACTTGAAGAATCCGCATCATCTTCAACTTGCTCACTGTCATTGTCAATCGTCATTCCACCAGCCAGCTCACTTAAAGTTGAGGTTTCCATGCTATCAACCTCATTTCTCAAAATCTCCACTTTCTTCTTTTCCTTCTCCAACTCACTCTCCTTTAAAACCCTGCTCAACACTAACTCATCTAAAAGAACTTTTCTTCTAGTCAAATCATCATCGAAATATGACTCTTCTAAAATCAACTCACGAAGCTCCCCACTTTCCAGATCCTCAAAATCACCATCCTCATAATCTACTCTATACAATCCAGTATCATATGAAACAATCTTCCCTAAAAAAACATTTCCCCCAAATTCTTTCAACACGTATCGACCTACGAGGGCCATGGATCTTGTCTCCAATGCCCGCTTTTTAGTTTTGGAATTACTGGCTTTCGTGTCAGGGGCGGCACTTTCATTTTCTTCTTCTGGTCTCCTATGTTTCCTCGGCCTACCTCTAGGCCGTCGTACCTTAGCCTCCATTGATCGACCGACCCGATAACAGATCGATCGAGTCCTGGATTCGATTAAACTTAGTTTCCAAACAGCCCACTAGGTTTCCAGAAAACCTATTTACCGCCAGAATAAGGAACTGATTCGGTTTCGTTTTTTTAGTTTTGATGATCTAGGACTCGTGAAGATCCCTTAAAAAAAGTGTTATAAATAAAGATTAAATAAATCGATTATTTTTTAAAAAAACTATATGAAAATTAAAATTAGGAGTAAGGAATCAGAATTATTTAATGAAACCATGAGGAAGATTATTAGAGAGATACCTGATTAGGGTTTGGTAACTGCCATTGAAATTTTCCTTTCTGAGATTTTGGGGGTTTTGAGAGAGAGCTGCTAGGGAACACTGGAACAGTACAACGGCCTCTTTTATCGCGCATGGAAATGTGGACTGACTCGGGACTCGGATTTGTGAGTTAACGATTTGAACACGTCCGAGTTTGGATCGTGAAAAATTATGATTTGTAGAAGTAGGTGCGATATTGTGCGGACATGCTCACGGTTATGACTTGTGATTTATGAAGGATCAAGGTATTGTTGTATGTGTATGGCAACAAAATTAAAAATAAAGTTAAAAAAAAAAGACAAAATTTCAAGAACTATAAAAAAGAAATAAAAAAATTGAAAACATAGTCATATAAAAAAAGAGAGGAAAGATAAACTAATCTAATATGTAACTTCTATTTTTAATGAAATATGAAAATATTGAATTTAATTCCAATATTTTTTAGTTATTAACTAAAAAAACATGAAAAATGTACATTTCAGATATTTTTTTCCAACGATTCTTTTAAATTTAATTACTTATCCATCTTATGGTACATAAATTCATGAGGTAACGTATCAAATAATGCATTTTCTTGCTTATATTTTTTGTTAAAACTCAAAATGTTATTATCATAAGTTTTTATTTGTTTTGATAAAATGAGAGTGGGATTTTTTTAATTCAATAAGTAGAGTTAAAAAAAATCATATATATTATTTTTTAAATTATTTTATTTTTAAATATATTTTAAAGAGATATACGTGACTTTATTAACTCTGTTATTAAATGATGTAAGAAATAATTTTTTTATCTTTTTAAAGTGTCCAATATTATTCATAAAAAATTCAATGGCTTGCATTAAAATTTATTTGAAACTAGTTTATCTCTAATCGAGAAAACAAATTTCTTATTTTTATTTGAGACTACCTCATTTCTTGTTATTTATTCAAATGCGGATTTTTATGTTTTACTTATTAAAGTAAAAATAATAATAAAACATGAAGATATTTAATTTTGTTCATTTATGCTTGTAAAAACTACATTTTTTGTGAATATTTTGAAATTTTTATGGAAAAATTAATGTTGCTGCCCAGAAAAAGTCAAACTAATTGCACAAAAAGTCAAATGTTCGCAACCATACGCGATCCATTCCAACCTCAGAGCATTTCCCTATTCCTTTGACACACAAAAAAATACTCTACGAAAATAAAATCGTTTGATGAAAAAAATTAAATTAAATTACCGGAGCAAAATGATCGAATTGACTCGGTATCAACGAGCCAACTCAGAGTTAGTTCGATTCATGGGTGTTCTGTTCATAATTTGGATTGCACACGCTTTTGTTCATAGCGGCATGGGTCAAAAAAATGGGGACTCAAATCATGAAACTATATTACAGCAAAGGTGGCGGGAAATTTTCCACAGTTTTAGTGGCATTAGCCGCCAAATATTTTATTTTAAATCTTTGAATTTGAGAAATTTGATTAATCTGTTAATGGCAACGGTCACTGTCTATTTCGACTTTAATTTCTATGATTAAATTAAATTATAATTTGCTAACCAATGTTTTTTAAATATTTTTCAAGATTGATTAAATTATTATTTATAATAATATTTTATATATATATAGTTGAAGCAGGTATTTAAGCCTAAGTCCACGTTATATTAACTAGAAATTTTATTTTATTTATTGTAGTTCATTATTATTTAAATTTCATTCATTCAAATTAAATATTACAAATTTGATATAAGAAACAAAAAAAAAATTATTGGTAAGAGGATTTTAATCTTTTTAAGTTTAGTAGGGTACTATATTCTCTCTTCGTATTGATTTAAATGAGTTTATTTGTGTCGAATGTATGAATTTATAAAAAAATTACCGATTCACAATTTTTTCACAAATTTGAATTCTATGCAATTAGGGGTATAAATAAACAAAATATTCAGTAGACAGTTCATAAATATGTTTAGTTTTTGTTCATTTATTAATCCTAACGAGCGATTACAAAAAATGTTGTAATTCATTTGTTTATGTTTACAAATAAACTTGTTTACTGATCATTTAAAACTCATTCGTTTAATAAATTATTTAGTATTCATTGTTGTTTGATAAAAAAAATTAAATTATATATTCATAGATCATTTTAATATATAATTATTAAAATTACATATTTATATAGGATTATTTTCATTTGAGTTATATATATTAGAGTGAATACAATTTGTTTGTATAATTTTTTTATTTAATGTTCATAAACATATTTATTTAACGTTCACAAATATGTGTTTGTGAACATGTTCAATTAATATTTACGAATATGTATTCGTGAACATGTTTTTTAATGTTTATGAATAAGTTTAACGAATACAAATCAAATATGAACAATATTACAAAATAAATGAACGAACATGAATATAATAATAGTCATTCATGTTCAGCTCACTTACATTCTTACAAGCAGCCAACATCCTAAGTTAGATAGACCTATTCACAGCTTAGGTTACCATCTTATCGCTCAAACCTAAAAGCTCACTTATTTTTTGATGAGCTAGGAAAATTTTTTTAAGTCCATTAAATAAGTTTAGGCTTGAAAATTAAAACCCAATAAAAATGAGTCAAACTTAGATTCACTATTTTAAATTCAAGCTCGACCCGACCCAATTAGCTAACTATAAATTTTTTTATTTTTTATACTAATTCATTTTTTTTCATTTTAATTTTAATTTTTTGGACTTTAATTAAAATTTTCTAATTTATTGTAGCCTTTTTGTAATAAATTATTCAAACTTATTGTGTTATGCTTATTTTTTATATTTTTTATGTGCTTTTATTGTAGCCTTTTATATTTTCATATTTATTGTAGCTTTTTTGTAATAAATTATTCAAACTTATTATGTGTTTTTATATTTTTTATATTTGATTATATTTTAAAAAAATTAATAGTATTTAGACTAGTTTGGGTTTATTCATTGCATGTAAAACAAGTTTTGGCAAAAAATTAAGCTTGAAATTTGGATCAAGCCGAGATTGGACTCACTTTCATTCCTTAATACAATATCTAAGCCCTATCCAGCTTGACCCATTAACAAATTTCCTAAGTAATAATCACTATTATTTTAAAGAAGCACATTACACGAGAAATGACTATAGTAATAAGACATTACATTCTAAAACTTATAGCCATATGTAGATCACTTAGCTGAATTGTTCAATTAACTGAATTAGTATATACTTAGAGTAAATAATTAGATTCAAATTTGCAGAAAGTGAGACTTAAACTTTGGACCTCAAATTTATAGATTGATTTGAGGCTGTTCTCTAAGGTTTTGTTTGGTGAAAAGGAAAGAAAGTGATGTGAACTAAATATGTTAACTTTATAAATCTAAGGCTTAATAGCCTAATATACCATCAACCTTTTGTACAAAATGGAAAAAAGTTCTTAACCTTTAATTCTATTGTTTAAACCTTGACATTTTAAAATAATGCAATTAAATCAAAAAATAGTTATAAATTTGTACAATAATTTAAAAAAATTGAGGGATTATAAGACCTTAACCTTTATTTATTTTACTTGCATTATTTTGCAATGTTAAGGGCTCATGTATAGTAAAATAAAAGTTTACGGATTTTTACAATATAATTAAAGATTGAGATCTTATATCCATATTGTATAGAAGGTTGATGGTATAATTGACTATTAACCAATATTTACTTATAAAGCAAAAAAATGTTATGAAATCTAACCATTAGAAAACAACTTCATTTGGTAAAAATTATGGAATAGATGTGAATGAAAATTTTGTTAATACATTGATTAAATTTCATAACCAATTAATCACCTTTCTACCATTGAATTAATAAATTTTTTATATTAAAATTTTTTCCTTTTTTTCTTATCAAACAAAACCTATGACTTCAACTAAAATTAAGCCCTGATCAAGGCCACGCTAGGAACTTTCATTTTTGGCATGATAAAGTTTTAATCTCTCATCAATTGTTTTGTGATTAAAAAAAAATTTGACAATTTAATTTAAAACTTTCATAATTAAATTTTAAAAAAATTGTAAAGTCTTAAAAAGTAAAGACAATTATTTTTAGGGGAATCTACCGTAAGTTCAAAGTAAAACATATATGATTAAGCATAAATTCAATGACATTAGACATAAAATAAGCTAAAAGTATCATAAAGCCGTAACGTATAACTCTGAGGACTTAATTGCTAAACGTAAAGTTATGAAGTCACCACCAATCTTTTTCAATCTTGGTGTGATTCACCACCTATTTAAAACTAAAGATAAGTACATTGATCTACATTTCGAAATTTGGATTCGGGAATATAGTTACATGTGAGAAAGGCATTAGTACCCCCACAACGCTCGTCTAATGGACAGTACCAATTAATCATGTTTTATCTTAAGCAATCTTAATTTAAATGGTCTAATATTCATTATTAAAAATTTTTATTTATTATTTAATATTCGATTATTTAATTATTGACATTTTTCTTAGGATATTTTCCAACATTTTGATCTAATTCTCAAGGAAATTTTTCACCTTAATAGTATTCATGGGACACACTCGTCATCATGAAGAAGTTTCATTGTCGGATTAATTAAATTTTTTTATGAAAATTTTTAATTTAAGACTTGCGAAAGCTGTATGAAATATAATATGGGGTCATTCGGAACCAAGTAATTTCTTTATTGAGTATTTAACTGATTGGTTGAGTGCTAACCTTAAACCTGATGGAAGCTGCAAGCTGTATGAGGTTGAATGGTATTTTCTATTTGTGACAGCAATTTGGAAGATTTGGTGCAGATGGTGTAACATGGTATTTAATAAAGAGGATGCAGTTGTTGATGAAGTAAGCCTGGTTAATCAAATTGTTGCAAAGGCCAAGGAGTTGCAAGGAGCATTTTCGGAGGAGAATCAAAAGCATGCCAAGGTGATCACGGTTAGTTGGTCAAGGACATGAGAGAATATAGTCAAGTTGAACATGGATAGGATAGCAAGGAAGAACCCAGGTACGGCTGGGGCAGGAGGGCTAATTAGGATGAATTCTGAAAGATGGTTGGTGGGTTTTAGGGCATATTGTTAGCTTTAAATTGCCATATATATTTTGAAATGACAAAAACTTAAGTAAGCTTTAATGTTATAATTCATATTGTAAATTTGCCTTATCATACATGATTTTCTCAATCCATTTTCAAGTGAACATATCAAACATTAAGACCATGATTTAATGATACATCCTTATTGGTCTTAATACTTTATAAATGTTTTGAATATTTTAGAAAATCACTTGATGAATTTTTGGACCATGTTTTCATTAGAGAAAGTCAAGAAAAACTCCCACAAAAATATCAAAATGTTTTGGGTTGGATTAGGATCAAAGGTCATATCATTTCTAACCCAAAAGTGCAGGAAAATAGCTCTCTAAAGGCATGGGATCGATCCCCTAAGGGAAGGGATCGATCCTTTTTTGGCAGTAGGCATTTTGGCGGAAGAAAAGGTCCTTTAGCCCAGAATAAAGCATTCTGGAATGAAGGGATCGATCCCTTTGCCCGAAAATAGCCTGTAACGGCTAGTTTTTGTGAGACAACGGTAATATTCAAGATTTGGCTCCACCCAACGGCTAGAATACATCCAAGGGACTATAAATAGAGGCTTAGAAGCTAAAGAAAGCAAGGGGAACTACTCAATCAACTCCAATACTCATTTTCCTCAAATCCTCAAGCCTCATCAACAAATCAAGAGCTACAAGTCTTCATCTTCCATCATTCTCATATTCTTTGTATAGAGTAGCACAAATCTTGTATAGGCTTTTTCCTTGTGCTTAAACATTGTAATCACTTGCCTATCTAGAGGCCCTTCTTTGATTACACAATTTGTAAACTCACTCATTCCTTGTAAAAGGGGAGGTTTCTCTTTAGCCTAAGAAAAAGAGGAAGGTTACTCTTTAGCCTAAGAAAAAGAGGGAGGTTTCTCTTGAGCCTAGAAAAAGAGGGAGGTTTCTCTTGAGCCTAAGAAAAAGAGGGATTGTAATCACAAATTCAAGATAGTGGATTTGGAGAAAATCCTTGAGAGCGTCTCAAAGTAGAGGACGTAGGCAAGGTAGCCGAACCTCTATAAATCGATTGTGTAAATCTCTCTCTCCCTACTCTTTATTTACTTGCGATTATATTGTGTTTATTGCATTGAACTTGGATTGCATGCTTGCCTAGCTTAGAGAACTTAGAAAATATCAATCTAAGCTAGAGAATTTAGAGGAACCGAAAAACGAACCTAAGGTTAGTAAAAACCGATTCACCCCCCTCTCGATATAGCCTATAGAGCTAACACATATCTAAGATACTACTCTAATGTTGGTGCAAAACTATATGTGATTAGATTTGGGTTACTGCTAGCATGGGAGGAGGGGTATAGAAGTGTGGTGTGTGAAATTGATGCGAAAGGAGTTCTGGAACCGATAAAGGGAGCTGACGTTATCGTCTATCCTTTAGGATGTTTAATTGAGGACATTCGGGATAGTAGCAAAAGGCAATGGGATTGTAGCTTTTAACATGTCTTTAAAGAGGAAAATTTTTGTGGAGATGCTCTTGCCAAATCTGCATGTGAAATTGATGAGGAGTATGAAGTGTTGAAGGAGCCTTCATGTTTTCTGAGTTCATTTCTTGAAAGCAGATAGTAGAAAAGTTGCTTTTCTAAGAGGCTTTAAATTAGA
This sequence comes from Heritiera littoralis, assembly GCA_031772115.1. Taxonomy (NCBI): domain Eukaryota; kingdom Viridiplantae; phylum Streptophyta; class Magnoliopsida; order Malvales; family Malvaceae; genus Heritiera; species Heritiera littoralis. The sequence goes on along the minus strand of JAPDPK010000109.1, from coordinate 397,432 downwards.
GTAGTTAAGTAATCTATTTACTCATTTCTCTTTGTAAAAAAAAAAAAGAGACCAAAACACACGATAGGCCCCCGTTTAAAACACTTTCCCAATCATGCCAACATGTAATAAAAAGAACCCAAAACTAATTACTCAACCTAGTCAAAATAAAATATCATGCTCAGCGTATTAAAACCGTCAACCAATCAAAAGGTAGATTAAAAAAAAAATAAAAGAAACACAAGACATAACTCGAGAAAGAAGCCTCATAGTGTCATCGGTAGCACTGTCAAAATGAGCCGACCCGGGCTGGCCCGTTAGGGCCAGGCCATAAATGGGTCGAGCCAAAAGCCCTTTTGGTTAAATGGGCCTAAAAATGCAAGTCCATATCCGGTCCTAAGGGCTAACGGGCTTAAATGGGCTGACTCGTATAAGAAATTAAAAAAATTAAATTTTATATTAAAATCCCATTTTTTGTAAATAAACAAAGTAAAATTTGAAATAAATATTATACAAACATCAAATAAATTCATATCAAATCCATCAAGTCTTTAACATCATTTGAACATTATATATTAATAGTTTAATAAGCATAATATAAATTGTTTTAACAAACCTAGATACTGAAAAACATGTCTCAACAATATTAAAAATCAAAAACATGATAAATAGATCCATGTCCATCCATCTCCTCCATAGTGTCAATCACATTCAATCAATTCTTTTTCAACTTTGCCATTTACAAATATAAATAAAGAACAATATAAGAACTCACAAGAATTAAACTTATGAATTGATTAAAAATTGTCAACGAATTAATAACATTACTTTCAAAATCAAGAATCCAATTTCGGATGCAAATGAAAGTTTTCATGTTCTCATGATTTAGAGAACTTCAATACTTATTTAAAACACAAGAACCAAGACTAAAAAAACTCTCCGATGCTATTGTTGTTATTGGAATGCTCAAGATATCACCAGCTATACTTGCAAGCTTTGGAAATCTTGGCTTATGATCTTTCTACCATTGCAGCACATTTAAATTTTCAATCATGCGACCTATAACCTTTAGCTCTTCCAAATAAAAATCTAATTGAGATTTTGGTTCTTTCACTTGAATAATTTCAAATCTTTTGAAAGCCTATATCATTGGACATTTCAAAATAAATTAATTGTCAGTACAAAAGGGAATTTAAAATAAAGTATATACTTAAAAAACAAAAATGAACTTACATCACTTAAAGCAAAAGTACTCTTTCCCTTCCAACTAGTATGTATAAGAGGTTGTGAGTTATTAGGTTGGTTTGAAGTAAATTAATAATAATAAATATTATTAATTTGATATATTTTACTTTGATTAAAATGTTAAACATATAAATAATTAAAATAAAAATAAAATTTTAATATAATTAAAAATATTAAAAAATTAAACGGGTCGGTCCATTTAAGCCCGGGCTAAATCCATTTTAGGCCTGGGCCTAAATGGGCTAGGCCAGCCCAACGGGCCTTGGCCCATTTTGACAGTGCTAGTCATCGGGTAAGCTCCTTCCCTTCTCTTCATTTTTTTTTAAATCGTTTCCTTTTCTGATTGGGTCTCTCTACTTAGCAAGTCTGTCGTCAATAGAATTGTAGCGGTCGCTGCGTCTCCTTCTTTTGAGCCGCACCAGTATCTGCAGACCTAGGAATCACGTGTCGCTGTTGGTGTCGCCTATCACTGCCAATCATCGGTTTAGTTCGCCTCCAATAGCCGTTGGTTGCTTCCACGTGAGTTCCCGAGCCTAATTAACCGATTTTGTCAAACTTCATATACTGCCACTGATTTCCTTTTTGTTTTTTATATTTTCTATATTTCTTTAAATGTGCCTTATTGTTTGTGATTTAGATCTGGATTTAGGTGATTGGGATTGGATTTTATTGGTGTTCGAAAGGACTATGTGCTTGTGTAAGTGTTGTGGTTATGGCCTTTGGTGGTGGGATTTGAGAAGGGGGTCGGGTTTAGGCTCCCAAATCGTTTTTTTGTGGAGGTTCCCCCTTCCTCCTCGTTAGTTTGCAGTTGTTTTAAGTAGAATTTAGTTTCTATTTTAGGCTAACACTGATCAAATCCTTGATTTTTAGGGGCTGTGATCAGTGTGGTAGCTGTTAGGGGAAGGGATAGAATGGGCTGGCAGCGTGACTTTGGTTGCTAGCCACCCTATGCTGGTGCTATGCGCGGTGCCAGCTTAGGCACTCATTTCATTTCTTTTTGTTAATTTTTTAATATATTTATTAATTATTTTTTCAAATCAATTATTTATTTATTTACGGTGTCAATCTTTGACGTATTGGTAGTGATTATATATTTTTGGACATCATATATAAATATTTTATTTATTTCTATTATCATTTTCATTTACTTTTAAAAACAAATATTTGAGATTGGGCTTATCATTGCTATTGCACTTATTGGGCCCACAATCTTCATGCTCCTACTTGGGGTCTAGGCTTGTTGGGCTTAAATCTTCCAAAGCCTTCAAATAAATTTAGGCTTCTTGAAGCCCAAATTTCATCTTTTTGACTTTAGTTTTGTTACTCCATGGGTCGGTGAAATCTAACTCGACACCAAAGGCCCAACGGTTTTCTAGTAAATCTCTAGATCATTTGAATTATCTTAAAATTTAAATTAAACTTAAATTCTAAATTTATCAAATTAATTTAAGCCCATGACTTTAAGTTTAATCAAATTGGATCAATGATCAAGACTCTTGAATCGAACATCTTAGTAGCCTCGGACAAAATTAGGTGTTTATAGTTGTCACTTTTTGCACATTGTTGAGGATCAAGAATAGGGCAACGACAATAGACAATAATTTTGTCCTATTAATAGTCTACCTTTTTTATTGTTTTTCCTTCTTTTTATTGTTTCTTTTTTTTTAATTTAAATTGGTTACTTGACAAATTTTGAACAATGCTCCTCCCACTGGTTATGTTGGTACAATTTTCTCGCTCTCACTATCTTGCACAAGTTGACTTGCACTCGACTGGGATGTCCACGCAAGATGATCTACACTTAGCTGAGATCTTCGCGTAAGGCAACTTGCGTGTGAGTCTCTTCCTAGCTCAAATTTAATTGCATGGGAAGCAAATCGTATGAATAAAAATCAAACTCAAGCTTACCTCTTTTCCTTAACTTTCCATACTTTCATATTTTTCATAGCTATCATTGTCATAACGTATTATAGTTTTTAGAAAAAAACCTAATAGCTAGACAAAAATCAAGGAGTCGCCACCAACCATTCTAACCTAGGTGTGATTGGTCACCTATTCAAACTATGGATAAGGACTGGTCTACATCTCAAATTTAGGGTTCGGGAGTACGGTTACGTGTGAGGAAGGATTAGCACCCTCACAACGCCCATCCTAAAATGGTACCAACTAATTTTAGGTTATCTCAAATTTGCCTTAGTTAATCTTAGGTTCAATAATTTAATATTGGAAAATATTTCTAAGCATCCTCCATTAAGCTGGTGGGACAACTTAAAAGTTTCTCTTCACCTCAAGAGTATTCAAGTAGTACTATGTGACTTGCTTGAAGAGGCTCCGTCGTCGGATTCATTTTAATGTTTTATGAAAACTTCTAATTTTGACTCCTATCTAATTCCTTCTCGCTATCTTATCGTTTTTACTACTTCTACTATCTTTCTATTATTTTATCAATGTTTAATTTTATTAATTTATTTTATTAGAAAATGAATATCAATTATTTTTCCCAAAAATTCCTATTAGATCTTCCATTAAGCTGGTCAGATCTTGAAAGAAATTATTTAACCTAAAGATTTCAAAAGTATTACTTAAGCGTAATCTCTTTTGGACTCTTATCATCGGAATAATCAATACTCAATCTCAATAATTATTATTAACTATTATCATCCCATTTTATCATTTATTATCATTATTAATATTTATTATTGTTATTGAATTATTAATATTTCTTCATAATTAATTATTTTAATCTTATTTTATTTCTAGAATGAATATAAATCACTTATTATCGAAAACCCTCTTTAGACCATCCATTAAGCTGGCGAGGCCTTAAGAGAATTTTTTAACCTAGAAATGTTCAAGAAAATCACTTAAGCGTAATTCTCTTGATATTTCATCATTGGAGTAATTCATGTTCATATTCGTTATTATCTTAATATCTAATTCTAGTTATTTTATTTACTTCCTTTCCTTATTTTGTTATCTACTAATGTTATTTTTATTATATTATTACAAACCATTAATATCTTTTCAATTTTGTAACTAATTGTTTTTATTGTAACTTTATAATAAATTTTTAAAATAAATATGAATTATTTGTTATTGAAAACTCTATTTAGACCCTCCATTAAGCTGGTGAGGCCTTGGATAGAATTTTCTCACCTCAAGATCTCTAAAGATATTACTTAAACGTAATCCTTTTAGAGTTCTTTTTTCATTTGTATATTTTAATAAAATTTTTATATAATTAATATATCTTAATTTCAGTTCAATCCTAATTTTGACATACGAAAATAAACAAGCAAATAAATAATACATCAAACATATGAATGTCTACGTAATCAAATTATATCATTTATATTATCTATGCTAAGCATTCAAGCCACTTTTTCAAATTAATTTTCTTAAGTTTGTATTCTAATTTTGCCTAAACTATTATCTCACCTAAATATCTAATAAGAATAATCATAGAATAAACTAAACTAAATTAATGGGATACCTAAAAAATAAAAAAATAATAATAAAAAAAAAAAGAAAAAGTTGTAGTGGGATCACGTGATTCTTACCCCACCTTGCAAAAACCGTTTTATGGCAAAAGCCTTCTCACTTCATTCTTCTGACAACCAAGTTTCCATTGCTCCATTACAATGCCGCTCCCTTGTGTTGTTTCTCCTCTCGGCAACAAACGGAGATGATGGAACTCCGGCGACAGCTTGTGACAAGGGTTGGAAACAGCAAGGCCGGCGTTGAAAAAAACAAGTTACGATGGCAGCTCTTTTATTCTTTAAACAGCAAATTGCAGTAAAGATATTACAGTAGGATGATAGCTGCTTGGTGATGACGACAACAAGAAAAGAAGCAGTGCTGAAGCGGCAACAGGTGCGTAAGTGGCTTTGACGTAGTGAACGGTGAAGCTGTAATGAGGCCAGGCAAGGCTCGAGTAAGCTGGGGATACAACAACTTGTTGAAGGTGAGCAGGGTTCTTCACGTAGTAACTGGATTGGTGGCTTACATGCAGAACAGGGGGTTCGGTCTAAAAGGACGGCAAGGCGAGGTGGAAAAGGGGCTACGGTGCCAAAGGCAGTAAGCAGTGCTCGTGATGATGATGGTGCAGCAAGGATGAGTTTAAGATGGTAGTAGCAAGCGAAGATGGGTTGTTCCCGTGGACAAGAAAAACAATAGCCAAAACCCTTTTTTTTTTCTTTTTTTCCTTTCGTCTTTCTAGGCTTTTTTTTTAGGTTTTTTTTTCGGGTTTTCTTAGGGTTTCCTCCCCCAAAAACCCTAGTTCTCTCTCCTCTTATAGACCTAGTTTTTTTATTTTTTTATTTTTGGTAATAATTGGAAATCTAGAATCAATTTTTTTTAGGAAATTTTATATTTCAAAAATCGAATCTTAAATTTAATGTCAATTCCAAATTCAAATTAATTTCCAATCTTTTAATGGTTTCATTTAATTCTACTTTCCTATCAAAATTAATTTAGATTTCCTTCTTTTTTTTATTTTATTCTATAAAAATCAAAATCAAAATCCAAAAATTATTTCTAACTCTAAATAAAAAATAAAATTTTAAAAATCAATAATAAAATATATACAAACTGATTAATTAAAATGTTTTGAAAAAAAGGAACCGGACAAAAATGGTGTCTACAATCATAATACTTTTACCTAAAATTTTCACTTTTTTGTTAAAAGAGAATAAAGTTTAGGCCTTAAAGAAGACTAATGTACATAAATTATCAGAATTTTTCTTCTATGATTAACCGATATAAACATCAACAACTCCGAATTGGATCAATTTGGGAAAGAGGGGATGAGTTTCATCATCACCATTGGAGCCTTTATTTCAAGAGAAAAAAGGGATGAGTTTAAGTTTTGAAAATTTTTATTAGATTATTAATGTCTTTTTATGTAAGGGCTTTTTTGTCTTATAAGAAGTGGAATTTGAAGTGTGGAGAGTAAATAGGAGTGTAAATGAAAAGAACGTTCGTGAATCGTTCGTGAATCCGTTTGGTTTTTGTTCGTTTGTTACGCTTAACAAACGATCACGAACAATATTATAGTATTCGTTATTAAACGAATCAACATGAACAGGATGTATTCGTTTGTTTTTATTCTCGAATAGGCTCGTTTATGTTTGTTTATTGTTTGTTCATTTAAAATATTATTTGTTATTCGTTTGTTGTTCTTTTGTTTATGTTCATTTATTATTTGTTCATTTATAGTGTCATTTATTGTTCGTTTGTTGTTTGTTCATTTATGTTCGTTCATTTAAAGTGTCATTTGTTGTTCTTTTATTATTGGTTTGTTATTTATTAAAATACTAAAATTACTTATATTATATAACTTATATAATAGATACCCTATCTTTAAAACTTTGACTTAAAGAATTAGTACTTAATTCTTAAACATATTTATACAATACAATTTTGTTGGCTAAAAAAATAAAAATATATTAATAAAATAAGTATAAAATTAAATTAGTTAATTATTATTAAAATAATAAGTTTTTTTTTTAACAGAAGGTAATAAAAATTAAATTAATAAAAGTTTTATAATTAGTTAATACGCTATTCTTACACATTAACCATTTACATATGTGATACTATAATATATGTATATGATACAAATTGTAATTAAAATTGTAATTATCAATTTTAATAAATATTGTTGTCTCAAAAAATTAATGAAACACCATAATAAAATAATTATGAAATTAATTTAGTTAATTAGGTTTAAGATAATAAGTTTTTAAATTTAAACATTAGGCACTAAAATTAAATTAATAAAATTTTTATAATAAGCTAATATACAATTCTTACACACTGACTAATTACATATATGATACTATAGTGTATGTATATGATACAATTTGTACTTAATATTGTAATTATCAATTTTAATAAAATATTATTGGCTAAAAAAATTAATGAAACATTATAATAAAATAATTATGAAATTAAATTAGTTAATTATGCTTAAAATAATAAATTTTTAAATTCAAACACTAAGCACTGAAATTAAATTAATAAAACTTTTATAATAAGCCAACATACAATTCTTACACACTAAATAATTACATATATGATACTGTACTGTATGTATATGATGCAAATTGTACTTAAACTTGTAATTGTCAATTTTAATAAAATATTGTTGACTCAAAAAAATTAATGAAACATAATAATAAAATAATTATAAAATTAAATTAGTTAATTATGTTTAAGATAATAAGTTTTTAAAATTTAAACATTAGGCATTGAAAATTAAATTAATAAATTTTCCTAATAAATTAATATACAATTATTACCTTCATAATAATTAATTAACTAAACTCTAATTAAAAATATGAAAATAATTTATTGAAAAATAAATTCGTAATATAAAATAATATTTATGTAATTATGTGCATGATTTAATTTTTTTTTTCATAAAATAATTAAAACTCAAAACTCACCATTTTAAACATATCTCAATTTAAATTATCTGCTATGTCAACCTAACCCTAAAAACTAACTTGTTTTCGACTTTTCTCTCCCTGGCGGCACCCGACGGCTCTCTGGACCCTGCCTCCTTGCGGCCCTCCCTGCATTAGGCTATTTTGGTAAAGTTCTTGGCGGTACTCTCTTTCTTCTTAGCAGTCGGAGAGACGACCCTTAGTTGCCTCTGTACGAAAGTCTTCATCACAGCGAGAGAATCATCCTAGCTGCTATTTCAGACGATCTTTGCTTTTAGTGGTAGACTCTTCATCTTTGCTAGTTATTTTATTTTAATTTTTTTTATCAAGCCACGTCCAAGCATTTCTAAGCATTTGGTAGTGCTCATTGTGTGGACAAAATGTTTGACACTAGAGTGCTTTTGCTATGTTTATAGCTTGTATTTGTGCTAATGTGTTTTATGACTTCTCCAAATTCTACTCTATCCTAATGCCTAACAATAATCTTGAATAAATTGACAATTTAAAGTGTTAGTATTAATGGTAAAGAAAGAGTCATCAACGAATAAAAGATGAGGAGTAGGACAATACTCACTAATATTTATTCTAATAAGTTGACTTGTTTCGTTTTTATTAACTTTAATCCCAATCTTATGTGTTTTGTTTTCTAACATATGACATGTGGGCTTGGTATAGTTGCATTATGTTTTTCTATCTTTTTAGGCAGTGTAGCATTCCGGTATATGTTTAATTTGGATTTTATGCTTGTTATTAAATCCATTTGAGTTTATGAAAACTTTATCTTCGATGAATTTGCTTCTTTTTTCCATTCCAGAAGCTCTGATAAGATCAAAGTACTTTTGGGGCAAATTTTGTTTCTTTCTCTTGCTACTTACATTTTACTTTTACTTTTTTCCTATGAAGTTGCTAAAAAAATAAAAAATGGAGGACATCTTTTAATGGTCAGTGATAAAAGATCATTTGTGAATTGCGAACCAATCATGGGAAAAATACTGTTGATTTATTTGTTTGTTAATTGGTCCTTGTGTAAAGTCCATCAAAATGGTTAATAGAGGAATTTACTATAAAAAATATTAGTAATAATAAACTAGTTTTAATTCTTATAATTGACACTAACTCACAATATAATAGCTATCAAAGATTTTCAAATAGAAATCATAAAGAAAAGGATCTCTGATTTCATGGAGGATACTATGGCTCTGTACTTTTAGGCACTATAGGTTGTTGAATCAAAACTAACACAAAATTCACATTGCAAGGTAACTTCTACACATCCAGAGTCAGTCAATTTGCAAACAAATTGGTAAGTCTTGACAAATGTCATCACCTGTAAAGTCCATCAAATTGCACCTTTGTGTTAATAATGTAATTTCTTTTTTAATGGTGTTTTCTAAAATCTGGATGTAATTGCAAAGAACTTGGCATGTTAACATGTTAGAATCTGCCTCGTTAATTCAAGCTTTTTGTGCAGGTTTAGGCTATAGGAAGTATATCCTTAACTTTTTCTCTGGATACTGAATGCAATTAAGTTTTTTTATGATGTATGTTCATTCCCTTTCCAATGATTCAACCATGCTAGACATTCTTATTCTAGCTTAATTTATATTGCTTATGGATATTGTTTCTCTTTTGACATCTCATAAGGTTTTCTTCATCCTTGACTATTGAAAACATTATCATAAGTATGAAAATCAATTCTAACACTAATTTTATTTTGTCAGATGATTCGGAGGATGATGTAAACACCAACCCTTACTATTAATTTTCAGACTTTTTTAAGATATTAAATATCAGATTTGAGTTGTGTTATATTTAAGATTTTTCATTGGATTTCAATTTGTATATGAAATTTAATATTTATGAAGATTTTTAATATTCAATAATCAGTTTTTATTACTATTTGTGTAGCGTTCACGAACATGTGTTCATGAGCATGATTTTGTGAATATGTGTTCATAAACATGTTTGTTTAACAGTTTATGAACATTTGTTTGCGAACATGTTCATTTACATGTTTTCAAACACGTTTGGTTAAAGCGAAGGAGTTTGTTTGTGAAAATTTAACAAACAATATTACGAAAGAAACGAATCGAGCTCTAATGTGAAAATTAAATTCTTTAATGCACATGAATTAAATACGAATGATACTTAAAAATAAAAGAATGAATAAAGATATTATTTTGTTCGTTCGTTTTTGTTTCGTTTACGATCTTAAGAGTAAAAAGTGAAGCTGAAGTAGAATTTTTCATATATTAAGTGTAGTGATTGGTGCGACGTTTTTATGTGTTAATAAGGAGCCACATGTAGTTTTGCTTGCATGCTCATTCCGGAAATTATAGCATGGTAATAACTAATAAATAATACAGTCTACGGCTGCATCTTTTATTCTCCGTGCTTATGTTTTGGTAAATATTTGATTTTTTTTTTGGTGACTGAGTAGTCAAGATTTGCTTTTATGCAGGATTCAGGAATCCGGCCGTAGAAGAACAAGCTACAATTTAGGCTCCGTTTTGGAGGTGTATTTCATTTTTTAAAAATATTTTTCACATTTTTTTATGTTGGGTGGATGTAAAATAATTTTGATCAACTGTAAAATATTTTCAGTCAAATAGAAAATACGTAAGCTTTCATGGAAATTGTCTTCCCCTTTTCAAAAAGGGAAGACAATTTCCGAAAACTAAACTCTTAGAGTGCGTTTAGATGGAAAATTTTGAAATTTTGAGACATTGTAAAATGAAGACATTTCAAAATTTATCATTTTAAAGTATTAGTATTTATAATTGACTTGTTTGGATAAAAAAATTTTAGAAAGAATTTTTGAATACTAGAATTTGATTAAATAAAAAATAATTATAAAAGAATAATAATAATATTATATATTACAAAAAGAAAAATATCAAAAAAATATGCAATATGGGTATCATTAGATTTGTAAAAATATATAGATATTGTTAATAATATAAAAAATAAAGATATATATTAAATTTAAATAAAACAATATGTTTTTTGTTTTTAACTCTATATTCAATAGTGGGCTATGTCTAATAAAGTAGGAAAGAGTGGAAAGAATTTTGAAAAACCACCTCTTTATGTGGATTTTCAAAAGGGAATTTGAGCATTTCAAATTCCTTTTTGAAATCCTCCTATATTTTCAAATTCTTCAAAATTTTTTACCAAACAAGAAATTTGCATTTTAGACTTTTAAATATCTTGATTGAAATGAATTCCCTCCTTGAAATTCCTCATCCAAACACAACCTTAAAAAAAAAAGGTTTTGTTGAAATTCCAGTCCCACCTCGATCACGTTATCGCCTGACCAACACCTGCAGGTCCCTTCTTTTCTTCCTGTTCTCCTCTCATCGGTTTCTCTCTCCCAACTACTCTCCACCTTTGCCTTTTTTGCTTTGTTTTTCTTGCAGACTAGTTTTTGTTGCGATTTAAAATGTCCACTCTGTATCGGTTAAGATCCTTTATTTTCTTGGCTTGAAACAGATTCAATTTATCCAAGCCTTGCATCATTAATATGCATCACTGCCTATGTTGATATAGCCTATTTTCTGATGCGTTTGATCTTCACAATGTGGGCTTTGTTATCTTTCGGTTTTATGAGATTGGTGGGATATTCCTTTGAAGTTAATTTGTTTGGGATGATTGGTCGACACTAGATATGAGTGTGATGTCACAGACTAGGTGACTGTGAAAATGTCATAGAGAGAAAGAGTGAAGCAGAAAGGAGAATAGAGAAAAGAATTAGAAAGAGAGAGAATTAGGAGTGAAAAAATTGGTATTCCATTCATAACTTGCTCTATACAAGGTCCTCATTTTATATGCATAGTACTTTTGTTGAGCTGTAAATAAGACAAGGAATAAAATAAAAGTTGTCTGACATTCTAATGATCAGTTGCCCTTTGTACCAGGTTGTTAGGCCTGTCTTTTGGCTCCTTTCCTAATCCAGCACATATCGAATTCATCACATTTGCCCTCCCTCCAATGGATCCTTGTCCCCAAGGATCAAAGTCTGGAAATTGAGATTTTAGCACAGTGTAGTCCTCCTAAGTGGCATTGTCTGGACCCAAATTGAACCATTCGACCAACAGTTGAGTAACAGCCTGGTTGTGCCTCTTAATCATTCTCTTATCCAACACTTTAACTGGGTATACAATAGGCTGGCCATCTTCCCTTATCTCTGGAGGAGCAATACTTGGAATAACTTTGCTTCCAATCTCCTTCTTCAGCAAACTTACATGGAATACTGGATGAAGTTTGGAAGTGGGAGGTAACAGTAGTTTATAAGCTACTGAACCTATCTTGGCAATTACATGGTAGGGTCCATAGAATCTAGATGCTAGTTTCAAGTTCTGTCTAAGTGCAAGAGAAGTCTGTTTATAGGGCTGTAGTTTCAGGTATACCTCATCCCCCACCTGAAATTCCCTTTCACTCCGGTGCTTGTCAGCATAATGTTTCATCCTTTGTTGAGCTTTGTTCAACTGATCAACCATAAGCCTGCTTAGTTGCTCTCTGTCTTTTAGTACCTCTTCCACAGTAGATACTTTTGCCAATGTACTAGCATCCCAAGCTAATTCAGAAGGGCTGTAACCGTAGAGGGCTTGAAAAGGGGTGGATCCTAAGGCAGTGTGATAACTTGTGTTGTACCACCACTCTGCCAATGATAGCCATTTAGACCAAGCTTTAGGCTTAAGGAAGCGCATGCACCTGAGATATTGCTCCAAACATTGGTTAAGCCTCTCGGATTGACCATTAGACTCTGGGTGGTAAGCTATGCTCAATTGAACTTGTGTGCCTAGTAGCTTCATCAATTCTTGCCAAAACAAACTTGTGAAAATTCTGTCCCTATATGAAATAGCAGTTTTTGTTGAACCATGCAATTTGTGTATTTGATCTAAATACAACTTGGCAACTTCAGTGGTAGTGTAGGGGTGAGAGAGAGCAATGAAATGAGCATACTTAGTGAATTTATCAATGATCACTAAGATGCTATCAAAACCTTTGGATTTTGGAAGTCCTTCTACAAAATCCATTGTGATTACTTCCCAAGCTTGTTTAGGGATGGGAATTGGCTGAAGTAGACCAGGGTAAGGTACCTTTTCACCTTTGTTTCTTTGGCAAACATCACATTCTTGCACATAACCCAGAACCTGTTTCTTCATATTAGGCCAGTAAAAATAAAGTCTAATTCTATAATAAGTGGTTGAGATCCCGAGTGGCCACCCTGAGGAGAATCATGTAGCTGTTGCAATATTTTACCTCTAAGATTTCCATTGCTGCCCACATAAAACCCTGTCTTTGTATCTAAGTATTCCATGGTTAAAAGAGTACTTAGATGTATCACTAGGATGCACCACCAATTCTGAGACTTTCTCCTTAACAAACTGGTCTTCTTTATAGCTATTCTCTAGGTCTCTAACCCATTCTGGAATGATTGTAGTAGACTGCAGCTCACAACACTGAACCTCTTCCTCAAACTGCCTTGAGAGAGCATCAGCAGCTATATTGGACTTCCCTTTTCTATATTGAATTATATAATCCAGCCCTAGGAGTTTAGTTAACCCCTTCTTTTGTATTGCAGTAGTAAGTTTCTGCTCCAACAAGTGCTTTAGAGGCTCATGGTCAGTTTTAATAATAAAGGTACCCCATTCTAAGTAGTGTCTCCATTTCCCTACAGCCATTAGGATAGCTAGGTATTCCTTCTCATATATAGAAAGATCTACATGCCTTGGCCCTAGAGCCTTGCTCAAATATGCAATAGGCCTACCTTCTTGAGAAAGAATAGCCCCAATTCCTTTACTACTAGCATCAGTCTCTACACAAAAAGGTTTGCTAAAATCTGGAAGAGCCAAAACAGGTGCTGTACTCATCACTGCCTTCAACTTGTGGAAAGCTTCTAAGGCTTCTTGTGTCCAGTAAAAATTTTCTTTCTTTAGCATATTAGTCAAGGGTTTACTAATAATGCCATAATTCTTAATGAATTTTCTATAGTACCCCGTCAACCCTAAGAATCCTCTTAACGACTTGAGATTCCTAGGTTGTTGCCATTTTTGCATTGCTTCTACCTTGGCTGGATCAGTAGATACTCCACTTGCTGAAATTATGTAGCCCAAATATTCAACTTCTTCTTGTCCAAAAAAACATTTAGACCTCTTTGCATGCAGCTGATTTCTTCTTAAAAGCTCAAAAACAGCAGTTAAATGCTCAACATGTTCATCCAAATTAGTGCTATACACTAAGTTATCATAAAAAAAAACTAACACAAACTTTCTTAAATAGGGAGCAAATATTTCATTCATAAGAGATTGAAAGGTAGCAGGTGCATTAGTGAGTCCAAAAGGCATTACCTTGAATTCGTAATGCCCTTGGTGTGTCCTGAATGCAGTCTTTGGAATGTCCTCTCCTTGACCCTTATCTGCAAAAATCCTGACCTTAAATCAATTTTAGAAAAGTATTGAGCCCCATTCAATTCATCCAAAAGATCCTCCACAACAGGTATAGGAAATTTGTTTTTGACTGTTAAGGCATTAAGTTGCCTATAATCCACACACAACCTCCAACTTCCATCCTTCTTTTTGACTAGTAGACATGGAGAGGCAAATGGACTGTTGCTTGTTTGAATAATTGAAGAAGTTAACATGGAAGCTATTTGTTTTTCCACTTCAGCCTTTTGATAATGTGGGAATCGATAAGGCCTTAAATTCACTGGCTGAGCACCTTGCTTCAATGTAATAGCATGATCATGCTTTCTTTGTGGTGGAAGGCCTATTGGTTCTTCAAAAACTCCCTTGTAAGATTCAAGCAACTGGTCTAAAGGTTGTGGAATATTAGACTCCTGACACTCTACACTCAGCATGTAGATTTCCCAAATAATTCCTGGTCTTTATCAGCCAATTTCTGAAGTTTATCCCCTGAAATGAGCTTCAAGGTTGCCTTTGGTTGTCCACCTGTTAACACCACTTCCTGCCTTTCTTTGCTGAAAGTCACAGACATTTTGTTAAAATCAAATACCAGAGGACTAAACCTCTTCATCCAATCGACCCCAAGTACCATATCACTTCCACCTAGGGGCAAAACCCTGAGATCATGACTGAATGTATGCCCCTGCATAACCATTCCAACTGTTTACATTTTGCAGTACTAAACAACCTCTCACCATTTGCTGCTGTTATAGATAAAGGTATGGTTTGCACCAATTCAACCCCACCTTTGGCCAGCCTTGGTGTGATGAAGCTGTGTGTGCTTCCACTATCAATGAGTATGTTGAGTGGCTTACCCTTAATGTGGCCTTGAATCCTCAAGGTGTTATGCCTAGAATTGCCTGTCAAGGCATGGATGGATATCCAACCCTTCTTCACTTGTTTCTGCTTCTTCAATGGACAACCCTTCTCCCATCATTCCTTTTGTTGCTTCCCTTGTTTCAGTAAACAATGGCTCTCCTGACATGGTATGAAGCTGCCTAGTTTTGCATACATGTCCAGGGTTGAATTTTTCTCCACATTTGTAACATAGGTTTAGGGCTCTCCTTTGCTCATACAAGGTAGGTTTAGTGTTTGGGTTAGGGTTGGTAGGTATGTTTTTGGTGTGTTGGTTCCATGTGTGGTAAGAGTTTCTTGGTACTTTGGGATGTAGGTAGGCTGTTAGGTTTGAATAGTTGCTTGTGTTTCTTGTTCTCAACTTCGAGAGAAAGTTCCTGTAACTTAGCCTGCCTGTACACAGCAGCTAGGGACATTGGTTCACTAGCCTTGACTCTATGCTTCAGCTCTTCTTTCAGTCCACTAATGAAATTGGATATGAAATAACTTTCATCCAAATAGGGATTAGCTTGGAGCATATAGGGTTTAAGTTCTTCAAACTTCTCCTGATAATCCTCAACAGAGGATTTTTGAACCAATTTGTTGAATTCTTCAACCACATCAGCACAGGTCCTATTAGAAAATCTATGGCAGAGATCATTAACAAACTTTGGCCATGTAATCCTAGGCTTTTGCATTAGGTGCCCATCAAACCAAGTTTCAGCTCTACCAATTAAGTACATAGAAGCTATTTCTAGTTTCTGGTGCTCTTCAATAGCAAGGATATTGAAGTATTTCTGGCATTTCTTGACCCAACCTCTCGGGTTGTCACCCTCAAAGGTAGGAAGTTCTATTTTAGGTTTGGGTGAAAAGGGGCTTGGTTCATAACAGCTGGCCTAGCTACTGTTTCATTGTTTCCTCCTCTAAACATACCATCTATTGTTTGCATTGGGCATTTTCAGTAGGGTACTTAGGTATAAGACCAGGTTCATTGGGTTTGAGATTATACTTAGAATGATCATCAATAATAGTTATTTCAACAGGGGCCTTACCTTCTTTCCTATGGACTCCTACCTCTGGCTGTGTTTGAGAGTTACTAGTTAGTCCTCTCCCTGCTTGATCTGTTGGTACATAAGCCCCTTCTCTCAAAAGCAAAGATTGAATCATTTTGCTAAGAGAGTTTTGATTTTCTGGCATCTGAGCCTCAATGGTCCTCTTCTGTTCTTCCCACCATCGAGGTACATTGTTTTCAGCTGCTTTCATGGATTCCAGTTGACTTTGAAGAGCTTGAACTTGCTCTTGTAGTGTATTCAATCTTGTGCCATCAGCCATTGCCTTCTTTTTAGTTTTTCTCAGCTTTCTCCGGTGGAATCTTGACTAGCTCTGATGCCAAATATGTCACAGACTAGGTGACTGTGAAAATGTCATAGAGAGAAAGAGTGAAGCAGAAAGGAGAATAGAGAAAAGAATTAGAAAGAGAGAGAATTAGGAGTGAAAAAACTGGTATTCCATTCATAACTTGCTCTGTACAAGGTCCTCATTTTATATGAATAGTACTTTTGTTGAGTTGTAAATAAGACAAGGAATAAAATAAAAGTTGTCTGACATTCTAATGATCAGCTGCCCTTTGTACCAGGTTGTTAGGCCTGTCTTTTGGCTCCTTTCCTAATCCAGCACATATCGAATTCATCACATGTGAATGCTACCTTGGTTTTTTTTGGGATGATTAGCTAAAACGTTTAATACTTTCAGTTGGAGCAATAAAGCATTGAAGGTGTTTGATGAAAGATTTGAGTCAGTTTATAAGATTTTTTTGTATATTTTTGAAGAAATTCTAGTATATATATTTTTAATAAATTTTATTTTATTATTTATTTTAAATATAAAATATAAAATATTTATCATATAGAAGCTTATATAGATATATATGTTAAATATATATAATTGTTTATATATATATTTTATATTCTTATTAGACTTATATATAATTCTTATATTTTTACTTTATATATCTATATATATATACATATATTTATTTCCTTTATTATAGTATGTATGTGTGTGTGTGTGTGTATATATATATATATATTAAATATATATTATTATTGATTTAAAAACATTATTAATAATTAATTATATGAATAATATTTTTTTAATAGAAATATAGAGTTTTCATAAAATAGTAAAATAACAAAAAATATTTTTTGGCATATCAATCAAACAACAAAAAATATTAATTTTTTTAAAAAATCAGTTTTTCAGAAATTATTTTACTAGAAATTATTATTTAGAAATCATTTTACACGAACCAAACGGATTCCTATTTATAAACGTAATCAAAGTTTAAATATTCATTGGCGAATATTTTAAAAAATATATTTAATGAGAGTGTCATGGGCTTTGGGCCGACGGGTTTAAAAGTTGGTCTGAGGTTTAATGGCCCAAACCCAACTCTATCCCAAAATTACTTGACAATGTCGCCGTTTTCTGATCAGTTCATTCAAAGTAAAAGAATAGCGAAGAGGGCCGAGGGCTTCCAAATCAGCGAGTGAGTTTTGGTGGAGAATGAGTGCAGAGAAGGAATCCTCTGTTCCGCGGCGTCACTTATCCTGCAGCCAGTACTTCGACGCTCTCTGGTTCTGTTACTGTAAGCTACGCCATCCATTTTTTCCTTATTTACAATATCAAAGTGTCTCAATTT
This sequence comes from Heritiera littoralis, assembly GCA_031772115.1. Lineage (NCBI taxonomy): Eukaryota > Viridiplantae > Streptophyta > Magnoliopsida > Malvales > Malvaceae > Heritiera > Heritiera littoralis. The sequence goes on along the minus strand of JAPDPK010000109.1, from coordinate 379,757 downwards.
TCCCAGCTTTTTTTTCCGACATGTTGATTTTTGTATAATTTATAGTTATTGGTAATTCATTGGGCAGCTCCTGTTCATCAATTGCAACAATATTATAGAGTAGGCGTTCTTGACAATTGTTATGGAAAATGGAATGCTCTTTGGGATTGTTTGTACTTGAAAACTAAGCCCTCTTCTGAACTCCAGGTAGGCAAGAGGTATTTAAGCTTTGAATTTTATTCTGTGAAATAGTTGCCTTATGCTTAATATCCGCTTCATAAGCTAAAAAATGATTAAATGTCCATTAAAGATGAACTATAGTCTATAAACAATTAGTCATGTGTTGGAATTTGTTAGACCAAATTGCATAATGTATAAGAAGAAAAGCTCTTACAAGTCATCTGTGTTTGATCTCAATTGTCAAGTTTAATTGCAAATGCAATGTTAAACACAATGAACAATTGCCATAAAAATCCTGATTGCAGTGAGTTAGTTTTCAATAACAATGTCAAACTAGGCCTTAGCTTATCCTCAATCCTCTATATTTGTAGATTGTTTATGATGCCATAGAACTCTGAAGCATCATGAAAAAGATGTAGAGATGTCAAGTGTCAACAAGTAATAACTTTAGAGTTCTTTCAAACGCTGTAAATTCATCCTTTCTATAATGAATAATGAAAAGTTTCAACATATTTAGCGAAGTTCAAAGGATTTTAAACTTATTTCAGTGATATCATAATATTTATGCTTAAAATATATTACTATGGTAACTAGAAACAAGATAAAACAGAAAAGAAAAGATGACTATAAATAGGGTTTTAAGCAAAAAGGGGTATTGCAACGAACTTATGAGAGTGTGAGAGAATAATCATGACATTAATACAGGGTATAGATGCTGAGGTGGTTGATATGATTTAGGTACACAGGAATATCAATGTAAGGTTGTGGAAAATCTAATGCATAGTTGGTTTTGAGAAATTCAAAAAGCAATAATGGCAATAATAAGCTTTTAAATAACTACAATTATTTTCTAGGAAAAGAGGTAAGTCATCAATATTTTGCCTTGTTAAGTTGAAAAAAATGAAGACTGATGCATGTGATGGTGAAGACTGAAGAGAGTAAGTGATATGGCGAAAATTTAAGATTCCAAAGGCCTAAGCTTGCCTGTTATATAGAGTACATGATTGTGTTTACACTATACAATATCTTTTTTCGTGGACTAAGAAAACATAGCATTCTTTTTGTGAATTCCAAATATGGTGACATTCATGTGAACTTAATGATGGCTAGAGTAGCTGTAGAGGTTTAGCGACTACTTAAGTATCTGGTTTTTCTACCTAGATTCAAATTGCACTTGCATTCTACCTTGTGCCCTGTTCAAAAAGTAATGAACTAAACCTGTTGAACACAGGAAATTCTGGAAGCTCGTGAGAAAGCTAAGTCCCACATTTGGACTTTCCGAACGCCTGAAGAAGCTCGATCTTACTGGGAGCAGGAATTTGGACATTTAGATGATATGGATCGATAAATGCCGAATGCTTTAGAGCTTTCTTTGGGAATTCTGTTAGCAGTATTGTATCTTCATTGCTCCATCTCAAATTGTGTAATAGATCTGAAATGGATTGTTGTTAAGCCTGCATTTACCAGCTAAGTTTTCTTGTTTTTTCCTTAAGAAGAATACATGGCTCTTTTTGGCAAGTTTTTTTTATTCTGTTCATAAAATTCTTTGAAAATGGCTAATACAAATTAGCAATAAGGTTATACATACGCATGGGAATACATATTTGTAATTACTATATAGTATTAATCAAAATGTTTAGTATATTTTAACCTTTTAAGATAGCAATGGAAGTCAAAAATCAATTTACAATTTTGATTAAAATTATATTTTAACTAAATAGAAAATGATCACAGATTCTTCTAATCCAATAATCCACGGAAGGTCCAAATATTCAGCCCAATCATAAAATAAATGCTTACAGCCTAACCCTATACAATACAATCCAGAGACCCAGTAAATACATACAAAAAATCTAAAGCCCAAAAGAAAGAATCAAGTGAACCGTGCATCTTCACTTTTTTATTTTATTTTTATAATAACTGGTAGAGATGCAATTATTTGATCTCGAATTTAAATTTTATAATATGTTATAATTTTTTTAATCATTTAATCAAAAAATTATTATAAAATTAATGTTATTTGGACTCGGATCCAAATTTTATAATATGTTGTAACTCTTTTTTAATTATTTAGTTAAGAGGTTGTTGGCATAGCAACATTTTTTTTTGGCTCATAGAAATTTTGGTTTTGACTTACAATTTTCCCCTTTTTATAGGAGGGATAAGATTAATGATAATCAATCTATTTACTTTAAAATTTAGGGGTTTAGGGTTTATTATAAATTCTTTGTTGTTTTAGTACTCCTTTTACGTATAGAAGACAAACAATTAGACATTACAAATCTAAAACCAACTTTTTTAGACTGCATATTATGGTAGTGGTTTTAGGACAATTATAGGTCACTGAAGCATTATATATTGAATGAGAAATCATGTACCTAAAGAGGGTAAAATTGAATTAAAAGAAATGTGGTCAAATTTATCATTATATATAAGTAAATTTAATCATTTCAAGCTTGTCTTCTTCATTTTTTGCTCTTAAAATCAACATTTTGCCAACTTACCAAAATTTATTCACATTTTTAGTGCCTTTGCTGTATAATATGTAATCACCTACGATAAAAATCAGACACATGATTTTAATTCTATGGTCACCACTACCGTAATAAATTATTTTTTAAAATTCAAAATCAAAATTCTAGAAAACACTAAAACCAACAGATAATAAATAAATTTCCAATATTTTGATAATATATTTGGAAATAATATCTCATTATTATAATAAAAATCTAAAATAATCATAAAAGTTGCAAAATAAATTAGATACATATATTTAATTTGATAAATCAAAAGATACCCCTTCCATTAATTAGTAAATAAAAATAAATCATATAATAATAACTTTATTTTATCATTATTTCTCTTAAAAACCCTACAAATAATTAATAAATTAAATCTCTAAAAGGCCACCCTCGGAATATATGAAAACGGCTCTTCGTATATCTACAGACATTGTATTCTCTATACCGTAAGCTTCACAAAAATCTCTCTTCTGGCGCCGTTGGCTTCCTCCAACGCGCGTTAGTTTTTCAAGCCTTCTCAAATCTTTACGTTCTTTTCCATGGTTTTTTTGTTGTTCTTCTTGTGCTTTAAAACCGATGTTTTTTTTGTCTATCTTCAGGTTTTGCATAAAACAAGGTTCATGGAAGAGAAAAGCGCGACGCTTTCTCATGACTCTGCTGTTAATAACGGTAAAGAGTCTCCGGTTAACGCCGAAAACGATTTCCCGCCGAGCCAGGAGGTTCAAGCTGCTGATGAAACAGGCGCTTTAGGGTCTGGAGAAGGGTCGGGTTCGGGTGAAACTAGCAAAGAAACCGTTATCGAGAAGAAGAGAGGGAGGGGAGGCCTAGGAAGCATGAGAATAGTACTGTTCCAAACATTAATGGACCATTGGAAGATTTCCCACCGCCAACATCGTCTTATTCGACAAAACGGGCTCGGGGACGGCCTAAGGGGACGGGGAAGTTGCAGGCTTTGGCTTCAGTTGGTGAGTTATTGTTGCTAACAATGAAATAGTTGAGTTTTAATGCTTATAATTTAATTACGCGTCTTTTTTAGTTTTTTTTAATGTTTGCTTTATAACGTTGGATTTGTGTTTGGCATGTCATAATTTTTGTGATTTTATTGTTTGGTTATTAAAAAAAATTCAAACTAGTAGTTTTATCAGTAAAAAATACTGCATCTACCCTAGAGGTTTCTCATAATTTTCAGAATTATATACTTATAAATAATGAGTTGTTTTATTACTTGTGAGAATAATGATAATTGATAATGACAGTGAGCTATATTTGGGATGGCTGAGGTAAAACTTAGCAGCATTTTATGAATAGGACATTTTTTCCCCAAATAGTGTAAATTTTTTTTTTTTAATATAAAAGAGATTGAAGTTTGGAAATAAAAAGTTTTGCAGTGTGGATGCACGAATCATTTAAGTTAAAACCTCTTTGCTTATAAGTTGTTAACATGATTTTGAAATTTAAAAACTTGTCATATGTGATTGGTGGCTGAAGTTTTATGCAACCGGTCAATCAGTGCATGTGTTTTACCTTTTTCAGTTTTGTTTGATTCAACCTAAATATTTTCTTCCTTGCATGCATTTGTTATATACGAACTTTTAGAATATTGTTTGCCATAGCTACCAGCTAAGTTGAAACATTGTTTGCCATGTTCTAAAAGATTAAGTTGAAAACATAGGCTAAGTTGACCATGTTCTAATTTCTAGACAAACTTTTAGAATGTTGTTTGCCATAGCTACCAGCTGCAAGTGGCTGAACTAAGTCAACCTCTATAGCCTTATTTGCTCTTATGTTTCTGCTTATTCTTGAACCCAAGAAACTTTAGCTAATTGATTAACAACTCTTTGAAACAAGCATCAGGTGAAGGGCCAGAGTTGTTCCTTAAGGGGCACTTACTACCTTCTTCTGAAGTCCATTAATTAAAGCAAATTAATGGAACAAAGTAGAGATAGAATGTGAGAAAGTAAACACATGATAATAAATGTAAATTTAGTGTCAATAAATATAAAATATGTTAAAAATATATAAACACACGGGTAATAAAAATAAACATATAATAGCAAAAATATCACATGCTTATGTTTATTGATATTAGATTTACGTTTAATCATGTATGTTTGCGTTCATCTTACAATAAAGTTAAAAGTTTTGAACTTATAACTGTAGAAGTTCTCGTGCAGTTTAATTAATCAAATTTCTGACCTGAACTTCTTTCTTTATTAAGGTGGATATGTGGACACAGCTGGAGGAAGCTTTACTCCTCATGTACTGTCGGTGCACAGAGGAGAGGTAATTGTTAGATATACAAGTGAAGAGGAAGTTGCTACTTGTTACTTAGTCTATGGCTTTCATGTTTCAACTTAATTAACCTTCGCTGCAAGAAGTTGTTCTAAGTTTTCATTTACTGATACAGGATATTGTTAAAAAGATAGGATCATTTTGTGCAAAGGCTTCTCGTTCAGTCTGCGTTCTTGCTGCCAATGGTGCAGTCTCCACTGTTACCCTATGCAAGCCTGCTTCTTCGACCGGAACTTTGGCATATCAGGTATGGTCGTACGATTCATCATTGATATAGCTAATAGTCAATGCTGTAAAAGAACTTTGATGGCTCTTATTTCTACAGCAAGTAGACTGAGTTCATTGTATTTTAAAATATTATGTTTCTGATCATTGGCTATGGCTACCAGTTCATAGTTCAGCCACCTTTCATTCATTATGTTCTTCCATTTTTAACCAAAGCATTGCTTCTTGCACATTTAAATCATGTGTTTTTGATTTGCAACAAGAGAATTTTCCCCCGTAAAAACGTATAACATCTGCTGATTTTATTGTTTTTCTACAGCATTATATATGGTTTCAGTATGAAAATGTGGTGTTTCTAAACTAGCATTCAACAAGAATGGCTGAACAACAAGTTTTACTCCTTAATGCAGGGACGGTTTGAAATTCTTACCCTCACTGGTTCTTCTGTTGTATCTGGTGAAGTGGGGACTTGTCACAAAACTGGTCTTTTGAGTGTTTCATTGGCTAATTCTTATGGAGGAGTTTTTGGTGGAAGTGTTGCAGGTCCTCTAATAGCTGCTGGCCCTGGGCCTGTCCAAGTAAGACCTTTCCTTTCCATGTTAATATGAAAGTAAAATGCTTGGTTTTCTCAAGTAACATTTGTTAGTTAAGTTTCCTCTCTATAGCATCATTATTAGAGCTAGTATCTTAGTACTGAAGTTAGTTACATAAACTAATATATGAATTCACATTAAGTTGTGTGCGGTGCTGAGTAGAGGATGCCTCCAAAAAATTCAATAATGGTTTATGTCATAAAAATTGGATAAGTTTTTAGTGATTGATTGTTCAAATCTATTGTCAACCCTCAAAATCGGCTGCGTTTTCATATAACACTCAACACAAGTGGAGTTCCTTTAAATCTAAAGATACTAGGTACTTTTAATTATGCAAATATCCATGTTATTAGCTTAATTTGGTGGTTCTTGATTTGATTAGTTTAGACTGGTATCTATTGATCTAACACTCATTCAACTATTAAGTAACTTTTGACACTCATTTGGTGTTCCTTTGGATTCATTAGCTTATTGTAGCAGCTTTCAAACAAAACGTCGGTCGCAAAATCAGAAGGAAATATTCCGAATCTGAAAGAACTTCCACATCAGCCAACATTTTTGCAAGTTCAGAAATGGTGAGTGTTCCCATTCAAGTTACTGGAATGGTAGATAAGGATAACTGTACTCCACCCCCCGCAGCAGATCCTGTGAAAGCAGATTGCCAGAAATCAGATAATATTATTGCTGAAAACCATGCCTTAAACTCTACCTCTCCACAACGTGTCGGTCCAAACAAGACCTTGCCAGTCTCACTGCCCATGTCTGCTGAGATGACAACTCCAAACACTAATAGTAATGTCCCTGAAATGCCTGTAAAGACTAAAGGTGTTGCTATTAGTGACATACACAGGCTTATTCCGGAAGTAATGAGCAGCTTATTGGAGCTCTGCCGACGGAAAAAGGTTGAAATTTTTTGTTGCTGTTTCAATGATATTTAAACAGATATAAGGGAATTTTTTAAGAATTATGTTGAATGAAAATTGAGCAAACCTTAATGCAATGATAAAAGTTATTTTTTTGTGATATAAAAGTCACGTTTTTAAATGAAAATAATTTTTTTATTAATGCAAAGAAAAAGTTGTATGCACGTGATCTTTCAGATCTCACAACGTAACAATTTTGTACATTTATTTGCTTTTTCTCCTCAAATCCCATGCATCAAAAAATATAATACAACATAATAACTAACAAGACACATAATTTATATGATAATGGTAAAATAAAAATTACAAAAACTTTGACACTCAAACTCTACTCTTTCCCTTATTTTAAGAACAATAATTTTCAAATATACTCAACTCACTCTCGGCTTGATGCTTCAGAATAAACCACTCAAGCTTAATTATGTTTGTGCAAGCAAGAGGCGGCAAAATACACTGTCGATGCACCGATAATCTTCCACTCTGAACTTCTGGAAAATTCAGTGACAAACAAATTGTGGCTTAAATTCTCTATTAGTTACATTTAAACCAAATAGTTTTGGGTATTGGAAGATCGCTTTGTTCAGTAGTTTTTTTTTTTTTTGAAAAGTTAAAATTTTTATTAAATGGACTGGCAACGGAGTCCAAATTTGTACTACATGCATGACATCTTACAGCTAACTGGGCGGCATACAACCCGAGAGCAGAGGAACAAAAAACATTTCTATAAAAGGATATTACAACAAACACCTAGGAAGCATAAAAAACCTTTGTCTAAATGATCTTAGCTTGGAGATTGAAGCACCCCAAAAAATGACAGAAGCATCATCAATCAACAAAATAGCTACTGAGGACAAACAAGAAACAAAAGAAAACATGCTATAGCACTAAAACTGATCTCCTCCACCAAAACAACCCAAACTGAGAAGAGTAGCCATGTAAACTTCAAAGATGAAAAAGCATCTTGTCGTGTGCATCCTTAATCCCAACTTTTCAACCATACATTCATTTTCCTTACCTTTCTTTAATCGGTCTTAATTTCTCTTATACATTGGTGATGCTCATAATTCGTTGCAATTACAACGACCTGGAACAGCCAAAATTCATTAGCCCTCCGAAATGTATAAGCTAACAATGATTCTCTGGAGCTTTTAATCGAACAAAATCACCAAAACCAAGAAGCCAAACATCCTCCACTCTCTAAGTCCGTTCCTTGACAATCAAACATCCACACGAAAATCACGTTAGAGCCCTTCGAACAAGTCACAGGAAACTCTGCCTTACCTTTGACGAAACTGGACATCATATAGAGACAAGCATCCGTTAATCCTCTGTTGCAACTTTAACCCTACTTTAGTCGAAACCAATGAACCTCTGTTTGCCAGGTAATCATCCCTAAAAAAACCTCAATACCAGTTTTGTTAGTTACTAGAATCCAGTTGATATACAAAAGAATCTAGTTGTAAGACAAAGTCGAAAGAAACTAATTACAAGACGTCCCAATCAACAAACAACCTAAAATTAATTACACGCTTCAGATCAGAATTCAATGAAGGACAAACAAAACTACCTCTCGCATCGATCATCGACTATTCTCGACAAATGTTTCTCGTCATTTCTTCAATTTTAGCTTCCATCAAACTTCTGATGATATCTTCTTCATCTGCTGTTGTAGAAAGTCCAAGCAATCTCGCCACCTCCAGAGTAGCTTGTGCTTCTTTTCTTAACATTCTGTTTCTGTTCCTGATATCTTCATCCGAGATCTCTTCTTCAATAAAACTAGGACTATCTGAATAATACCCCAGCAAGTTGTTCTATTTTTTCATAGAGAAACTTGCCTTTTTACTATTCTTTTTACCTTTACGCTTTATTGAAATAGACTTTTTCTTCCCAGAGATGGCATCAACGGATTGGAGAGAAGAAACAGAGATGAATCTCTTGCTCCTTTTGGCGTTCCCTGCTATGGCTCCACTACCATCTTGATTTTCATCAGCTATTTGAATCAATTTGTCCTCGGATTGGGCGGAAGTTGGACTGCTATGTTTAACTAAGCCCAAGACCTCATTGCCTTCAATTGAATTTTCAGAATCAGAATATGGGTTATTGGCAGCCATCAGATTTGGGTCGCCCAATGCGAAATCCAACACCATTTCTTTAATCATTTTTGCTTTGGCTCTCAATATTTCATCAACATAATTTGGTTCAAAATTCCCTCCAAATTCATTTCTCTATTCAAAATACCAACTAGTTCATCGTGCGTTTGCTGGCAGTTTACCTCAAAAGCAGCAACCTCATCATTTTTCGAGAGCGGCTCATTAATATCTTGAAAGCTCCTATTGTTTGCTTCTTCAACCGACAAATCGTGGTCTTCTTCCTCGCCATAATCCTGCGGTTGAACCGCTGCCTCTGTAGGAGTTTTTTCAGAAACAGGGGTGGGACTTGAGCTGCCTCCTTGAATTGTGGAAGAAAGGTGGTTCCACCTGAAGTCGGAATTGTCTTCGACCATTAATTTTATAACAAATTTCGCACCATTTACCCTGAGCTCAATTGAATTCATTACTAACATATTTTTGTTTAAAATAATAAGAATTCTTGCAAAGTCCAATCTTTGTTTTTTGCAAGAGCAATCATCAGCTAGAATGAACTTACCCAAGTGATTCCCAATTTGTTTGAACACTTCTTTATTCCAAGCATGCAGGTAGGTTGCAAATTTTGATCCAAACAAATCTTTCGTCACTGATGAGGCCTTGGACCATGGTTTAATCTAGTAAAACCATTCATTAATCCATTTATTCCCATCAACGAGCAGATTCAGCATTGACTCTTTTCTATCAAAACGAATCAAAAACCAACTACCTCCCATCGCAGATATTGAAAAAGGAGAATAACCTTCCATGGATAGGCGTTGATGAAGAGCATGAATCTCAAGGGGAGACCTAACCGAAACTACCACTGAAGCTTCAAGCCATTTCATATCCTGAGCTAAGATTTCCACATCAATCTTATCGAGTTCAGCTACGTTCTGTTTGTCACTCCCTGCCACATCCTATTCACCATTTGAATCAAGTTGATTGTTGCTAGTTTTAATTGTATCTGCATATGAACAAGAAAATCTGTTCGTCGGGGAAGCATCTTTGGAGAAGGTTTCTGGCAGGTGCTTTTCTTTTTGAGAATCAACTCTTCTCCAAAATGCTGGACTTTCGTTGAATCTGGCAAAGTTAACACCCAGCCTATAATCTAGGAACCATGCACCATTGAGTTTCTCCATTGCATTCTTGGCATCATTCGGGCTTGAGAATCTAACGAATCCATACTTCCTGATTTGCTTCGCTTCTGAGGAATAAAAACATCCGTGACATTTCCATGATGTTGAAAAATTTGTTTAAGCCATCTCCAATGGATGTTTAGTGGGATGTTGTTGACAAAAACGGAGAAGGTTTGTAAAGGAGCCTGGGAGGAAGACACCATTGACAAATACTTTGTTCAATAGTTTAATGAGAACAATAACCATTGATTATAATATAGAAACAAGGCCGGCCAGTTATAAACTTGGCTTGATCATCATGCATTAGCAAATAACCAATAAGTTTTGGCATCAAGACTTATTTGTCTAACTGTTGCAATTGCTGCTATGACTGACAGTGGCTCAGTGCAGAGAAAACCACTGCAATGGTAATATTCAACCAAAAAACCAGACTCCGATTCGATGGCTTAAATGTCAAGTTGAAGAAAACAGCAGGTAAGACGAAGTCGAGAGGCATGAAACCAAAAGCTCCAATGACTGAATTGATGTCTCCAAAAAATGGAAGCATTGCTGCAATTGTTGTGGCAAAAACAACAGACAATGATCTAGAAACTACCCTTGGGATAACATTACCGTCTGAGAACTCTTTGCTGTTTGGATAGGCAAAAGTTCTTTCAAGCACTTCATTTGTTGGCTGCAAGTCGACCTGACAGAAACCACATTATACTGAATGAATGAAACAAACATATGAACAATGAAAAAGACAGGGGCAATGGTGGTTGGTGCAGATGATTAAGGTTTGAATGCTATGTATAAAGCATTCAGATTCAAATTTTTATGATTTTCTTTTGATAAATGATTTGTGAGTCCAAAAAATTTGCAGGGAAAATGGAAGCTATGTTCTTATCACACCAACTGCGGATAGTTGGGGAATGGTGAAGATATTTTGTCATCAAGATGAACCATGTTGGCACCAAAGGTTTCCCATCATCCAAGAAATTGCTGAGCAAAAGGCCTTCAGATTCATTGCCAAATGCCCAACAACCAGAGATGGCAACAGTGAAGAAAGTCATGATAAGTACAGTGCAACAAACACATAACCCTTTGAACATCTTCCCCTTCACTAGTGGTGCAATTGTTGCCTGAAATCAAATTCACACATAAGTTTGTTACCCTTCCATTTTTTTTTAAAATCATTACAAACTCTAATAGTTCATTGATATTCACTCGAAAAAAATTATATGCGGAGATCCGTATCCAACTTATGAAATTGTCCAAAGGTCTTATGGTTTTGTCTTACAAAAGGACTTTACAATTATGGGTTTGATCTCTAGATATTGGGATTCAGTGATCACTTTGATATCATTTGTAGATATCCACACTTAACCTATGAAATATTGTTTATTTTAACCTGAACATCTCTCAATTTTATCTTATAAAATACGTCTCACAAGCATGGATTTAGATCTCTGTATATATGCCATAATAAATCCTCACAATATCACGATTTGACATTCAAACCTTTCATTATAGGAGCTGAACAAGTTCAAACCTGAATTTCTGGAATGATGCCATTGCCAAAAGTCGTGGCAATAATGGCAATGGCATTGAAAATTCCGAACATTAGGCTTCCTGTGTCACCTTTCAGGCTATAATCTTTCTTTAGTTCCTTTGAAGAATTCCCTGGAAAGAATTATATAGTACAACTATTTTATCAAACTGATGATGTAATGAGTTTGCGGTCTGCAGAATTACCTATGTGTATGGAAGCAGCAGCGGCATAGAATCAAGGATATCAAGTTAATATGCCTTAGTGAGTGAAAAAATGGGATTTGTGCCAAAATCAGCATCAGGAATCCAAATATAATCACGAATTCGTAGAGCTTCATACTCCCATTTGCTTCAGACAGCAAGTAAATTGCCTGCCAAATTGGAAAGGAATTTCAAAATCTCGACAATTTAACTTAAGTTCTAAGAATTTAGACAAGACAAATTGACGGATGCAAAAAAAAAATGACATGAGCTAAAATTTGATAAAAATTTATATAAATTTAATAAAAATTTAAAAAAAATTGTGTTTAGTGTATTCACACATTGTTACATTGTAATTTTTGTGTTTTATATGTGTTTGATACGAAATAAATAAGATACAAATACACAGACAACTTTAAGAGCGAGAAAAAAAATGTGGGACTAATTGGAGCTGACCTTCATACACTGTCCTCCTAGAAGAGTGCAGCCAATTACAACACCATAAAAGACCATGAATTGAATTGCACCATCATAGTAACGACCCCATCTTGGCCCTGCACAATATACTATAATATGTTTAAAGAGCTTAAATTGAGAACAACTCTATTGGAAGATTTCAAAGCAGCAAACAAGAGGGAGGATGGGGCAAGAAGACAGGAACTGAGAGTAGAGAAATGGAGTCCTTCAATGGAAGGAATAGTTAAAGTTAATGTGGGTGCTGCAACATTTTCTTCTCATGACAGGATTGGTATTGGTGGTGTGACTGTACGGGATAACAAAGGTGAAGTTTTAGCTCTAATGTCCGATCAACAGAAGATGCAAGTGGAGCATTTTGTAGCTGAGTGCATAGCTGTCTGAGAGGGATTGGTGTTTGCTCAAAAGACTGGGATGAGGAAGATAGTCATAGAAAGTGATTCTCTTCTTATGGTTTCAGCAGTATCAAGGGAGATGAGTTGCCTGGTCAATTATTGATTCCATAAAGCAGTACATTGAGAGAGTTTATGATTATCTATTGTAAAGTTCTCCATGTTAGATGTGAAGGTAACAACTAATCTACCCAGGTAAGATAAAGGCCTCAGATTGGTACAAGGCATTGGTGGAGTCCCAAGCGTAACACTTCCATCATTTGCCAATTTTTTTATATTAAAATAAAAATTTGAATAAACTTTTCCAACAACAATAAATAAACATCGATCTTGGATAATGACTCAAGTTATTGTATTTTCATTTTAAAAATATGAAAATTTTACAGATTTAAAATTTGAGTTTTAACATTTACATCAATCCCTCCTTAAGCTAAAAGCTTTCATTAAAAAATCATGAACCAAAAAAAATGTTCAAGAAGTTAAATATTTGTATAATTAATTGATTTAAAAAAGTGCTGCAAATTGAGAAGAATTGGAAAGTAGCCATTTAATTGAAGTATTGAACCATTCACCGATTCACAAGTGTACCATACAGATGGGATACACATGCAAAATATGACGAGAGAAGAAAAGAGCGAAATATGGAGTACGGCCAAGCTTGGTCATAGGCATTAACTTTGTTCATTTAATTATACGTACTGCACCTTAAATTGATAAGGACAAAAATTGTTTCAATAATACAAGAAAAGAAGCAAGTTTCCCATAAATCATCATCATGTCTTTATCTTACTGCCTCTCTCATTTCTTCAGAGGAATAGCTTTACATTGTTTCATATTTGCTTACTAAATTGCTAAATATTAATCTTAATTTATTTGAAAGTAAAAAGATATTTATAGCAATATGATATAAATACCTGGTGCTTATCCAATATGTCATTGGCCATGTCTCTGAAACGAAGATGTCGACGGCCCAATTGAGCATGGTGTTCACGGACAAGAGGCAACAAATTGTAGGAGTAGAAAGTGACCACAGCTCCGATGAGCAGACATAGAATTCCGGCAGCCCATCCGAGGAAGGTGAAAGCAAATGTGAGACTCAGAAGCTGTGCTGCAACAAGTGGTAACCACAGTGCACCCATGATCCTGTTTATTTTTTCTTTAGCACACGTTATAAACAACAGTACTAACTACGAAGACATCCTTTGTCAGGTTTCCTGTTTTCTAATAATGAAAAATAATGAAACTGTGCTAATAATAAAGCTTACGACATTGCAAAGGGTTACCTTATCTACGTCGTTGTTGTTGTTATTATTGTTGTTATTATTGTTTTTGTTGTTATTGTTTTAACAAAAAAAATTTGATGATTGAAGATGGGGATAATTGTTTGAATTTAAATTAAATTTTATAATACATCACAATTCTTTTTTAATCACTAAATCAACAAGTTGTTGGTACCCTTCATTTATTTGCTATTATTCCTAATGAATTAGTGGCACTTCATTTATTAACGCCTACTTTTGAGAATATATAAATAATATAGATGTGCATATGGGTAGGTTTAATAATTTTTGACATGATTTGATGATATAATACAAAATGACAAGAAAAAAACAAAGGGATAATGTTTAAATTAAAAAAAATTATATATGAATTTAATAAAAGTTAAAAATTTGTTTTCTATTCGGGACGTCAAAATGAATTTTAACACAGAAAATTTTGAATCAATTATAATAAGAACACAATATATATATATATATATATATATATATATTTATTATCATGAGCTAGGGAGCAGGGTCCCAGCCAAACTTTATTTCAGACCACATTAGTTAGCCCAAGCCCAAGTCAAAGAGGAATATAACTTGAGCAATCCATTTACAATTCTACTTTCAGAACTGAACTACCTATTACGAATCGATGGATCACACAGTCCAGTTTACAATTTTAACAGACCAAATCTTTGCTCAACGTTATGGGTTGCAAGCTCTCGGCCTTGGTGGCGATAATCCCATTTTCTTTCCAAAAGAGATCAGATTAATACGGGTTGCATGCAATATAGAGATTCTGGGAAATTCCATTTACAAACTCTTATGAGTAAGATCCTCAGTGACGTTTACCAGTAAGGCAACTTGTTAGGTTGGCAGGAAATACTGCAAACTTTCAAAGCATCCAGCAAGAATTTGGGAATGGAAAAGAGTGAAGCAGGCTGTTTTAGATCAAAACAAAACCTGAAGTTGCTTAACTTCAAGTTCTAACATCAGGAACAAAGAGAAAGAATTGGACAAGCCATGTTTTGAACTTCTTTTTTCCGCTTGATGATCAAGGTAGAGCTAAGCTAGCTAGTTGCAGACGATCAGGACCAATCCGATTGCATTGGAAATGAATATTCATGCACCAGAGCTATCAGAAATGCATTTCTGCAATGATTTTAACCCAATAGAATCCTGAAAATACGGAATTCTCATAATTTGTTTTATCCCTTGACATCAGTCTCGTTTGTTTTGTTTTCCAGATCAAGGTATCATGATTTGCCAAGGCTTAATAGTTAAATATACCCTTAACCTTTTGCATAAAATGGAATTAAGTCTTAAACGTTTTATCGTGTGAAAATTAGTCTATAAACTATTATTTTATTGTAAATAAATCCTTAATCTTTCAAAATCATGCAATTAAGTCTAAATCTGTTAAATGATATGAATTGGTGTTAGAACATCCTACGTGGAAGCTGACATAGATAGCTTAGTTTGTTGTCACGTGTGCAATATTAAGGAAAGTTAGTGTCATTTAACAGATTTGAACTTAATAGCATGATTTTAAATGGTTAAGGGTTTATCTACAGTAAAATAAAAATTTATAGATTGAATTCAATGCAATAAAACATTGAGATATATCTATTTTGTGCAAAGATTGATGGTATATTTATCTATTAAGCCATTTGCAAATCTAGGAACTTTACATGCTGAGTATTTGTCTTTTTCCCGAACAACAACAAATCATGGAAAATCCTAAGTAAGACAGTAGGATCTGGGGTACATAACTTTTGTTCTTGAATTTGACTCTTTACCTTTCAATTCAATTTTAACAAAAGTCTGTAAAGTGTAAAGCCATTAAAAATACTAAATTTAGTACTAAAAGTTGTGTTTAGATATGAACTTTGATTTATGAACTAGCCCCATTCAAATTTATCCACAAAAAGTAACTTTGATCTAAGCAAAGCATTTCGTTGGTTCACATTCTTTTATTCAAAGACTCAAATTCGAATTTTCTTATAAATTTTAAATTTTTTTACCACGATACTTAAACCCTTAAATAATATGCATTTTTGTCATGTTTGTTTCGTGCTAAATACTTCGAAAACATAAAAATTATTGTGTCATAATTCTTGTGGGCACACTAAACGCAAAATAAATTTTCTAATTTTTACCAAAAAAACTTTAATCTATGTTATTATCTGTTTTGTTCTTGTGTCATTTTTATATTTTGTCATTATGTTGTGTTAAAAATTAACGAGTCTATGTGAGTGTCGGTTTCATTCGAAAATTAACAGTACTAGTATCGATTTTCTTCCTGCAATTGATTCTGTTGAACAAGCAAAAACACAGAATTAACTAACAAACGCAAATTGTGCCATTATTGTCGCTTATATATCCAAAGATTAATTTGCCAAACAAGGCATTAAGGCAGCACTGTATTCCAAAGAAAAATTTTCAGCTCCGACCTACGGCCCGGTTTCATTTTCAGAAATCAAAGTGGGACATTTCTTGATTGATATTAATGATTTTTTCCTTTTTTACGTCTCTGAATTTGGTACGTTTGGCCTGATTTATTACTTAACAAATTTATGTCACAATTACGAATTAAAAAGTTATTACTGATGAAATTTTTGTCGGCAATAGTGTATAGTTCGTTATTAATTGATTAATGTTGTCTGGTGCTCTGGTCCTTGACCAGATTTGCTGGTGTTACAGCCCAACTAATCCCCCAAGAAAAAGAAAAAGGAAAACGGGGACTCAATAAAAAATGCATGATATTATTGATTAATTAACTTTTCTTTTTTTTTTCTTAGATATTGTTGATACGGGTATCTGTGAATGTGTGCTTAAGTGGGAGAAGATGGAAATTCCACAAACAAATCAAATTTTATACTGTTATTTGATGGAAAAACATTTTTATTAGTAGTTAATTGTGGGGAGTCGCCAATGAGACCTTGGCTTAGTGGTAAGGAGGAGGCCCTAAGACTTTAAGATCTCATGTTCGAGTCTCACCAAGTGTGAGCTTGAGTTAGTCTAGTTATTTACTAATTTACATAGTTTGAGTAATGTGATTTTTATAGTTACCTGTTCATGAAATGATTGTGATTGTAACTTTTAATGAAAATGTACTACTCAAAAACTAAAATTGTGGGGAGTCAATATATAACATGATTTGGTTATGAAGTGCCTATATTAAAATCCACAAAGGAGACAGAAAATATCAATTATCAATACAAAAATAACAAAGAGTATAAAACACTCAAAAACAAAAACTAGTTTCAAGTCCAAAACAAACCTAGTTTGCTATCTAATGTGTAATCCGATATATTTTCAAAACTCTTCTAAACATTTTCTGCAAAACAAATTTTCTTACTTAGAGATTATATATTGATTACAATATTTTTCTTGTATTTTTAAAAGCACAAATTAAAAATTAAGACATTCTATGTTTAAAAACCAAATCATTAAGAGCTCTTTAACCAATAAAATCTCTTACTTATGAAGTAAATTTATCTCTTTAACCAATGGGTTGTGGCTCAATGTCAATAATAGACAGGATATTTTTTTTTGAAAGGCAACAATTATTCATTGATAGAAGCCAAACCCTGCTCAAGAAAGACCCTGAGCATGGCCAGCGAAGATACAAGCAACAAGTCGAAGACTCTCTAGCAAAAAATCAAACACTATGAATCAAAGACATAGGACAGAGATGAAAATCCACTTGAACCCAAGAACCAAATCACCAACAACCCAACACAACAATGAAGACAGCGCAATACACACGATGACCTCTAAGAAGAACACACCAATAAGGGAACAAGAACAGATAAACAATCCTTAGCAACCAGGAAATCAACAACACCTACCATCACAAACCAGCATCCGTCGAACTAGCCACGGTAAGAAGACATACTAAAACTAAAACTTTAATGACAGCCCCAAATCTAAAAGCCCGTGATTAGCTAATTCAACAACAAACTCGTTACTTACCGGATGGTATTTGAGAAATTTCCAATTAGCTAACCGTAGCTTTAATCAAAATGAGAAAGACGAATATTACAGCTCAGTCAAAACAGCCTCAAAAGATACAGAGCACATAAGTCAAGAGAAACCGCATCAGTAGCACTTAAAGCCAACCCACCAAAATTTCGTCTAGCAAGAAACCTCCCGGAAGTTAGCCAGAAACAACTAATCTTTAATCCTGTAGCCACTTGAACGACATCGTTATAAATTTTCATGCAGACCATTTATCAAACATCTTCGGTGCATCAACACTCCTACTATAAATGCTTAGCATTGCGACTTATCAGATCATACACAGTCCCAATCAAACAAACAGTAACATCAATCTCTTCATAGACAGTCAACTAATATAACTAAAAAAGCTGAGAAATCAAGAACGGCAACAGCCATCCCAAAGGGATATTAGGCAGGATATTCAATGTAAATGAAGATTGAGTAGGAAGGTTGAATGTTTAGTATTATGTAGGATGTAAGATTGAATGTCGGAATCTCTTTACTCTGATGGTTTAAACTTTAAAGTTGAGTCAATGAAATCTTGGCTTAATTGCAAGAAAAAAAGTTTTGAAACTTTGAGATATCAATTTCGAGCCACACAAGGTGTGAGATTAAGTTAGTGTATTACTGTTATTTGTAAATAATTGTTATTATTATTTGTATTTACCAATTCATCAAATTACTAGTTTATTGAATGTAGTATGCTGAATATGATTATTACTTTAAATGAAAATATACAATTAAAAAAAAACCTTTAAAGTTTTTATTTTAATGTTGCAAGTAAAATGCACCACTCATTTGTTATCTTTGGATAATATTTTATTTTTATTAATGATATTTTAAATCAAATTAGCCCTCGTTCCACCTCCCCCCCCCCCCCCCCCCCCCCCCCCCCCCCCCCCCCCCCCCCCCCCCCCCCCCCCCCCCCCCCCCCCCCCCCCCCCCCCCCCCCCCCCTTAGTGACTTTAAGATGACAAATTTGGGGAAATTTTAATAACAATTCACAGAATAAATGAATTTAAAATACTTTTAAAATATCACGAATGCACAAATTTAATTTTAAAATATTTAAATGAAAGTGTGTAACTAAATGTCTCGATCATTAAAGTAATTATTCAATATTCATTAAAGAAGAAGATGGTCTCTCATTATTTTAATTAGTCAATCTTTCTTAATAAGATATATAGAATTAGTTTAAATAAATGAAAAATAGCTAATACTTTTTCGGTGGTGGAAAATTATGTATTAGGGGAGTCATTTGCATCTTACCAAACTAATACAAAATGTCTCCGAGTCACCCTGCAGTGGCTTTGAAAGGGAATTTGAGAATAGAAAAGTGAACAAATTAAGGCATGCTTTTGCCCAATATCTTCTTAATAATTAGCATAGCCATGGAATTTGTTCTTGCCTTCTTGTTCTTTTTAGTGGCTTGACCAAATAAAGGTCCAAAATAGGGAATGCAAAACTCAAAAGCGAAAAATTTAATTAAAAAAAGAAAAAAAGATATTTGATAATCTTTTAATTTCATTTGTAAAATTAAAAAAAAATATTATTAATAAATAAAAAATTATCTAATAATTCATTTGTATTGTGTATAATTGATATAGAAATGACGAAGATAGTAACATTTAAAGAAATTTAAACATCGTAAGAAATACATTAAAAATGGTTTTATTTAATATATAAACAAGAAAAATCAATATATATATATATATATATATATATGTGGAAATGCGTGTGAATCCAAATTAAGATAAGAAGCAGTGAAGACATAATTAATCCAACCATATATAGTTGTGCGTCAAAATTAAGACAAGAAACAGTGAAGACATAATTACTAACAATATATATATATATATATATGTATGTCAAAATTAAGACAAGAAACAGTGAAGGGATAATTAATCTAACTATCGATATTAATTTTACATTTATTATCATGTGTTTATTATACTTTTTTTTACATCTATTATTATATTTTCATTTACTATCGTATATTTTATATTGATCTTAAGGTAAAAAATTTTAACCTTATTGGATTTGATAATCTCCCATGAGAATTTCTATATACACTCATTTTTTTCTCCCTACACTCTATTTTATCAATGTTTTACTGTTCATTCAAACGGAAAAATGGGTGTAAGGTGAAAAAGTTGGATTTATTTAGAACTAGTTTATAACCCGTGCTGTGAGAACCGCAAACTCCTCTAAACTAAGAAAGATACTTAGTAGTTAATCTAAGTGAATAAAATGTAATTTTGAGAATTTGCAAATGTAAGACTTCGACTATAATTATAAGAGTCGGTATCTTTGGGAATAACTTGACACATACATGAATATCGTATATGTATATATAATGTACGTTAAATAGATACGAATTAAATAGACACGAAAGGAAGTTATACCTATATATAAAGGATCGGTCGCATACGCCATGAACCAAGTTAAACGTATACAACGTACAAGTATGCAATGTGCGTGCATGCATGCGTCCATGTGCACGTACATAGATAAATACGAATAATAAAGTGTAAAATGTATATATATATACACACACATATACACAGGCATATATATATATATGATTAAAGGAAGTAAAATATATATATACAAGATAAGTGTGTATATGTACATGTATCATTGCAAAGTACATACATGAAATTAAAAAATATATATATACAAGATATACATGTATCATTGCAAAGTACATCGAAATACGTATAGCTACAAAACATAATTATAAAAACAAGAAAATATGAATATATATATATATATATATATATATATATATATATATGTATAGAATATGTGTACAAGATATAAAAGAATGATATAAAAAAAAGTTTATATACATATACAAGATATTTAAGAAACAAAATACATAAATAAATAAATAAAACATAAAATAATAATAAAACAAAAGTAAAGTAAAATAATAATAGAAGCTCTTAGAGATTGATGGGAAAACCATCTAATCCCGTCGGACACCCATCACCCTTTCAAAAATTTTTTCTTTTGTTTACTCAAAAACCATCCCTCCACTAGCCCACTTTCCACCGACTCTCTCCTTCTCAGTCCATCTCCTTCACAAATCGTTCTTGGCTATACCTTCTTGGCTCCTTCTCTGCCATTCGACCATCACGCCATTGAAGGGCTTGAAGACCGAAGCTGCATCGAGTAACAGAAACTGACGGGTCAAGATGAAGACAAACACTGCAGCAACAAGGTGAGCACCGGAAGGATTTTAAGAATGCCATTGGTGTGCATTTCCAGACTTGAAAACCAGAGCCAAAAGAAAGAGGCTGTGCGTGGCATTTACAGGTCAAGTATAAGGCAGTAACGAGGGCTGTACTGTTAGTGTCACGAGCTGAAAATAAGAAGGAAAGGGGCTACGAATTTTGGCAGCTAGGTTAGGTTTTGAGAGGCCGAACAGAGGAGGGTTTTGTAGTGGCTGGCTTGGGTGTTTCCAGCCCTAAGCAAGGGACGCACAAGGGCTGAAGGGAGGAGGCATTGGTGGTGGCTACAGCCGGCGTACCAAGAGCTGTCCGGTGGCTGAACGTGTACAGCTTATGGGAGCTGTGTTTGGAGCTGGAAAATGTGGCTTTGAAGGGGGGTTATAGGCTGCCACGAGATGGGAGAAAAGGCTGAAGGAGAAGCTTGAAATCTTGCCTGATCAGTGAATGTTTTAAGGACTGGAAGCAAGGTTTCGGTGGCTGTTTAGGTGCTGAACCAAAACACCAAAAGAAGGGGGGCTGCTTCACGTGGTGGTTGTAGCTAACAACCAAGGGCTGCCGTAGGGGGGCATTTCCACACCAAGCTGCCGAGATTACCAAGCTAAAAGAATAGAAAAGAAAAAGAAAAGAAATAAAAGGAAAAAGAAAAGAAATAAAAGGAAGGAAAAGAAATTTCAAGAAAAGAAATATATATATATATATAAATATATATTTTTATATATGGAAATGAGAAAAATAGATTTAAGAATTAAATTATACAAGTGTTAAATATATCAAGATGTAAAAAGTTAGGAAGAATAAGATTCAAGAAACTATATTATACTAGAGTTAAATATATATATAAATATATATTTCTTATTTGAAAAACATGGAATTAGATATATATATATATATGTAGGTATAGTATAATATATAAAGATGTAGGAAAAATGAGAGAATGTGATGTACGGACTTGAAGTATATGGTGTTAAGAGCATATATATATATATATATATATATATATATATATATATATATATATATATATATACACACATATATATATATATAGATATTATGTTGGAGTGTAAATTTACATAAGTGTATTGAAAAACTCGAGCTAGACTTTATTAAGTCGAAATTCCTTGTGAATGTGTAGTGCACCAAGAGGACGACGGACACAGTCTAACTAGACACGGTCTAGCTAACCACGGGACAAGATCAAGCTAAGCTCGCACTAGGTAAGACGTTTATATAACGTAGAAGTAGGATTATCATGTATAGGATTGAATCTTACAAAGGAATGATTTGAATACATAGAGATTGAATATAACGAAAATGTAGGTATGATATTCGACGTGATAAAGTACCAAAGTGGTGGAATATTGACCGGAAGTGACTCGATATGGTATAGGCTCATAGATATCATGAGATGAAATGAAATGCATTCATGCAATGCACGAGCATGCCATTTTACAGTTTTTACTTCATTTCCTTGAACTTTATTGCCATTAAGCATGCCATACTTACAGTACATGAAATTCGAAATGATTTATTCTCATTATGTTTACAAGAATACCTTGGATGCTTGAATGGCTTTGAAAAGAATGAAATTATAGTTTTCATATATGTACGTATATATATATGTAAATGATCTTCAGAAAAGTATTACGTACATTGAACTATTTTCATAAGAAAGATTAAATGCTTTATGAGACTATAGGTACCCTAAGAGAATTAAATTCAATAAAGCATAATGGAAGCCGCCTAATTGGAGATTACTCATTAGGCATAGATGCTTGTCCTACAATAGTCGTGGACAGGTCTCAGTCTCGCCTGATCAATGGGGCTAAGAGACATGAGGTCTATGGCCATAGATAGCGCCCTAGTGGTTTTCAGGGGACGATGATATGATTTTTCATTGCTAGCTACAGTGAACTAAGTCTTTATTGATAGAGAAATAGGGATTTAGCCTAGTCTCAATGATATGAAATGAAGTTTAAAGTATGCGTTTAAAATGAAAATGAACTCTAAACTCGTTATTAATTTACAATATATGAAACGCATTTTGAAGCTATATGTGATATGAACTATACTTCAAAAAAGTATATGTGATATGAAATGTGTTTCAAAAAGTATATGTGATATGAAATGTATTTCAAAACGTATATGTGATATGAAATATACTTCAAAAAGTATATGTAATATGAAATGTGCTTCAAAAAGCATATGTGATATGAAATGTGTTTCAAAAAGTATATGTGATATGAACTATACTTCAAAAAAAGTATATGTGATATGAAATGTATTTCAAAAAGTATATGTGATATAAAATATGCTTCAACAAGTATGTTTGACATGAAATATAAAAGCTTGCATATTTCAAGCATGTCTTAAAAGAATATTGAAATGTATTGATATTTTCATGTTTTGAACTTGTTTAAAGGAACATGTATTATATGTTTTATGATTGTAACCACTTCATTCATAATTACATGTTCAAGATCATATTATGATTTCGAGACTTAGACATCTCATGCCATGTTGAAGCATAGTTGGATTGAGTTGGAAAATACATGTAAATGTTGCATGATGAATAAGAAAACGATCAATAATGAGTTCTCCTCACATGATATCATGCATGACATTAGAACAGTATAATTCTAACTCTGCACTTATATAAATGACTTACTGAGCCTTGCTCATTAAACGCTATTTAAATTTTTCAGATTGAGCACGGAGTTGGGGGAGTATTTCGGAGCTTTCCGAATAGTCCCAAGCCTGAAATATAGTCCTAACTCTCCAAGGAGATTTTTTGTGAACATTGGGTATACATACTCTTCTTTTGTTTCTATTATCAATTCAGGCTGTTTTTGATTTAGTACTTAGATGGGATATAATCTAATATAGAGAATGACATCTAGACTATAGATAAGATGAAGTATAGAATTGTTGATTTTGCATGAGTATGGACATATAAATAGAATAGCATGAACAAGTGACCAGGTAGAGAAAAGCATAAACCATAAGATGAAATGTCATGAATTGGAAATGAACTTGGTCATAGGAATGCTAGAATATAATCAACTGTATTGTGGGAAGCATGAGCTGGATATCATTTGTAAATTTTATGCAGGAAATTAACCTGGGTAAAGTGATAAAAATAGGCGAGGGAGTTAACGTCCCGAAACAAAATTCACTGCATTGCACTTAGACAAAACAAATATAGGAAATCGAAAAAATTAGCTCTAATTTCTACGTTTCCATACAAGTAAGAGGCACTGTCGCGGCCTTCGGGTCGTGACACGTGCGATGCACTGAAATTTTGTATACTTAAAAGCGTTTGTTAATTAAAAATAAATTTTATTTACAATTTAGTTATTTAGATGATAAAATTAAATATATAATTAATTAACCTAATTTAATCGAAGTAAGTAAATCTTATAAGAAAAAATAAAAGTAAATCTTATAAGAAAAAATAAATAAGAAATGATGATGAATGGAGTATATAAATGTTGCATTCAAATATAAGAAACACTAACATCTAAAAAAAATGCGTCCAACACTTAAATTAAAAACTAAAAGTTCGAACATCGAAAAAAAAGGTCTTCAGTTCTGAGAATCTTCAAATGATGTTATCGGATCTATACTCATGCAATTAAGTTTACATCATACATAATTGTTATCTATTTATAGAACAGAAAGAATTCAATTAATTAATGAATAAACGTAAAACCTTACTTGCGTGTACATATTTTTTTTGCAAGTAGTGTTTGACGGAAATTATCATCTTCTGGTTATTACTTCAATATATGAAAATATGAAATTATCATCTTCTGCTAACTTCTTCTTCTTTTACTTATTTAATGAAAATATGAAAAGGTAAACAACTACAACAACCATTATAACTCCATAAAACATGAAAGATCACCAAATTTGTGAGCTATAACATTAAACTTAAAAAATGTAACACACACACACAAAAAAAAAAGACAAATTACAAATCCAAAATTTCATCTATAAAAAAACCATAAAATAGAATAATCAACTCATTATCCAACTCATGTGTTTTAATTATTAAAACCACCAAAAAAAAACATTTCTTAAACGAAAAATCAAAAATGTCGTCTTAAAAGGCACAAACTCTATAAGATGAAAGACAAATTTACTTTTTTCATGTTTCTAATATGACAATGTGAAACTTGTAAAAGGAGCAAGGAAACCGGAGGAGATGGTTGAATTGTTTTGCAGTAAGGATTGAAAAGAGTTATTAGAATGTGGATTTAGAGTGAGGAGTATAGAGGGTTATTAGAACGTGATTCAAAATGAGGATGGTAGAGGGATATTAAAATGTGGAAGGAGCAGTTTTACAATAAATAGAACGATTATTAGAAGTTGGTTTTTATTTATTAATTAGATAATAAATAATTTAAAATAGATTTGATAATAATTTTAAAAGATTTGATTAGATATATAAAAAATTTAATTAGATATTAATTTTAAAAATTAATACGGGCTTAATATTGATAATATCATGAAAATTTTGATAAAGATATGAAAATTAAATATTTATTAAATTTATTTATTTATTTATTTTTTAAAAATAGATATTAGTAGATAATTTGATAGCAGAACTAAATAATGTTTAAAATTTGAATAATAAATATTTAAAATGGATAAATAGATAATTCATTACTTGTCTATTTTTCAACCGAAGGAAAAGGAGTTGTGAACCTATATTAGCATTATCTTGATAATGGTGAGTTGTTAGTTAAAAAACTGTAAAAAATTATGTGTGATAGTAGTTAACAGAATATTAATTGTGTAAAAAAGATAATTTAAAAGGAAATAAAAAATTGAGATTAAATAAAATAAAAAAAATAAGATTAATGATATTATGACACGTGTTACCTTTGTTTTCTGTTTTATAATATTATATATGATTACTCTTCTCCCACTCCTAGAATTAAACTGGCATTTATTAAATAGTAGACCCAAATCAAGGTTTGGTCAATTGGGTAGCTAAGTGAATATGCATCATCATCATTTATTTGGGGAAAATCTAGAAGCCTTGACCTAACAAAAACAAATATTAATTTTTTCCACGGCCACAAAAACAAAGATAAAGAACTGTTTGATTGAACAATCAAAATTTGATCTAATGGTTGTTATTTTTTTAGGAGGGATTAGATTTAAAGTTCAATTTCTTACTCTCCCTTTATACCTTCTATGAACCCCCAAAAAAAAGAACTGTTTGATTGAGCTCCACTTCTTACAATTTGAGAAGTTGTCGGGTAATTGAAGTGTTTAGTCACCAATCTTTGAAGATGATTGACCTAACCAAGACTAAACCATGCTTTGATTTCATGTAATTTTTTCAATTGAAATATCTGGTTCAGAAGAAAGAAAAATTTTGAAACTCAAATTTTAAATTTACAAAATTCTCACATTTTTAAATTAAAATTTATTAATAAAAATAATAAAAAATTATAATCAAATTACAAAATCAGAGTTTTGATTGACTCTCATTTTAGCTAGAAAGTCAATAAAATAATGCGGTTTTTTTTTTTATATATAAATGAAAGAAAGAAATTTTCTTAAAACCCAAATGTAAACTTTAAAAATAAAAACTTCGAAAATAAAAACATTAATTCTTAAAACTAATGGTCAAGGTCCATGTCAATTTTACTTATAATTCTAGAAATCTTTCAATTCATTCATAAATCAATTGTCTGATAATCTAAAGTCATAGTAAACTAACTCACATTCAAGTTTGACATAGTAAAAGTAATGCATTAAGGGCACTACCTGACTCTCCGAATTTTTTTTCTTTATATTGATATAATATCTTTACTCAAATAAATGATATATTATTTTTCTATTTTATTTATTTTTTATTTTTTTAATATTTTTATAAGATATGTATCATGATCCTAACACCTAAAGTAAAAAAATTCCACCGACGATATATAAAATAATTATCCATAAAGTATTTCATATATTTTTGAAAACTAAAATTAAAACTGCATTGTTGGATGAAAAATTGAACAAAATCTTTCGGTGGAAACTAAATTAAGATCCCAATGTTTACTGTCGAAGCTGGAGGTATACGCATGGTAGTAGAAACTTTGAATGCTGTATTTTCGTTTCACACTTGCAATCATCGCAACATTATATATTCTTCCATCGGTCTCCCTCTGAAATTGGAAATCTGGTTTGATTTACATATAATTTGACCATTGATTCGGTTGCCTAGTGTGGATACTTGATTTTGGATAGAAACGTCAACAAATTAAGGCATGCTTTTGTCCGATATTTTTTAATAAGAATAATTATTCCATATGTTGGTGAAGTTTTTTTACTTCATGAGTGAGGTTAAGATCATGACACATGTTTTGTTTTATTTATTTTTTATTTTTTTTAATATTTTTATAAAATATATGTCATGCAGATCCTAACATTGCTTGTAAAGTAAAAATGCTCTATCTACAATATGAAATAATTATCCTTTTAATAATTAGCATAGCCATGGAATTCCTTCTTGGCTTCTTTTTCTTCTTATTGTTCTGTTTTTCTCTTCTTTTTTTTCCCTCTTTGGCGACTTGCCATGGACATTGGTGTGTGTATATATACACACACATATATTTGTCTCCTAAGCTCCTCTTTATATGCCACATGTCTTCTCTTTTTTTTTGAAAGGTAAAATCATAACATAAAGTTTTTAATTTTTTAATTAGTTTTATTTAATACCTTATTAGTTTTTTTAATTAATGAAATATTAGTTTTTAATTAATAAAATATTAATTTATTTGTATAATTCTTAAAATTTAAAAATTACAAAAACTATAAAAATCTAATAAATATTACAAATAATATAAAAATTCAAAAAAAAAGAGGATACAATTATAAAATGAAGCAAAAAATTTCAAAGATCATTTTTTAAAAATTAAACACATATGAAAACAAAAAAATTGTAAAAAAAAATCAACAAATCAAATTCAAAAAATTTTCATTAATTATGAAAATCTAATGTTGTAAAAGAGGAAATAAAGTAATAAATAATTTCAATATCAAACACTTAAGGACTAGGAAAAATAAAAAGAAAAAGAGTGGTGATAGAGTTTTAGCCTAATTTGAATTTATCTTCATACTAGCCAATTTGGGTCAAACTCAATAAAAATTTAAATATTTTGGTCTATTTAATCTTCTACATTTGTGTTAGAATTTTATTTTATTTTTGAAAAAGTATGAATAATAAATAAGATGTTTAATTGATAAATTAAATATTATCAATTTCATTTAAAAATTACTATTTTTAAAATAATTATATTGATTTATTATTTTTAATAAATACTCTTCATAATTTTCATTGAGAAAAAAATTATCTGTGTAGCAGGGTATCATCCTAGTGTGTGTGTGTATATAATGCTATTTCATAAAAGTTTTCAACTGTGTGGATCAACGGCTGAGAAACAATAGGGCTGAGGTCTGCCATGGATGCAGCCTATGAGGCAGTAACTTCTTTTTAGTGGCTCATATGTTTTTGATCTAATACAAATCCAAAATCGGAAAATCAAAACAAGTAACAAAGTTGCTTCCCTGAAAGTTGTTTCAGTGAACTACCTTTTATCATAATAGTATTTTTATTGAACAATCTTTTGTTAGAAGAGCTCTTTCACATAACAATTTTCTTTTGGAACAACTCTATAGAACAATCTCTTTTCTCAAAATAACTTTTTTATAGAACAACATCTTTTCTCAGAATAATTCTTTTACAGAACAATCTCTTATTGAAACAGTTCTTTCACAAAACAATATTTTCTTGGAACAACATTAACATCTTCACTGAATAATACCTCTTTCAAAAAGAACAAGCGAAAATAATCTCGGAATAGGACAAAATTTTTGGGTTAACTTCGCTGAGTAGCACCTCTATCAAAAAATCATGTTGGATAGCGTTTAGGATCACTATAAATCCAATACCTTAAGCCCTATAGGAACTTTATCCGACTCATAATCACCTCTAATTAATTTTCTATACCCTACATGAAAAAGATTAAGATTTTTTAAAGAAAAAGAAAAGGAAAATATGTGGCTCGATCCACTTGTTGGAGATTTGGAAAATATAGAGCCATATAATAACAAAAGGAGAATAAGTCCAAAGAGAAAACTTCCCATTTCTTGATGTGGAAAGACAAAGAATTCCATATAGTACTTAATACTACTCTTTTCAATTAAATTACATAAATAATTATCGTTATTACTTTAATGATATATATTGAATATGATTGAAGTGCAAATCCCACTAAATTTGGATTAAAGCTAGTTAATTTACTAGTATTATTTTTTTAAAAAATAATTTACTAGTATTATTACATAATACGAAAAGGTCTCAAGATTGAATTCGAGACTTAACTCATTTGGTTCATATAATTCCTTTAAAAAATGATTTTTCATTAAGTTTGTTGTTTAAATCTTAATATCTGTAATCCCTTCACTTTATTTTCTTACTATAATCTCCTTTGAAAAAAAATCTTAAAATTTTATTGTAGACATCCAATTTTGTTCCAAATCAATTGCTAAAATTTTTAGAGCAAATACTGTTATTCCGAATGGACTTTTGAAGTCCAAAATAGAAATACAGAGGGCTTCAAGGCCCAAGGAAATTTGTGCTAGAGTTTTTTATTATTATTATTATTGTTATTATTATTTTTCTTTTTCTTTTCTTTATTATTATTATTATTATTATTGTTGACACCTAATTTTGTCCCTTTTTGTTATTATTACTATTATTATTATTTATTTATATTTATTTTTATTATTTATATTATTATCATTATTATTGTCTTTATTATTACTATTATTATTATTATTATTATTTTTATTACTTTTATTATTATTATTATTTATATTTTTATTTATTTTATATTTTTATTTTCTGTCTCTTTTGGTCTAATCTACCAGCAGAACCCCTAGCCTTTTCCTCAAAATCCGCCGGCCACCAGCTACCCCCTGCCAGCCATCCCATCTCCGCCGGAGCCTCTGTCTACCCATCCCATCCATGCCCAGCTCACTTCCTCTAAAAGCTCTCACCCTCACCCGAGCATCATCTTCACCAACAAGACCCGGAACCCCCGACCCTTAGCCTCACATCTCAACCCTTACAACCGATAGCTACCAAAAACCCAAACCCACGACAGACTCGACCCCACGCTCACACAGATCACCCTCACCGCCATCACAAAACCTCAACCCACAGCCCTCACCCGAGCCATCACCCAAACACCACCACCATCATCACCGAAACCTAACCTAGATCCGGAAACCCAAAAACCAACATTCCCAAGCCTCCAAACCGAGACCACAAACCACCCATTCCGCAACCTGCAAAAAAGAAACCAACAACAACAACAAAAACACGAAGCCCGAAGGCTACCAACATCAGATCTGAGAGAAAAACAAAAAAAAAAACAAACAAAAAAACAAACAAAAAAGGGGGAGGAAGCCGAGGGTGTTAGCTTCAGATTCGTGGGGTTAGGAATGGTTTTTGGCAAAACAGAGGTTAGATTCGGGTAGAGGAGGTAAAAGGGCTTAGGAAAGGAGAAACCTTTTTGGTTTCCGTCGCCGGCGAACGGCGGCCGGTGGCGGCGAACGGCGGTCCGGCAGCGCCGGAAATCGCCTGGCCGGCAGAGAGCTTCAAAAGCTCTGAAATTTGTTTTTTTGGAAAAAGGAGAAGAAAATGAAAGAATAAAAAAAAAAAGGAGACTTTTATAGCCGAAAAAAGAGAGGATCCGCGCGCGACCCGGGATCCGACCCGGGACCCGCGCGCCTGACCCGGAGAGGAAGGACCCGAGCGCCCGACCCGTCCGCGGAGAGGAGAAGATCCGCGCGTGGAGCTGACCCGACCCGTGCCGCGTCCGACCCGTTTCGCCTCGCCCGACCCGTCCGCGCGACCCAGTCTGGCCCACCTGCTTTGGGCCCTTCAATTTGGGCTGTTGTTTGTGGGCCTCCTTGTTTTCTTTTGGGTCCAAGCCCAAACTCATTTTGGTAAAATTTTCCTTTTCTCATTTATTTATTTAGTATTTATTTGTTTTGTTAAAAAAATAAATTAATTAATTAATATTTAAAAAAAGATTAATTAATTAAATTAAAAAAAAAATTTTGAATTAAAATTAAAATTAAAAATTAAAAAAATTTTATTATTATTATTATTATGTTTTTATCATTATTATTATTATTATTATTATTATTATTATTATTATTATTATTATTATTATTATTATTATTAGTGCATGTTGTAAAATAAAAGCTTTTGAAAAATTTTCTTTTATTTGCATTTTCATTAATTATTATTATTGATTGGAAAATGTATTAAAAAATTTAAAAGTTAAAATTAAATAATTAAATAAAATTTCCGATGATGGGATGTTACGGAAGTCACAAGTAGTGATTCCTAGCTGATCCCTAGGTGAGAAGAGTCATACTAATTGTTGCCAAAAGTATTGGAATATTTAGTATGATTTTTCAATAATTTAAAATTTTATAAAAAATGAAAACAAATAAGTTTTTTAAATAAAGAAAATTAAATAAAGAAAGGATGGAATTTAAATTCAATTAAATGATTGTCCGATGATGGGATGCTACGGAAGTCACAAGTAGTGATTCCAAGCTGATCCCTAGGTGAGAGAAGTCGTACTAAATATTGTCAAAAGTATTGAGGTATTTAGTATGATTTTTCAATAATTTAATTATTTGTTAAAAATAAAAATAAGTTTTTAAAAAGAAAATTAATAATAAATTTTAAATTTAATGAAATAAATTTCCGATGATGGGATGTTATGGAAGTCACAAGTAGTGATTCCTTAACTGATCCCTAGGTGAGAGAAATCCTACTAAATGTTGCCAAAAGTATTGGAATATTTAGTACGGTTTTTCGATAATTTAAATTTTTTATTAAAAATGAAAATGAATAAGTTTTTTTAAAACAAAGAAATATAACTAATAAAAAATAAATAATGAAATTTGAAATAAAAAGAATTCATTTGCATCATTTTTATCTATTTGCATCATATGCATTTATGATAATTTTCCGAAATAGATGTGAGTCCTTCCGAGGATGAGATTCTGTAGAAGTCACAAGTAGTGATTCTTAAGAAATCTCTAGGTGAGGAAAATTATTTCAAATGCTGCCAAAAGTATTGGAGTATTTGATTTAATTATTCAATACAAAAAAGTTCACATTTACTTTCGAAAAATAAAGTAAAATAAAATGAATTTGCAAATAAATAATGATTTTGAATAAAAGGTCGGAATTAAAAAGGAATTAATTTTAAATATTAAATTAAGATCATTTTATTAAAACAAAAAGGATAACACATGATTATTATGGTACCGTTTTTTAACGGGCGTCGTGGGGGTGCTAATCCTTCCCCACGCGTAACCGTACCCCCGAACCCAATTTTTGTTTCGCAGACCAAAAGGTTATCTTTTTAATAAAACTTAATTAATTTTGAGATTTTGTTGAAAAGATAAATATTTCAGGTGGCCAATCACACCTAATAAAAAAGATTGGTGGCGACTCCATGTTTTGTTTTTAAACACCTTTTTCGAAAAATCGTCGAGCGCGAAGCCGTTACGACAGCTTGGCGACTCCACTGGGGACGCTTTTTGAGGGTCAAGCCATTTATTAATCATGTGTTATCCTAAGTTTTGATTTAAAGGTCTTAACTAATATTTAAATTTAATTTCTTTAATTTTAAAATAATTAGTTGCATTTGTGTTTTAATTATGTTGATTATTTTATAGCGTTCTTTAGTTGTATATATTATTACTAATAAATTGTTGGGGCATTGTAGATAGGGGTTATGGTTTGATGTGTTTCCTCATGCACACACTTGCACTTGCATCTGCATATCATGAGCTCTATACCCGGGTTTAGTCCTTCTTAGGAGGGAGTAGAGTACCTTTGCTCTCGTGAGGTAATCACCTCCGCAATGGCAATCGAAATACTCCCACTCAAATTAAATCTTACTAGTCCAGTGTGGATGACAGTAAGGTATAATTTGAGAACCTTTTAACCTTCTAGAGACCTAAACCAGCATATAGAGAATCTTAAGTCCAATCTTAGAGCCATGCTCGATTTTTGAAATTAGGACACAAGAGGGAACAATATTTGACCTCATTTCTCATATCTATAATAAAGGTACAACCGATTTTGATTTGAATTGCATATAATGAAAAGAAATTCAATTGAGTTTTAAATTTTAAAAAAAAAAAAAAAAAAATTTCTTTGTTATTCTTGAAAAAAAAAAAGGAAAAAAAAATTTTCTTAAGGAAAAGTAAAGGGGTTTGAGTATGAAATTAATTTTTCTTGAAAAAAGTTAGAAAAATATGAATAAAAATTATTTCTCTTTTCTCTTTATTTTTGAAGTCCAAATAAACATTGAAAAAGAGATGAATGATTAGAATTTTCAAAGAAATAGTTGACATGCAAAAATAAAAAAAATATATCTTTTTGGGGTTTGTGTAGGAATTTTAAATGAGAGTCTAAAAATGCTAAAAAAAATGGGGCTTTAAAAAAATATATATGTATTTTTCTTTCTTTTTTGATTATCTCATTGCAAAACATTTGGCTGAATAATAAAGAAATATGTCAACAAAATTATCCTTGAATTTGTTGGTAAAGAAAAATTATCCTTGAATATGTTCTTTCTCATAGAAAATTAAAAAAAAAAAAAAGAAGAAAGAGAGAAAAATAAAAATAAAAAGAAAAAGAAAAAGAAGAAGAATTGTTCCATTTCATAGATTCTGTCATACATATCACTTGCATACACATACAAATAACATGATTTTCATAAAATTCACATCATACACTTGTTATGCTTCAATAAATATGTCAATACTTTTCATTTTTCGAAAAAAAAAAAGAAGAAAAAATTTGTTTGTTCCAAAAATTCTTGAAAGAAATAAGATAAGGTTTTTCTAATTAGAAAATTGTGGTAATATGGTTCAAGGCCTCTCGACCATCAAAGGTTACAAAGCAATTCAGGACCCTCAAGCTTAAACCATGGAAGAAGGACAGGCTAGCCGAATGGAGAAAATAGAAAAGGCGCAAGAAGAGATGAAGGGGCAATTGGCTGCAATGATGGAGATGATGACCAAGATGACTAAAGGAAAGGAGCCAGTACAGGAAGCAACTACTCAAGAAAGGTGGGCACAAGATGGTGAACGTTCATATCCACAAAGTCCCATCCCACCCCAAGTCTGTACTTCACAGCATATGCTATTTGCGGGGCACGACATTCCAAACTTCAGAAGGAACCCATCAGACCCGATCTCTGTCCATGATTCAGGGGATCCTAAAGAACAAGAGAAATTGAAGATGGGTGTACCAATAATGAAAGAGAGCTTAAAGCCTCAGACGAAGTTAGATCTCCTTGAAGAAAGGCTACGAGCTATCGAAGGGATGAATTTATATGGCTCTTTGGATGCACGTGAGCTCTGTTTGGTACCGGGTGTAGTCATCCCACCAAAGTTCAAAGTTCCATATTTTGAAAAGTATGATGGGACCAAATGCCCGGTAACTCATATCAAGATGTACTGTCAGAAAATGGCTGCTTATGCTCAAAATGATGAATTATTGGTGCATATTTTTCAAGATAGTCTTACCGGATCAGCTGCCAGGTGGTACACCCAACTAGATCGAGCCCATATCCGCTCATGGAAAGAATTGGCTCGGGCATTCATTGCTCAATACAAGCACATTGAAGATATGGCACCAGATCGCTTATCCTTACAGGGCATGATGAAGAAACATGAAGAGAGCTTTAGAGAATATGCTCAAAGGTGGAGGGATGTAGCTGCCCAAGTTCAACCACCCCTCACAGAGAAAGAAACCGCCATCTTGTTTGTCAACACACTCCCAGCACCATTCTATGAAATGATGGTTGGGAATGCTACAAAGAATTTTGCAGACATGGTGATCTCTGGTGAAATAATAGATAATGCAATCAAGAGTGGCAAGCTTGTAGGAGATGATGCCATGAATGCAAGAAAAGGTGATGCATTGGGGAATGGAGGACATGTTCATGCTATGAATTATGAGGGGCAACATGTGGGAGACTTTGCTCCATATCATCCTTATCCTATGTACCAAACCCACTACCCCATCACAAATACTACCTTTCCAAACTTGAATACCCATCAGCCAATCCCGCAATTTAGTTGGCAAATAGGTCTCCAAACACCTATGCCTACCCAAAGTAACCAAAGAGGATCTCGAAAGAAACGGAGGAGGATCGACATTGATCCGATTCCTTGGTCCTACACTGAAGTATTTCAATACCTTCTTGAGAACCAACTTGTTACCCCAGTCCAATTAAAGCCTTTGGAACCTCCATATCCAGAATGGTATGACCCGAATGCTCGGTGTGACTATCATAGTGGAAACATGGGTCATTCGATAGAAAGTTGCCCTGCTTTCAAGCACAAGGTGCAAAGTTTGATTAGATCTGGTTTGTTGGATTTTGGGACAAAAGAAGGAACGGGTTAACCATGCTACAATATGAGGGCAAAAGAAGACTTTTGATTGGTCACTCATGGTGGTATAAAGTTGTTTCTTTTTGTAATGCCCATGAACTAAAAAGTGCTTTTTGTGTATTGACTTTCATTTATCTTTTGTCATTTCAACGGAGTAACTGATGCATTTTCATTACATTCTTCTCTCCCCTTCGAAATCTTATGTTCTTTGTGCATTCGCCTATATTTTACTTCTTTCTCCTCCTTTTGGCTTCTAAATGATTAATTTCCATTCTTTGCCCAATTTTGTTGATAAATGATGAATATGATGTCGATTTTGATAATAATCTGGGATAAAACTTTAAAATTCTATTTGTATTGACAATTTTGTCCCCCATGATCAATGAGAATGTTGAATCAACTGATGGAGCGTACACAAGGAAAGTAGACTTTTCAGAAGGTTGTAATGGCTCAATAAATAATTCTTTGATAAGAGTATTTATGTTCGAAATGAGAAATGGCCATCTTTGGTTTACCCTTCACATATGAGAAAAATTATCCATTGTTACCCCTTTTGAGCCTTATAGTCATATATGTTTTTTTAAAGAAACCCGCCAAGGATCACCCTCCACATTGGGGGGCAAAATTGAGAAAAATGAAGTAAGATTTGCCCACAAAAAAAAAAAAAAAATTTTTTCAAGTCATTAAAAATCTAGGGGGCAAGATGAAGAAAAAAGATATCTTCATGAGGAAAAGAGAGAATCAAAAGAAAAAAGGAAGTGAACAAAAAAGAAGGGAAAGAGAAACAAGAAACCAAAGAAGAATAAACAACGAATGGGGTAGAATGCTAGAATTCTTAATATGAGAAGAAATGATCCTTGGATTGATCACCTTCAAACACATTTTGGGCCTGTTGATCCATTCTTTCAAACCCTGAACCATGGCCTACATTACGTACCTCAAAAAGTCCATTTTGATCGAATTTGAATGCTTGAGTTAAGGAATCATATATTGAGCCTAGACATGTTACAAGTTCATGATTGGGAGCTTGATAAGTGTGTTCATTATAGATAAGTATGGTCCTTGAAAAAGAATGAAAACGTAAAAAGGAAAATGATGAAAAAATGAAAAGGAAAATGAAAAGGAAAAAGCTAAAAAAAAAAAAAAGAGGAAAGAGAAAAAAGAAAGGAAGGAGAATAAGAAGGGGCTTAAGTTGAAAACCCGAAAGGGCGATTTGAGTCAAAAGAAGAATGGAGGATTTGGCTAAAATCTCGAGAAGACAGCCTTTCATAAGGGAAACCAGTCCTATTTGATGATTTCATGAAGTGGGGGGGCAAAGCATTGATGGAACCAAAATGATTAGAATGTCAATCAAATAGAATTTTGGGAAAAATCCTAGATTAGTTTATCAAGATTGATTGAATATTCATTGTTTAGATATTGTTACCTTCCCTTGACCTCTGGAAATTACCTATTATTCTTGGTTAAATTTGTTCTCGTTTACTTCATCATAAATGTCTTCCCTTCAACCTTCAACCAATCTGCATACTCATGATTATTGAAAGAAATGTGATGGCATTACATCTGTTATGAAATTGAAATGATGATAAATAAATAATTGACAATATTTGTGAAAGCCCGACGCATTACAAAAGAGAAAAGTCGAAAATGATATGGGGCAAAGAAGGAAAAGATGAGAATCGTGGGAAGGCTTGTAAGTGTACCGAAGAAATATGAATGTATGATCAAATGGTGAAGAATAACCAAGAATTAATGGTCTTTCGTGGGATTAGTGGAGGTACGGAAGCTTATGTTTTGAAAAGAGTCAAAAAAGGTGAGGATGGTGGTCTTGTGAACCTTGTTACTGCAACTTTTGATTATTTTTCCTTATCTTTTTCTTTCTCTTTTCCTTTTCTTTTTTCTTATTTCTCGACATTTGCATTGCATCCATCACATACGTTCAGAAATTAAAAAAAGGAAGACAAATGAAAATTTAACCTTTAAGGAACAAAATTTGTACATTTTCGATCAAAGAAGGGGCAAAACACAAGACAAAGGAAGGAAGCAGGGTTCTGAAAATTTTTGGGATAAGATGATAAGATTTTTAAAGTAAAAAGTTTTAAAAGGATGATGCATCAAGAAACTAAATCTTTGGATGTGAACCTCCAATTCAGAAAATTTTAAGCAAGAAGTTGAAAATTTGGATGTGAATCTCCAATTCAGAAAATTTCGGGTGTGAATCTCCAAGTCAAAATTTTGGTGTGAATCCCTAAGCCAAAATTTCGGGTGTGAATCTCCGAATTAAAATTTCACAGGGTGTGAATCCCTAAGCCAAAATTTCGGGTGTGAATCTCCGAATTAAAATTTCACAGGGTGTGAATCCCTAAGTCAAATTTTTGGGTGAGAATCTCCAAATCAAATTTCAGGTGTGAATCTCTGAATTCTAGGTCAAATTTTCGGATGTGAATCTCCGAATCAAATTTTTGGGTGAGAATCTCCAAATCAAATTTCAGGTGTGAATCTCTGAATTCTAAGTTGAAATTTCAGGTGTGAATCTCCGAGTCTAATATTTGGATGTGAAACTCCAACTCAAAATTTCAAGTGAGAATCTCTGAAATTTCGGATGCGAATATCCAAAATGGATATTTGGATGTGAATCTCCAACTCAAAATTATAGATGAGAATATCTGAATTTAAGATGCGAACCTCTATATTAGAGTTTATGTTTGGAATTTTCAATGCGAATCTTCAAATTGAGTTCCTGAATGTATCCTTGTCAAGAAAATGTAAGATTAAAATATGAGGTTGGAAGAATAAGATTTTGAAGTTGAAAAAAAAAAAGAAGAAAAAAAAAGGAAGAAGAAAGAAGAAAAACAAAAAAAAAAAAGAGGAAGAAGAAGAAGGTTCAGGGCTATATTTTAAAGAGGAGGTTTGAGATTAAATTTGAAATGAGATTAAACACAAGATTTAAAGATGAAATTGAAGAAAATTCAAGATAGTGAATTTTAAGATAGGAAAATTCGATTTGGATGTGAATCTTCGAATCAAATTTTCGGATGTGAATCTCCAAGTTAATTTTTTGGATGTGAATCTCCAAATCAAAGTTAAAATTTTGGATGTGAATCTCCAAGTCAAACTTTTCGGATGTGAATCTCCAAGTCAAATTCTGAATGTGAATCTCCCAAGTCAAATTTTTGGATGTGAATCTCCAAATCAAAGTTAAAATTTTGGATGCGAATATCCAAAACAAAATCAAATTTTCGGGTGAGAATCTCCAATTTAAATTTTCGGGTGTGAATCTCCGAATTAAAATTTCACAGGGTGTGAATCCCTAAGCCAAATTTTTGGATGTGAATCTCCAAGTTAAAATTTCGGGTGTGAATCTCCGAATTAAAATTTCACAGGTTGTGAATCCCTAAGTCAAATTTTTGGATGTGAATCTCCAAGTCAAAATTTTGGGTAAATCACTAAGTTGAAATTTCGGATGTGAATCTCCGAATCAAATTTTTAAATGTGAAATCCCTACATTTCAAAAACAAAAAAAGAAATTTAAAGTTTCATTGCCTCTGCTGCAAGAGGAGCACATTTCAAAAGAAAGAAAAATTTTAAAGTTTCATTGCCTCTGCTGCAAGAGGAGCACATTTCAAAAAGGAAGAAAAATTTAAAGTTTCATTGCCTCTGCTGCAAGAGGAGCACATTTTTAAGAAAAATTTTAAAGTTTCATTGCCTCTGCTGCAAGAGGAGCACATTTCAAAAAGGAAGAAAAATTTAAAGTTTCATTGCCTCTGCTGCAAGAGGAGCACATTTTTAGGAAAAGAATTTAAAGTTTCATCGCCTCTGCTGCAAGAGGAGCTTTCCCGAAAAAAGAAAAAAACAAAAAAAAAAGAAAAAAAAAGAAAAAAAAAGAGAAATTTAAAGTTTCATTGCCTCTGCTGCAAGAGGAGCTTTCTCGAAAAAAAAAAAAAAACAAAAAGAACAAAAAAAAACAAAAAACAAAAAACAAAAAAAAAGAAATTTAAAGTTTCATTGCCTCTGCTGCAAGAGGAGCACATTTCAAAATAAATAAAAAAAAAGGAGAGAACAAAAAGAAATTTAAAGTTTCATTACCTCTGCTGCAAGAGGAGCACATTAAAACAAAAAAAAACAAAAACAAAAACAAAAACAAAAAAACAAAAAAAATGGATGATTTAAATTTAAAGTTTCATCGCCTCTGCTGCAAGAGGAGCGCATACAAAAAAGGAAAAAGAAAAAAAGAAAAAAGAAGAAGAAAGAAAAAAGAAGAAGAAGAGATTAGGTCATAAGCCGGACAAAATTAGTGTCTATTGTCTTTGCTCTATTCCTGATCCTCAGCAATGAGCAAAGAGGGGCAGCTGTTGACACCTAATTTTGTCCCTTTTTGTTATTATTACTATTATTATTATTTATTTATATTTATTTTTATTATTTATATTATTATCATTATTATTGTCTTTATTATTACTATTATTATTATTATTATTATTATTTTTATTACTTTTATTATTATTATTATTTATATTTTTATTTATTTTATATTTTTATTTTCTGTCTCTTTTGGTCTAATCTACCAGCAGAACCCCTAGCCTTTTCCTCAAAATCCGCCGGCCACCAGCTACCCCCTGCCAGCCATCCCATCTCCGCCGGAGCCTCTGTCTACCCATCCCATCCATGCCCAGCTCACTTCCTCTAAAAGCTCTCACCCTCACCCGAGCATCATCTTCACCAACAAGACCCGGAACCCCCGACCCTTAGCCTCACATCTCAACCCTTACAACCGATAGCTACCAAAAACCCAAACCCACGACAGACTCGACCCCACGCTCACACAGATCACCCTCACCGCCATCACAAAACCTCAACCCACAGCCCTCACCCGAGCCATCACCCAAACACCACCACCATCATCACCGAAACCTAACCTAGATCCGGAAACCCAAAAACCAACATTCCCAAGCCTCCAAACCGAGACCACAAACCACCCATTCCGCAACCTGCAAAAAATAAACCAACAACAACAACAAAAACACGAAGCCCGAAGGCTACCAACATCAGATCTGAGAGAAAAACAAAAAAAAAACAAACAAAAAAACAAACAAAAAAGGGGGAGGAAGCCGAGGGTGTTAGCTTCAGATTCGTGGGGTTAGGAATGGTTTTTGGCAAAACAGAGGTTAGATTCGGGTAGAGGAGGTAAAAGGGCTTAGGAAAGGAGAAACCTTTTTGGTTTCCGTCGCCGGCGAACGGCGGCCGGTGGCGGCGAACGGCGGTCCGGCAGCGCCGGAAATCGCCTGGCCGGCAGAGAGCTTCAAAAGCTCTGAAATTTGTTTTTTTGGAAAAAGGAGAAGAAAATGAAAGAATAAAAAAAAAAGGAGACTTTTATAGCCGAAAAAAGAGAGGATCCGCGCGCGACCCGGGATCCGACCCGGGACCCGCGCGCCTGACCCGGAGAGGAAGGACCCGAGCGCCCGACCCGTCCGCGGAGAGGAGAAGATCCGCGCGTGGAGCTGACCCGACCCGTGCCGCGTCCGACCCGTTTCGCCTCGCCCGACCCGTCCGCGCGACCCAGTCTGGCCCACCTGCTTTGGGCCCTTCAATTTGGGCTGTTGTTTGTGGGCCTCCTTGTTTTCTTTTGGGTCCAAGCCCAAACTCATTTTGGTAAAATTTTCCTTTTCTCATTTATTTATTTAGTATTTATTTGTTTTGTTAAAAAAATAAATTAATTAATTAATATTTAAAAAAAGATTAATTAATTAAATTTAAAAAAAAAATTTTTGAATTAAAATTAAAATTAAAAATTAAAAAAATTTTATTATTATTATTATTATGTTTTTATCATTATTATTATTATTATTATTATTATTATTATTATTATTATTATTATTATTATTATTATTATTATTATTATTATTATTATTATTAGTGCATGTTGTAAAATAAAAGCTTTTGCAAAATTTTCTTTTATTTGCATTTTCATTAATTATTATTATTGATTGGAAAATGTATTAAAAAATTTAAAAGTTAAAATTAAATAATTAAATAAAATTTCCGATGATGGGATGTTACGGAAGTCACAAGTAGTGATTCCTAGCTGATCCCTAGGTGAGAAGAGTCATACTAATTGTTGCCAAAAGTATTGGAATATTTAGTATGATTTTTCAATAATTTAAAATTTTATAAAAAATGAAAACAAATAAGTTTTTTAAATAAAGAAAATTAAATAAAGAAAGGATGGAATTTAAATTCAATTAAATGATTGTCCGATGATGGGATGCTACGGAAGTCACAAGTAGTGATTCCAAGCTGATCCCTAGGTGAGAGAAGTCGTACTAAATATTGTCAAAAGTATTGAGGTATTTAGTATGATTTTTCAATAATTTAATTATTTGTTAAAAATAAAAATAAGTTTTTAAAAAGAAAATTAATAATAAATTTTAAATTTAATGAAATAAATTTCCGATGATGGGATGTTATGGAAGTCACAAGTAGTGATTCCTTAACTGATCCCTAGGTGAGAGAAATCCTACTAAATGTTGCCAAAAGTATTGGAATATTTAGTACGGTTTTTCGATAATTTAAATTTTTTATTAAAAATGAAAATGAATAAGTTTTTTTAAAACAAAGAAATATAACTAATAAAAAATAAATAATGAAATTTGAAATAAAAAGAATTCATTTGCATCATTTTTATCTATTTGCATCATATGCATTTATGATAATTTTCCGAAATAGATGTGAGTCCTTCCGAGGATGAGATTCTGTAGAAGTCACAAGTAGTGATTCTTAAGAAATCTCTAGGTGAGGAAAATTATTTCAAATGCTGCCAAAAGTATTGGAGTATTTGATTTAATTATTCAATACAAAAAAGTTCACATTTACTTTCGAAAAATAAAGTAAAATAAAATGAATTTGCAAATAAATAATGATTTTGAATAAAAGGTCGGAATTAAAAAGGAATTAATTTTAAATATTAAATTAAGATCATTTTATTAAAACAAAAAGGATAACACATGATTATTATGGTACCGTTTTTTAACGGGCGTCGTGGGGGTGCTAATCCTTCCCCACGCGTAACCGTACCCCCGAACCCAATTTTTGTTTCGCAGACCAAAAGGTTATCTTTTTAATAAAACTTAATTAATTTTGAGATTTTGTTGAAAAGATAAATATTTCAGGTGGCCAATCACACCTAATAAAAAAGATTGGTGGCGACTCCATGTTTTGTTTTTAAACACCTTTTTCGAAAAATCGTCGAGCGCGAAGCCGTTACGACAATTATTATTATTATTATTACTACTACTATTTTTGTTTTTATTTTTTAATTTTTATTTTGTATCTCCTACCAGCATTTAATGGGATTTTCTTCTCCCTAATCGCCGGTGCCTCCCGCCCACTGTCTTGGCCATTTGCTCTGCCACTCTCACCCATTCCAATGAGCAAACACCTTAATTACTGAGCTTGAATGCTAAAATCCGGAGGACAACAGCCAAGAATTGGACCAAGAGATGGTTTCCCAATTCAATCAAAATGCACACTGCCTCTCAGATAGAAGGGGGGCCGGCCATTCACACTCTCCTTCCTTCTCGACAACAGAGGGATTGGGGCCTCTTCCCTCTCGGTTTGCCAGTCCCCATTCAACCAAAACACAACCACCACAGCCACTCGAAACCACAGAGACCACCTCACCATCACTCGGCCTCATTGCCTCACCATCGAGCCTCTCCCAAAAAAACCCGAAAACCCTAGCCCTCAATCGTTTAGCCACAATCAGCCTCCAAAAAAACCTCCACTTGTTTTGAATCACCACCCATAACCGATTCCCTAAACAGCCCCCGTATCCATGCACAAACCATTGTACTCCCCGCCATTCAAGAACCATCACCAAACCACCACCATAGCATCATCCTC
Source organism: Heritiera littoralis (assembly GCA_031772115.1). Taxonomy (NCBI): domain Eukaryota; kingdom Viridiplantae; phylum Streptophyta; class Magnoliopsida; order Malvales; family Malvaceae; genus Heritiera; species Heritiera littoralis. Next base: position 336,265 of record JAPDPK010000109.1, on the reverse strand, counting down.
ACCGCCACCTCTGCCTAGCTTTCAAACAGCCTATTCGACCACCAAACCCAAATCAGCACCAATCAATAGCCACCTCACCAGCAACCACCGTGCACCATCCTAAACAACACTACCCCTAAACCGATCCCAAACTAAGCTCATCACTCACCATACCTGCAAAAAAAAAAAAACAAAACCACAACAAAACCCAGCAACTCCAAGTCAGTTCAAAATCATCAAACACAAAAAAATCAGATGCCTTCCTCATTGTGAGAAAGCCAAATAAACAAAAAATCCAAAACAAAAAAAAACCAAAGAAAGGCTTCGGTCCAGAGTTTTTTTAGCTATTTTTGGTGTCGAAATTAGGGAGAGCGTAGTTTAGGAAAAGGGCTTCAATATACTGAAAAGAGGAAGTGTGAGGACGGCGACGATAGATTTTGGAAGTTGGGGAACCGCGGCTTTAGGCTTGGATTTAGGCGTTTTGGGGCATTTGTAGGGAAATCTAGACCTGAAAAGGGAGAGAGGAGACAGAGAGCTATCGGAAAGTGGTGAGCTTTTTTATTTAGGCCAACCGGCGATGGCGGTTGGCAGCGGCGGACGACGGTGGTCGAAAATCGCCCAGACAGAGAGCTTTGAGGGCTCCGATGTTTTTTTTTTGTAAAAGAAGTTAAAAATGAAGTTACAAAAAAAAAGTTAACCTTTTATAGTTTGTAAAAAAGAGAGAGAGAGAGAGAGAGAGAAGCAGATCCGCGTGAGGACCCGACCCGGATCCGGAGCCCGCGCGCCCCACCCGCTGCAAAGGAGACAACCCCCATCCGCCGATCCGACTTAGTGACCCGACCCTTTCTTGGCTGGACCTAAGGAGGCTTTTGGCTTTTGGGCCCTCATTTAACAGCCCAACACTAATCCAAGTCCATTTGTTTAGGGGCTTCCATTTGGGTATATTTCCTCTAATTTTAATTATTTTATCTTAATGTTTTGTTCTCATGTTATTATTATTATTATTATTATTGTTATTGTTATTGTTATTGTTATTGTTATTATAGGAAGATATGTGAATTATAATATATGTTGAATGATAACATTTAGAAACTCATATGGTTAGTCAATAGATTGAATAAATGTTTTTAAACAAGTATAAATAAATAAAAATAAAAATTGTAATTTTTATTATATTGTTAAGCAATATTAATAAAATGAAATTGTCCGATGATGGGATGTCATGAAACTCACAAGTAGTGATTTTTTGACTGATCCCTAGGTGAGAAGAGTCTACTAAATGTTACAAGAGTATTGAGATATGTAGTATGATTTTTCAATAATTTAAATTTTTATTAAAAATTAAATCAATAAGTTTTTTTCAAATTAATAATAAAATTAAAATAAACGTAAATATTTGTCCGATGATGAGATTCTATAGAACTCACAAGTCACAAGTAGTGATTCTTAAGAAATCTCTAGGTGAGAAAATTATCCGAAATGCTACCAGAAGTATTGGGATACTTCGAAATAATTTTCAATACAAAAGATTTTCACTTATTTCAAATAAAAAATAAGATTTAAATGTTTCAAAATTAATACAAATAAAAAATGATTTCAAAATAAATGGAGTCCTTTTTAAATGTTAAATTAAGACCATTTTATTAAAACAAAAAGGATAACACATGATTACTATGGTACCGTTTTTAACGGGCGTTGTGGGGTGCTAATCTTTTCCCACATGTAACCGTACTCCCGAACTCAATTTTTATTTCGCAGACCAAAAGTTTTCTTTTTAATAAAACTTAATTAATTTTGAGATTTTGTTAAAAAGATAAATATTTTTAGGTGACCACTCACTCTTAGTCAAAAAAGATTGGTGGTGACTCCTTTTGTTTTTAAATGTTTTTAAAATCGTCGAGCGCGAAACCGTTACGACATTTTTCATATATAACTATTTTAGTTAATTATTCACAATTTTTACTTTTTTCAACTTGTGTTAGACTTTGCTTACTACTCTTGGCTTGGTTTGTTTATATTAATGACAAATAGAAAAGCCAGATTTGCTTTATGGCTTATATGTCATCACCAATTTCTTCCTTCTTCCCTCCCCTCAAAAAGCACATACTTTTTGTTTGTTGAGCCATGCAAAAACTCTTTGATAAATGACAAAGAGTGTATTGGTGGTGCTTCTTTATCACAAAATAAATAAATAAATAAATAAATCAATAATAAAAAGGAGCTGCTTAGTTTGAACACCAAACTTCTCTTTTCCAAATTCCCCCCTGAGAATTTAGTAGAATAATTCTCAATAAGGATTATAATTAATTTATAAAACATCTCAACACTAGATTCTAAAAGCAAAGAAATTAAAGAATCCAATGGTTGAATAATCAAAATCTAAATAATTTAATATTTGGGAATGGGGGCTGAGAAAAGGGAGTGTGTGATCCTGACTTATTAATTAATATAGAAAAATAACAAGTCTATATAGAACAATTCTCCATCTACAGAAGCTTCACCAGTATCTAGCTTGTTTCTGAAATCTTGCTAGGGTTTTTTTATGTACAACAAACACATTGGACTATTTATTATTAGAATCTTGTCCCCTTGATAACTTTTTCCTTTTATTAATAAAACTTTATTCTACTTATTAATTTATATAATGTCATGCAGATAATGTATTTACAAGTGATAATGGAGAGCCTATACATTAATAATTTTGTTTTGATTTTTTCTCAATATAAATTTTATATATTTATTATTGTTTCTTGATTTTATTTTAGACGGCGTGTACAAATGAAAATTACAATCATGAATTCATGATCAATTAATTCTCAACATTTTACATGGAATAAAACTACTAGATAAACTGAATTAATTGGCAAAACAATATAATGCTGGTTAAATTTCTTATATAACGAAATTTGAATTTGAGACTTAAAAGTTACAATTTTCTTTTAGTCATTGAAAAATTAAGATCTCATTAATCATATCGACAATTATAAAATTTTTAATATACAATGAAAAAAATTATGGCAAACGAAACAAATGTTATTAACACTTAACAATGATTTATTATAAGACTAGAAAAACGAAAGTGGTTGAGACAAATGGGGTTCCATTTCTCATTCTCACTAGGTCACTCATGTCCAACTTTTTGCCACATTATTTTCTTGATTAGCCTCTCCTTACCAATGCTATGAAAGAAGATCGATCTGGATTCTGGGGTACTTCTCACAACGATTAGGGTTTGTCGGTTCGCCCTGGATTGCCATACCAACCCTATCTTCGCTATCTAACTCCAGGATTTAAAACAAATAAGAAATTATTTACCCAGTGCATTAATATATCTCATACTTCTATGCTAAGTCATTTGACTTTGCCTTTTCCTCCCAACCAACAAAAAATAATGGAGATACAACACGTGTATATATGTATTTCCGACTTAATGAATTATTTTCTTATGTTGAGATTCGAATTTATACTTGTAGAATTTTCATGTTTAAGCAAAGATATAATTATTTGAACAAATACTCTGACTTAAATATTATATTTCTCTGAAAATTTAAACCAATTAAAAGGAAAAAGATAATATTGTGTTGTTTGATAGTAATTCTTAGAATTTATCTGCTAATAATTTCTCATTTTCTTTATTATTATTATTTTTACAATAATAATTTCTCATTTTCACCAAACAAGGAAACGTGACTAAGTACTTATTCCACTAGGAAAGGTGGAGTCAGGCACATGGCTTGCTGAATTTACATGTTTTTCTTTATGTTTTCGCTGTTCCTTTTGATATGTTTGACTCAACAATCGGGTAGTGACAGTGGTGAATGAATTAAGAGTATAAGCACTCCCGTTTTGAAGTTTTGAAATATTAAAATGTCCCAAAGTTTGACAAAACGACAAACATGATGACCATAGGGTGAAGGATCATGGCATGGCTTAATTGAAAAGCATAATTAGCCATTAAGCCAAGACCCTTTCTTCGATGTCATTGAAGATCCACATGATTAGCAGTTCCTTGGCAAGGAAAACAAGCACGAATTGATATTACCAATAATATAAATATATCACTTTTAAAACCTAAAGAATTGGCTTATTGGTGTAAGATCCAATTGAATTTTTGAATTAAGACGGTTCATAGTTGGAAGGTCCTATATTCAAATCCTCAACAGGTTAAATTTTTTTACGTCAATGTCAGCGGAGATTACTCTCATACTCAATGTAATATGACGACGTCATGGGTACAACAAAAAATATATTACTTTTAATTTTCTTTTGGGTAAATTTCAACTACAATCTCTTTATTTTAATCATTAATATTTAATTTGTTTTATTTAGATCTTTAACTTTTTTAAATACTTCCATTTTTATATTCTTATCAAACTAATCGGTCAAAATTGACATAATACTTTATGTTATAAATTACATGACATGTCACGTGAACATCCCCTTGATATTTTTTATGGACATTATATTCAATTATTAATAAAATAATGTTATAAAAGAATCAAAATGAAAATACTTTAAAAAGTTTAGAATTTAAATGAATCATTTAGAAGTTAGGGACTAAAATGTAGTCAAAATAAAAAATAAAATAAAAGTCATGGACGAAATGGTCTCTTTCTAACTTTTTGCAAGGAAAATTAATTAATTTCTTTATCGAATTTATTGTAGCTTCACATGGTTGTACGTTTTGGACTAAAGAAAAGAGAAACAATAATCGAAATCATTAATTAATTATATATAATTAAACTAAAAGGCAGAATTTCTGTAAAGAATGGAACGTGAGCCGACCTTTTTCATGAATTATTTTCGTGAAAGGAGACAAAAGCATGGCTCACACCGCTCTAGGCTAAAAACATGCGCCAGGCTTCAATAATCTCTTATCTTAAAGCGACTTGCCTATTCTTTCAGTTGCATAGCCTCCCAAATTTGCTATTTGCACTGCCACTTTGGCTTACCTAAATCTTGAACTGCCACTTTGGTTTATCTAAATGTTGAAATGTTGAAATGTTGAAGTAAATTTACCTCATATTCGTTAAATATTGAGTTTTTTTTTTGTAATTTTATATTTGTTGGGTTTTTTTTACCTATTGTTAATTGATTTTAGAATAATATTATATTAGAACTTATATTCTATTATGTGATTCTTATCTGTTTTCCTTTTTATGATTATCATATTGTAAGTTTTTATGTCTCTGCATACACGTAACGAGGATATGTTGAAGTGGTGTGATTGACAAAGTTTTTTCATCTTACAGAATCTACAAGAAGAAGAGCTAATTTGATTGGAAAACTTCTCATAAAGGGTAATGAAATTGAGGAACCGGAGGCAATTAAAGATGAAATTGTTGCTTACTTTGAAGATCATTGTCGTAACGGTTTCGCGCTCGACGATTTTGAAAACATTAAAAACAAAGGAGTCGCCACCAATATTTTTTGACTAGGTATGATTGATCACCTAAAATATTTATCTTTTTAACAAAATCTCAAAATTAATTCAATTTTACTAAAAAGACAATTTTTTTTTGGTCTGCGAAAACAAAATCGGATCCGGGAGTACGGTTACGCGTGGGGAAGGATTAGCACCCCCACGACGCCCGTTAAAAAATGGTACCATAGTAATCATGTGTTATCTTTTTTGTTTTAATAAAATAGTCTCAATTTAATATTTAAAAACAATTCTTATTTTATTGCAATCGATTTTATTCTTTTTATTCAAAGTCATTTTTTTATTTGTAAAAATCTTTTTTATTTTAAAAAGTTAAGTTTTATCTTTTCAAAAATGAATGTGAATCTTTTTGTATTGAATAATTAAATCGAATATTCCAATACTTTTGGCAGCATTTGAAATAATTTTCCTCACCTAGAGATTTCTTAAGAATCACTACTTGTGACTTCTATAGAATCTCATCCTTGGTAGATTCACATTTATTTGAAAATTAAGTGAATGCATATGATGCAAACAAATAATATATGATGCAAATGAATTTTTTAATTTTAAATTTCATTATTTATTTGTTAATTTATTTATATTTCTTTGTTTTTTTTAAAAAAAACTTATTCATATTCATTTTTAATAAAAATTTAAATTATTGAAAAATCATACTAAATATTCCAATACTTTTGGCAACATTTAGATGGATTTCTCTCACCTAGGGATCAGCTAGGAATCACTACTTGTGACTTCCGTAGCATCCCATCATCGGACAATTTATTCAATTAAATTTAGATTTTATTATTATTTTTCTTTTTCTATTTTCTTTTTTAAAAAATTATTTATTTTTTTATGTTTAACCAAAAATTAAATTATTGAAAAATCATACTAAATATTCCAATACTTTTGGCAACATTTAATACGACTCTTCTCACCTAGGGATCAGCTAGGAATCACTACTTGTGACTTCCGTAGCATCCCATCATCGGATATTTATTAATTTTGAAATTTAAACTTTATTGTTAATTTCCTTTTTCTATTTTCCTTTTTTAAAAAAACTTATTTATTTTTATTTTTAACAAAAAAAATTAAATTATTGAAAAATCATACTAAATATTCCAATACTTTTGGCAACAATTAGTACGACTCTTCTCACCTAAGGATCAGTTAGGAATCACTACTTATGACTTCCGTAACATCCCATCATCGGAACAATTTCATTTAATTAAATTTAAAATTTTATCATTTACTCAAATTTAAAATTTTATCATTTACTCAAATTTAAATTTCATTATTTTTAAATACATTTTCTAATCAATAATAATAATTAATTTTACAACTTGCATTTAAAATTTTACAACTTGCATTTTCTAATCAAAAGAGAATTTTTTTTCAAAATTTTTATTTTACAACTTGCATTTAAAATAATAATAACAATAATTAAAAAACCAATAAAAGGCCAAAAAAAATTATACCCAAAATGAAGCCCAAGTTGCTAGAAATATGGATTTGCTGTTGGGCTTGGTAAATGGTAGCCCAAAACAAAAAAGCTTCCAAGGTCCAATCCAACAAGCCAAGCGCGGGTCGGGTCACAACTCCAGATCTGGGTCGGATCAAGCGAACCGGGTCGTTCCTCTGCAGCGGGTCGGGTTGTGCGGATCCCGGGTCGGATCCGGATCCGCACGGGTCAGCAGCCTTTCTCCTTGTTTTTTTTTTTTTGCTATAAAAACTAACTCTTTTTTTTTAACTCATTTTCTTAAGTTTCTAAAAAAAAAATTTCAGAGTCTTCTCAGACTCTCCCTGGGCTATTTTCGGCCACCGCCGGACTGCCATCCACCGCTGCCGTCTGTCGTCACTGGTTGGCCAAAATAAAAAAGGAAGTCACTTTCTGGAAACTCTTCACCTCCTAAACCCGAATCTGACCTTTGTTTCTCCTAAAAAGCCTCCTAACCCCGTCGATCTAAACCCCTCGAAAGGATCTTTCCTTTCCTTTCCTTTTTTTGTTTTTTTTTTCTTTTGGTTGATGGTTTCGGATGTTTTGGTGATGATGATGGTTGTTGGTATGTGTGTGTGGTTTGTTTCTTTTTGCAGGTGATGGCTTAGATCTAGATCTGTTGGGATTCGGTGAGGTTTCAGATCTGGGATTTGGGGTTCTCAGATCTGGGGTTTAAGGCTGTGGTTTTCTGGTTAATGATAGGTGTCGTAACGTATTAAGCTTTAGAGAAAAACATAATAGCTAGACACTAAAATTATGGGAGTCGCCACCAACCATTCTAACCTAGGTGTGATTGGTCACCTATTCAAACCAAAAGATAAGGCTTGGTCTACGTTCAAAGATACTAGGATTCGGGAGTACGGTTACGTGTAGGGAAGGATTAGCACCCCCACAACGCCCATCCTAAAATGGTACCAACTAGTTTTAGGTTATCTTTACAAATTGCCTTGTATGTATATTAATTTCGATATGCTTATATATTAGGAATATTTCTAAGATTTTTCCATCAATTTGGCTCCAATCTTAAAAATCTCCCTCACCTCAAGATTTTCAAGGAGTCTCGATTGACTTTCTTGAATTCTATCGTCGGATTAATTAAATAATTTATGAAAATCTTATTCTTTCTAACTTTGGCTCTAATTTCGACTCCATATTAATTTCTATATTTTTTAATCTTATTTCATATTATATTTATCTATATATTTTATTTATTTATTTTATTTATTTAGAGAATAAATATGAATAATGGTTTATTGAAGATTTTCTTAAAAGTGTCTCATCAATTTGGCTCAGCTTAAAAGAAATCTTTCCACCTAGAAATTTTCAAGGAGTCCCAATTGACTTTCTTGAAATTTCATCATTGGCATGATTCATGTTTACTCATTTATCTATCTAATTTTATTTCTTATGATTTTTATTTTAAGCTATTTAGTTCATTTACTTATCTAATTTTATTTAAATTTCTTTAATTTTAACCTTGATTTAATTTATCTTTATTTTACTTATTTATATTTATTTAATAAACATGAATTATATTTTATCAAAAATTCTTTCAAAAGTATTCCATCAATTTGGCTCAACTTTAAGAAAGAATCATCTCTTCTAGAAATATCCAAGGAGTCCCAATTGACTTTCTTGGAATTTCATCCTCGGTATAACTCATATTTATTTATTTACTATCTAGTCTTAGTAATTACTAATTATTTTCAATCTAGACTATTTCATTCTATTTATTTAATTTTTCATCTAATTTATGTTCTTGTATTTATATTTATTTATCTATATTCATTTATATTTATTCATATTTAATTTACTAAGAATAAATATGAATTATAATTTATTGAAAATTCTTTCAAAAGTATCCCATCGATTTGGCTCAACTTAAAAAAGAATTTCCTCACCTAGACATTTTTAAGATGTCCCAATTGACTTTCTCAAAATGTCATCATCCGTATAATTCATATATGTTTAAATTTCTATTAGTCATTCACATTTTCTATTATTATTCTAAATCCTAAAAATATAATAATCTTAATTTAACTATCAAATTCTATGTCTTTTCGTTTTTATATATGTAACTCTATAAAATGAATATATAAATTGTACAAATAGAAGATTCCATCAAATTCCATTAATTATCCATATTAAATTAGTTTATATTAAAAATTGCTTTACATGTCTAGCATATACAAAATGTATAATCAAACGAATATTAAACATTAATGAATGAACACATAATGAAACAAACAGGGAGTTTTTATTACCTATAGGCGACTCTGATGCTCCCAAGGGTCAAGACGTTGGCCAAAAAATCAGATATGGGTTAGCTTGATAACATGTAGTCTCGGTTATGAACACAGCAAGGTGGCATGCTAGGTAGTAGCGGCAATGGACGCCTCAATCAACAACTGGTTGCTATTTTCGGTTCCAACAGCCTTAGTTTAGGAAGAAGCAACAAATGCATGCAGCGTTATTTGGTTCAAGGGTCACAACAGGTTCAATGGTGCAAAAACACATGGATGCAACGGTGCAGGACAGTGAGCAGCAACAATGGAGCGGTGGCAGCAAGCAAAGATGGTAGTGACGATGCAGGTGCTGGTGGAGGGACGACTCAGAAAGAAGCAGCAAGCAACCAAAGGTGATGCATGAACAATGGTACGATGCGCAGCAGGCTTGGGTCTTCACCATAAAGCGGTGCACAGCAAGGCAGAGTGCATCATGGCAGGGCTCAGCGAGGGTAATGGCGTTGTGGCCTTGTTGCAAAGGCAGGAGCGGTAGTGACTGTGCAGAGGAATGGCAAGGCATGGAGCAAGAAGACGGGCAAGCGGAAAGTGGCAGTGTGTTAATGAATGGCAGGGGACAGTTTAAGGTTTGGTGATTAGCCGCATGAACCGTGGACAAGGTCAGTGCTGGGAAGAGCGGCAAGTAAGGTGATTATCCTGATGATGGTGGTGCCCGAAGTTGATGATGGTAAAGGCGGTGAGAGTCCCCCCTAGGTTTTTTTTCCTTGTATCCTCCTTTCCTTTTTCTTGTGTTGTTGTTTAAATAGACCTAGGTTTTTATTTTAGGTAATAAAAATCAAGAATCAATCTTTTAGGAAATTTTTAGATTTCAAGAATCGGATCTTAAATCCGATATTAATTCTGATTTTTCTTTCCACAAAATTTAAATTTCAATCTTTAATAGTCTCATTTAAGTCTGCTTTCCTATCAAAATTAATTCTGATTTCCTTCCCTTTTTATTATATTTTATAAAAATCAAAATCCAAAATTTATTTCTAAATCTAAAATAAAATAAAAAAATCAAAAATAAAAAAAAATCAATGATAAGATATATAAAAACTAATTAATTAAAAATGTTTGAAAAAGAACCGGACAAAAATGGTGTCTACAATAGGAAGAGGCGGTGGTGATTAGCGGCTTATGAGGATGGCTTGGTTTGGTGAGGATGATGCTGTGAGTGGAGAATTTTTGGGGCTTCGATGATGATGGCAGTGATGGTTTTTGGTGTCTCAATGGTGGTGTTGGCCAAGAAGGTTGATGGCATCGAAGTTGGGTGGTGGAGACGAGGGTGGCTCAGGTTTAGGCTAGGGAAATGCGGGCAATTGCTGGGGGTAGCAAGGGAGCTCGGTAGTTGAGGGGAGTGTGTAGTGGCAGTGGTGATGAAGAGCCGAAAATGGTGATTAGCCGGAAGATTGAGGGAGGGTTCTTATAAGGGGGACTGGTATAGGGCTTGGGAATGGTGGCTGGCAGGGGTTGATGGATGGGTGACAGGCCTGCCAGTGGCAGTGGCTGATGGCAGCCTCGGGAGAAGGGCTGGTAGGGAGGAAGGCCGGCGGTTATGGGGAAGGAAACCCATTAAATGCATAATATAACAGATAATAATAATAATAATAATAATAATAAAACAGATACTAATAATAATAAAAAAACAAATAAATAAAATAAAATAAACAAATAATAAAAATAAAAACAAGTACAAATATACCTAAAAGTAATAATAATAATAATAATAATAACAAAAATGGGACAAAATTAGGTGTCAACAATCATTATAAGAAGAAAATTGTTGCTAAAGTGAATGAGCTGAGTTGTTTCAAAGTATTAAAAGAACAGAGTATTGTTAATTTCTTGGAATGCCCTTTTACAGAAGAGGAGGTTTGGGAAGCTATAAAAGGGTGTGATGGAAATAAGGCTCCAAGCCCTGATGGGTTTAACCTAAACTTCTTTAAAAATCATTGGAGTTATATCAAGGGTGATGTGATGAATATGTTGTCAAAATTCTATGATTCTGGTGGTTTTGACAGGAGGATTAGTTGATCTTCGTGAAGTTAATCCTTAAGTGTTCTAATCCTAATTCTAGTTTGAATGATTATCGTCCTATTAGTCTTGTGGGATCTATTTACAAAATAATTGCCAAAGTTTTGGCAGGCAGATTGAAAGTAGTAGTGGGAGAGGTTGTGGGTGTCAATCAATTTGCTTTTGTTAAAGGAAGACAAATACTTGACTGTTAGGAGGATTGGCTCTTAAAGAAGATTTTGAGAAGGCTTATGATAGTGTGGATTGGTATTTTGTGGATTTTGTAATGAAGAAAATGGGCTTTGGGGAGAAATAGAGGAAATGGATTTATACCTGTACTTCTATGTGGCACTATCAGTCCTTGTTAATGGTGTGTCATCTAGACAATTTTCTATGGAGAGAGGACTTCGACAAGGGTGCCCGCTATCTCCATTACTGTTTATCTTGGTGGTTAAGGCATTAAGCGTGATTATTGACAAGTCAACTTCTATTGGGTTGTTTAAAGGATTCTTGTTAGGGTGAATGATGGGTGTGTCTCGCATTTACAATATGCGGATGATACTGTCATAACGTATCAGGCTTCGGGGGAAACCTAATAGCTAGACACAAAACTGCGGAGTCGCCACCAACCATTCTAACCTAGGTGTGATTGGTCACCTATTCAAACTAAGGATAAGGCCTGGTCTACATTAAAAGTTCTAAGTTCGGGAGTACGGTTACGTGTGAGGAAGGATTAGCACCCTCACGACGCCCATCCTAAAATGGTACCAAGTGATCTAAGGTTATCTTAATTTTGCCTTTTACTTTAATTTCGATATAATTAAATATTGAAAAATCTTTTAAGTCTCCTCCATCAAGCTGGTTGGACAACTTAAAAGTTATTCTCACCTCAAGAGTATTCAAGTAGGACCAATCGCCTTTCTTGAAGAGGCTCCGTCGTCGGATTGTTTAAATATTTTATGCAAACCCTATTTTGACTCCTATCCAATTTTCATTTATTATTTTATCCTATTTTATTCTATTATTTTCTTATATAAATTATTATTTCATATATTTTTATCTTTAAATAAACATGAATTATTTGATGTTGAAGATTTTCTTAAAGACCTTCCATCAAGCTGATAAGACCTTAAAGAAACTTTCTCACCTTAGGAATTTTTAAAGAAACTACTCAAGCGCAATTTCCTTTAAATTCCATCCTCGGAATAATTCACATTTATTAAAATATTTAATTTAATTTCTATTTATTTTAATTCTTTTCTAATTTTAATTCTAATTTATTAATTTGATCTTTATTATAATAAACTTAATTTTAATTTACTATTTTTTAATCTAATTTAATTCTTATTTTTTTATAATTAAATTTATTAAATCTTGGAAATATTCTTTAAATCTTCCATCAAGCTGGCAAGACTTAAAAGAACTCTCCTCACCTGAAGATATCTAAAAGTACTACTCAAGCGCAGTACCTTTAAAATTTCATCGTCGGAATATTTATATTCGTATTTATTATTATTTTAAAATATTTTATTTCTAAATATATTAATTTTATGACTCTTAATTTCTAATTTGATTATTAATTCTTTTAATTGTAACTAATCTTAATTAATTCTTATTTCAATTTTTTTAATAATTTTGAGTTTTAAATATCGGAAATGACTTTTTAAATCTTCCATCAAGCTGGTAAGACTTAAAAAGGACCTCCTCACCTCAAGATTTCCGAGAATATTACTCGATCGCAATCTCCTCGGAGTTCCGTCGTCGGATATTTGTATTTTTATTATCTTATTCTATCTTTATTCTATTTTGTTCTTATTTGCATTTTTCCTCTAATTCAATTTATTTATTTTTATATTATTTTATTTATCTAATAGTTATCATATAAAATATAAAATATATCATACAAATTAAACTAAACAAATCATGTCAACATAAAAATTATTTATTCAATACATATATATTAATCAAATATTACCAAAGTAATTAAATCATGCAAAGTAAATCAAATCATATTATACAAGTCATGCAAATAAATACACAATTAACTAATTCATATTAAACCATTAAGTTGTTATTAAATTAATCAACTAACATAAATTATTTTTAACCACAAATTAAAATATCATGCTAATTATTAAAACCCATATTATACATTATCCTATACAAATAAATCAATTACATTAAGTTAAATATTAGTATCAAGTGGTTAATATATTAAACTATTTAAAATATCCTGCCAACGTTTACCAATTAAATATGTTATTTTATTCCAGCTTTATATATACAAACACACATGTACGTACCTGCATGTCTGCCTTTTCTTGTCTTTCTTTTCTTTCTTTTCCTTATTTTCTTGTCTTCAGGTTCTGTTTTAATGCTGCAGCAAACGGCTGGAAGTGGAAGGCATGGTGGCTGTGAAGAACAGAACAGCAACTGCATGCAGCGGTGATGACCAAGGCAGCACAAGGTGCACTCGAACAATGAGGACTTTCAAGCAGTAGCTATACAATGAAGGAGCGGTGCAACAGTGTTGAAGCTGGTGATGATGATGGAACGATACACAGCCACGCTTTCAGCCATGCTTCAGCACCACGTTCTGTCACACCTGCTTTATTGGTTGTCTCCACCGCCTGAAGCTTCCTCTTTTGTTTCGTTCACGGTTTTCTTCTTTCTTGATTTTGGTTTACCTCGTTTCACTGCTCTCTGTTATGCTTGGCTTTCAGCAACAAACTTAAGCACGATCTATCTTCCTTATCCGAACTTCGCTATAATAGTTGTCTTCAGTCTATAAGAGCAGCTCATGTGTTGCTCGGGTGGTGGCAGGGAGGAGCAATGAAGGTTATGACATAGGCTGGCATAGCGGTTCGAGCCGAGGCAATTGGGTTGCAAAGACAACAAGGACGAAGGCGTTCGTTGGATGCAACAGGGCAGTAAGCTCGGTGGTGAAGGAAGTGTGGGAACGATGGTGATGCGAGAATAGGGAAAACTGCAGGTCAAAGCAAGCGATGATGTTGGCAGATAGAGGTTGCATCAAGACTGGTGAAGACGATGGGCAGTAGCTGAAGTAAGGGACTGGGTTGAAGCCATGTTGGGTGGTTTCGGCTAGGGCAGTATTTGAGGGAGGTTTTCGGGTGAGGGAGTGTGGCGTTCGGTGCAGTTCAAGGCAGCAGTGATGGAGGATGGCAGAGGTGGCTTGAATAACGAAAGATGCAGTTCGGTGAGGGTGATGACCGTGATGATGGTGGCTTGAGGTAGGGTCCCCGAGTGAAAGGAAAAAAGCAGTAGAAAAATATTTTTTAGGGTTTTCTTTTTCCTCTAGGGTTCCTCCTCCCCCATTTTTTCTTGTGTTGTTCTTTTTATACACCTAGGTTTTCTTTTTTTGTTTTTGGTAATAAAAATCAAGAATCAATCCTTTAGGAAAATTTTAGATTTCAAGAATCGGATCTTAAATCCGATATTAATTCTGATTTTCCTTCCTATTTGAATTCCAATACTTAATAATCTTATTTAAGTCTCCTTTCCTATCAAAATTAATTCCGATTTCTTTCCCTTTTTATTATATTTTATAAAAATAAAAAATAATAAAAAATAAAAATAAAAATAAAAATCCGAAATTTATTTCTAAATCTAAATTAAGAATAAAAAAAATAAAAATAAAAATCAATAATAAAAAATATATATATATAAAAACTAATTAATTAAAAATATCTGAATAAAATCCGGACAAAAATGGTGTCTACAGATACAATTATATTCTATGAGGATAAAGTAAAGTTGATTATGAATGTGAAAAGAATTTTGAGAAGCTTCCAAGTTATGTCCGAGCTAAAAATTAATTTCCAGAAGAGCAACTTATGGAATTGGAGTAGAAACTCAACTTTTGGAGAGATGGGCTTCTGCCATATGTTGCAAGGTTGGTCATTTTCCTACTAGATACTTAGGACTAACATTGGGTGCTAGATCCAATAGTGTCAAAGTTTGGAATCCAGTTATTGAAAAGTTTGAAAAAAGATTAGGGGGGGGGGGGGGGAAATCTCAATTCCTTTCAATGGGTGGAAATGCGACTTTATTGAAGTTTGTGTTAGCTAGCTCCCCGTGTTCTATATGCCGTTATTTTAAATGCCTAGTGTTGTAAGAGACAAATTAGATAAGATGTAGAGAAGATTTTTATGGGAAGGTGCATCGTCTAGAAGAGAGCTGCATATGGTGGACTGGAAATCTATTTGTTCATTAAAGGAGTATGGTAGTATTGGGATTATAGACTTGAAAAATTGAAGAACAGAGCCTTAATGAATAAGTGGATTGGGAGGCTCAGTGAAGAACATAATTCCTTATGGAGATTGATCATTGCTGAAATGTATGATGGCAGTCCCAATAATCTCATCCCTCCTCGCGAGAAGAATTGGGGGTTTTCTAGCTTGTGGATGAATATAACCCGACCACTCTTACCTAACAATTAGTATTTTTCTGTTTTGTCTACAGGGATTGGGTTTTCTCTTGGTGATGGAAGCAAGATCTCATTTTGGTTTGATGAGTGGGTTGAAGGTATTATTTTAAAACTAAAATTCCCTCGAATATATGCTCTTGCAATTAATAAACATGGGAGAGTAAAAGAATTTGGAAGTTGGAATGATAGTTTATGGATTTGGAAAGTGGAGCTTAGGAGAAGAGTGTTTAGATGGGAATTAAAGTAGTGACATGATTTTTTATCTCCTAGTAATCAATTCAACACTTGTAATAGTTTGAGGGATGAGGTGATTTGGAAGGGAACTACTTCGAGTGGGTACTCAACCAAATCGTTCTTGCACCACCTAAGGTAGAATTTTTTATTTGGCAATTGCTAAAAGGCAAAATAATGGTGAAGGAACAGTTGGTGAAGAGAGGTTTGCTTTAATAGGGTGGGGCTGATTGTGTTTTCTATAAAAAAAGAGATTGAATTGTAGATTATCTCTTTTTTTCTTGTGCAGTTAGCTAAAAGATATGGTCGATATGTTGTTCTTGGTAGGGTGTTCAATTGGTTATGCATAAAGTCCCTATATTATCCTTCCCTTTGTGGCAGGATGGATTACCTATTAATCAATGCAACAAGGTTTGGAGATTGGCTTTCTATGCTATTTCATGGTCAATTTGGTTGCATAGGAATGATATTGTGTTTAATGAAAAAGTGTTGGATGTTGGTTAGATGATTGACACTATTAAGATTAGAATTGCAATGTGGTGTAAAGCGAGTTGGCCAAATAGTCAAGTGTCGGTATTGGACTTTATCTGTAGCCCAAATAATGTTAAAGTTGATAAGGCTAAAGCTAAGAAAGGAGTTGGCTACCTGCCAACATGGTCCAAACCTTTAAGATCGTATCTTAAGTTCAATGTGGAAGGTTCCTCACTCAGGAAACCAGGGCCTGCGGGGATTGGAGGGGTGTTAAGAGATGAGAATGGAATCATCAATATTTCATTTTCTAAATCAATTGGAGTGGCAGATTCCAATTTTGCAGAATTAATGGATGTTAGAGGAGCCTTTTTGATTTATGCGGCTTCTAAATGGACCAAGACTCACGGGTTGGTGATTGAAAGCGACTTAATGAACACTATCAAATGGATTAATGATCTTAAGAGTGCTCCACAAAGGATGAAGAAATTCACTAATCAAATCAAGATGTTTAAAGGGCAATTAGTATCTTAGTAGATCACCCATCTTCCAAGGGATGTTAATGAGGCTACTGATACGGTAGCTAAAGAAAGGGTGGGCAGACCCAATGATCTTGTTTTAGTTTTCAATTAAAAGCGATGAAGGCGTGAGACGGGTTGGTGTGTGATAATTGGTGTTGTTTGGTCAAGAGTCAATTTGGGCATTGGCAGTGGAGTTGAGAAGTGTGGTGTCCTTTTTAGTTTGTTGTGTCTTTCTTTTGTGGTATAAGTTGGTTGTTACAAAATTGTTGAATTGTTCCTGTTTGTGCTCTTCTCTTCTCTGTTTTGGGTATGATGGTATTAAGAAGGAGTTGATTGAGTTATGGTGGTAAATGGTGTATGGGGTGTTTGATAAATTGACTAATCAAGTGTTCCTTGAGTAGTAGCGTGAATTTGGCTTTGTTTATTTAGTGTCTCGGTGGGTTGCCCTATTTTGGAGTGTGAAGTGTTTGTCAGGTGGGTATTGGTTTACATTGCTGTGGGTCGATGGGAAATGGTGTATAACTAGTTTTTGGGAAGATGCATTCTCTTGTTGGTCTACAAACTCCATTTTGTTCGATGAAGCAATGTTGCACTGAAAGTGCTCGATAAGTGGCCTAGTTAGTTTGTTGAGTTTTGGATGGCTTCTTGTTCGATGCTGGGCATGGTTCCTTCCCAGTGGTTTTTAGTGGTCGTCTAATCGTTGGGCTTGGATTGATGAATAATCTACTAAAGACATGATGTGTGTGCTCTGTGATCGACTATCGATTTGTTCTTCCTTTGTGCTTTGGTTGTTGAGTCAAAGTTTAGTAAATAGATGAATTTGTGTTGTTTAGGGATCGTTTGGCATCGTTTCTTATTTTCTATTTCCTGTTTTTGAAAATTTTATTTTTGTTTTGTTTTGTTTTCAAATTCTAAAAACAGAAAACATGTTTGATTAATATTGTTACATTTTGAAAATAAATATTTAAACCGATTTAAAATATAATAATTCAATTCACAAAATAAATTTTTAAAAATTAAATAAAAATAATATATTTATTAAAGAAAAATATGTACCTAATATTAAATAATATTATTTTATACTATTTAATACTAATATTAAATATTTTCATTTTTATAATTAAATATAATATTAAATAAATAATTCAATTAAAAATAGTATTAAATATTTTTCTAATATTACTTTATTATATAATAATTGAGATTAGTAAAATTCAAAATTTATATATTAAATAATAATATGAAGTAATAATTATAAATTATATTAATAATATTATTTTATTTAATTGTAATAATATTAAATTATTAAATAAAATATTTAAATAATTAATTGATAATAAATTATATAGTTATTAAAATATATTATATTTAATATAAATAATATTATCTAATGTTAAGTATTCACTTATTTAATAATATTAAAATATTTAATAGAAGTAGTGATATATTTTAAATTTAATTGAAAGAATATAACATTAAATAATAATATTGTTTAGTAAAATAATAATTAATTATATTAGATAATAATACTTAGCAATAATATTAATTATTAACATATCAAAATTATAATAAATGATATTATTTAAAATATATAATTTATTCAATAAATTATTATATAAAATTAAATTAAATAATATTATAATATTATAGTTCGATATAATTTATATTTAATTGCTTTTTATATTTTCAACTTTTCTATATTAAAAAAATATATTAATTTTAAAATATTTATTTTTAATTAAATAATATTTTATATTAAAATTTAATATTATTTTATTTTAAAAAGTTAATTAATTTATTTATATTTTTATTATGAAAAATATTAACATTATATTAATATATAAACTTCGTTCACTTATGAATAATAGCAAAAATAAAAACATGTTTTCAAAAACAATAAAAACAAAAAAATTTTGTTTTTAATCATTTTGAAAATTTTTGTTTTCGTTTTCGTTTTTTAAAAACAGAAACATGTTAGCAAACATGTTTTCTGCTTTTGTTTCTAAAAAAACAAAAAACAAAAATGATGCAAACAACCCCTTAATTCATTAACCAAACACACATTAGTTTCTTGGTTTTCAAATTCATTTTGTTTGATGTTTTAGTTGATGGACGCGTAGGCTGGCTTTGAATGCCTGATGTTTCTAGCTGATTCTAGTGTAACAGCTTTATTCAATATATTTGGCTTTTCAAAAAATAAATATTGAGTTTTCTATTTTATATTTAAGTTGGACACATTCACTCATTATCAATTAAATTTAGGTTGAATGCTTAATTCTAAATTCAATGTCTAGTAAGACAATGTTTGATATTAATTTTTAAGATTACTTTTGGATAAAATTTTTATTCTTTGGATGAATATACCACCCTTGCAAGACAATGATTTAAGATTATTATCACTTAGGATTTACAAATGGCTACAAAACAATATGATTTAATTAAAGAGTTCGGATCACCCTGAATTTTATAACAATCACCTTATACCAAACACTATCTAGCAAATTCAGGAAAAAAATGTGAAAATTTGATTCAATAATAAATGCATGATTTCTCCTACTCAAACAACTAAATTACATATCTCCTCTTCTCTCAATTGAAAAAGGAACTTAATAAGCAATGTAATTAATCTTTGTTCCCTTAAAAATCAAAATCTAATTAATTTTTTAAGTAAAAAATATGTACACTTATAATTGAATCAAATTCTCGGATTTGAAAACAATAAGGATCACTTATTAGCTGAATACATGCGTATAACATTTTTTTGGCCATAGTCAAAATACCGTTTTGCAGTCAATTTAATACAGTTGCTAATTAAACATGATAGAAAGTAATGAAAAAGAAAGACAAAAATATTTGTCTTTGGTTGAAATTGATGCACTTTAAACACCAGGTCGAGTGGTACCATGTGCGGAGAGATTGTGTATGAAAAATGAAAAATACAAACAAAAGCATATGCTGTCATATTTTATTTTCTTCATTCTTATGATTATGATGGAAAACTGCATTTTGTATACTGCAAACAAAATCACATAATCGACCAAAGAAGCTTCGTTTATAAGACTAATTCCCTTGTCAATTTATGAGTGTATTAAAGCATCCAAAGAAAAATTGAAAATGATCTTTAATAGTTGTTTGAATCAAGAAACTTTGCCCACCGAGCCATTTTTGTAATAGTTGATCAAATTTTACATGGTATTGTGTGACATTTTTATTTTTATTTTTTAGTGTAAGTACAGGTATCCTCATCCGTTTTACAGTCTGAGATTAATCTTGTTTGGATCAAAGGTGATAAACATTTTTATTAAGGTTTGAATAATATTTTAAAACTCTACAAACGAAATTAAGATGATATTACATCTCACTTTATTTATTATTTATTTTTTAATATTCCTTTAAGGTATTGTAAAGATGATCATTATTATAAAGTGCTTATAGGATCTTTAGGGTAATCAATTAAGCATCATAAGGCATCGAATTCCACAATGATTCCTCAGCAATCATGGTCCCAAACAATTTTCAGATCAGTAAAGATAGCATAAATCTCAGCCTTAGTGAACACCATCCAAATCTTGTTGTAAACCCGAAAATCCCTACAATCTCTACATAAATCTAATCTATCATGCACGAAATACCTCTTGCAGAAAAAAAAGTATGATCATAATGCAGAAGTACTTCAGCTATCAATTTATCAGTTACTTCCTTCTGCCGACTACATTACATTATCAATTTCACTCTATCCTCAGCATGAACTTTTTTAAGTTTTATGCAGTAATGTTAAATAATTTGTTTTTTCATAGATTAACAGTGAACTTTTTAATTTCACACATAAGAATTAAGAAATTGTCACTTTGTCATGTGTCCTACTTCTTTTTAAAATTTTTTATGATTTTTTATATATTTTATGAGATATCTGTCATCTCATTAATTCGGTCAATAAAATCAAAAAATACTATTGATATATGAAATAATTTCTCAAAGCATATGTACTTCTTTAAAAAGTACAGTCCATCAAATGCAAATAGAACTATAAAGCAAAACCAATGGAGGTAAATATTGCTAGCATTCCCCATCTTAATTTTTCTGTTCATCTTGGAGGGTCAAATCAATCATTGAGCTAGCCATTGGGTCCCAAATCAGATACTAATCATACCGTGTATGAACAATATGGGAAAATAAGATTGATACAAATTATCATTCCTCTTGTAATAATGCTATGTATTTGAAACTTCCACTCAAATGGTAATTAAACGATGAATAGAAATTGTTAGATGTTGACTCAAATTTTATTGGGAATCAATTTAGATTTTAATAAAATTCTATTGGTTAGAGAATTACTTGGTGGTTAAGTTTATTTAGAGATAAATATTCTTAATAGATTAGATTCCTTAGTGAATAGGAATTCTTAGTGATCAAGTAACTTGGCTCTATAAATATAGAGTGAGTTTTAACCTTTAGAAAAGGGATTGAGAGAGAGATGTAATCACTATGTAATCTCTGTGTGAGAGATGGGTTTGTGGGAATTTGGGAAAGAGTTGGAGAAAACACCGTGTTGCATGAGAATTTCATGGGTTAAACACTATGGAGCAGAAACTAAGTTTGTTTCAGGGCTTGGGCTTAGTGTTTGTTTTAAGGTGTTTTGTACTCTTTGTAATCTCTATGTTTTATAGTAGATTTTTCTCTCTTATCTGTGGATGTAGGCACTTGGGCCGAACCACGTTAAATCTTGTCTCTTGTGTGTTTGATTTAATTCCGCGTTGGTCTCATTCGTTTGTGGAATATGATTCTGCTTGAAAAATCTCAACAAGTGGTATCAGAGCTATGGTTCAAGAATTATCATGAAGCGTGATGCAGAGATGATGATTCGATTCAAGGGATTTGTTGTTGCAGATTATGTTCATGAGATCGGGAACATGCAAGAGAAGATTGCTGCAGCAAGGTGTCAGTTGCAGGGGGAGTAATTCTCAACTAGGTGGAGTTGATTTGGCTACGCGTGGGTATTGGTCGTGTGTGAATCAAGAACAGTCAGGATTGATTCGATTATTTGTAGCTGAGATTTCTTGAAGACCAATATTTTGATAGAATTTGTGTCAAGGTGGAGATTGTTAGATGTTGACTCAAATTCTATTAGGAATCAATTTGGATTTTAATAAAATTCTATTGGTTAAAGAATTACTTGGTGGTTAAGTTTATTTAGAGATAAATATTCTTAATAGATTAGATTCCTTAGTGAATAGGAATTCTTAGTGATCAAGTAACTTAGCTCTATAAATATAGAGTGGGTCTTAACCTTTAGAAAAGAGATTGAGAGAGAGATGTAATCACTATGTAATCTCTGTGTGAGAGATGGGTTTGTAGGGATTTGGGAAAGAGTTGGAGAAAACACCGTGTTGCATGAGAATTTCATGGGTTAAACACTATGGAGCAGAAACTAGGTTTGTTTCGGGGGCTTGGGCTTAGTGTTTGTTTTAAGGTGTTTTGTACTCTTTGTAATCTCTATGTTTTATAGTAGATTTTTCTCTCTTATCTGTGGATGTAGGCACTTGGGCCGAACCACGTTAAATCTTGTCTCTTGTGTGTTTGATTTAATTCCGCGTTGGTCTCATTCGTTTGTGGAATATGATTCTGCTTGAAAAATCTCAACAAGAAGATTATCCCTAAATGAAGGGTTTCTTTTGTTTTCTCCATGGCCATTAAAGCTATTATTTGGGCATCTAATTTCAGACGTGAGATTAAGGTTAGAATTGTTTGCAATTACCCTCTTCTTATTAGGGAAAGAACAGAGTTAATATGAAAAGAATGGTGCTTCTGTGTGTCTCATTCTAGTAGATGCTTTGGTCCTTGTTTGGAAAATAAAATTTATGAATAATAAAATTTTATTGTCTAACACTTAAAAGTAATTGAATATTAGTTTAAATAATACGTATACTAAACAGATTTTTAAAAATTCCAAGTCTAAAAATATTTAAACACAAAACATCTTCTTCACATATTATTAAGTAGATAAAAGTTAAGCATTAAAAGGTAATATTTTTAACTATAGTTGAGATTTGAGTTCAAAGTCTAAACACTAAAATTTAAGTTCTCACACACACACACACACACACACACATATATATATATATATCCTTTCATAACAAAAAGGAGTGAAAATTGAAAATGAATTTACAGTCATTTCAATGAAAATTAGTCAAACAAGTCACAAACTCAAGGACAAATGTAATCGAGTCGAGTTGAGACAATTCACTATTAAATTCGAACTCGGTTCAATCCAAAAACTCAGTAAAGAGAAAATTTTGGTTCGAGTTCGATTGAATATAATTTTTAAAGATCAAGCTCAATTCGAAAAAATATTTGAACCATTTGAGCTCCACTTGATAGATTTTTTATTCGAAAAATTTGATTTGTTATTTTTCAATCATATATTATGATTGTAAAATGATAAGTTAATAATACAATATAAAAAATATATATTAAAAAAATTCGACTAAACTTGCTAATCACTCAATCCGAGTATTAAAATATTTAAACTTGCTTTGACTCGTTATTTGAGTGCTTCGAACTCGAATTTGAACTCTGTTTGGAAATAAATGAGTTAAACTCGAATAATCATTGAATCGAATTCGAATAATTTATGAATAACTTGACTGGATTACACCCTATACCAAGAAAACACATTTGGTTAGAAAATTAACTAGGAAAAGGGAAGGGAAAGGAAGGGAAAGCCACTTCTCCATGTTATGCTTTGTCTGCTGCAAGTTTTACTAATAAGCTGATTAACCTGAAGATGATTCTTTCCCTCAAGATGGAGTCTTTCCTTTATACACTTCTTCAATCCTCCTTAGTTGTACTTTTTAACTTTTAGGTTCAGGCCGTTTATGACAATTTCCTGAGAAAAAAGTAAGTGAAACTGTTTAATCTTTGGCTTTTGCCATGGGAGCAGCCTGCAGCAATGGTCAATCAGAAAATGCCACAACATCATAGAAAGTGAAAATGAAGTTCATATTCCACTAGGTTATCTCAGTAACTCAACTCAATTAATCTTTTCCTTTATAATGACAACAATGTCCTTGGAAGAAATCTTTGCAAACTGAACTCATCGAAGTCCACACTGACTTCCCTGGTTGGAACAGTTAATGTTCTGAGCTGTTGCGGTCAGCAAAAAAGGAGTTTACTCCAAAAGAAAATTAATAGGAGAAGTGAGTAATTAAAGTCCAAATAGGACCAAATCTGAGTATAAAATGACCTTCTTTCTCTCTCTATCTATTGCCCTGCCTCAAGCCTCATAGTCTTTCTGCAGTTCTCTCTCTTTCTCTCTTGCATTCCTCACTTCCTATCTGTTTCTGTTTCATTTTTGGTAGGAAGAATCTGAAGCTGCATTGGCTGGCAACAGTTGCGTGGGAGGTTAAGAGGAGAGCTGGCAAGGAACTATTTTCTGTTTCTTTCCATAGTTGGAGAATTAAAGAGATTTGAATGGGGTTCTTACTTCTCTTGTCCTAGTTATAAAAAGCTCCATTGTTAAGAAAACAAGCAGTGAGAGATTCTTTTCTGCTTTTCTTGGTTTCTTTCATTTCTTATCCCCTGTTTTTCCTCTATTTTCCTCTGCTGAGTGGGAGAGAGAGAGAGAGAGAGAGAGAGAGAGAGAGAGAGAGGCAGAGATGGCTCAAATTTCACCAAAGCTGCTGATTCCGGAGTCATTTCAAGTGTCAAGAGAGGATATTACAGGCCAGCTTGGTTTGATATGGGAGCTAATCAAAGCACCATTGATAGTTCCTTTGCTGAAACTTGCTGTCTATGTTTGCTTAGCCATGTCGCTCATGCTCTTCGTAGAGCGGGTTTACATGGGAATTGTCATTATTCTTGTGAAGCTGTTCTGGAAAAAACCAGAGAAGCGTTACAAATTTGAGCTTATTCAAGACGATGTGGAGCTTGGTAGCTCAAATTTCCCTGTGGTTCTAGTGCAAATCCCAATGTTCAATGAAAAAGAGGTCAATGTCTTAATCTTCTCCTCTGTTCTTTCTCAGTTTTCTTCGCCGCAAACTTGCTTCCTTTTGGTATTTAATTTCTGGGTTTCAGAGAAAAAGCTCAAGCTCAAACTCAAAAGTATGGTGCTTTATTTTTTTTTTTATCTTTTCTTTCCTTGGAACAGGTTTACAAGATCTCCATTGGAGCAGCTTGTGGGCTTTCATGGCCGTCTGATCGTCTCGTGATCCAAGTACTCGATGATTCCACTGACCCTGCAATCAAGGTAAAATCTTTCCAAAGTCAAAACAATCACTTTAAACACTTCCCAATACATTTCCACTTCACCAATGAATTCTTCAAGTTTCATCTCTGATTCCATTTCGGGCTTCTGACGCAGCTCATGGTGGAGCAAGAGTGCCAGAGGTGGGCGAGCAAAGGCATAAACATAACGTACCAAATCCGGGAAAACCGAACAGGTTACAAAGCTGGAGCCTTGAAAGAAGGATTGAAACGAAGCTACGTCAAGCATTGCGAATTTGTGGCCATCATCGACGCTGATTTCCGGCCGGAGCCTGACTTCCTCCGACGAAGCATCCCTTTCCTGGTACACAACCCCGACATTGCTCTCGTTCAAGCTCGCTGGAGATTTGGTAAGCTAAACCTCAGTTAATTAAAAAATATATTAAATTAAATTAATTTAATTAATTTCCTTGTTTCATAATTTTCTCAAACTGTCGGTGGTTTTATTTTTATACGGGTTATATTTTTATTACGCCGTAATTGGGTTATGGTTTTGTCGGCGGAACCGGTTGCAGTCTGCATGGGGCTAACCGGCTAACGGTGGGTCCAGAAAAAGAAACCCACCAATCACGGGGTGGGGCCCTCAATGGCTTAGCCGCCTTGATCATCTTACACACTGTTGATGGGACCCATGTTTGAGAATTTAGTATAGTATCATAACACCTAATCAAATCAAATTACAAATAATCATATTAGTTAAGTATATTAATCATTCCATTATTAAAAAACTTACTAATTTAGAATGCCGAAATCTTACTCTTAGTATTCTTCCAGTACCAATTATACGTTTCAACACAATATTTCCGTTACGAATTTGATTTAACGGTTAATATTTGAATATTTAAAATCATGTTAACGTATCAAAATTTAAATGAAGTGATTTTTATGAACTTAAGTAAACATTTCATAAGAATTTATTTTCTACTGACTTTTTAACTTTTGTCTTGTTAGGAAAATTATAAGTTTTTAAATAATAAATATTTTAATTTAATTTAATTAATATTTTCAATAAATCTAAGTTTAAATCTAAATATTTGTCATTTTATTGTTCTCAAACTTTATTTTTTTCATATAAAAAATATAAACTTCGTTATTTGTTATTATTAAGTTAAAAGTAAAATTGACAATTCATGTATATAATTCGTATTTATATTATGTAAAATCATAATCATTTTGAATAAAATATTAAAATTTTGTATTAAAATTCATGTTAACATTTTAAACATAATTTTTAACATTTTTTTCATATTTATATATAATTTTTATTACATTTTAATTTTTATTATTTTTGTTTTTCATTCGTATAGTGGCCAAATCTATATGAATGTGAATTTTTGGTGCTTTTGTCATTTTAAATTAAAGTACAAAAAATGGTGGGATATTGCTCTTTTGATTAACGGCCTAGATTGTAATGATCACGTGGTCGCGATCGCGAGCAGGGAATCTCAAGGCTCAAGAGCTTGGAGGTTAAAATTGTCATTTTAATCGGCAGCAGAAACTCCAGTTTCACATGCCGTTTAACTTTTTTTGAAAAAATTGGGACCCAGTTACAAGGTAAAGTTAAGATGCGGACAGTACTACATCCTAAGTGGTGGGCCTTTCTCCATTTTGCCGACACTTGGATTTTTAGTAGTGTTTACTTTTTTTTTTTTTACAAAAAATAATTGGTTAACCACTTTTGTCTGGATGCATGAGCTAACATTACAAGATAAAACAGTCAGTTACATGGATTGTAGAAGCTACTCGTTGTTAGTATGACGTGGCACATTATAAATTAATATAAACCAATATGACGACAAAAAAGTTTGAACGGCTTTGATTTTTGTTTGTTTCCTCTATTTTCCTAGGATTCACTGACATAATTTACTGCTAAAGATGCCTTCAACCAATGTCATTGTCCTAGATTTATATAGTACCTGTTTCATTTTAAACATGCATGGAATATAAAAATATTATGATATAATTTATGTCGATATATTTTACAGGAAAAAAATTTTATATATACTATTTTGGCAACATTTTAATCAATGTCATTTTTTTATCTTGTTGCTAATATCATGTCTAAAATTATTTATTAAAATGATGATTTTTTTTTTTGGCAGTGAACGCGGACGAATGCTTGTTAACAAGAATGCAAGAGATGTCATTGGATTACCATTTCACAGTGGAGCAGGAAGTTGGATCAGCAACTCATGCTTTCTTTGGTTTTAATGGTAAAAACCCTATTTTCTCCTCCTCTTTTTTTCAAAGGTTGGCTAACTACCACTACTAACTGCAAAGAACCTAAGAATCCCTCGAAGTTTCTAGTTTACCAAGTGATGATGACTCTGCTATTACAAAAGTCGGTGTAGTTTATGTTTGAGAATGACTGGAAACTAGGAACAGTTTTCTAGCAGACTTGACAAACTCAGTAAAGTTGTCAGTTAGGGTGTTGCTTCAATGGTGAAAGCCAGTTTTAGTTATTGTCAAATGTCATGATCAAATTATTCACAAATGATGGTATTTAATCACTGAAACACCAAGAATGTTTCTTAGACCGACGTCCATTGTAAAGGCTGTTATCAATCATTAGCTGTAACTTGAAAGTTTACATGAACCGAATGCAGGAACTGCTGGTATTTGGAGAATTGCTGCCATTAATGAGGCAGGTGGGTGGAAAGATAGAACCACCGTGGAGGACATGGACCTTGCAGTCCGAGCTAGTCTTAGGGGATGGAAATTCGTTTACCTTGGTGACCTTCAGGTATTTCTTTGTCCGATTCTGCAATGCACAGTCCCTTTAAGCATTCAGGTGACTTATGCATCCATGTCTTATAATAGGTAAAAAGTGAACTTCCTAGTACTTTTAAGGCCTTCCGTTTCCAGCAGCATAGATGGTCTTGCGGTCCTGCTAATCTGTTCAGGAAAATGGTCTGGGAAATCATTCAAAACAAGGTCAGCATTGCTGTAAATTATCTTGTATAAGGTTGTAGTTATAAGAATTCCACTTCTCCCTTCACATCTTTCACTGTTAATTGATTTGCAGAAAGTGAAGTTCTGGAAGAAAGTGTATGTTATCTACAGCTTCTTCTTCGTCCGAAAGATCATTGCTCATATGGTCACCTTTTCCTTTTACTGTGTTGTTCTTCCTCTCACGATTTTGGTTCCTGAAGTTGAAGTTCCGATTTGGGGATGCATTTACATTCCTTCGGTTATCACCATTCTAAACTCAGTAGGAACTCCAAGGTATGCAATTCTCTGGTGTTTATCTTCTTTAACATCAATTGCAATAGCCAGGACTAATTTTCTGCGGAT
Source organism: Heritiera littoralis (assembly GCA_031772115.1). Lineage (NCBI taxonomy): Eukaryota > Viridiplantae > Streptophyta > Magnoliopsida > Malvales > Malvaceae > Heritiera > Heritiera littoralis. Next base: position 307,842 of record JAPDPK010000109.1, on the reverse strand, counting down.
TTGCAGATCCATCCACCTATTGTTTTACTGGATTCTTTTCGAAAATGTGATGTCATTGCACCGGACTAAGGCCACATTCATCGGCCTCCTGGAGGCCGGCAGAGCCAATGAGTGGGTTGTCACAGAGAAACTAGGAGATGCTGTAAAGAAAGCTGCAGATGCTGCTAAGAACAAGACCAATGTCAAAGCCCCCAGAAAGTTTAGATTCAAATTTACTGATAGGTACGAACTCATCATCACTCTCAGCACTTTAAATAATTCTATTTCCTTTAAATACTTCCCACCAAATCTGCATATTATAAAGAAAACCAATAATTTTCCAATTCAACCAAACCCCATAGCTATGGTAGTTGAGATTCAAATTGGCATCTTATTAAATAGACAGCAAAGCGGTCAGAGACATAAGAGATAAGGCTACCTACTTCCCATGATTCTATTGTTTGCATCTAGCCATGGATATGCCTGGAAACTTACTTAGATTTCTATGAATTACAATATGGGAGTTTTATAAAACTATTAAACAACTTGCTTCTTGTCTTGTTCTATGAACAGACTCAACACATTGGAGTTGGGATTCGCGGCATTCCTTTTCTTTTGCGGATGCTATGATTTTGTCCATGGGAAGAACCGCTACTTCATATACCTCTTCCTCCAAACAATCAGCTTCTTCATCACAGGAATTGGCTATGTTGGCACCATCATTTAGTGGCACTGCTACATTGCCACAATCCTGCGGGCATTTCTGTTGGTATATCAGTGTTTTTCTCCCCCCACAAGCAAATGTAATAAGTAACAAGTGGGAGTCTGTCTTTAGCCGTTTGGCTGCAACTGTATCACTTATTTCTATCTCATTCAAACAGAAACAGGTCATTCAACATAATCAGCAGAAGAAAGCTGTCGCCATCTCTCCCTCAAAATCATACCCGTTAATGGAGATTTCAGCAGAAAAAGAAATGCTATTCTTATGCCGATGTATCATACAGAAAGAGACTGTAATAGAGGACAATAGGGAGATGGTGTTATTTTCTTTGGATAGTTTGCTTGTATTTGTGAGATTTTTTTTCCTTCTCTTATTCTTCTTTTAGTTCTCCCATTTGTTTGTTTTGCTCAAGCTTTTCGAAGGGAATAAGTGATGGATAGAAGGGTGAACTTGTAAACACAGTTTAATTTATCAAATCCTAGTATTTATATGTTTCTGTTATCCTTGGTTTTGTATCAGAGTTTGCTAGGCTGTCAATAATTTCTTTATGGCCCCTTTTCTGATTTGCCGGATTTTTTTCCAGGACATTAATTGTGGCAATAATTGCTGCATTATTAAGATCAAAAACTGCAATTGTGAACTTTCTCATCAGTCAAGCAACCCATGATTTCACTCATCAACCTCTTACATCTGGCCTTCCATTTAAAACTATTATAATGACAACGATATCTGCATTGAATTTCTACCCTGACAACATTTCTTATTGTTTTCCTGCATACATTCCGAGGATTTCCTAATGGTCTAGAATGATGCTAATGTTAAAAATTTTCGAGTTTTCACATCGGTCGTGAAGGAGTTTGGATATTTGTAAGAAAGTTTCAGCTCTTGAGCTAATTTTTGGATAAAAATATCCAATAACATTCAATATTGATATCAAAGTTTAGTTGAGATTACCAATCTCTTTGTATTCAGATGAGATTATCAATATCTCTATGTATTCACCATTTTTGGCATTGAAAGCACCTCTCAAGATCTAATGTATGAAGGGAAAAATTGTTTGAGTTTTTATATCGGTTGTGTAAAAGGCTAAGTGTGTGTTTATAAATATAAAATAAAATCTCACTTCGAGTTAGCTTTTAGAATGAGAAAGTCTAACAGCACTTAACACAACGATTTCAAATCTTGAAATCAATACATCCACTCATACAAGTACATTTACAAGTAATATTTCACATATAAACTTCTTGCTAAAGTAACATGATTCCATACACATACAAAGATGATAATGTACTTCATTTATGAACAGCTTCTCTTGATTAAACTAAGAGCTTAAGCATTGATCTGTGTTTTCTCCTCCTCTTGGAATAATTATTCCAGCAAGTTAACATGAAACAGCTTCATTGCTTACCCTAAATCATTTCTAATCTTTGTTTTTCATTGATTAAAAAAAATCAATATTTTCAAACATTAAACTTAATGATGCTCAATGTATGTTTCTTCTAGGATAAGCCTCTTTGTCTCAGCTAACTTTTGTCATTTTAACTTCAACCAATAGGAAAGAAAAGGACACATATAAGCAAACATTAAATTATATCATCCAAAGGGCGCAGTAATAATATATCTGCAACTGGTATATATAATAGACTGAGAAGTTTAATTGCGTGAATTCTGATGCCTGCAAAAACTGTTTTTATTTAATGTCCATGGACTGCTAACAATAATTGGCCTACTGGTCATGTGAAAGATAATTGAGTTTTTAATTCAAGGTCATAGAATTTGGAAATTGGAAACTTCCGAATTAAGTTTTCTGGCAAATTGTTTTAAGGTAAAGAATTTCAGAAACAAGGTGCTTCAGGCATTAACTGCTTGTCTAATCAGCCTTTTATGATTGTTTGATGTCATGCAACCCTTTTGGGCACATGCTTCTTTAAAGAAGAAACTTAAACCGGATGGTAAGGGAGAAAAACTTTGTGCTGCCAGTGAAACCAGAGAAGAGAGATTCAACTTGAATGGAAAAAGCATTTTGCACCTTGGGAAGGTTGGATTATTTATTACAACTACAACAAATGAAGGTTGAGAACAATTTATACATCTAATGTTGAACAGATGCTCATAAAAGATGTAATTCTCTTTGGGTTTTTCATGTTGGTTAAGAAGATTCATTGTTCTTAAAATTCATGTGGACACGTCCAATACAATTTTTTTTGGCTTTTTGTCACATTTATATATAATTATTATCAAACTCATGTCATCTTTATGTCTTTTATTTTTTTTTTTTGGTATGAAACAGGAAATATCATTAAACAACTAATCAGAGTACACCTCTCGGTTATAAACTGTTCCCATGAAGTCAGAACAGAATTTACTTCTAACAACTACAGGTATTTCCTCAAAAATCACAAAATCATAAGAGGCTTCTACTCCCATTTTTGCTAGAGCATCTGCACATGTATTTGCTTCCCGGTAGATGTGGTGAATTCTATCCACTTTCAGTTGTTTCATCAATTTTCTGCAAGTTGAAATAAGAGTTGAGTGAGTATGAGTGTCTATAACACCTTCATTGACATACCTGATTACAACTTCTGAGTCTGATTCCACAACAAGATTTGATAGCCCTCTCCTAGCTGCCAGAACAAGTCCATCTCGCAGCCCCCATAGCTCTGCCCCTACACTAGTTGTAACTCCAACTCTTCTAGAGTATCCACATATCCAGTTACCTATTGGATCCCTGATGATTCCTCTCGCTCCAGCCTTGCCCGGATTTCCTTTTGCTGCCCCATTTGAGTTCAGTTTATAAAAAGATGGTGGGGGTGGATTCCAGACCACATTGATTTGAATAGATCTTCTAGCTGATTTGGCTGGGTTCATGATAGCCCAATATTCTTGCACACTTCTCCTCAGGTTTCTCATCCAAGTATAGGGGTTAACCGTAGTATTATCGAAGACTCTCTTATTTCGCTCAAGCCACATATGCCATATTCCAAAGGAGAACATAATATTCCACGGTATTTTCCCATCCAGAACAAGTGGGGTTTTTGTGTAGCAGTTAGTTAAAATCCATTGTTCTAGATCAAGAGTAAAGGATGTACGGATTGCTTCAGGGATTCCAACTACTTCCCACAACTCAGTCACAATTTTACAATCTCTTAAGCAATAAACAACTGATTCCTCTTCTTCATTACATCTTGGGCAAGTAGTATTAAGTGGTATTCCTCTTTCCGCAAGAGAAAGTTTGGTTAAAATTCTTTTATGAACACAGAGCCACAAGAAATTCTTAATTTTTGGCAGTGTATTTAGTTTCCATATCTTTTCCCAATTACATTTTTCCTTATCTGTCACATTTCTTTTAGCAATGTTGTAAGCTGATGATAAGGAGAATTTACCCTCACTGGTTCCAATCCAACCTAAGGAATCTTGCTTTTCCCCTTCAATTTGCACATGAATAGCAAGGATCCTTTGTTTAATTTCCTCAGGGATCATATAACTCAATCCTTCCCAGTTCCATCTACCATCTTGGTTAATTGTTTCTCTGACATACAGGCTATTATCCTGAGGTAACCATGGTCCATAAATAATTTTATTCAAAGGACCTAGACCAGTCCAATTATCTTCCCAGAAGAGAGTTTGAGTACCATTACCTATGATCCATTTAATTCCCTGTTGTAGAATGTTGTTTCCTTTCCTCATTCCAGTCCAGACAGGTGAGCATATTCTTGTTCTGAACTCACCATTTTTCATGTATTTATTTCTAACAATTCTAACCCATAAGCTTTCTCCTTCTACTATTAATCTCCATCCTAACTTTGCCATTTGAGCTTCATTAAGTATTTTTAAATCCTTAATTCCTAATCCTCCTTCTGATCTAGGTTTGGTGATCGTATCCCAATTAATAAGATGAATATTCTTCTTTTCAGAATTTGATCCCCAAAGAAAATTCCTAGAAATACGGTTTAGTTCCTCACAAATACTAGCAGGTAGGTAGGTTCCTTGCATGTAGTACATAGGGATGGATCCTAACACTGACTTGATAAGTGTAGTTCTCCCAGCCATTGACAGAAGGTTAGCCTTCCATCCTGTCAGTTTCTGCCTAACTTTGTCAATAATAAACCTAAAATCTGAAGTTTTTCTTTTATTGGAAATATTAAATCCAAGATATTTACCTAGATTATCAGAGTATCTGATTTGGAGAATTCTACTTAACTCTTCCTTTACATGTGGAGGTACATTCTGTGAGAACAGAATAGATGATTTATCTAAGTTAACAGTCTGTCTTGAAATTTCACAGAACTCTTCCAGCACTTCTTTCATTTTCCTACAAGTATTTTTTGGTGGCTTTCCCTATCAGCATAAGGTCATCTGCAAAGAAGAGATGTGAGAGATTGGGACCTCTCTTAGATAATCTGATTTGTTCCCATGACCCACCTTCACAAGTTTCTTGAATCTTGATGGATAGATATTCCAAGCAGAGGATAAAAATGTAGGGTGATAATGGATCCCCCTGCCTTAATCCTCTTGAAGGCATAATTTTCCCACTTTGTTCCCCATTTATAAGAATAGTCATTGTGACTGTAGATATACATGACATTATAAGTTGAATGAGGTTTAGGGGGAAACAGAAAAAATTGAGCACTTTATATATAAAACCCCATTCCATTTTGTCATAGGCTTTCTCTAAATCAATTTTTGCTAGCAAAAATCCACCTTTACCTTTCTTTTTGTTAAAGGTATGCACTATTTCCTGTGCTATGATAGCATTATCTTGTGGTTTTCTTCCTGCAATAAAACTTGCTTGTAGAGGATTGATGATGCGTGCCAAGATGGGCCTGATCCTATTGACAATATTTTTTGTAATTGCTTTGTATATTGTATTACAAAGTCCTATGGGTCTAAATTGATTTATCGTTTCAGCATTTTGGTTTTTTGGTATTAAACAGATATAACTCTCATTGATAACCTCAGGAATCCTCCAATCTTGGAAGACTTTATTAACTAGAGCACAAGCAGAGTTACCTACAATATCCCAGCATTTCTGATAGAAAACAGGGTGAAGTCCGTCAGGCCCAGGAGCTTTTAGGGGTTTCATACTAAAGAAAGCTTTAGAGATTTCAATCCTAGATGCAGGTCTACATAAGCTATCTTTTTCTTCCTCCAGAACAGGATTCCCTAATCTAATATTCAGCTCACTGTTTCTCTCACTATAGGATGTTGAAGTATTGTACAAAATAGAGAAATGTTTACTGATTTGGTCCTTAATTTCACTTGTTCCATATAACCAGTTTCCAACACTATCTTTAAGTGCAACAATCCTATTCCGACTCCTGTGTTGCATGGTACTGATGTGATAAAATCTAGTATTCCTATCACCATCACTAATCCAATTAACACGTGCTTTCAATGCCCATAGTTCTTCTTCTAACTTAAGCACTTGTTGGTATTCTTCTTGGAGCTTTTCCTCTAAATCTTGAAGTTGAAAGTTTAGGTGGCTACATCCCAGTTTCTGAATTCCTTCTAATCTGGCCCTAAGTTTTCTCTTTCTTGCAAAAACATTACCAAATGTCATCTTATTCCAATAAGTAATTACCTTCCTAAATTCTGGTATTGCTTCCAAAATAGAATCTTGGGTTTGTTCCCAAGTACCTTTAACCACCTCTTTAAAGTCAAGGTGAGAGAACCAGATTGTTTCGAATCTAAAGGGTCTAGGGCCAAAATGGTGGTTTTTCGGGGAGGTATCTAATAAAACAGGATTATGATCCGAGTGCACCCTAGTTAAGTGGAAAACAGTGGTATTTGGAAATAGATTCTTCCAATCTCCATTAGCCCATGCTCTATCTATCCTTTCCCTAATAACCTGGCCTAGATGATTTTTATTAGTCCATGTATATTGTTGGCCAATAAATCCTAAGTCTATCATTCCACAGCTATCCATACAGTCTTGGTATAGTTTGGCTTTCAAGTTGTTAATAGGTTTTCCTCCCCATTTCTCAGAATCTCTAATCATGTCATTAAAATCCCCCATCATAAGCCAAGGTAGGGAGTGGGTTAAGGCAAAATCCGAAAGTTCCTCCCATAGTTTTCTCCTAATAGCAAATTTAGGGCGAGCATATATTGCTGAAAAAATCCATCTAATTCGACTTAAATTACTATTAGAATTTGAGTGAGTTGATGAGATTACCTGTATGGAAGCATGGATGACCTATGGAGCAGCATGTAGAATGTTTACTAGGACTTCAAAGGAGTGCCACAATAGCCATATTCCACCTGCAAATCCCTCAGCATCAACTCTATGGACTCCATCAAATCCTAGTGATTTAGAGACTTCTTCAGCTCTTTCTCCAGATATCCTAGTTTCTGTGATGACTGCTACACTTGGATTGTTTACCCTGCATAGTTCTCTGAAGCATCTATGGAAATTTGGGCTGCTCGCCCCTCTGGCATTCCATAGCAGTGTAAGCATTGGAGATGTTTTACTGTTGGTTTGGTTCAATAACCATATGGTTATTTCCGGGATGCTCTTGACCTCCCCGGATTTCACTTTGCATGGATGGTTTGGTCTCTGGTGATTTTGTGGCATCCAAAGACATGAAATCTTCCTTTCTTCCTCCACCATCCATATATATATGACTATCTTTGTAGTTGGAGTTGTCACTGATTGGCCTTTGATGAGTGTTGCCCTGTTCTCGTTTTGACCCATCTCTTACCATCGAATCGAATCCCGTTCGCTTTGTTCCAGGATGCATTTCTACGTCGGGAGTAGCCTCTTTTCCTGACTGTTCAATACCCGCTCCTGGGGTTTGGGTACGAGGTGGAGAGACAGCTGCAAAACTGGGAAATTCACAGACAGTATTCCGTTGATTTGTGCTTCCCTTATCTCTTCCTTGCTCCATCTTTCCATTCAGCTTTCGGGGTTTTTCAAGGCCTCTAGAGCTTGACGCATCTTGAGGGTTTCTCCTTCTTGCATCAGGGCCATCATATCGAGATCTCTGCAGGTGTCTTGGATATTTCCCATCTGATTTTTGTTTAGAGCCGGGTAAGAAAACCGCTGGGTTTTGTGTTTGAGTAAAATCCACACCGATCCTCTTTTGGTTCGACTCTTTCTCTTCACTAATTGTCTCGGTTGGGATGTCTACTTTTTCTTTTCCTTTATTTCTATTATTTACTTTATTTCCATCAACTGTGTTTTTTGTCATTTCAAAGTTATTACCAAGTCTCTGCCCCATAAATAAGAAAGGCCTTTCCACCCGTTCCTCTGACACATTCACGTTCCCCCATTTTCTTCCCGTTTCTCTACTCAATTTTGAAAATGGGTTCTGGACTGGGTCGTCTCTACCCGTTGGTTGTGCCTTCGCCTATTTGTTCTTCTTTCTAGTCACCAGCATCCATGGTCCGTACGCCTCCCCTTCACTTGTTGAATTTACTATCTTCGGTTGTTCCGTTTGTTGTGTTTCATTGGTTGATTTTTCTGGCATTTTTTCTTCTTTGTCACTGCTACAATGTTCTTTTCTATGTCCTATAATCCCACACTTAAAGCATAAGTTCACTCCCTCATAAACCACATTTTGTGTAATTCTTCCAACTCTGATTTTTGGAATTAAAGGTTTATCCAGATCTATCTGGACACAAATTCTAGCATATCTACCCCTTGAATTTTGTTCAGTACAAGTATCGATTTTCAAAAGCTTTCCAAGTTTGTTTCCAATCTTCTGCAAAATATTTCTATCAAAGAATTCAATTGGTAAGTCAGGTAATCTGACCCATACCGCTGTTGTGGAAAAAACTGTTGACGATTGTGGAATGAAACCCGATTCCCACAACCGCATCGTGAGGTAATATGGACCAATAAACCATGGACCTCCATATAAGACTTTACTGAAATCTTCATTATTTGAAAATCTGAAGAGGAAGAAACCGTTGCTCAAGTCAATGCAATCCATTCTTCCACATGGTTTCCATAATCCTCTGACTTTTGATAAGAGATAGTTGTATCCCACTGATCTTCCAAAGGTCTTCACAATAATAGCATTTCTCCACGGGCTTCTTATCCTGTTCTTCTCTTCCTTGGAGAGTAGGATCGTCGGGATATCTTCTCCTTCTTCATTTTCCTGGTCAGAGTCTTCATCCATATATGTAGGTTTGCTTATCATAGTGAAAACAGAGGAGTCTTGGTTACCCATTAAAGAATCTCTATAAGAACCTCCAGTTCGGTTCATATTTTCTGCATCTGTAGCTTGTTGTCGTTTTATCTCGCCACTCTTCGTTCTTTTCACACTCCTTCCTTTCAGATCATCGATCTCTGAGCAAGTAGGGGTGTGTTCCTCACATATTTGCATAACTTCTGTTCGAGAGAGTTGCAGAGCGTTTTTTACTGTTTATTCTAAACCTTTCTATCTCTTTTATTCATATCACTACTATATTGTGATATCAAATGATGTCTAGAATTGTTAGGATTACAAAATTTATAGTATTATCGAATGAAACAAGGACAAGTTTGCATTATAAATGTAAGAATCAAACTGTGTCAGGCTGCATTAACTTAACTTTCTCAATTATAATGGGAGAATTCTACCTTCGATTGCGACAAACAGTGGCTGCCATTGTTAAAGGCACCCATTTAAGCAATTTCTCTCAAGGACCCATAGGCCAAAGCTACAGAGCACCTTCCTTAAATTCATTGGTGGCGGTGACGAGACTTAGAGGCAACAAATGTAGCTTTCTGTGGCAGTATTTAGTTCAGAAAAAGGCAAAAATAATGTGAAAGCAAAGGAAAGTGATAAGCTGATAATGCAATAAATGAAGAAAAGGACTGAAAATGAAGTGGAAGCAAGTAAATTTTCAGCTACAAAACTGACAATTTCGTTAAAATTTCCGTGCTAAAGTTCCCACCATTTTGTTTTGACAATGCATGGAGATGGTCTCCTCAAGCAAATATCAACTAACCAAGGCAAATGCTATAGATCTTATATGGAGCAATCAGACAGATAGGCCTGAGAGTATTTGGCTCTCGTGCATGTTTTCTTTTGTTCGAAAAGCTAAGTTTGAACCTCTGATCCCAATATTAAAATACTCTCGACAGGCACCTTTGGCAGCCTTCATTTACTAGGGCAATCCCCACATTTTGCCAAAGCCACTACACATTCAAAAGTTCCGCATACTCACGACCATGCAAGCATTGTAGATTTCTGAGAGAATTTGCCACCTATCTTTCACTACTGTGCTTGTTTTCTCATATGATGTGGGGTTCGTTCAATAATTGATCATGAGAGGACATTATGCATCTTAATTCTTCTTGAACCGAAACCTTTAGGAATTTATCCAATATACATGTCATCTAAATTAAAGCATAATTGGTCAGGGTAAGGATATAAATGAGCAAGCTACACGTAAGCTTTTCGAATTTGATTTATTTATTTTCGAGTTGAGCTCAAGTTACCAAAATAATAAGTTGAGTCAAATCAAATTCGAGTATTTTAATACCTAACTCAAACGACTCGCGAACCTATTCAAATTTTTTTAATGTATATGTTATATTTTTATTATTAATATATTATTTTACTGTCATAAGATATATTTAAAAATTGACAAATTGAGCCTAATGGTCTAAGCTCGAACTTCAAAAACCCAATTCAATCAAATTTGAGCCGAACTTCAAGTCTTTTTTTTTTTTGAGCAAATAAATTCATAAATATTTTGTTTTGTATACCATAATAAACATTTCTATATAACCTATAGAAACATCTAGAGAAAATAAGCCCTCGTGATCCGACGGCTGCAATCCCATCGCACAAACTCCAATACCCAAAACCCTTCTATTTCACTCCCCACTCCCACCGTCCGATAATTCACTTTCCCCTTTGAGTAGAAAAAGGAAACAGATCCTTCGAGAGAGAGAAAGCAAGAAGAGAAACAAAGGGAAAGAAAGAGCAGACATGGCGGAGCACTTGGCGTCGATATTTGGGACGGAAAAGGATAGGGTGAACTGCCCGTTTTATTTCAAGATAGGCGCGTGTCGTCACGGAGACCGGTGCTCGCGTCTCCACACCAAGCCCAGCATCAGCCCTACGCTCCTTCTCTCCAACATGTACCTGCGGCCGGACATGATCACCCCCGGCGTCGACGCCCAGGGTAACCCCATCGACCCCCGCAAGATCCAAGAGCATTTCGAGGTAAATCTCCAAAACATTCATTTCAAATCTCAGAGTTTAGTTTCTATTTATCACGACGAATTGTTGTGTTAGGGTTTTACGATTTAATCAATTTTCACGTTTTATTTTTTTTCCTTAATTTTTAGTTTGCTCTGTTTGGACGTTATTATTATTAAAAGGTTATTATTATTAAAAGTACTGTTAAGTAAAATCGAATGCCAAAACTTCTATTAAATAGTATAAGAGAGATTTTAAATTTGCTTTGGAAAGCGACAAGACAAGAGTTAATGTAACAAACTCAAACAGAGAGTCTTAGATGCTTAATGCTAATTTTGCAGGGTTTTTATGAGGATTTATTCGAAGAACTGAGCAAGTATGGTGAAATTGAGAGTCTGAACATATGTGACAACTTGGCTGACCATATGGTAAGTATTTTCTCCGGCAGTGCGTCTTTTAAGTTATCTTTATTTGATAATTTGATGAGCTAAATAAAATTCAATTTTGTGAACAGGTGGGCAATGTGTATGTTCAGTTTAGAGAGGAAGAACATGCTGCAAATGCACTCAAGAATCTTAGCGGAAGATTTTATGCTGGTTTGACTTCTGTCTTTTTTTATTAGTTTATATGTGTGTTTGTGTGTGTGTGTTGTTGGGTTATGCTATGGATCCAAATTTCAACAAATTCTCATGTGGCTAATTTATGGCTAGCAATTCGTGCTAATGGTTTGTAATTTTGTTGTGCCAAGATAAGGGTGTAACATATAAATGGGTTGACACGAACACAACACAATTAATTAATTGTCAAATTTGTCGATACGAACGTGTGGCTTAAAGCTAGATGACATGACATGGTTAATGTATTTAAATATGATTATATATGACATGGTCAACTCATTTTTAAGCACGAAAACTACATTTTTTTGTGCATTTTAAATATTAATAATTCAATAAATGACTTTAGATGACTCAACCTGTATAGAACATGAAATTTAATGTCAGAAACCAGTTGACACAAACATTATATGAACACAAATATGCAAAAGCCAAACCAGCTTAACTTTGTGTTGCTCACAAATTGCCTGGTCGAAGCTAAGTTACATTATTCTTTTGTATTGATTTATATCTATCGGTAGGTGTGGTATTTCCATAGATGATTGTGTTGTTACCTTTCACCTTGTTATTAGTTTTTTACCTTTTTATAGTTCTTAATAGATGCTAGTGATGTTAAGTTGCCTTTGTGTTAGCTTTTATTTATCGGCTAGTTTCGAAGAGTATGGCAAAAGAAGCTTGTAGAACTTAATTGCCTTACTCTTTTTTGCAGGCCGTCCTATCATTGTTGACTTCTCTCCTGTGACGGACTTCCGTGAAGCCACCTGCAGGCAATATGACGAGAATACTTGCAATCGTGGTGGATATTGCAATTTTATGCACCTTAAAAGAATCAGCAGGTGGGATGTTTCTTCAAATCAGCATTACCTTTATGTGTGTATGAGTGTTGTTATCATAGTGTCTAAATTTGTTCGTTGTGTTGTTCTTCATTAGGGAGTTGAGGCGCCAGTTATTTGGGAGTTATAGAAGGAGGCGAAGTCATAGCCGAAGCCCTCACAGGCATCGGAGTAGCCATGAGGAGCGCTCTCATGGGGGGCGTGGCCATAGTAGACGGTATGATGATAGGGACAGTTATCATGACAGTCGGAGCAGAAGGCATAGAAGTGCAAGCCCAGGGCATAGGGGGGGACGGAGCCCTGGGGGAAAGAGGAATCGTAGCCCAGTCCGTGAAGGCAGTGAGGAGAGACGTGCTAAAATTGAGCAATGGAACCGTGAAAGGGAACAACAGGAAAATGCAAACAATTTTGATAAAAATGCTGCCAATAATAATGAGAATGATAATAATGGATACGTGCAGAATGATAGGCACTATCAGCAGCAGCAGGATTAGTCTCCACTTCTGGGAGCCCGTTAAATCCTGATTAAATCACTCTGTCCGGTTTGTCTCTCAGTCTTTTTCTATCATTATTTTCATCTTTTGCTACCTCAGTAAAAGAAGAAATATTTCTGCTAAGACCAAGCATTCAGTAAGATATAGCTTACAGCCCATTTTCCACTGTGCAGGTGGTGTGCAGGTTCACAATTCTTTGATATGGAATTTGAAATTTGTTTTACCTTCTTCTTTTAGGCCCATGCCTTTTGCAACCATCCTTACTTTGCTTGGTTGAGTGCTTGACCACTTCATTCTTTCAGCATCGAAATCATTTCCTTATGTGTTCAGCCTTCCAATTAGTTTTCATCCTCTTCTTACTTTTTTTTTCTTCCTTCTATTTTTTTTGCAATTTCTCTTTCTCTTTCTCATTTTGTTTACCAGTGTTACTATATTTTTCTGCAATATCTTTCATCCTTCTTTCTTCTATGTCTTACTTTAATTCCCAGAAGCTCCTTGATCTCCTGTGTTCTTTCAGTTCCAACGTGACTATTCGACATAACTTTGCAGTTCTATTCATCCCAGATTTTAGTAGGGAAAGGGAGGATATAAATTTGTACCTTGAGTCAAATTGTCGGAAAGCTATTATGTTATGCCTTTTATTTTTAGCTTAACCTTTAGCTTTAGGCAAATGCATGCGTTAAAAGTGTTCTTTGTGTTTGTGTGCATGCATAAATTTACAGTCAGGTACCGTGTGACCATTGCACAACCAGGCTATTGAACTATCAAAGTTGATGGTTCTAGATTGGAGTTTTGTTTCTTATTATCCATCTCTACTTCGAACTCATAAATTTACTTGTAGGAAAACCTGCTCTCTCATCAACCTTGTTGAGTTTTGCAGGTTCAGGTATTCCTGCTTCTGGGGACCGAATCATTATTTTAATTGCAGCTTGTCATGGAATTTGTTTACAGGTTGTCGGTCCGGTGCTGGAGAAACTAGTTTAAAGAATCCTTCCGATTAAATTTTCAGAAGAAACAAGCAGCTGCTGCCTCTTCTTAGCTCTATGCGAGTTATAAGTGATGCTGATCTGATTGTACGGCAAGCTAGGAGTGGATTTAATGAGGGTTTACTTGCTGTACTTTCTATTTGTTATATTTAGTTCTTAAATTTGACAGGATTTGTTTTGTGGGATTATCAGAATCATGTGTTGTGTTTGATTAGTGTTAAAGAATTTCTTGTCTCTGATAAAATAAGATACTATTTATTCTTAGTTATTAAGAGGTCATCTGGGATTGATTTTTGTTTTTTTGTTTTCTGTTTTAAAAATTTTGTTTTTGTTTTGTTTTGATATCAAATTTGGAAAACAAAAAATATTTTGAAAATAAATATTTAATTTGATTCAAATATAATAATTTAATTTACAAAATAAAATTTTAAAAATTAAATAAAAATAATATATTTATTAAATAATAATATGTTTATAATAGTAAATAAAATTATTTTACAGTATTTAATGCTAATATTAAGTATTTTTATTTAATGCTATAATAATTTAATATAATTTAAATAATATTATAAAATAATATAATATTAAATAAAATAATTCAATTAAAAATAGTAGTAAATAATTTTTTAATATTACTTTTTATTAAATAATAATTGAAATTAGTAAAATTTTAAATTTATACATTAAATAATAATATAAATTATAAATTATATTAATAATATCATTTGATTTAATTGTAATAATGTTAAATTACTAAATTAAATATTTAACTAAGTAATTTATAATAAATTATTTAATTATTTAAATATGTTATATTTAATATAAATAATATTATTTAATGTTAGGTATTTACTTATTTAATAATATTAAATTATTTAATAGTAGTAGTAATATATTTTAAATTTAATTGAAAGAATATAATATTAAATAATAATATTGTTTTGTAAAATAATAATTAATTATATCAGATAATAATACTTAACAATAATATTATCTATTAACATATCAAAATTATAATAAATGATATTATTTAAAATATATAATATATTAAATAAATTATTATATAAATTTAAATTAAATTAAATTATAATATTATATTTCAATATAATTTATATTTAATTATTTTTTACATTTTCAACTTTTCTATATTAAAATAAAAATATTAATTTTATAAGTAAATAATATTTTATATTCAAATTTAATATTATTTTATTTTAAAAAATTAATTAATTTTATTTTATATTTTTATTATGAAAAATATTAATATTATATTAATATATAACCTTTTGTTCATTTACTTATGAACAGTACTAAAAATGAAAACATGTTTTCGAAAATAATGAAAGCATGACATTCTTGTTTTCAATAATTTTGAAAATTTTTATTTTTGTTTTCTAGAAACAAAAACAAGCTGCCAAAACATGTTTTCATTTGTTGTTTCCAAAAAAAACAAAAAACAAAAAATGATGCCAAACATCTCCTAAATTTGCCATTCTACCTTTGTTTGTATTTTCGTTTTCTCTCATGGTGCCGATAATTAATAGGTAAAAAAAAAGGTAACAGGCTTCGGATGTTCAAGTACACGGAGAACTGTCTCCAGAAACACGGAAAAGGATGAAAGAGCTGCAAGAAATATAGATTTGGTAATTTGTGCTCATCTCTCATTAGTGTTTTGACAATTTTATTATTATTTATTTTCAATTTGTATTATAATTTGTTTTAATACATCAAATATAAAATATTATTTTTTAAATAAATTTAAATATAATATTTTGTAATTTTTTATAATTTTAAATATAATATTGTTAAAATTTTAATTCATGTAAATTTTAATTTATTTTATATCGTATTTAAAATATCAGAAAGAAGCTCCCATCTGAACGAGCTACTCCAAATTTATTAATAATTAAAAAAAAAAAGAAGCAATTTATGCTGGAAAAGGGAGTAGGGGGCCGTTCGATTTCAAGTAAAAAAGCCACCTTTTAGCATTATAGCCATCAAATCCCACATTTAAATTTTAGATCAAATTACTTACATATTACTTACATTGTAAAAATATTTAATAATTGTTAATAACTTAAACTTACTAATTAATAAGTGCTTTGACCCCCCAAAAAAAAACTTACTAGTAAGTTTAGAATTTAGATAATGATAAAACATCATTGATTCACCCGAAAAATTACTAATAAGTTCATCTAATTTAGAAATATATTGAGTACATATAATTAAGGAAAATATGTTTTGTTGAATAAACCAAAAAAAAACCTGTGCTGGCTGTGAGGTTCGAACTCACGCGCACTTATGTGCAGCAGATCTTAAGTCTGCCCCCTTAACCACTCGGGCAAACCAGCTGCTTTGTTGAGTATTTGGTAGAATTTAATGTATCCAATATATAACATTTTTTAGTGGCAGAATATCATACTTCCCCTGTCAAGGCATGGGAAAATTTTTACCTTCTTTTTATCTATACTTATGAAATGCATGCATGAATTTGCGTGTTTGTGCATTCTGAGTGTCGTCGTGTATCTGTTTTCTGATGAATTTACTGCCAGGAGCCATGTGACCACGGCAAATCCAGCCTACTGTATGATGTTCATGGCTCTACCTTGGGTTTCGTTTCCTATGATCTCTCTATTCAAACTCATAAATTAACAGCTAGTAGAATCCATTATCTTATCAAATTTATTGAGTTCTGCAAGTTCAGGAATTCCTGATTCTCTGCAGCTTATCAAGTATTTAGTGCACAGGTTATCGGTGCAGTGCCAGAGAAACAGGTTAACAGAATCTCCGAGATTTGAATTGCAGAAGAAACAAAAAAGCACCTGCAGGCTGCAGCCTACCAGTGCGACTAATCCACAAGCTAGAAGTTGTATCATTGTGGCTCTGATTTGCTTTTTTTGGACATGCGGCGTGTTAGATTTGTAAGTACAGAAAAAAATTTATTAACCCTTGTATCACAAACACATGGCTGGAGACGGCTTTGAAGTTCCCATAGGCAATAGGTTGGAGCTTGGATATCTTCCATTAACATCACAAATTGTCATTGGAGTGGTTAAAGTTGAGGTCTATGAGAGAGCACATCTAAGGAGACGATATTCAGTCCCAAAAGGAATCCCCATTTAGCAGAATAATTGAATTATTAGACAAGGCAATCCACACTACCAGCGGAAATGTTAAAAACTATCACAAGGTTAATATGCAAGAGTTTTATCTAGATAACTCCGAAAACATAAACCTTTCATTAAGATTGTGTAATGCAAACAGACAATAATAGAACACATGGATAGATAACATTACAATCTAAAGATGATATCCAAAATGATAACTTAGAATTAGATGTAAGGATCCGACAAAGTCTTTTAAATCATAAACCCCTCATTTACTTGGCATAATCTACCAAAACCACGAGGGAAAACATCTCTTCCCAAAATTAAACATGCACATAAGGGCATGTAACACCACCTCATTTGCCACCATGCTTGGCCTTCTTGTGAGATTCTAGACCACCCTCAGAGCCGAAGGACCTGCTCATAGTAATATGCAGAGAGTTAGTATAGCAACCAAGAACCAACTCGATCAAAATTGGATGTAGTTCTAAAAAGTTGCAGATAAGTAGTACTTTTTACAAGACCCGCAGGAGAATTGACCACCAGACTTTGGACTCTTTGCTGAAGCTTTACCAGCCTGCTTTGATGGGTGTGGTGTTGCTGTGTGACCATCCTTCTTACCATCTGCAATAGCAAGAAACCATAATCAGACGATCATGAAAAATATTAATGACCATATCCTGAGTGAAATGATTTAAAGATCAGATAAAGAGGCAGAGATATATGATATTGCAGACTTTCATGTGAATCATGAGAGAAAGGCCTGTCTTCTGAGGTGTACCTGCAGATTTTGCCTTTTTTGTAGTAACAGGGGTTGCAGCTTCAGCAGGTCTCTTCTTGCTTGACTCAACCTTGAAAGCCAAAGACAAATTCACATTATGGAATCAGGTTAGATTCAACAATTCAAAAACCACTTACAATCTATCAAACATACCTTCTTCGGTGTTTCCTCATCCTCATCATCTGAAATTTCATCCATAGACATCTGCCCAGACAACAGCAATTCAAATTTCACTAATCCAACTCTATCAATTATTACTTCAAGAAGATAGAAAAATGAAGCAATGAAAATGAACCAACCAATATCTTATACAAGTGATCAAACTAAAGCCACTACTAATGCACTACGTTTCAATCATTTACAAGGAAATGAAAACATTTTATATCTTCAACATATGCAGGAAAAAAAAGGTTAAAACAAACCTCATCAGACTCATCTTCATCTTCAGAATCAGAACCACTTTCATCCTCAGAATTGCTATCATCATCACCATCCTCAGTTTTCTTGTTATTGCTTGGTTCTTCTATCTTCACAGCTTGTTTCCCAGCCTCAGGTTTCCCAGCATTAGCCTTGGCTGTTTTTGCATCTGTCTTAGCTTTTCCTACAGTGGAAGAAAATGTTTGCCAGTTTAAAATAAGAATTAATTAAATCTTCGACCACTGATATAAATTCCAGTACAGGAAGAGAACTTACCATTTTCTGCAGCAGCCACAGGAAGCTCCTCATCCTCACTTTCTTCATCACTAGACATATCTATATATAAGAATAATATGCATGAGACATACTTGATCAAAACAAGATAATTGAAAGAAGGAAAAATGTATTATAGTTATAGAACTCACCAAATTCGTCTTCAGTGGTGAGAGAAAACGGCATAAGAGTCAAGGAAGCACAAGATTGCATAAGCATACTTCACATTCATGAAAAAAATGGTTATCAAAAAAGCAATACTAATTCCTAGATAACAAAAGGATATCCTTCCTCTGGCACAAAAGTTTTGTAACCCAGGAAATAGACGCTCCCATTTTTCCAGTTGTGAGAGAGCTCGAAGTCTTGGTCAAATACTAAATCAAAAGATAATTGTGGGCAATTTTGGTGTGAAAGAGTTCCAAGAACTAGTTTCTTCCCATTAGCATTGACATAGAGTGGAACAGATTCAGCTTTGTTTTTTGACTCGCCAAGTGATGCCTAAATCACAAGCATCATTGCAGAGTATGTTAGATGAAAAAAACATAGATAACAATATTAACTTCAAAAAGTAAATCACTTCTAACCTGAGAAAGATGGATGACATAATTGGCACCAGGGTCTGTTTTAATAGGCTGTCCAGCCTTAACTTCAATACCTAATAGTAACATAAATGATAAACAGAAAATTCCAAGCTTCCAGAAACACAAACGACAATTAAAAATAAAAAATACCGAAAAAAATCGACGAAAAATGTGTAATAAATAATATTCAAAGAAAGCGCAAAATCAAATGGAAGCAAAAGGCAAAGCATCGAAAGTAAAAGAAAGAGGCTTACCCCAGAACTCCATGGATGATGATGATGATGAAAGAAAAAGAGGGCTCTAGGGTTTTGGGGCAAAGGGGAGAAATAGGGTTTTAGAATGAGGAGCGCGAGAGAGGGCTGAACTGGTCGGCATTGAAATTAATTTATAAGCAAGTTGCCGCCAGGTTGTGTCTAGTCTATTTTTTTAGGGTTTTTTAGGGTTGGCCCCTTTTTGAATTTGGGCCTCCCGATATGATCTGACCCAATTCTGACCTTTAATTTCTTTTTTCTTTAGATTTTTATGAAACCCAATGTTGTAATTTTATTGTAAGAAGTAAAAAAGCCCATCATCGAGACCATCTATGGACACCTACAAAATAGGCCCAATTCCATGTATGAGAAGTCCCTTTTTTCACAATTAGCATTGGTAGTTGAGGATATTTTAATTCAAATCCAAACTTGATCATTCGTATATATAGTTCATATCAAAGTTTGTATTGATATATTAAATATAAATTTTTTTGAAATTTTTTTCATCTTGATAAACAAATTTTAGTTCATACAACTTTAGTAAATTTTATAGCATTTTACAATTTTTTCTTAACCATTTAATCAATAGATTGTAAGAGAATTAATTGTTTATAAAATCTTGAGCATTAGTTTAAATAATAATATCCTCACCTCTAAAATGTAAGAAATTTTTAAGTTTAATATTCGAATTTTAATCCGGCACTTGCATTGTTTTCTTCCCATCAGGTCGGATATCTCCATTTTTTAAATAAAAAAAATGGTTGATTAAAGCAACTATTAACTTTTTTTATTTATTTGTTAGCTAAATAACTTACACCTTTGTTTTAAAGATAATAAAAAAATTCAATATCTTCCTTCCAGGATCTCATAGTGGAAGCCAACTTCAGAAAATTAAAAAATTAAAAAAAAAACACTAAGAAATGATGCCTAACAAACACAGGAGACATACCTTTAATTTTCCACCATTGTTTTTTTGTCTCTTGGGGAGGGCCCGATGGCGCTATATTCATGCATATGTCTTTTTCAGTATAATTGTAGTACTTCCATTTATTAATTTAAAATAATAAAAAATCCTAAATGATTTAAAAAAAAAAAAACAATGTCAATTATGATACTTAAATTCATTAATGAGATAATACAAAAATCCCGAAGACATAATGGCCTAACTAGTTAATTTCTTAATTTAATTATACTGAAACCGATTTCAAAATTGAAGATTTAGAAATCGAATCCTAATAATAATACATTTGATTGCCTACCATATCAGACCAAACACAAACTAAAAGGCATCTTACATCAGATTATTGATCAATTGATCATGTTCTGTTCTTCACATGTTTTGGCTTTAAAGCTTTTGCTTTGAAATAGTGAAGAAAACTGAATGATTTGCTCCTCACGTCACAAACCACATGGAAATTTTCATTGATTTGTTCGAATAGTTTTGTTTTTTTTTTAAGGCATGGCTCCCACAGCAAGAACGAATTTGACAGGAAAAACGAAAGTTTGAATGATTCCCAAGACAAAGAGATTGAAAGCATCAGGTTTTGGGGCCGGGGAATCCATTGAGCTTTAGATAAAAGCAATGTGGTTTGCAAACGTTGCAGGTACACATGCTTTCCTGCCGCAGGCCCACAGCTATACGCCTAAATATGCAACGACAAATTATTTGAAATAAAAAGTAATAAAATTTTTAAATTTAAAAAATAAAATTAATATGATAGTACATATCTTTAAAAATTTTAAAAATTATATATTATAATTTTTTAAGGATTTATATATGATGCACTGACAGTGTATAGTTTTTATACACTGTCAATGCATAAGAGGTTGACACCTTATCAATAAGCCCTTATATGCAAATATAAATAAATTTTTTTAATTTGCCCATAAAGGCCTATTGATGAGGTGTCAATCTCTGATGCATTAACAGTGTATAAAAATTATACACTGTCAATGCATCATATACAAACTCATTTTTTAATTTACTTTATAAAAAGATTTTCACAATCATATATAAAATACGGACTCATGTACAGTATGCTCATGCTTTAAACGCAATTTTTTGACTTTTGGCATGTAACAATGCCAACTTGTAAGTGCTCAAAAACCCGCAAAATTAAAGTTTTGTTAGGCAGAGTTTTTTTTTATATGAAAAATGTGAATAATTATTTTGTTCTCTAAGTTTGGTTCATTTTTATTTTTATTTTTCAAAAAATTATTTTCATTTCTTCAACCACATACGTTTTTGTTCACATTTTCTTTTCTTTTTTTGTGTAAACCACAGGTATCTTCATCCGTTTTAACGGTTTGAGATTAATCTTGTTCGGAATTTAGTCACAGTTAAGGCTCTTTACCCCTCCCAAAATATGTATTTAGTGGGAGTCGAACCCGAGAGCTCTTCCCACAAACTCAGTCTGCGTTGCCAACTAAGCCACAACCCTTGGGTATTTTTGTTCACATTTTCTATTTTCTATAAAAAATCAAAGAATTTACATATGATGCATTAATACCTCTATGCATTGTCAATCACCAGTGGTTGACATCTCATAAATAAGTCTTTATAAGCAAATTGATATAAATTTATTTATGATTAATTTTTAAGGATTTGACATTTTTTTAGTTTTTTTATTAATGAGATATCAATCTCTAGCATACTAACAATGTATAGACTACACATTGTCAATACATCATATATAAATTCAAAATAAAAATAAAAAATAGTTTTATTCTCGTAAAAAAAGACACACTTATATTTTCTTTACATTTATTGCTCATTAAAATAGAAAAATGAAAAGAAAGAAAATGAAATTATCTTGTTTTACCATTATGCCATTAATTAATTAATTAATATAACAAAATAAAATTAAAAAATAAAAAATAATTTTTTAAATATACGTACTTTACCCACATCCTGCCTATTCTCTCTATTAAACTTTTTAATTTAAAATAATTTACTTTTGTTACTAAATAAATACAATAACGATCTTTTTTATTTTCTTTATTTACACTTTTCTCTTTTATCAATAAAAAAATCTACTTTTTTTCACTTTTTCATAATCAATTTTTTCCACTTTTTTTTTCTACCCAACATACTGTAAAAAAAGAAAAAAAAATGTTTCATAGCTTCCAAAAAAAAAATGAAGAATTCATTGTATTGTATCGTAAAGAAAGAAAGCTATTGATGCAATCCATTCATTTACTTTAATTTAGATGAAGACAGTAAAAAGTCACATTTTGTAATAATCTCACCTTTTAGTCAAAGCTTAAATATCCTTATCCTTTCATTTATGGTGTAAATCTCAGAACATACACAGCCAAGTTATACATGTGACAAAGCCCCTGTTCTAGGAGGTTGAGTTGTCAAAGTCTACACGATGAAGGCAGCTTGACGGACAATGCAAGGGAATGCGTGGAGGAAAAACAATTAGAAAGTGGCAGCAGTTGCCAGAACTACAATTACAGAATATAAAATGAAGATTTATTGTCCATCATACCTAATAATTTGCGCATATAATTTATATTTATACTGTAAAAATACAAAAATTTTATCTCAAATTTTCTATTGATTTATTAAAAACAAAATATTTTTTAAACTTAGAAATCTAATTTCAACTTTTTATCATTTTCATATATATATATTTATAATCATATCATGTTTAGCATTGTTAATTCTATATGATAATATAAACCCATTTGCACTATCATTTTGGTCATTTTTTTTATCTGAATCATTTTGGTCATTTATTCACTACAAAGAAAAGAATATTAATGTATACAATTCATTTTTATAATTGTATTATGTCAAATCATATTTGTTTAATATAAAATAAAAAAAATTATATTAAAATTTGTATTGACATATTACATATAAAAATATCTTTTTAATTATTATCAAATTTATATATTATTTTTAATAAACTTTAACTCTCATCATTTTTGTATTTTCTTTTTACATCATTTTCGTACGGTACCATCTAACCTTGTTTAGTAAGCAAGAGTAACTGAAACTTGGGACCCGAGACTTGTTTGGCAGTCACTTTTGAGTAGCCGCCATTGCCAAAGACGCCTCAACCGTCAGTACAAAGCAATGTTAAATTGACATCATTAATGACACCATCGATGTCAGAGTCTCTTACTCTTATCATCTTCTTGTCCTACTTTCAACTTGTTTGTGTTTATGGTGTGGTAGTTCAGCATGTAATCGATCCAATTGGAAATAATTGGCTTGTTTGGTTCTCATTTCAAGTTTTTCAGTGGGAAATCCTCTCCTTCGACATGGGTAACCGCCGTCCAATTGTATGTTTTATTTATAAAAATATATTTAATATAATTAACAAATTAAAATAACAAATAAAAATCTACGAGGATACTTTAATAATTTGCTTAATAAATTCTATTAATCATTTATAAAATAAAAATCTTAAAAACATATATATATAAAAATTCGTTTATGTTATTATTGATGAATTTATAATCGATTTTCTTATGGTAAAAAATTATATAAAAATAATTATATATCTTTTTCATTCTAATCATATCATTTAATCATATTACTAAAATATTAAATTTATTAAAGCATAATTCTTTTGTTAATTTAAGATTTAAGAAATTAAAGTTGAAATTATGCCGAAGATGATTCTTTTATCAGTCGAAGAAGAAAATTTCCAGCAAATATTCCAACTTTAATAAATCAAGTCCAGAAAACTGTACACATTTCAATGACTAATTGAACAAACAAGAGAGCGATTATCATTCTTCAAACACTCTCTTCCCTTCGGTAAAAAATAATTTCAAAATATAACCCTAACACGCAATTTTTCCCCCAAATTGCATGCTTCATAATCTAAACCCACAACTAATTTAAATTATTCCAAACCTATTTTTACAAAGTGGCTTCTTTTTCGTAGAACATGAAATCCATGAATTTCAGCCACGGTATCGTCCCGCTCTTGGTAACCTTTTCCGCTTGTTTTGAGCACGACGTCGTCCCGTTCTCGCCGTCCTTCAACGCCGCCTTTTTTATGCACAGGAAGAAATTTCTCGATCCCAGCGCCATCAGCTTCTCTTCTCTTTCCAAACCTGCGCTCAACCACACATAAATATCAGCAATCAATCGTACACGTGCACGTGTCGTTAAAAATGATACGGAGCAGTGATCAATGAGCTAACTATTGTTTTGATATGGTTTCCGTTATCTTACTTTCTAAGCTAAATTGAGAATAATGGAGGCCGAAAGAGGAGGTGTCCATTGACGTCAAGATCGGTCGGCGTGCTTCCTTCGAGTACTGCCCAACGGCGGCGAGTATTAGTTCTCCGACAGTGTTTTCCGGCGATATCACTACCTGCACGGCTCCGGGGCTCCCTTGAATCGTCACGTTAAATAGTAGCTTAGTCAATTTCGGCCTAGCATCCATTGAGATGGAAACAGTCCTGTCTAAAACTAGGTTGGGCAGCGTCTTCGGCCGCCTCAGCTCCGCCGGTGCTATCGTCGGGATTCTCCCGTGAAACGACGACGCCTTTTCGGATATCCTTCCCCTCCGGTTCTTCTCCGGTTCCTTACGATTATTTTTTGAATTCGGCATCGAATTGAAAATATCGAGTGCAATATGATACAATAATTCAACCGAAAAAAAAAACTATTCTTTTCTGTTTTTTTTGGTAGCTAGTGCGACGAAGGTTACCTCAAGCGCCGGTGACGGAAGAACCTAACACGAGGAAAACCGAGAGCGGGGGCGGAGCGGCGGCTCTCGGGTTTCCGTCCACTAGAAGCTATCATAACCTGAGGGTGTGGCCGTAAAATAAACAAAAACCCAAGGGCAAATGGAATGCAAATTAAAAGCGGTAAAAGCACGAAGTTCCCCTTGACCCTCAAAGCCAATTTATATGGGAAGGAAAGCGAAGGAAAAGAGTGAGAAATGGCTATGACCGATGAATCCCTGTTTTTTTTTGGATTACTGGCTACTTCCGGTTGATGGGAAATAAAGCAAAGTAATTTCCATGTTCCACATGTACGGAGGGTATTTTTTTTTTTTACCAGATTGAATAATTGTACTCGTGTACGAGAGTAGATAAATACTGTCTTTTCCGATTCAATTCTCAACCAATATTTTAGATATATTATGAGTAAAATTTTTAATTTTATAAACAAAATCAACAAAATAATATATATCATTTAAAAATATTAAAAAACAATTACTTAAAAAATAAATTGTGAGATAATTTTTTAATTCACTTACGAAATAAAAAAATTTGTTGTTGGTAAATGAAATAATTATTCGAATTATAATTCATTTGATGACGTTAAACTCATTTTGGATTAGGTATAAAAATAAAAAATATATATTTTTCTCATTTTCTCCCATCTCTTTCTTTCTCTTTGTAATTTTTTCTCATACTCTTTCTTTAATAACTTTTTTATTTCAATTTTCACACGGTAAATAACTGTGTTTTTTTGTCGATTGTCACTTGCTGAGATTAATTTTATTGAAAAAATTAATTAATTTTTCTTCTCTTGATCTCATTTTTCATTTTTTTGGTTTGAATTTCTTAAAAACTTAATTAAATAGTGTATAGTCAAATCCAAAATCTGATTTTTTTTTTTACCGTCGTTTATGTTTGCTCGCTAAGCTTAAATTTTTGTCAAATACTCATCTCAATCTCCTCTACAATTCAATCCTATCACCTTTAGTTTTATATAAAACAATACTTCATTTTTTCTCAAAATCCCTGAAAAACAAAAGCTAAAAATTCTAAATCTACTCATCCTATAAATATCTTAATCGGAAACCTTATGAGGGATGAAACTCTATTTTGTTGTTTTACTTTAATATTTTTTAATTTTTTTATGAATTTTCATGTTCATATTTATCAACTATTTTATACTTTTTTTTAAAATATGTTTGTGTTTTTTTATTTTATATGATATAAATACAATGATTTAAATCTTGAAAGAAGTGAAAATGAATTTTTTTTAAATATTTAGACATGTTCAAATATTAAAGTTGTTATTATTAAAAAATTTTATCATTTATCATTCTTAATCTGAACATAATTAATCTTAAATTATAAAATTGAAGAAAATAATCGGGATTATTTAAAAAAAAAAGATGCGTTCATGAATTATAAAAAACAAATTACCATGTCCGTTCCAACAGCGTTCATGTTTGGCGTGAGAAAGTATGCTGTCGGGTAAGAATACGGTTTCCCTTGCTTCAAGGCTGCTGTTCGATTGCTGGATTGGGTCATTGCCTCATTGGAACCACAAGGCAGGTGCTTTGCACGTGTTTATTGCATTTTCAATCAGGCTAGTTAATCTTACGTGGAAGTATCATTGGCGAAAACTATTGTATTACTCGGAAGTAGTAAGCTTTCATAAGCTCATCAGGAAAATGTAGGATCCGGTGAAATTATGACACGTGGAAATCTCGAGCACAAGATTTTTTATTTTTGTAATAGTAACGAAGGTCGCGTTTGCTATCAAAGTTTTGTCATTTCTTGAGATAAATTTATAACTGATAAATTAAAATATCTTGCGTATATAACATAATATTAATTTCTTTGTGGAATAATAATATAAATTTCTTTGATTGTTATTTTTAATTGATTTTAATTTGAATATTTGTCTTTGTCTTCGTTATTTTATGGTTTATGAAAGCAATAAAAATTATAAACACATGCAAATTTTAGGAAAATTAAGCCACACACATGCGAATGTAACTATTCATGGGGACGATTTATGTATTTCATATTATCAACTATTTGTATTTTCGACTCAAAAGATATTTTTATAAAGTAATAGAAGATTTATGACTCAAAAAGTTCAATATTATTCTCATCAATTTTTGGTAGATGTGAGATAATTTTCCAACTAATTAGTTGCGTCGACTCTTTTATTTTATCAATAAAAGAGAGAGATTTATTGGAGTTTACCTTGAATCCCATATCGAAAGTATAGGAGAAGTTATAAGAGCTCTCCCTTTATAAATAATGTGTTAGGCTTGGTTTGTAAAGTATCTCAAGGAGTTGTAGACACCGATAGAATAGCTAGGGTTTGGGCTATTAAAAGGGAGTAGTTGGGCTTTGGGATCTTGGTTTGGAGTTTGCAATTTTTCTCTCTAAAAATTGCATGGTTAGGCTTTGTTAGGAGTTTGCAAATTTTCTTTCTAAAAATTGCACGGTTGGGTTTGTAAGTAGTTTGCAATTTTTCTCTTCTAAAAATTGCATTGTTGTAATTGTTTTTGATTGGTTATTAGATTGGTTGGGTACTTATAGGTCAAATTGGTTGGGCCAAACCCCATTAAAAATTATTGTGTTTGTTTTTTGCTTTCCTCTATTTTGTGGGTATTTGGTTTGAGGGATATTTTTCCCAAAAAGATTCATTATAATTCGAGTCTATTTCAATTTTGGTATCACTATTGTAAAGATCTACATCATAAATAAATTCAGATACCAATTATTGCATGTACATATTTTTCATGAAATGAAAAAAAAGATTATTAGG
Organism: Heritiera littoralis; assembly: GCA_031772115.1. Taxonomy (NCBI): domain Eukaryota; kingdom Viridiplantae; phylum Streptophyta; class Magnoliopsida; order Malvales; family Malvaceae; genus Heritiera; species Heritiera littoralis. The sequence continues at coordinate 280,169 of JAPDPK010000109.1, read as the reverse complement.
TGAAAAAGAGACTATTAGATGAGATCAGTAGAAAAGTGTTACAATAAATACACAAATAGATAGATAGATAATCCAATGATAAAAAAATATTTAATATTATAAGGTGGTCTTACTTTTATGTACATGCTTTTTAATGTAATTTTGTTGCAATTATTGATATGCCGTTTTTATTATTTATATTATAATTGATATAATGCCAAAGAAGTTTAATCATAGGTGAAAAGAAACTCATATAAATATTATAAATCAAATAAAATTTGAAAAAAATAATATTTATATAATCTACAGCAAGTGATTCCCTAGGGCACCCACTTTATTTGGATACCATAATCATATATAATATTATTTTAATTTCCAATAACCAGTAAATTATTGAAGTGGGGAGGATACATCAGCTACCACTTAATTATATTATAATGAAATCCTTTTTTCCATAATGAATTTAAGGATTCCAACATTTGTCTCTTCTCTTGAAAAATATGTGACAAGTGTGGAATCAATCCCACGCCATACTTATAATATTGTCTAAAAATTGCAAGAAATCAACTCATCTTCTTCTTCTTCTTCTTCTTATTATTATTATTATTTTAAGATACAAACAAGAATTCTAATTAACCTCTAACATTTGATTTTTTCTATAGAATTTTAAGTTATTATTTGTTTGAATGACTCAACTAGTTTTTTTTTAGTTTAAATATGAAATATTAATAATAATAAGTATTGACTCAAATGATATTATCTTTATTTTTAAAATATGATAGTTCAACATATTTAAAATTAAAATATTAATACTTACATGTTTTTTCATATCAAAAGCTTTCGTAATTTCATTGTTAGATTATATATGATATACTGATAGTGTATATAAGTCAATCATAGCATGACACCTCATTAAATGAGTAAAGCTTAAAAGTGCATAAACCCTAAAAAATAAATTCAAAAACTTTATTAATATTTATTTTTAAAGACGTACATATGAGATGTTATCATATGGCTAACTGACAATGTATAAAAATTATATACTACTAATGCATTATATATAAATTGTTTTATTGTACCAAAAAATTTATTCCCCAAAGTATTCAATTAAAAATAATTAAAAACATGATAAATTGATATAATTAATGATAAATTGATGCATAATAAATTTCGAGTACAGGTTGCCATCAAAATAACAAGAGCAAATTAACAAGAAATGAAAAACAAATATATTTTCATAAAATAGAGTAAAAATAGTTTGTCTGCTTAATTTTCAACCTGAATATAATTTATTGATAAACAATCTCAATTATTGACTTCTATAATTACAAGAAATCTTAAAATTCAACAATTTCATTTATAACTTTTTTTTTCCCTTAGACTTTTATATTTGTTATTTTTTTTTCTAATTTTTCACCAAAACTACACCTACCATTTGGGCGGTGGATAATATTCACATCTTAAGAAAACACTTAAGTTGATGTGTGTGGTTTTGACAGCACCTTGCTTGACATGTAAATGATAAATGCTGCAAATAAGATTAAAATAGGTTTACATATGCTTATCAAGATGCAAACAAAAAAATTTAAAAGTTATTTTTAAGTTTCAGATTCAAATCTTATAAAATATGAGTTTTGTTTAATTTTATGTAGATTATTTTTACTTGCATAAAGAATCTCATAAAAAAAATGAAAGCGATTTTTATTATATGGTTCAATTGAAAGAAAAAGCTATATGGTTCAACTACAAGGAACCAAAATTGGGATGTTACAATTTTTTTTCTTTAAACGTTGGAGATTGGAGAGTTTATATAAATTAATTTGAATAAGAAAAAATAATTTAGAGAACTGAAAATTTGAAGGTAATCAAAGCATTTTTCCCATTTTTTTTATAGAAATAATAAAAGCTTTTGAGATATTTGTCCTTACTGACTTTGATCTTAATAATTTTTTTTTAATTATAAAGATGTTGAAGCTCAAACTTTAAATTTGTAAAACTTTCACACTCTAAAAATAAAAATACGACCATTTGAGTAAATATTCAAGAGTTTGATTTCGATATTTGTATTTAGGTGATTAGGATAGTTATTCCTTAGTATTACTATGTTGTGGTTGTTGAATTTTGTTGAAGATATATATCATTGGTTCACTGGTCAAATTATTCAGATTATCCTTTGATTAAATCACTTGATTACATACAGATCGAACGGGCATCTTTCAAATTCCCAAATAGATGATCCAAGTAATCATGTAGGCCGGGTGACATACAAACAATCCTCTTATCCCTGCAGCAGAAAGTGGGTCCAAAAGAACACAAACCACATGACCCGACCAGTGAAGGGCTTGACTGGTATAGGTGGGTCTCCCGACAGACCCAAAACCTTAATGAAAGAGAAGGACAAAGGAGTGTGAGTGTGTGAGTGCGACTCAGTCGTCATCCCTTAACGTTACCTGCCATTTTGGACTCACTTTTGTTTTGTTGCCATGCTTCGTTGTTATCACTTTCCACTGGTGTGCGTTACCCTCCATTTTTCACTTACCCACCTCATTTATACCATTAGTAAATTTGATAATTTGTATATATAATTTGTGTATGTATCATATAAAATTATACTTACTTTACGTAAAATATCAAAATTATGTTAAAAATCGTGTTGACATGTCTAATACTATTTTTTTAGAGTTATGTTACATTCGTACATTTTATTTATATCATTCTCGTATGATATTAAAGATTGCCTGTAATAATCTCTCCATAAATAATTTTTTTTTATTTTGACACATGAATGTGAGATTATTTAATGTCATTTATTCCATCATGGCTGTCTCTACATTATAGAATTTTAGTTCGAGGCACCATGATGATGAAACGAGACTAGTTCCTTGGTTCTAAAATTCACTCATGCCATGATTGTAATGAAACGAGCATAAAGTAAAATTTAAAATTTAATTCAATTGATTCACGTATTTTTTCAAAAATTCGAATCTTATGACCAATAATTTCTTCTTTCATGAAATTTGATCTTTTTGAGGGTAAATTTGAAAATTAAGATATCAATCTCGATTTCTTTTGTACCTCCTAATCCTATCTCCTATCCAAAAAAATAGTAATGTAACTTTCACATAACGATTACAGTGGTGACCAGGTGGGAAAGGAAGGACAATTGTTAGGAAATGTTTGGCCAAATTGAAGAGACCTCACTTTAGCAGGTCCCACCCGCCTCTATGATTTCCATGGCTGCTGTTGAATGCTGATCATGTTTCTTGGCCAGATTCTTGAGATCGTCTGGTTTTTGCAGAATCCTGTCCAGATTCTGAGATCAGGCTATTAAAAATCCGGAATCCTATGTTTGCTTCCGCAACGTTCAACGCTTTTTATTCTGCAAAACCAGTGTTTGATCCCTGTCGTGTCAAAATTCAAATCATGTTTCCGTTACGTATTGGTTTAGGTATAATTGCATCTTGTTGGTAAAAGTTATGTTTGATTTTGAATTCATTTAAGCTTTCAAATATGAGACGCAAGTTACATGCTTTCTCTCTCTTTGACGATTTTAGGTAGTTGTCATCGGAACTTATGACACATTGATTTTAAAATTTTTAGTACGGCATAATAATATAATATTAAATCGACACAATGTGATGCAAATTGAAATTTTATAGAAATTGTATACTAATATGATAAATATTAAAAAAATAATTTTATATTTGATATATTAACACGAATTTTGATCTAAAATTTCATATTTTATACTACATAAATATAATTTCACCGTACATGACTAAGAGTTCAATTTGGAAGTAAACCCAATCAAAAAAAAAAAATTGGAAGTAAACATGTGCGCAAGACCATTGACTTGAAAAGGCGAATTAGAAAACAAAATTTGGCTTCAAAAAGTGAACGAAATAATAGAAAGGTCAAAAAATGGTGTCAGAAAGAACATGTTTCATGTGCCTGTTTAAAGCATATATGCCTGAGCCGGACGGTTAAATAATGCCTACAAACTCTTGAGATGAGGTTTTCTCTGGGTAGCTAGCATGCATGACAAGTTTGGTGAAAGCTGCATGCATGCAGTTACGACTTACCAAGTAGGTATTGACTATTGAGAGAAAAAGTGAGCTTGGTTTGATTCAAAAAGTTCAGATGCAAAAACCAATAGTGATAACTCAGGTAAAATTTATCGGAAATTATCTCAATATTTACATTTTTTTAAAATTTTGATTGATAGTTTTCTTTATATTAAAATAAAAAAGAATGTCAATGGAATTGGTGTAAATATATGCATAACACTCATATTTGAATTTTTACAATTTTTCATTGATAAATGATCAGTAAAAATCGATAGGTGAAAGTCCAATCAATAATGTAAATCTCAATATTTAATTGATAGTTCAGTTTGACCTTGAAATAAGATATTCTCTTTCGCTTCTAATTTTTTTCATAACTAAAATAAAAAAGAGTTTATGAATGAACATACCTGGGCAATCGGCATGCTTGATTATGCATCGAAATTTGACTTGATTTTATTGTTGATGTTGACATAATTAAACTTTCAAAAATGGCATGATGAATATAACAATTCAATATGTGAAAGTCTAATCATGAAAATAAATCTAATACTGATATTGTAAAAAGGCAATTTTCATGGGCATGAGTAATGCTCTTATCTTATCCCATCAAATATCAATCTTGTCTTGGTGATGGCTTTTATAGTAATTTTAATTTTTTTTAAACGTTTAAAAGTTATATTACGAAAAGGGAAATGTGATAAGCCAGCATGCCTTCTATCAATTATTGGGATATTTTTTTTAACTTCGTCTATATTGAGTGTTAAGGCAATTGTTTTCAAGTTTGGGTAAATGAGTAGGATGACGATAGATTTGGATAACTAGTTATAAAAATTAATCCAAATTCATGAAATGAATAAATATCAAAATATTATTGGGGTATTCCCTACTTATTGACGCACTGCACCGGATCCCAAGTGTAATGAAAAATAGACAAGAGTTGTTAGGTCATCGTCCGAAAGCGACGTGTCATGACTTGGAAGAAAATAATTCGAAAAGATATGAAAGTATTGGAGTTTAATAAATGCATTACCTTTGATATAAATGTGTAGAGAATGAGAATTCATATAGATGATTTAACGTAATTTTAAATATTGGTTCATACAACTTCTTCCAATTTATTAAAAAAAAGATTATGATGATGATAATTTAGATATTTTTGCTTCTTACTTAATCCTTATCTCTAAAGCCAAGTATCTTTATCAGTCTACATTTACGCACTAAAATTAAGTTACGCTTGCTATCCTATAGGAAATCTATATGAAAAATGAATTACATTATTTAAAAACCTCCTCACACACGTATATTATGTGCACTATACATTGATTAGACAAATCATTGTTAATTTAACAAGTCAAATCATATATGCATGCAATGTATGTGGAGGCATTTAAATTATTTAGCTTGAGTGAAGCTTTAAATTAATCCAAAATTAACTCATATCGTGCATAACCCAATTTGTTTTTTTTTTTTAAATGAATCAATTTAGCTTGGTATTTGATAATATGAGCAAAATTCACAAAACAATATATTGTTACCATCTTTGCTAATTAGGTGATAAAGATAAGATTTGAATAGACTAGATAGTAAATGGAGTAAAATAAATTTCATATAAGAAAGGGGATTTTAGTAAGTCGGGGTGGTTTTAAGCTGATTTTCAGTAAGTTTAAGATTTAAAACTTAAAACTTGTAATTTTTTTTTTCGATTTTCAAATTATTTGTATCTTAAAAAAAGAGAAGAAATGAGAAATATCAAAGTGTTGTACTACAAATTATTAATGAAAAAAATATTTCAGTTCCCTTATTTAGTCGAATTGACAGCAAAGCAATGGATTGGAACTGTGGGAGTAAATGCCTGGTAGCAAGACCAATTAAGATGAATTATATGTTGGTTGCAAGTACTGCTGTGAGAGAGCGAGGCCGGCCACTGTGGCTGCTTTACTGATGAGTGGTCCACGGTACTGTTGTGCTGTGCCATTCCATGAATTTGGCGGTTGCAGAATTGTCAATTCCTTGTCACACAGTCAGACTTGCAGCCAACATGGAAATTGTTTTAAAGCATTATCTTTTCTTTCCTCTTCGTTTTTTTCTCAACTACACTGTATTGCAAAATGGACCAATTGGAAATCATGGGTTCTGTTAGCAATTTGTTTGGTGTGGACCTGGAAATTTGACCATTATCTAAATGCCAAATTGATGATAAGGTTTGTCATATTGATCGAATCATCAAAGAAGAATTACAGTATATTGCATGACTTGAATTTGAAGTTTGAATCCAAATAATTTCAATTATATCCTTCAATTATCAAAAAAATGATAATAAAGTTTGGAAAAATTACTCAACATTCATCACTATATACTAAAAGAAAATGCAATGACTTATCATTTTGACAGTCACATTTTAGTACTTTTAGTTTTATTAAATTACGTTACTTTTTAATTTTACTTAAAAATCGATTACCTATTTGAAAAGTTGAAAAGTTGAAGTATGTGATGTTAAAAAATATTTTCAAATAATCTGTAATAATAGATAATTTATTTTTACCTAAAACTAAAAAATGATATAGTAAAATAAAAAGCGTTAAAATGTGATCGTCCCTAACATTCCTTTATCCTAAAATAGTTGGCGATTTCATGATTTCACAGCAAAGAACAATATGGTGTCTGGCAAGCTGAATTTTTCATGTTAAAACTTACAAAGCTTTAAGCAATTCCTGAGTTTGACACCTAAACTGGAGGCAGACAGCACATGGAAGGGTGACCACCAAGCCCAAATTTCGTGTGGCGAGGCATGCTTGCAGTTGCATTGATGGCCTTCCCTGCCAAGTGCATTGACAATTGACATCAGGTTTGAAGGAGCAACTCTAGATTATTAGATTAGTTATGATGCAAGTAAATTCTCGGCACTGCTTTTCAAACTAAAGCTTGGGTCAGCTTTTGTTAGGCAGCTGGGTGTCTTCAGTCACTTGGAAAAGCTACCTCCTTTATGGTTTCAAGTCTAGAAGCAAGCTTTTGCTCTTGATTTCCATTTTTCTTAAGACTGTTGGTTAGTCTAATTACTTGGGCATTTTCCATTGGAACACACTCTATTTCCTTTGATTTGGAGATATGGAATAGTATAACAAGCTAGGTAAATAAATATGCAAGGTCAGGTGACATCATGTTCATCGATGTTTCAGCGACTTTAGAGTATATTATCCTCATTTCACTTCCATTTTGGACACAGAAATCGACGTGGTTAACAAATAAAATTAGGTCTAACGTATTACTCTTCTTTTAAGAGAATTTAAATTCAAAATTCGATTTTCTATTTTTTCTTATACCTTTTTCGAACCAAAAAAAAAAATTAACACAGCTGTTTTTCTCTGTTTCATTTCAAGCAAGGATTATGGACTCTTAAATGTAATGGGTGTTACAGTAAAATCTATGGAATGGCATGGCCTTACAATCTGTTCACGTTAGCTTGCAAAGTTTTCATACGCCTTATTCTTTTTACATCTTTGTTCGCCCTGAATTTCTCTGCAGCATTCATGGTGGCTGGGAAAGTTACAAGAACTCGAGGAACTGTAGTCTCACGGTGGTTTTATAGCTGAGGTCCTCAATCTGATGAAGTTTGAGCTTTAGCTATGCAGTTTTCACAAAATGCTAGTTTTCCCTTTTAAGTATGTTCTTCTTTCTTTATGTTCACAGAGAAAACTGAACAACCATGCAACTTAAGAATTTACAGAAAATAAGAAATCTCTTAAAAATCAAAACACTTCGTAGCCAGAAAAACTACATGAAAATACAATCAACAGTACCAAACTATTAAACTTGATCATTCACTCCAATCTCAATTGCCTGAATGAAACTTCATTCATCCCTGGTATTCTTGCAAAAATCTGAATAAAAACTTCCACTAAAAGAATCAAGCATCCAAGAAAAAGCCAGATGAAAATATGTTGATCTTAGCTTTTAGTTTGCACAGAAACATGTATGAAAACTCAAAATGCTATTTGCATTGCTTAGTTCTGATGTTTAAATTAAATTTTCTCTTATTAAAAGATAAAAGCTAAGTGCATACTGGAGATTTAAGATTTGCCAAAATGCAATCAAATGCAACCTCAACAAAACTGAACCTCTTATAATGAGGCTCCATACGTTTTTGTATCTGTGTATGATTCCAAATAGCAAACTGGATTATGCAAAGATAAAATGCTGTCAGGATATTCCTTAGGTGCAGCTTGCAGCTCAAAATGGTTACCCTTTCTAGGTTGTCTTAGGCTGCTTCTGATATTAGCAGTAGCTGAAGGGCATGATAAAATCTTACATAAGGAGCGTAACTGAGACTTTTGTCCACTAGAGTGATTTTGTGGTTGAAGCTTTCGATAATCTTGCTTAAGTGCTCTCAACCTTCCTTTGTGGCCAAGCACTGGGGGGAAACTTACTGAATCAATTGTTTTCAAGAGGTCATTGGAGTTTTCCACACTCGGGGCAGGATGCGATTTTAGTGGTAATCTAGCATGTTTCAATGATGATATTGTCTGTTGTAATGTAGATGAAACCTGCACAGCAACAAAGGAAAACACTGAAATCACAATATAAATGCGAAGCAATCTCACAAAACCGATTCAATCAGCATATGGGATCCTGAAAATAAACAGTGTAGACATAAATGCCTGGTATGATTGCAATTTGATATTGGAAGATAAAGCTTTTCGGATGACTTTCCTATTGTTTTTGACCTCATAAAGTTGAGACTACTCAACGCAGTTTATATATAAATAGTAATTTCCGAAATCTAACATCATAAAGTAATGTTTCATCTTTGAAGAACACTTTCTCTCCTTAAGCAATCACAGTTTGCTCATCGATGAGAAAAAAAAAAAAATTAAAATTCATGGAATAAGAACTTACTGTTGAAACAAGGCTAAAAGAAGCAAAGGACGATGAAGATGACGAGAATGGAGAATCCCTAGGCTTCTTTCCTTTCTGATCATTCTTTATCTGGCTCCGATCTGCATCAACAGATCCAAAACTGGAAGGTGTAACATCCTCCTCTTCTTCTTCATCTTCCTCCTCACCTACATCATCTTCTTCTTCCTCCTCTTTGGTAGCTTTTTCCTCTTGGTTAGCCACCATAGAAGTATCTTCTTCTTCTTCTTCCTCCTGCAGGCCCATTTCCAGCTTCTTCTCTTCCTCTTTCTCTCTTTTCCTTAACTCCTCATCCATGTCCTCGATGGCCTCTTCCAAACACAATTCAGCCTCTATTAGTTCAAGCTCCTTTTCAATAAGCTTCATATTCAGCTCGCCAGCTTTCTTTTTCTCTTCAGTCCACTTTTCTAGTTTATCATATCCAGGCTTCAATGCATTTTCTATTGCAATTATGACACGCTTCCATATATTATCCTTTTTAACAGTCACTTCTCGTCCATAGAACTCATCAAATCCAAGGGGTAGGAACTGAGCCTTTGTTGGGTCCACCTCTTCACCTTCTTTTAGAGGCGGCTGCCAAAATAATCGGATCCCCTGTTCTTCATCCTCAATGTAATTGATTAATCTTCCAGTTGGAGTGTGCAAAATGAGGGGATCTTCAGTATATATTAGCTTTGATGGATCTTCAGGGTCAGGCTCTGGTTCTTTATTGATAAGAACAAATTCGGGAGTCTCATCTGATCAAGAAATTGTAGACATCCATTTCAAAAAACCAAAAAAAAAAAAATTCTTCATATGACTTTCAAAGGCTAAGAACTGACAGAAGGGAATGCAGAGGAATACCTTTTGACCACCAATATTCAAGCTCTGCAGGCATGGGTAACCTCAGGGGAGCTTTATAGAAGGAGTTCAACCACATTTCTCTTTCTTGATCAACTTCATGCACATATGTCTTCCAGTAATCAGGAACCTGCTAAACAAACTTACTTATTTCCTCTCCCTTTTCATGATCTTGGAAAGAATTCACTTCACAAAAGAAAAGTTTTACTTACTTCATAGAACTGGTTGATAAAGCCCGGTGCCATCCACACATCATCTACCTCATAGAAATAGGGGTGTTGAGGATCACTATAAGGACCCCTCTCTTCCCTAACCACTGTACAAGCAAATCAATAGAAAAGTCATGATTATAAGAGGCTAATGTTTAAATTTCTCAGTGATTAAATGTCAAAATGCAGAGAGTGACTCAAAATTTCAAGTGATAAATGTCATGATTATCTGAATCTTGCTTAGTGTTGAATGAGAAAGAAATGCATTCAAACTTCAGAGAATTGGCAACCCAGGCCTTCTGTACAGAGGGAGAAAATTCAACAAGACAAACTGTGTTCAAACTTCTATCATATTCAGGAAGATCAAGGAAACAAATTTTACAAAAATAGTTGTCAACATGCTCCATGAAATCTCCTATGAGCTTCCTTTTGCACCCAAAAAATAGATGAGCAGAAGATTTCTAGGAAGGCTTTTACCAATAATGACTTATAACCTAATATCCATCTCTATATATAAGTTTCTGCAACTTTAAAAGATTCAGCTTCAGCACAAGTTAAAATGTTTGACTTATCCAGTTACCACAAGGTACGGAGCTCTGTCACTTCTATTTTCATTTTCTGTATTCTTCTCTTTCTGATTCTTACTCAAGCAAAGTTCTACAACGATGACCACATGCTTGAAGCATCAGTCGGCATGATGGACACTAGAGGACATAATCCTCGTGTCAATCATGTCAGATACTTATAGGAATAATTATAAGAGAAATTATGTCATATACCAAAATATGTCAAATTTTATAGATGTTTTGCATTTTTGTCGAGAAGCTTGCACAGAGATATTATCTAAGATTCAAAAGTACCATACTTCTGCCATCCGCAGTTCTTGGGCAAGGATAGGGTATAGGCATTTATCTTGTTCCAACGTCTAGAATCTTACAAGTTGCTGTGTCAAACAAAATTTTGTGCTTATACAAATGGAATTGTTAATAGAGTCAAGACTACATACTTCCATCTGGCTTATTAACAAACATCCGAGCCTTAGCAGCAGCAACCTCTGCTATACCAGCATGCATCTGAAAAACTACAATGTCAGAGAAATAACATTCTATAGCATCTTTTCCCCCAACTCATTTTTAACTATTTATATAAGCATGAAAAATTACAGCATACCGCTGAAATGTTCTCATCACAACCATCTAGATCGTTCAATAGCTCTCCAAAATAGAATCTACCCTGCATCCGTATAAATTATGCAACAACATAAGTAGTCAGGCACTATAAGAGAATGTTGAAGTAGCTGAGAGAAATGCTGCATACAACAAAGGATTAAAAAAATCCATATTATTAGCCACTAACCAAATTGATCGATGAGTGCTTTGCATTCTCTTAAGACCATCTTATCTTGACATCTTTCTTTTGAAACAATGTATAATTTTTCTATTTTCAAATTTGCATGTTACTAGAAAGCATTATTTAAAAGAAAACTGAGGCTACTAAAGTAGAGGCCAAGAACTGAGATGCAGCAACATGTATTAAATCTTATGTATGAACCAATCCATATCTACATGGAAGAAATGGATTCGAATACGTAAGTTGAGTCTCAAACAAAATGGTTTATATTTCAAGTGCATACAAAGATGGTGCGTTCATTGACTTCGTATACACCACATCCATGCATTCTGCCATGCATCCACTGTCCAGCATAGCGGTATCGACCCTTCTCCCTGAAACAGAAACATTTGTCTCCATAACACCATAAATTGAGATATATGCCAGCTAAAGTCTCAACAAGTTTGGCAGAAAAAGTAACGTACATGCTTAAAACATAGAAAAATTCCTTGCTTGATAGAACATTAATGCCTAATGTTTGCATAGCATATTGGGCAGATTAGGAAAACCAACATGCGCATGATCATAAAAAAGGGTAGATTCAAAAGCGAGGATGAAAAAAATGAAACAAAAAGAAATAGATATGTGATAATGAAACATACGGTTTTCTCCCAAAATGTTTGATCCACACATCACTCTCGTAAAATGGTATTTCATACTCCCCTCCAGCCAGACGAATGCCATCTTCAACATCCTTCTCTAACCATTCTCTATCTTCTGGGATCATGAAATCTCTTGATATTATTTTCCCTTCAACTCGCATTTTTGCTTCAAGCCTAGAAAAATAGGTAATAACCAACTTCATTTTATCATGTACAAATTTATTGTGGAGATTGTAAAACCTACATTATAACATGAGAGCATCATAAATAGTTTATAAATTGTCACATACTTGGAACCTGGCACAGGTTCTATATCAGGTATATCAACTTCCACGACCCCATGGCCTTCCATGTTGTTTTGCAGCCATTCACCTTCATACCTATCAAAAGTAAACATCTCATGAGATTTTTTTCCTTGTAATAACATAAAATAAACAGCACAAAAGTACCTGAAGCACCTCATAGCCCAATAAAGTACAGATTTATAGACCCAAAAAAAAAGGGGAAAATGAATCATTCAAACGACAATCTCAGGGATGACCAATGCAGAAGCATACATTTCAATCCAGCTGGATGTTTGAGGGACCTTCAATGTAGGATGGTACTAGAAGATATGTATGCAGAAAGGTGAAAAACAACCTTATGAAACAGCAACTGAGATAAAAATAAGTATCATCAAGACTGATAAGTTAAACACCAACAAACCTGACCAGCCCCTGTTCTGCAACATAAACACCTTTTCCATGAGCCAAGTCATCCCAAACTGTGCCTTCATACCTTAAACAAAATGCAGAATGATAATAATGAGTAATGAAGCAAGTCAAAGGGAGTCATGAATCAGGCATACCATCAATGTGCACTTCAGACTTGTGGAAAGCAAACTATAAACTAAGGGATTAAAAAGAGTAAATGACTTAGCTTCAAAATACATTCACATATTCGCCACATAAATCTACAGTTTTGTATCTTGCAATACACAAAGACAAAACCTTTTCGAAGTTTTAACTATTCATAAACATAAACTAGTTTTGTTTCTATGTCAAAAGGAACTTTCAGATTTTTGGTTTCTCAAAAGCAATGTAACTTCCAGGGCAGAGGCAACGACCAAATGAAGCCTATAAGAAAACCGTAGCTACCTCATTGACAAATTCTTCAATCCTAACTAAACTTCCTCAATTACCATACTCCAATAAGTAAATGCATTCCCTTTCAAGAAAAACAAAAATACTAAAAAATGAAGAAAAAAAAGAGAAAGTTTCTTTAACATACGTGCTTCCATCAGGGAAAATGTAGCTGACCCACTTCAGGAACTCTTCAATCCTGTCTAACTCTTCAATGACCGCTTTGGGGTTCGAAATATCATAATGGTCATCTGGTATAGAGGGATAAGGCTTCCGGTAAGGAACATAAAATGGGGCAATCCCAGGGTCCCGACCCGCCTTAATCTCATCCCTCACAATTTCCCAATCTTCCTCATCAGCCCAAACCGGGTCCCAGCCGGGTTTGGTCATCTCCAATGGAGCATCCACCCAATACTCCTTCAAATCTTCTTCCTGCCAATTCTCGGGATCTTCTGGGAAATCCCATAACTTTTCGTAGGGAATGTAGTCTTCGTCGTCTTCTTCTTCGAGTCTCTTGACTTTCTTGCTGTCGAGCAGCCGAGTGTACCTCTGGACGTTGCTTTCAGCGGTCTCTTCGGATTCAGGTGGGGAATCATCAGGTCTGGTGTATTTGAGGGACTCTAAATCGAGTTCATCAGCGTAGCCTTCTGATGAAGAGGAGAAGTCTGAGTCTGAGTCTGAGTCTGAGTCAGAGGAGTCTGGGTATTGCTTTTGTAAGTCAGTAAGTTGTGCTTTTCCCTCTTCATCATCCTCTTCTGGGTCCTGTCGTGACTCAGTGAGTTGTTCTTCTTCGTTGGACATTGTTTTGGATGGGAAAGAAAGAGATGAAGAAGAAGAAGAAGATAAGGTGCAGAAAGTGAAGAAGAACGATAGTTACAAAGAAATGAGAGCCGGCAAATGAGAAAACAGTGTGGTTTATCATTTGAATAGGGTTTTGGGCTTTTTGGCCTTTATTTTGTCTTTAGGTTTTTTTTTTTAATGTGTTTTTTTTTTACCTTTTCTAGTGAAAAGAGAAACAAAAAGTATTTTTCAATTTATATATATGGATTATTATTACCTAATAAACGTTCAGAAGAAGTCTTGGATTTCACAAATGGATTATAATATGATACTTATCTTTTAAAAATCATTAAAAAATATAAAATAATAAAGTGAAAAATATGTCATTATCTTAACCTTTTTTATTGAGCCTAAAAATTTCACAAATAATGTATTGGATAATAATTCAATATATATTTTTATGCTTACTCATCATTATCATCATTATTGCCTTTATCTTAATAAATTGAGATAGTATTCATGAACTAATATTTCTTTTTTTTTTTGTCAAAATGAACTAATATTTCTATACTTACTATCAAAGTAAAATCTTAGCGGGTACTTCATGAACATTAAAATATTTTTACCATATAGAATATTAATACTTGTTAAATTATAAAGTAAAATATAAATATTTTTAAAAAATAAAAGATGTTAATTACTCTGATATGTATATTTTCTATAAGAATTATGTAATTTTATGAACAATTATTTATATATATTTGATTTCCTCAAATTTAATTTCATTTTTATTAAAATTATTTCTATAATCAAAATGTGTTAATAGTGATATTATTATTATATATTTTTTATTACAAGAAAAATATTAAATAATTGAAAATAGAACTTACATATATTATTAACATGTATTAAGATATGTAAAAAATAATTATTTAAAAAAATTAAAAAATTATCCCTATTGGGCCTCTATCACTATGAAAGAAAAAATAGAAATCAAGCAAGCCCAAACCAAGATTGGATTTATTGCCAGACTCACAACAGACCCTGAAGCCCTAAAATCTCTTTCACAAGTCAGTCACATTGTTTTGAAGAAATTGAAAAAGAATCCTTAGGCAGTTAAAACTCAAAACAGTGCACAATCAAACTCAAACTTGCTAACATTCGTCCTTGTGACACTCAACCACCACCTATGTCTAACAGCAAAGCCTTGCATTCTTCTTTCTCTTTGTGAATTCAACTCACCTCTTAATTCTCTGCAGTAGCATTGTTACAACCAGAGCTTTCGTGGGTATGTATGTTTTTTTCTAGAGTTTTTTGTAACTGTTCTAACTGCGTACTGGTTACAACTTACTGAATTACTTGAGCAACGGCTTCTTTGGTTTTTCCTGTTTGGTTTTTTCTGGTTTTGATTCTTGTCGGTAGAATTCCTAGGATGTTCTTATGTTGAACCTGAATAATGTCCGAGCATAATGTTTACAAGAGTTGTCCGAAAAGGACTGAGTTAATGCAGTGCAGTGGAGGAACAAGAATGGAGGAAACTGCAACGTTGTTTGGTTCCAGGAACCCCGGAAAAGCCTCTTCCGAGAAGGCAAGAGACAAAGAAAGTTTATTCAAGAAGGAAGCTTGCTACACAAGAAACAGATTCCAACTTGCTATCTGGGAGTGATTTTGCTATGAACACTATGGATTCTGACGAACCAACTGCAAGTTGTTTTACTATGATTTCTTTGGCTGAAAAGAATGTTGTGTTTAGTTCTCGTTTGGCACTGACAGATGAAGACAAGAAACAAAGTTATGACAGAAGAGAGATCATAAGTCTGGGTTCTGGAGGCAGAATAGATTTGAACATGAGCTTGGATTCTAGAGGCATGATAGATTTGAATGCTGGACTGGAAAATGAGCAGAGTTGTGATCCAGGATTGATTGATTTGAACTCTAGCAAGGAACACAGTCCAGATGGAACCAGAGGCTACTGCTTGGAGTCCACATGCTTGAGTTACGCTGGCTTGAAAGATTTGAATGCTGGACAGAAGATGAACAGAGTTGTGATCCAGGATTGATTGATTTGAATTCAAACAAGGAACACGGTCCAGATGGAACCAGAGGCTACTCCTTGGAGTCCACATGCTCGAGTTATGCAGGCTTGAAAGATTTGAACGAAAGCATTCATGGTTTGAACAATGTTGATGGTCCGAATGACAGTGAATCCACAGGTTTATTTTCTGATGCAGGTGTCAATGTCTTTGGCTCTGGAGAGATCAACAATGGTTTTCATGATTGGAAATCAATGTTGAGTTTAGGTTATAGTTCTTTCACAGAACTCTCAGGTTTGCCTAAGCCTGAACTGTCTCAGCTATCCTCACAAATTCTCACCGACGAGATCGATACTGAAAAATTAAGTTCGAGTAAGTGTTAATTCTATTTAAGTGTTGCTAAGTTACTACTTTATTGTTAGAATTCATGTCATAATATGGTTAAGTTTTGGTTCAGATGGAGAGAATGGAACTATTGATTCCAAGAAGTCCCAGCAAAAAGTAAGAAAAAAGAAACACAGGCCTAAAGTATTAATGGATGACAAACGAAACAATGGAAAACCAGCTACTCCAGCAACTCCGAAGCAAGTAAGGGAAAAGAAACAGCGTAGGAAATCAAAAAGTTCTGGTTTGAAGAAGGAGTTATTGGCTGCGATCACTGTTGAAACCAAAGCACAAGCACAGATGAATGAAACCAAAGCTCAAGCACAGATGAATGAAACCAAAGCACCTGTGGCGAGGGCTTTAGATTTTCAATTGGAAAGTTCGGAAAGCTTGGATGTTGTCATCAAAGCTTTGAGTTTTCCGTTTGAAGGTCTGGATATAATCCGCAAGAAGAGAAGGTCCAAAAGGAGAAGAAGACTGAATTTGTTTAATTTATATGTGACAATAAATGACAGGAAGAGCAAGAAGAAAAGAAAGCTATTGACTGTTAATTGGTGTAGAAGGAGAAGAAGAATACACAAGAAAGAGCTATTTAGTTTTACTTGGTGTGCACACAAAAGAACACAGAGGAGCCGATCGGAGGTAATAATTAGAAGTCATTAATTGATAACTAATCTATAAGTTTATAAGATTGAGCTTCTAAGATTTTTTATTAATTGATATATTACAGGTAATGGAGAAGGATACGAAGGCAATAGAGACAAATGTTTCCATAGATAATGCAGCATTATTTAGTGATAAACAGACAGTTTCTTCAATAAAGAATGCTGCATTAGTTATTGCTAATCATGAGCTTGAAGTACATGACAATGCTTTAGTCATTAACAATGAAGGTTCGAAAGGGATGGAAGTATCAAATGCCATTAATATGCAGACAGTTGCTTCAATAGAGAATGCTGCATTAGTTATTGCTAATCATGAGCTCAAAGTACATGACAATGCTTTCGTCATTAACAATGAAGCTTCGAAAGGGATGGAAGTATCAAATGCCATTAATATGCAGACAGTTGCTACAATAGAGAATGCTGCATTAGTTATTGCTAATAATGAGCTTGAAGTACATGACACTACTTTACTCATTAACAATGAAGCTTCGAAAGGGATTGAAGTATCCGATTCAGCAATGAAAGGGAAGAGAAAACGAAAATCAAATGCCATCACTAAACCAAAAGGTAACAGAAAAGCAGTGTTTTCTATATTCTTGAAGCTAAAACAGTTAAACACATATTGCATTTGATGCAGGTCAGGAACTGCAGGCTTTGCATGTCAATGATGATGGAGCACTGGTTCCATATCAAGGGCCATTTGATCCTACTAAGAAGAAAAAAACAGCGAAAGTTGAGCTTGACTCGGAGACATTGAGAGTTTGGAACTTGCTGATGAATACAGAAGATGGCAAGAGTGAAGAAAAAGCAAGTGAACAAGATGAGAAATGGTGGGAAAAAGAAAGAGAAGTTTTCGCTAAACGAGTCTCCTCATTTCTTGCCCGTATGCATAAAATACAAGGTATATCAAATCCTCCGCTAAACAGCTTACTCTACGTTTCCATCCATGGTGAATGAATTATTGTCAATATACATTGTTAGTTACGTGTAAGCTTACTGACAGCAGAGCTTCTTCTTAGGGGATAGAAGCTTCAGAAAATGGAATGGCTCAGTTCTCGATTCGGTGGTAGGAGTTTTCTTAACGCAGAATGCAGCAGACTACCTTTCAAGGTATACAACTAGCCTTTTAGCAGATTGAAAATGGCGGAAAACTAAGAAAAATGAATGACTCATTTAGCTAATTTAACAATTTTTTCACAGTAATGCGTTTATGTCACTTGTTTCGAAGTTCCCCTCTCAGCAGTGTCAGAATAGCTCATGTGATGAAGTCCTGGGGACAACAAGTACCCAAGAGTCTGCCATGGAAGCAGTCCAGACAGAATATTTTGCAGGAGGTAACCAATATTTTGTTCGTGAACCTACACCAGAAAGAAATGAAGAACTGGGGACAGCAACAGAGGATTTGATTGATGGGGTTGTGGAAACAAGCTCCGTGCAAACTGTAGACATTGCATCGGTTTGCAAGCCAAGCACAAACTTGCCAGAGGTAGAAGCTGAGATGGCAAAAGCTTCCGATGCTATCCATGGCTGCCAAGAAGAGATGATAAACTCTCAGTCTCAAAATCATCCAGTTGATGCAGCTCAATTCCCGGTTGACAATGTAGTGCAAAGTCAGAACAGTAAGATGCAGGATGACAATGCTACCATTGGAGACAAGAAAAGTAAATCTACTAGGGGAAAGAAGAAGATTCGTAAGGTAGAAAAAGACGATGAATATTGGGAGAGTTTAAGGTTAAAGTATTCAACTGGGACAAGAGGTAGTGATCAAATGGATGCTGTGGACTGGGAGGCAGTCAGGCTTGCAGGCCTTAACGAAGTAGCAAGTGCCATTGAAATACGTGGGCAGCATACCGTGATTGCAGCTAAAATCCAAGTAAGAAAACTACATATCAGAATACCATACTTAGACAGGAAAACACTCTTACAAATCTTCACATTTTGTTCATTTTTGCAGAAGTTCCTTAACAGACTGGTTAGAATTCATAAATGCCTTGACCTTGAATGGCTGCGAAACACCCCATCTGATAAAGCAAAGTAAGCTCAGAAATTGTTGAAGCTGCAAGATAAATACACACACTCATGGTTATTCTATATCTGCAGGGAATACCTGTTGGCAGTAGATGGACTGGGGCTGAAGAGTGTGGAGTGCGTGCGGCTTTTGTCGCTAAGACAAGTTGCCTTCCCGGTAAGATTGAATCTTACAAAATTATGATAACTTCTTTGTCAATGAAACTTGTCCGAACTCTAACAGTTCATTGTTTCTTCAATAAGGTTGACACGAATGTTGCTCGAATAGCAGTGCGTCTAGGATGGGTTCCTCTCAAACCACTGCCTGGACAACTTCAGCTACATCTCCTTGAACAGTAAGCATTATTATATTCATCATCATTTGCTGAGAAGCAGAGGAACACTGATTCTGATTGTCATTACTTTTGCAGATACCCTATCTTGGATTCCATTCAGATATTCCTATGGCCGCGGTTGTGCACCTTACCCAAAGAAATATTGTAATGCCAAAGCTTCCTATTGAGTTATCTTAACAGTGTGCTTAGATAACTGAATATTTGCTCTGATTTAACTGAACTTGTTAGCTAATCATTTGACTTACTGCAATTACAGATATAAGCTTCATACTCAGATGATAGGCTTTGGAAAGGTATTCCATCATGTTTATTTCACTCTTCATTTATTTTTTTTGAAGATGCTAAATGGTTATAACATCAAAATTTTTTCAGATTTTTTGCTCCAAGATAAATCCAAATTGTAACGCATGTCCAATGAGGGCAGACTGCAGACACTTCGCAAGTGCATATGCGAGGTTTGTATCAATCTCATTTAAGATTTCGTAGGAATTTATCGGAGACATTGGATACTTAATCAAGATATCAAAAACTTAGACAACTGATATAGCAAAAATAGATTTTGCCGTAGTTATACTTATAGATCTTGAAATATAAATGGTTTTTGCACTATAAACTGCTGTAGCCTCTTTGGGTTGCTTGTTCTCACAAATCAAAGCTGCTGGATGCAGTGCAATGAATGCCCTGCCAGGTCCAGCAAGTTCAACTGTCCCTGAAAATCCAATTGTAACTGTCAACCCCCTAGCATCAGTTTCTTTATCAGATGAAACACCACTTCTGGAATCTGGAGATCAAATCAAGAATTGTGAGCCTATCATTGAAGAAGTTTTCGAACCATCTGATAAAACGAAAGCACTTTCAACTGTCCCCGAAAGTCCAACTGCAATTGTCAGGCCCCCAGCATCAGTTTCTTCATCAGAAGAAATACCCCCTCTGGAATCTGGACATCAAACCGAGTTTTGTATGCCTGACATTGAAGATGTTTTCGAACCCCCAGAAAAAAGTGAAGCGTCGGAAGATGAGGAACCTGAGATTGAATTTGATTCTCAAGGCATTCCTATTATCAAAGTAAGCATCTCAGATTTGAAGGCAACTTTGAGCCAAATGAACAACAGCAGTACCATGTTTGAAGATGATTACAATTCAAAAGCATTAGTTGCTTTGAATTCAGAAGCAGTTTCAATTCCTGCTCCCAAACTGAAGAACATTAGCCGGTTAAGAACTGAACATCTAGTGTAAGTACTCATATATCTTTCAAGCTTAATTTCTGTGGTTTAAATCAGGCAACTAATACAAACAATTTACTTTTTCTCGCGCAGTTATGAACTTCCACGGAACCACCCTCTTCTGCAAGGGGTAAGTAAGTTGACTCAACCGATAAATTATACCAACACACATGAATTTAAATTCTGATTTCCTCTATATGTTCCAGCTAGAACCAACAAAATCTGACACAGATGTGCAATACCATCTTGCAATATGGTCGCCAGGTATGAGTTAATGCAAACAATATGCAATTATCAAGGATTTCCTATAACCAAAGCTAGATTCAAAATGTTTGCATTGTGGAAATCCATGGTGTCAGGTGAAACTGCAGATTCATCCAAGCCACCAGAGAAGAAATGCAATTCTACAGAGTCAGAGATTTGCACTGATCCAACATGTTATTCATGCAACAGCATTCGGGAACAGAATGCCAACATAGTCCGTGGCACTCTTCTGGTAAATGAACAAAAAATCACTCACCAACCCTTAAATTTAAGGCAATATATACTGAATTACAGATTGCATTCGCAGATACCTTGTCGAGTGTCTAACAGAAACAGCTTTCCACTGAATGGAACATACTTTCAAGACAACGAGGTGAAATCCGTTATATTGTTTGTTGATTTGTTCTAATCAAACTCATATCATTTGCTGTGATCACTTTAATTTAGGATTTCCTGCGCAGGTGTTCGCTGACCATGAAACCAGTCTTCGACCCTTTATCATCCAAAGGGATTTGATATATAATCTGCCGAGAAGGATTGCATACTTTGGAAGCTCAATATCAGCCATAGCCAGAGGTACGTTATCACGATGAACACTGAAAATGTAACCTCAAACAGTTTGCTCACAGAATTCCTCGTTTGCAACAGCTCTATCAACGAGAGAAATTCAGCAGTTGTTCTGGAAAGGTACCAGAAAGAAAGCTCCTAATACCCATTCAGGACTTCTGTTGTTGTCATAGCTGATTAACGTGTTTAATACCAATACCATTGAAGCAACTAAAACTATTGGTTTTTCAGGGATTATTTGTGTCAGAGGGTTTGAGCGAAGCACAAGGGCTCCTAGACCACTTGTACTGAGATTTCACTGCAAACAGACTGACAAGAAGAAGGAGAAGCAAGAGCAGAAATCTGGGAAAAGCCAAAAGTGGTTGAGGAGAAGACGCAAGCAACTGATGGTTTCACAGGGCAGCATGTCTTAAAGCTATTTTATCTATAATTTACAGTCAGCAATGGAGTGGTCAAGGTGTATTTCTTGTGTTTTTGTCCGTTTCTTTCTTACTGGATTGCATATTTGCGTGCTTCTTTTTCAACATAATAACCATCGAATACTCAAAAGGGAAAAACTAATTGAAATATACTTGGGTTTTCTTGGTGTGATCAAATGGTTTGGCTAGAGATGAAAAACTGAAAATTAACATCAAGGAAGTTGTTTTTTTATGCAATTATTAATCATCATGGAAACGGCTTCTCTGTTAAGACAGGAAAATGTTATTGATATATAATTCTTTTTAGATCTCACAATTTGAAAGTTTTGTGCATTAAATGTCTTTTTTTTAGGCTTAATAGCCAAATATGTCATCCACATTTGTCACAAAATAGAATTAAGTCCTCAATGTTTAAATGCATGAAAATCAATCCTAAACGTTACAAAATATTTAAATTAAAGACATTTTTGTTAAATCCTTTAATTTCCGTTACTCCTACTAGTAATAAAACTTAACGGAAATTGAAGAATTTAACTGAAATGTACTTAATTCAATTATTTTGAAAGGTTTAGTACTGATTTCTATACATTTAAACGTTGAGAATTTAATTCCACTTTGTGACAAACATTAATGACACATTTGACTATTAAGCCTTTTTTTAATTATCCACTAAAAGAAGAGTATATTTCAGACATGACAATTCGAGTATTTGCGTGATATAAAACATTAAAATTATCATGTCACAAGTTATATTGACATACAACATATATTAATTTTTCAATTTTTACAAATAATCTATATATTTTTTAAATTTTATCTCTTGTTATTGTTATATCTTTTTTTTATTATTTTTATGCTGTATAATTATATTCTATCTTAAATTATTAAGTCTAATCAATTCTATAACAGGGAGAAGTAAAATATATGTCAACTCTCATTCTTTTTTAATTATCCACTAAAAGAAAAAAAAAGAATAAGTTCCAATTATGATAATCAAATTATTTATGTTATGTAAATTATGAAAATTATCGTGTCATAATTTTTGCAAACATAATAAATATAAAATCGAATATTCAGTTTTTACAAATAATCTTTATATTTTGAAATTTTAACTCATGTTATTGTCTTATCATTTTTGTATAATAGTGTCATCATTATATCCAATCTGAAATTGTTAGATCTAATAAATTTTATAAAACGGAGAAACAAAATAGAAGTCTACGCTGACATTATTAGCTAAGCAAAAATAATTGCACACAGATACAGTTAATTTGTCGAATTAGATTTGACCATTAAGTTCTTTAATCAATGAATTTTGGCAAATAACGTAGTCATGGGCCCACACTGGTCCAACCAACGATGTGTGATATTTGAGGCATGAAATAGTTGTTGTATATAGTCAAAGTCATCCTATCTTCCAAAAATATTCCTCCAGGATACTGTGGAAATTTGTTTTGATTCACATTTTTAAAGACTTTGGTCAAAATTTTAAAACAAATTCGACCTCAAAAGCTGTTTAGTTTTTTTATCAAAAAAATTGCGGTCTAAAAATAATAAAATATATTATAGATATTAAAATTTAAAAATTAAATCATTATGAAATTATTTTATAATAGGTAAAAAACTAATTATTTTTGGATTATACAATGGTTTGAACGTTATTCTTTAAAAAAAAAGAAAAGAAAAATAAGCTTTTAAGAAATAAAAATAAAGTTATCAAGTTTCATCTATAAGAACAAAACCCTATTTCTCTAACATGTCAGATAAAAGATTTTGTTAAAGGCTAAAATATTTCAATTTGAACATTATAGTTGTAGGGCCAAGAGCCTTTTAAATCTATCCAAAAAAATAGCCTTTTAAACTTTAAGCTTAATTAATAATAATATTCATATTATATTATAATTTTTTTGTTCATAGGAGAAGTACAAAAAGAGAATGGGGATTTGAAAAGAGATTCAAATTTTTGGTCTACTTTTTTCTAAGTTAAATAACAATTATTAGGTTAAGCTTTGAACTTTATATTATTATATAAACTAAAACTGACTTAGAGTATTAGGTAAGAGATTTTTATATTTAATGACTCATTAATTATGGATTATAGATTTTAAATCTAGGTCCAACATTGTGCGAGCTTTTAATAAATGAAGACTATACACATTAGTAAAATATTATTCAAGCACTTAAAAGATAAAAAATTTACGAACCTTTTGAGATTTTTTTTTGGCTTTTTTTTCAAAGTATTTGTATGCTGTGTTGCACTAATATAAGTAATATCTAAATATCTATGAAATTAAGTATACTAGCTACTCTCTTATATTTATTGTTACTCTTCTTTAAAAAATTAAGTCCAGACTCAATTTATTATTTGTTTCTTCGTGCTTTCCTATAAACTAAAAAAATTACCATGTACCTGAAAAAAAAAATAAACCCCTCATTGTCTTATTCTAAATCATGAAAAAAAAAATCTCTAATATCGATTGTGCATAAACAGTATATCTTATCTTTGACATGTGTATCAATGACTTACCTTCTAAAATAATCTTCCTACATTTTGACTTGTATCTTCCTAAAATAATCTCTAATATCGCTTGTGCATAAACAGTATACAAAAGGACAGCTCTACTCTTCTTCTTCTTCTTCTACGTACTTTATAAGAAGGGTATGACTTGTAGTGTACAACTTTTCAAGGAAAATCTCTATGTAGCTTAATTTTACATAATAATGATTAAAACATTCATGCTAAATTGCTACAATTTTCTTCTTTCATTTTACATGCAAATTGAACTTTAAAACAACATAAATAGATACATAATTTATTTAGGAATTACAGAAATATTTCAATGGATAAGTTTTTCAAGTTCAAAAGTCAAAATCCTTAAATTAAAATCTTAAAATGTAAAATGGAATACCTAAATTATGATATGGATTTCAATTCATCGCCTTTAAACGGTGCCGTTTCCTCGAACCAGCTTTCCGTGCCAACGGCTGAAGCACCGAATCCTTGTACCTGCACGGCAAAACCCGTCTCCTCCCGCGTTTCGTTCTAGCCACCACCGAAACCTCGTCGAAACGTCCGTGCAAATCCACCGCCCAACACTCTCTCCCTTCCTGCACCGATTCCTCACCTTTTGCCATCTGGGTTCCCAACTCCGTGCCGAGTTCACCACGTTGCGACTCGCCGTTTTCCGAACTCAGTTCTCCTCCTTCTGTAACCAAAGGTAAAGAACCCTCCTCCTGTCCAATTTCCCTGTTGAAAAACGGCGGTTTCTTTATCTTTTCATCTTCAACGCCGGTTTCTGAAGCTGGGTTTCTTCTCTCCTTCTCTTCCGTAGAATCTATACCAACTGAACTGTTTTTAGTTTCCGGTGAAGAAGAAGCCAACTCCACGTTCAAGTCAAAACGGAAACCCTGACGACCCAAAGGCTGAGCCTTTTCCAGAGAGTTTGAGCTGGATGAAGAATCGAGTACTTGAAGAAGACGATTCTGATGATGAAAACGTGGTTTGGGTTCTGGGTTTTGTTGTTGGTGCGGAGGAATAGAGCAGATGATGCTAAGGATCTTTTGCAAGCACATTTGAGCTTTCGAATATCTTCCCCCTTTAACCCCATGGAGTTTATGCGAATCCATTGATAAAACACGAAAGAAAGAACCAAAAACAAAAGAAAACAGAGCTCTAGGCCTTTCCCTTTTAACTCCGCATCTGATTCAGCCGTTTCTGCAAAATCACGAGACGGAAAACTTCGAGAAAAAAACAATTTCCCCAGAAACCGATCTCTTCGCTTAATTTTTTTTCCTCATTCTAATTTGTTGTTTCTTTCTTGCTTCTTTCTCGTTCCTTAAATAATTGTTGTTGAAAGTCAAAAGGGTAGGGTTAACTGGACGGGTAGGATTAATAGTGACGTGGTGCACGGGTGGACGGAAATAACAGGATAGTTGATAAAAATATGCACGTATTAGAATTTCGTAATTTGTGTGTGTATATATATTTGTTTGTTTTACAATATATATTCGTATTGCGTAAATACATAAATTGATATATTAAATTTCACGTTGAAATATAAAATTTAAAATAATTTTAATTTTTTTAATTTTAATTTATATTTTTTAAAATATTGTATATACGCGCAACTATTACAATGAAAGTTCGAATATACAAAAAAAGATAGAGATATGCAAACATTTGTAAAAAGATTAAGTGTCATCTATTAAAGATAAGATGAATGAAAGTAATTTACTTTAGATACATTTGGCATAGACTTGCGGATACTCTAATTAAGAGAATAGATACTATAAATGATATAAAAATAATTAAGGTTAAGATAAATTGAAGAAGAATGAGAAAGAAGCTATTTACAAGATATAACGGAACGAGAATTAAAAGAATATATTACTTTAAATAAAAATAAATGAAGAAGAAAAATTAATAACTTAACGTGAATTCATATATTGAATTATATAATCTACTAATATCCAGATAAAAGTTTTATGATGTCATTATATTGCGTCCAAAATTCCAACATTCAGGTGGAAGAAAACAACTATCAGACCCTTCGTCATGATTTCGAAGGGCATACTGCGACATCGTTTCAATTGGGGTGTCTAGACTGCGCATTGTAAATTGCAATGGCGGGCTGCCTTTTGCATATGCGTGTAGCTTTCACCCCAAGGGGGCAAGTCTTTCTTTATTTCAAGCAGAGTGTACAATTTCTAGGAAGCAGAAAAGGAGAAAGAAAATCAAGGAGAATTTTCCTTTTGTCGAGGAATAGCTACTTGCTTATTACTTTCTTATTTTTTCTTTTTTTTTGGTTAAATACTTTCTTATTTTTTCTCAGAAACTTACTCCAGCAAACTTCTTACTATTAAGGTTGGAAAAAAATGGAAAATTTTGAATCAATTTAATTCGTGGATTTGGAGTTGAATAAATGACATAGTCAAATTGTATAGATAAATCAGTTTGAATACAAAAAATAATCAAATATTTTGTTGTTTAGTATTTTAAAATTTGTACCATGTTCAAATTCTATATTTTTATTAAAAGTTAAAATTAAATTTAAAATAAAATCTAAATTGAATCGAATTCATTTGAATTGATTCTCATCAAACATTTTTTCTACACGATTTGAATAGGAATAGTAATATAAAGTTGAAACTTTTCACTACTCCAATTTCTAGGCCAATAACCATCTCATAGTCACAAACACATAGGCCCTTCTTTTTTTTAATTAAAACTGCCACCATCAAAATTATTAAAAAAAAAAAAGCTAAAGGTTTTATAATTTCATCGAACTCTACAACTGGATAATAATACTATAATTCATTTATACTCGTGCATTAAAAAGCAAAAAAAAAAAAAAAAAACCATCTCTGTAGTCACCCAACTTAACATTCTGCATTTACTCTGACAGTTGACACAGACAACATAGTTCCTGGGACTCTGCTTTACCAAATGCCTACTCTTTCTGCCACTTCGCAGTAAGCCAGTAACTCTCATCAAACCTCCACGTAAACACTAAAAAAATTTCACTTTTTCCCTTTTTTTACCCCGACTTCCCTTTCTTCTTCGAAACCACGGCTGCTGCTGCTGCTGCTGATCTCTGTGGTCGCTTCTTCCATGGCTCCAACACCGAGTCTCTAAACCTAAGCGGCAAGACCTGACTCCTCCCTCTCTTTGATCTAACCACCGGTGATATATCCTCGAATTCTTCCACCGCTTCTTCTACGATGTTAACCGAGCTCTCTTTGTTCCTTTTCATTGACCCACAGCCATTTTCAACCGCTTCAACGTCCTTATCCTTTTCATTCAGACAATAATCCCTGTCTGAAATCATCTCCGCCGCCTCTATCAGCAAATCCAACGAACGGTTAAACGCTGCCGCCGTTTTAACCTCACCTTCAGTACCGCTCTTAAACTCGTCGCAATTTTGTATTTCCGTGACATCAGAAGAAGCATCGGTGGCTGTAGCAGTAGCTGTTTTCTCTTGAATTTCGTCAGTTTCTTCTTCTTCTCCGTCTGGGTTTTTGCCAAATAAGCTGTTCTCAGCTAAAGACTCGGATTTTTCTTCACTCTCATCACCGTCGACAAAAGAAGCCAACCTTAAGTTTAAATCAATCTCAAACCCTCTCTTCTTAAAAGAGTTTGGATTATCTTGGCACGGTGGTGGGATTGTGGAAATTATATGAAGAATCTTCTCCAGACAAGCTTGAGCTTTGGAACATGATTTTCCATAGTGTGCGCTACTGAAGCAAGAATCTCTTACATGATTATTGCAGTACAAAGAAGCCATTTTTGAAGTCAAACCGAAAGAACCCAACTTCCCTTTCGTTTCACATCTCATAAATTTTTCGAGAAAATTCAGGAGAGAGAATGAATGGTAAGTAAATAAGAGAGAAAGAGAGAGAAGAAACAAATAAGCTAAAGCGAGCTTGACATCTTTCGGTATTTTTGTTTTTATATTATTATTGGAATTTCAATTTATAGCTAGGAAATAATTAAAAGCAAATATAAGAGGAAGAATTTTGGCAAAAAAAAAATATAAGAGGAAGAAAAAAGAAATTGATTGTTTGGTGTTTTAGTGACGTGACGTGGCATCTTGGCTGCTGGCTCGTTGCTAACGTGGCAAAATCTGGTTGGATGCTGACGAAGGTTTTGCTACGTAAGTAACTGATTGAACGAAACCTGTCGCCGGGTTTACGTCCTTGGCCTTGGTCTTTTCTCTTGTGTTGCTTGCCGTATATAATTATTTTATATATTGTTGATAAATTTTTTTATTTTATAAATAAAATTAAAATTATAATATATATTTTATTTTTTTATTTTTTTAATATTTTTATAAAATATATGTCACTGTCGTAATAATTCCTATAGAATAAAAAAATTCTGTTGGTAAGATGTGTGATAATTATTCTATTTGCAAATACGTGTCCTTTCCTTGAAAGCTTGTTTTGTGTGATTTTTTTTAAGAAGAAAATTATTTATAAAAAAAGAAAATTTTTTTATTAATTACTTTATCAACAAATTCTTTCTAGAAAAAATAATTTGTGTTTAATTTCAAATTTTCAATCACGAGAAAAAGTGAATAATGCATTTTTTAAGAATAATTATGTTATAGACTGTTAATGCAGTTTTTTGATTCTATAAGCAGGATTAAAATAATGATAAATGTATTATTTTATTTATTTTTTATTTTTTTAATATTTTTAAATGACAAGTGTCATTATTTTAATCTTTTTTGTGGAGTTAAAAAATTTTATTAACAATGTATGAGATATGAATCTTTTTTTAAATTTTGTTTTCAATTTATACGTAAAAACCCCACTTTTCTCGTACCTAGATCAATTATTCAAGACAAATTAAATATATTTTTTAATTAACACATGGTGAACTAAGTATAAAACATCTAAAATTCATAACAAATGTTTTAAAAATATCTTTTAATGTATTAAAATTTATAATTTTAATTATCAACTATAACATTTATTAATATATATAAATAAACAATCAAAATTTTATTGAACGATTGTTATACCTTTTTAATAAAAATTCAATTCAATGTTCAATTCTTTTATTCTCCTATTATACCTACACCGAATAAAAACAATACAAAAGATCGCAAAGGCTGACAATCATTAACTAGAACAATTAAAATATTATTTTAATATATTGTTTTCATTAAAATTCAAATAATATCTCAACGAACTTTAACAATGTCATTCAACCAACAACTGGTTGGCATGAGTGGCTAGTGGCTCTCGTCCCTTGAGCAAGGTCAGGGTTCGAATCCTGACTTGTGTATGGAGTGCTAGTATTGGGAGGAGGATTGCCTAACCACGCTCTGCTTCTCCCAACTCCGGATTAGTCATCGAAAGTGGATACCGACGGGTTTTCGACAAAAAAAACAATGTCATTCAAACATTTATTAACAAAATCTTTCTTTTTATTAAATTTAAATTCTAATATTTGGATCTATCTTTCAATTTCATTTTTTTATAATTGAGAATCATTCGTCTAAATAGATGTTGAAATCTTCCGGTTTGACTTCAACTTTTGTAAGTATGTTTTAAACTGCCCGTTTCAGAAGGGGAGCATAATATCTAGAAATAGCCAGAAATGGACTCTTTCTTGCATTCTGTCTCCTTTTCTTTTCTTTTTTTTTTTTTAATTTGTGGGGTTATCACAGTTATAATAGAAAATGAATTGCTGTGGAAATTTAGGTAATGACAAAGTGAAAGCTGGCGAAAAAAAATCACAATATTATTAATATTAATATAAAACAAAACCCACTTTGATAGAATCAGCAAAATTCCAGTTTCCAAAGGGTTGTTTGATTAGATTGGTTGGATTATTTATTTAGCATTGTGTTATTTAAGAAGGGATAATAATAAATAAATAAGTAAAAATTGTTTGTAGTGATTGATCTACCAAACTACAACTAAAAAAGCCCAGAAACTGGGATGATGATGATGATTATTATTATTATTATTATTATTATTATTATTATTATTATTATTATTATTATTATTATTATTATTATTATTTTTTGGTACAATATTATTATTATTATTATTACTACCTCTGCAGCCTACAGCTACAATGCTTGGGGTTGGTCCCTCGATGATGGAAGCAAAGAGAAAAAACACAAAAGGAATTTTGGAAATGGAAACTAACTGTTCCAATATTTTTAAAAAATAAAAGCAATTACAATGCCATCGTTTTCTTTATTTTTTTATTTAATTTATTTAAGTGAACATTTAAACGAGATTTTCTCTTAATGATAAAAAAAAATGAAATTTTAAGTTTCCGATTTAAGTTTTATGTGAATTTTTTTCAATTATATATTGATTTGTTGGTTTAGCTTTTATTATTAAATATTATTTGATTGTAATTACAATTTACTAATTTTCACGCGATACATGTAATTAATTTCGTATGAAAACATATCCACACTTTTTTAATACAAAAAGAACAACTCAGAGCATACTTAGAAATTTAAAAGTGGATGATACTTACGCAATTTTATTTGCGTGATTCATTATTATTATTATTATTATTATTATTATTATAATAGGGACTCACATCTATTATATGTAATTATAATCTTGTGTAATAAATAATGGAGTATATATACAAAGTTAATTTTTGCAATAAAAAGATACTTGGTACACCTAAGTTACTTTTTTTACCAAAAAAATTAAGGGTCCGTTTGATTCGCGTAAAATGATTTTCAAAAATAATTTTTGTAAAATGATTTTTGAAAATTTGATTTTCTAAAAAAACTAATATTTTCTATTGTTTAGTTGATATGTTGAAAAATATTTTCTGTTATTTGTTGTTTTAACCCAATATAGAATAGATTGAGTTTTAGTGAGGGCTTTTTTTTCTTAAGAGTGGTATAGGTTTGAAAATTGTCTTTCCCTTTTAAAAATGAGAAGATAATTCCTCAAAATCCTTAAAGGTTGTTCATTGACTGAATTTTATTTTTCATTGACCGAAAATGTTTTACAGGTACCAAACACTAAAAAATGTGAAAAATATTTTTTAAAAAATAAAATTCGTGTACCAAACGAACCCTAAGATTAAGTTCAAATTCGAGACCCTCAATTTTAGACTGTTGAACTAACAGCTGATCGTATAGAGTAGTACTTTAAAGCCAACAGAATTAGAGTAGTCCTTGTGTTAATAGGGGAATTCTAAAGATTGCAAGAAGATATATATATATAATATATATATATATATATATATTTATATTTATATTATAGTATTTAATTTTCTAATATTACTACTATTTACTTCTTCTTTTGCTGTTTCTTTAAAGTCTCGGAGATTAGCATAAGTTGGGCTAAGGCTCAAAATGATATAGCTTGGTTCAAAATGTTTCTAAAGTAAGGCCGGGACACTAACTGGGCTTAACTGGGCAAAATGAATAAGCCTTATCTATCGGTTGACCCTCAACCAATTATCACATGTATCTTGGAAGGCTACCAGGAAATTTCACTAATTTTCTTTGCAACCATCATGAAAATCTTTTTCTAACATCCTTAATGAGCCATTATTGTCCACAAGTCTGAATCAATGGACTCTTAGTGTTAAGTTTATAAAGATTTCAACAGTTTTCAGGTAATCAAAATATCTTGGACATGGTGATCATTTCTGTGGGTTGCCTTTGAACTGCTTGTTCTGATATAATTTGATGCCAGATTCATCTTCACTTTTCACCTCTAGCTAGAAAAGAGCTGGATTTAACTGTAGTTGTTGCCTTGTTGGTCTAAAACACATCCTTTGTAAAGATGACCTTGCTTTTTATCTATGTTATGTCACTAAATCAACCGAAAAACATGAAGGCAAAGGCTTGTCTTGTGTCTGTAGAGAATAAAAGAAACTCGAAGTTCTGCAACATTCAGGCATCTGCAATAAAGAATAGGAATACTAAAATGAGATTCATATCTTTATATGATTAGGATCTTACATGCATCAAGATTCTCGGCAGTTTGCAGATAAAGCATAAATCAAGTTATTTTAGTCGGTGTTCACGACTTAAAACGCTCTTTTGACATAAATGTCGAGCAAGTGGGCCTGACTTTTATAGAACCATGAGTTTTACAATGGTAGTTTAGGTGCACTTCGTTTGGTTTAGGTATGGACAATCAATAAGACATGTCCTAAGTAATCTTAGCTATTAATCTTGGCTGCCTTAGTGCAAATCAAAGGCCATTTTCATGCTAATATGTTTGCATGTAAGTCTGTGGCATGTGCTTTGCCAGTCTTGTTTTGAAAACCTTAGCCTTCTTTACTGCCATGTTAATAATCATGTCTATTAGATTTTGTAAGATTTACCGTCTACTCGGATGGGATTTCTGGTTTCAACAGCAACCAAAGTAGAAAGCTGGTAAGTTCCAAGAACCATTTGGTTGAAACAGGAAAACAATTTCTAGCATTGAATTATGAGTTGGCTTTGTTAAACTTTAACACCCACATGGTTTATGTTGGTAAGATTGAGGCCTGTCGAGAAATTTTCTTTCAATTATACAGAAACGTGCATGTAAGAAGGTCCCACATGTAGCGAAACAAAACCTGATATCAAAATCAACCATTTTTTCTGCGGTCTGGTGTGTGCTGCGATAAATTGTAAATGTTTAAGGAATGCATTGCACGGTTGAAATGGCCATTTAACCTCTGCATTTATTTCTGGCGTTCTTTTCCCTTGCTGCTGTTGATTCACAGTTGGAAAATTAATTGCATGAATAGGTGTTGTCACTGCAAATTCAAGATGCAAGATTGCCTTTAAGGACATTGCATATTTACCCCCTATTTTTCCTTGCTATTGCACAAGTTTCGAAGGGAAGAATGGTGAAGCAGGTGAAACAAAACAGTGGTCCAAGTCGGAACCTTTTAAAAGCATCCTGATCCTAATCAAATTACGTAAGAAAGACAACGTTGTATCAAAACGAAGCAGAACAATCGAGTGGACCCTCGATTTAGTCATTGTTTAATTTGCTTCCTGGCATTGTTACAGAGATCAACACTCAACTTGAGAGAAATTCTTTGTTTTGATATGAAGGATCACAATTTTATCCTACAATAGCGTCTCATAAGTATACGTTTAAATTGATGTGAAATGAGATTAGGATGTTTAAACTCTCCCTTTAAAAAGCTCGGAGTTTTTGTTAAGCCCAACGCAAAAAAAAAGTACACAAAAAAAAAGTAACAGAAATGAGAATGTTACGATAGATATGTGGATATACAAGAAAGGATAGAATGAGAAATGATGATATTCGTAAGATGATTGGAGTGGTACCTATTGAAGACAAAATGTGTGAAAATCGTTTACGTTGGTTTGGACATGTAATACGCAGACCTGTAGATGCTCCAGTTAGGAGAATAGAGGCTATGGATGTTGAGAGAAGGGTTAAGACTAGAGGAAGACCGAAAAAGACTTGGAAGGAAGTAGTTTGGAAAGGCATGAAAGTTTTAGAATTAGATGAGTAAATGGCCTTGAATAAGAATCTATGGAGGCAGAGAATACATATAGACGATCTAATATGATTTTAGATATTGATTCATATAGCCTACCCCAATCTATTGGGATAAAAGCTCTGATGATGATGAAACGTTAAGATTTCAAAAGTGATTTTTACCATATAACACTTAGTTTATGCGAGATTTTAAAAGTGACTTATAATGTAATATTTAATTTCTGTGTTATATTCGATGTTTACTTTAATACCATTAATAGCGCCCACACCCAAAATACAAATTATAATTTGTTTTGATACAAAAATTTTGATTTTGTCCAAAAAAATCTTACACAAACATGAGTTCAAATCTTAATATATTTGATTATAACAAATTTATACTATACACCATCATGAAATTGAGGCATTACAATTACGACCAAGTTGCATCGATTTACGTACTTAAGAGGTAATGAAATATTGATAGCATGTTACCTGTAGTTTACATAAAAAAAATATTAATAGCATGAAAAACAAGCAGAGCTAGAGAAACTTTTTTTTAAAATGATTTTAGGATCATAATTTTAAAATACAAAAATAACTTTTCAATTAATGCTAAAAAAATTAGGTACACATTATTCATCTTAAATCTCATAATGTGAGAACCTTACATGATGTGTCTACTTTATTTTCAAATGTGCCTTTCAATGACAATTCTCAATCAAAACAATATATATCCTACAATGATTTCTTTCATTGTTGTTTTCCGGATTCATACAAAATTATCTCCTACATCCTCTAAAAGTCATACCAAAATATCAATAAATCAATCTCCGAGTGAAAATAGAGCCTTATCTAAATGTAGCATAACACTAGGGGAGTACTGGACCCCTCATGATTTGTCATCTCCCACTCAAATCAAACAAAATTCATGATAGCCCTTTTAGCTGCTTTTGGTAAATCTGGATGAACTTGTTTAGGCATAGCATAATCAAAGTTGAGAGAAGCATTTCAGAGTATGTGACATCAATTAGCTTCTGATCCTTTCTGCAAGTGTGTCAAAGTTCAGTAAATTCCAAGGTACCAATGCTGGATTGCTGAAATAATTACAGTAGAATTTAATTTCTCACTAAGCAGTCGGGGCTTGCACTGGTTCTTCCTTAAACATCAAATAATTAATAAACTTTAAAGTACTGATATTTTACAAGCTATCAGATCAGTAGGCGTACAAGGCAGTCAAGAGATGTTATTTAAGCTAAGTCTAAGCTGTGGAAGGCACAGCCTGGGCCTTAGGATTAGTAATGTCAGTAAGATTGCAAGAGCATAAATTCCCAACTGTCTGTTTAATTGCATTTCATTCATACCATAACGACCTAGCTATATTTAAAAGTTTCTCCGTGGTCCCCGGCCTTCATAAAATTTTGGAACTGCTTTGGGCAAACTACTTTGGGCAAACTAATTTGGGTTTTGGCATTTCTGCATTTTCCTTTGCAGATGGATCATGGAGGCTGTAGCTCTAACATCCCAAATCTGACAGATTAGAGAGAAATAAGCTGCAGAGTAAAACTAGCTAATTGACATAGCTGCACTTAGGTGTAACACTTACATTAATCATCATAATTAAGCTTATACTAACATACATAGATGGTTAAACAACTTAATTATACATAGTTATGTAGAAGCTACATGAACATCTTCAAATCCTGGTATGGAAGCTCTCAAGGCTTATGATGCTGGGTGTAAATGTAGTCCAAGTGGGCCTCTGAGATTATTCTTCTCTTCAAGCATTCATGATCTCCAGTATCACATGCTTCTACTCCCATTAGTTGCTGCAAAGCATTGAAAAACAAAAATATTACTTTATATATAGTAAGACATTTAGCCGATATTATAGGATATAGTTCAGAGTTGATGAAAAGGAGGTAGTTTAAGCTTACATTCATTAGCTCAATGTCCTCCATAACTGTGATTTGACTAAGCTCTACCTCCTCTTGTCCTGCAGAAGATGTTGAACTTCAGCTTCAATCTATTATTTAGCAAAGAAGGGAGAATAACGATAAAGAGAAACTCACCTCCTTTGTTTGCTATGAGACGAGCAGATAAATGGGAAGAGTGAATAAGTAGTAGAAAGAAGAGGAGAGCACCAGAATGAAAGCTTTGCTTCATGGTTGTCAACTTGGCAGACTATATCCTTCAGGTATGCTCACACATGGACACAAACGGAGACAAAAGAGAAAGAGTGTTTGCGCTTGAAACTTGAAAGTGTTGGGAGTTGGGAGAGGGAAGAGGAGATGCTGGATATAAATACATGCACAGAAAAGCTATCGCTGTAGTTCACATGAAGGCTCACTGGGCCTTAACCCCCAAACCAGGCAGTGGGACAACAGCACCAATATTATGAAGAGAGAGAGAGAGAGAGAGAGAGAGAGAGAAGAGCTTCAGTCACTGTCTGCCATGGTGGTGCTAGCAAAGTCCAAGAACTCTCGAAAAATCAATGCAATGTAGTGTACGCAATAGTGGTTGACACTGTCAACAAGTCAACCTTTTGGACACGCAGACAGCTGTTGCCCATTATCATGTGTTTTAACACATCACAGTGTTTTGTCAAGTGGCAAGATCAAATTAGTGTCTTGC
This sequence comes from Heritiera littoralis, assembly GCA_031772115.1. Classification (NCBI taxonomy): domain Eukaryota; kingdom Viridiplantae; phylum Streptophyta; class Magnoliopsida; order Malvales; family Malvaceae; genus Heritiera; species Heritiera littoralis. The sequence continues at coordinate 243,770 of JAPDPK010000109.1, read as the reverse complement.
AATTAAATTATGAATAAGACATCATAGAAATGTTAAACTGTCTTTATAGTTTTGGGTGGAAAAAGCAAAGAAAGCATGAAAGCATTCCAAAATATAACAGTACCATTTAAATATCCACATGTAAGCAACCTGTATTAGTTAGTGGCAAACCCAACTCTCCTCAGTGGAACAATGTCACAAACCTGGCCTTTAAAATTTTTTTTATCATACTATCAAAGTATTTTCGGATCAGTTTGCATGTACCTCAAGATTTAACTCAAATCAAACTATTTTAAAGGTATTTTTCCACATCGATTTAGTACATTCAAAAAAATTAATTTTCTTAGATGCTGGTCTTAAGACTTGAAACCTGAAACTGAGTTACAAGACAACACTTTTTTATCAATAGATTCAACCTTCAAAGTGAACTTGGCCTTTAAAATTTACTTCCTATTATATTATACCAAACTTCTCTTTCTAATTTGATAAGTTTTAGCTAAGTTTTACTTTTGTAAGTGATGCTTTTTCTTGGTGCCAGGCAAGGATATGAAATCAATTTTATATCTGTCTCCTACAGTTAAGTTTTCTATCAAGGTATTGTAATGCTTTGGGGTCTGGAATTTGTTTGCATGGGAAAAGATGGTGCAATCTTTTTTGAAACCATGGATCATGTTTCACTAACGATGGTGGGGAGCCATTTCATGATAGAGTTTGTCAGATGAGTGCTTTTGTCTTCTTTCTTGGTGGGTTACTTTTGAAAAATACAATAGGCATTGTGCTTGTCTTTTGGAAGATTTGAATATATCATAGTTTCTTTTAGATTTTAAAAGAAAGCCACTGTTGGGATTGGATTCTGTGAAGGCAAATGTTTATTGTATGATCACTCTTGAGAATTGAGTTGGAATATTGAAAGATCATGTCTGCCAGCTCCATACAATTTTGATTGGGAAACATGATGGATATTAAACTCATACATGAAGACTAGCTTTTAGGCAATTTATGTGACAGCGGGTTGAAGCTAGCTAGACAACCTTATGATTAAAAGAATGTCTCATTGAATTTGGAATTTAATTTAAATGGTTTGTGTATTTTTTTAAAAGTGAAATCCAACAAATTTAAGATTTAAATTTTAGTATCTGCAATCCGTCTCCTCATTTGCAAAGAGCAAGGCATCAATTAATCGCCATTTTTTTTTTGGAAAATTTCATACAGTTAATGCACTTGATGCCTTGAATATGACTAGTCTGAGTGTATTAAACAACATAGGTAATGGTTAGAACATAAGACTTTATTTTCCAAGTATTCTAATTTGATCAAGCTAAAACTATCCATACAGTTGGTAGTTGGCAATAAATACTTTGTTATGTATAAAACTTTATAGTTCCAACCAATTTCAATTTGTAGATTATGGTCATGTTTGATTAATAGGATGATGGCTATGATAGGATGATAATTATCCTATCTTATATTTGTTGCACATATTAAGGGGATGATTGGATTGTAAAGATTATTAGTCATCCTCCTAGTATAGGATAACTCAATCCTCTCCCAAAGGTGAGGATTATTTCTAATCCCATAGGATTGGAAATAAATATTCATATTTTTATTTAATTTATCTTTAACATTTATATTTAAAAATTAACTTAAAACATTTAATAAAATAATAAAGATCTTTAATTAATTAATTAATATAATTTGTTTCCTTCTTTTTCATTTTTTTTGCTTTTGATTAAATAAAAACTATAATTTTGATAAAATAATATTTTCTTGAACACATTTCTTTAAATTATTGTTTAGAAAATAAATTCTCAAACATAAAAATTATTATAAAATATATTTTTAACTAGTTTTTTTCTTAAGATTAAATTTTTATTTTTTCTTTCTTAATTTTTTTCTTTTTGCATGTAAAAAAAAAGAAAGAAAAATGACTATTAACTTGTTTTTTTTTTTGTTTTCTATATTTCCCTATAATTGACAAAAAAAAAAGAAAGAAAGAAGATAAAGAAACCATAAAAATAAAGAAAAATATTTAAGAATAGTCTTTTGGAAATTTTAATGTAATTAAAAAATAAACTTATTTCCTAGAAAAACTTAATTTTCTAAAAATAAATATATTTAATTTACAGTAAAAAATTATTTTAAATTTAAATCATATAAAAGAAATAAAAACAAAAAGGAAAAAAAGAAAACAACTGAAAAAATACAGATAATGTTTTTTATAAAAATTCATTTCTTAACAAAATAATTTTTTTGAAAACGTAATATAAATTTTTTAGAAGTAATTTTTATTAAAAAAATCAGCTAATAATTGGACTATTAATTATAGTATTATAAATAATATTTAAATTTTTCATTTTTCATTTATATTTATAACAAAAAAATTATAAATTTAAATTATGTTACTTTAAAAAAGAGTACTTAAAAAAATCATTTTATACTACTTCTAATTTTACACATAATAAATATTTTGAAAGACATAAAAAATTATCATATCTTATTTTTAATCATTGTACACACCAAACATAAGATATGATGATATAATCTCATCTTATCCTATCCATAATCATATATTATCTTATCCTGTCTTCATCCTATGCACCAAACATTATCTATGTGAAGCAGTTTTGCCCCACGATCTTTAGACATCGTACACAATGACCAATGTCTTTCTTCACTGCCCTTCTTGTAGTGTAAAAAGAACAAAACAAAAAGACGGAAAGATTTTTGTCTTTGAGGGGTGCATTTTCTCTGTTTTTTTCCAAAGTAATTTCATTTTTTTTATTAGTATAACTAGAACAGAATGATAAAACTCAATCACTCGAATCACACATCACCCATTTCGACCATTTGAGGAAGCCTGATGGGTCACTTTAGTGGATAAGTAACATATGTTATTTAGTTGAATCATTAAGATTGAAATATTTTCTCTTCATTCCCTTTTCTTTTATGTCATATTTGGTGCATGAGATAAAGATAGGATAGGATAATATAAGATTGTGGATAGGATAAGATTAGATGATAATATCCTATCATATATTTGGTGTGTACATAGATTAAGCATAAGATAGAATGATTTTTTATCATTTACCATATTTGTTATGTGCAAGTTTAAAATTAGGATAAGATGATATTTTTTTATTGGATAAAAGTACCCTTATTTATATATTAACTCAAAACTTGACATTTTTTTTAATTCACACAATAATAATTTAAAAATAACAAAAAATAAAATAAAATCACGAATCAAACAATAAAAAATAATAAAAAATCATATTTTTCACAATCTAACTCTTCAATTACATCCCCTAAATCAAATATTTTTTTTAGCCCAAAACCGATGGAAATTAGAATAAAAAGTGAGGGCAGCCAAGAAAATTTAGTAAATACTGGGATTTATTGCTAGAAAAGAAGGATTTGCCGCTCTAAAAAAGAAACGGCCAACGTTTGTTTTCGTAACAGTGGCTCTCTTGAAAGCGCTACTCTCGCGCTACTTTGTCAGCATAAATTTGCTATCATCTTCGCTTTCTTTGGCGTAAAAGTCCGAACACTGGAGCGCAGATACTTTATTCTTCTTTGATTTTTGATTCCAGGTGAGCATCTCTTTTTCTTCGTGAAAAAAAAGCTCTACAACTCTAGCATTCTTGCCTACTTTCTATCTATTCTGAACTTTCATCAAGCCTAATTGTCTGTCATGTATCCTGACATGTTTAAGTGGAATTTGAGCTTCGAGTCAAGAAAATGCAAGTTTAAATTGTTCTTGGAAGAAAATCCTTTTCTGGTTTGGCTTTCATTTCGGTTGAATTGAAAAGAACATTAAATTTGAGCGGTAAAATGATTTTTATTATTATCATTTTTATATTTTTTGATAATTTAATATTTTAAAATTTTATTTATTAAATTTAAGGGTAAAATAAGAAATTTCCTCTTAAAATTTTGTAACATCCCGTTACCACATTTTTCACGTATTTCTATACAATTTTTTCGGTTGGGTTATCTACGATGCCATTAACATTCAACAGTAACCGTAATAAATGATAAACATTTATTTAAAAAATACGGAATATGAAATTCTTTTTCATTATTCCTTATATCTGACATCCTTTTTTGTCTTTATCTCAATAAAGTAGTACTGTATACCTATGTCTGAAATGTAAAGGGAAGAGACTGTACTTGTCATATTTAACATTCTTTGCCCCAGCGCTTTGTATGTAGCTATATTCATCTTGGAGCTAATTCTCTAACTCCGTGTCTTTTATCTGCGGAGTTAAAACAAAGGGGTGAGCGAATTACGTGCTCAGTAAAAGAGACATATGCTGCTTTATAAAACCAAAATTATGTACCACAACATATTTGTTTTTCCTAAAATCATATCAAATAGGAAAACAGTGGATATAGTAAACAGTATTCTCAATACACCATTCAAATCATTTGCTCAACAGTTTTCCATATAAAGTAGTAAACAGTAAACAGGATTGAATAAATCCTTTCAGTAAACAGAAATCAGTAAGTTTGAGACTAGGCAACAAATAAATCATGCCCTCATGGTTTCCCCAGGAACACAAGTCGTCCGCTTTTGGGATGCACCCGTAGGCCATCGCCCCTCACGGCTATCTCAGCTAGATCTATGGCCATAATCTATAGGTGGTCCTCGGGTCCACTTGCCAAGTGACCTCGAGACCGCTGATGACTTGGTGGGTCCATCAGCCCTGTGACGTCCTGAGGTGCACCCGTTGGTCTATTGACCCGAGCCATCGCCCCAGGTGGGTCACGCAATTACATGAATAATAACGCATGAACTCAGGGCCTAAAGTCTCAAAATCACTTTTATATCTCATGAAAAACCTTTATGAAATTATCTCACCCATATTATCATTTTCTCAAAATGATTTGATTTCCAAAAAAGTTTAGGCTTTCTGTTTACAAAACACCTTGAAAACAGTCCGAAATCTCAACATTTAAAACTTGCTTGCCCATGTTAGCTCACCCATTATGGCTCGCCCATGGCAGCTCGCCCAGTGAGGTGAACTAATGTTCGCTCGCCAACCATAGCACTTAAAACAAAAACACTGGCTCGCCTATAATGGCTCTCCCGACGACCAGTTCGCCTGCTATGGCATTTCCCATGGTCAACTCGCCCAACTACAGCAATTTCATGGTCAACTTGCCCAAAAAGGTTTTATATTTTCTATTTACAAGATATTAAAATTTGCTTATTTTTCGTTGAGAAAATACGGATAAAATCTGCTCACCCATGGTCAGCTCGCCATTACGGCTCACCCATGGCAGCTCGCCTAGTGCGGTGAACTAGTGTTCGCCCGCCCACATTTTCATCTAAAAACAAGTTAAACTAGCTTGCCTTTAGCGGCTCGCCCATGGTTAGTTCGCCCATTATGACGTTGCCCTTAGTCAACTCACTCAATGGCACTACTATGGTCTACTCTCCCATCTTTATAAAAACATAGGTTATTTTCTTTGGCTCGCCCAAAATTATGTTAAAACTGGGTTCGCCCGCCCAAACAACATAAAAGGGTTCGCCCACCTTGGCTCGCCCGGATTTCATTAAAACAGGGGTCGCTCGCCCCAAAATATCATAAAAGGTTTGGGTCGTCCGCCCTTACCAGTTCGCCCAACAAACAGTTTAGGGGTCGGCTTTTAGCTCGCCCAAATAAAAATAAAAATAATTATCAAACCAATGCATGTCATAAACCTAATATTTCTTAAATATTTTCATAATATTTACTCCACAGGACATGCATTCACTTCACACACATCTTCCTTACCTGGTCCAACGAAGCCTTGCTTCCTGCTCACCTTCCTAATCGCATTCACCGAGTCCATAATTCCTGGCTGCAAAATAATTTATAAATTCTATTAATATTTTCTTTATATATCTTTCCATCCCTTGCGAGATAAATCAACCAGCTCGCCCAGACATCCTACTAGCTCGCCCAACAGAGCTCTTAGTAGCTCGCCCAACCGAGCTCGCCATTCATCAAATGGCTTACACGTGGGAGACTGCCCACAAATCATCTCGCCTTCATATATTGTCTTAAATGTGGGAGTCCGCCCACAACTCAACTCGCCATTCATATTGGCTTAAATGTGGGAGCTCGCCCACAAGTCAGTTCGCCATTGCCTAATGGCTTTACAAGTGGAGTTCGCCCAACTTTTCAACTCGCCATGCCAGTGCATAGAGTTCACCCAACATGGCTTTTTATTCTGAGGTGGGCTCGCCAATGACTTAACATGTGGCGACCTCGCCCACAATCATCATTTCTACACTATTTCCATTTCTTTCTTTGTTCATACTCAATTATTTTCCATACTATACCTTGTTCTAGTTTCTGGTATATTCTAGCAAGATTTAACTAAAACAAGGCTATTTCTATGTTCATTACTTTGTAAAACATCGAACTATATCATCAAATACCAAAATAACCGTAGAATATGGAAACTCACCTTAACCAACTGCACCTCCAGAACAGAACACTTTCTGTCTCATGTTGGCCTTACTTTGCTTATTCCTTTAGCTCATCAACGATGGAGGAAAGGTTTTGCAAGCAGGTTTATGTGTTTAGTCAACTTAAGGGTGAAGTTTAGTAAATCAAGCATGGCAGAAATGGAAGGAATCGAATATGAATTTGCAGCAACATAGCATCGATTTTCCATTCAATCTTCATATATATATATATATATATATATATATATATATATATATAGCCATGCTTTCCAAATCAAAATCTACCACCTGTCCCTTATCCTGTTTCTTCCATCATTTCACGTCTTTCAGTCCTTTAATGCATGAAGAAAAACTGCAGCTCAAGGTGGCGTGAAAGTCTCCCTTCCACACGCCTTTTTCTTCTGCTATTGATTTTGTTTTATTCCTCAACCAATAAGGATAAGTTCCTTACTGACTTTAACATCCTCTCTATTAATTGTTTTCAACCGTATGACTTACAAAGTCAATTTTGGCTGCAATGGTCACGTGCTGATTCTAGTTCCAGGTCGCCTATTCAACCCGAGACCTTAGCTCGCCCATTCTATTTCAATTTCAGTTTGCCAACAATATTTGGTGATTTACAAGCATATTTCCTTTACTTGGCGATCACCATTTATTGTTCTACTCGCCTATTTGCTATGACTCAAGCCACAGGTTGGCGATCACATTGATTTGGTGAGTACCTATTGCCTTACTCTCCTGCTAGGCTATCATTTGCCCCTCTATACGTTACTCGCCATACTCATTCCTTGGGGAATCAGAACCCTCGTCTCATTCGAGCGATTAACAGGTATGGTTCAACTCGCCAACTTGCTATCATATAACTAAATAAATCCATTCGGGCGATCACAAGTCCTCGCCCCATTCGGGTGATCACTTTACACAACTAGCCGGCGAACTCACCTATTCGCCCACGCCATCGTCCATTGGCGATTTGCTCTCCCATTGGCGAGTTGTACCATTATAGTACTCGCCCATAGTGTTTCACCAAAATTGCTCCTTTTACATCTCAAGTTAAGGAGCTTTTCACCCAAGTGAAATCAATATTCATTATTTATTTAATTTCCATTATCAATTTTATGAAATTAGGGTCTACAGTAGTGTAGAATCAGGTCTTACAAATTTTTTTAAAATATATCCTATCCTATAGATTAAAAAAAATTCTTCACTTTTTTAAAGGATTAAGTCATCCTTTTGGTATAGGATAACTAATCCTTCCACTAATCCTATCCTATTACTTAATTACATAACAAACATGGGCATTATATCCTTTAAATAATCTCATGTGCCAAACATGCACTTAATGTTAATTATAAGATAAGCAATTGGTTTTTTTTTTTTATAATTTCACTTTGAAAAAAAAACTGAAATAACTTATTTACCTTAAAAATAAATTGGTCGATTTAATTCTACTAAAAAAATGGAAAATCCATCTATTCCATTAAAAATTTGAATTTCATATCTTTATTTTTCTTATTTTCATTTTTCTATTTTTACTATTATAAATATCTTTTTCTAATTTTGAATTTCTATCTGCATTTGATTCAAATCCAACAATAGATAACATTAACTTTTAGATATATTTAATTATTTGTATTATATATGATATATTTAAAAAATTTACTAAAAAATATCCATCAGTTCGGTTGGTTCAATTGATAATTTTACACATCGAAAAACACCTACTTGACTGAGGCCATAAGCCAATTTTTCATCAAAACTAAAATAATCGAATCAAATTGACAGAATTCAACCAGTTTCTATTGATTAAATCGATTTAAGTTATTGACTTGTGCTCAAGCTTAATGCTAATATCCATAGAGTGAAAAAGAAAGGAGAAATGAAGAGAAACAAAACTGCTATTAAGACCAAGGGATGACACTTTCCCTCTATCTTGACAGGCAAGGAGTATGGCTTTGTAAAACAAAATCAGATAATTTTTTGTCTCACAGCCAACAACATAGGACTAAAAGAAAAACCTCGGGTAGCCGTAAACCCCACACCCACCGCCACCGGCCTACAGCAGGAACCATAATTTCACCCATTTGAAAAACATATTGGAAACTGGAACTTAAATCTGACATGCATCGGGAACTTCACCAACAAGGCAATAAATCTGGAGTCATCCCTCATGAATATCGGCTGTTTTCTCCTGCAAATTATCATTATAAAAACATAAATATATGCATGGATATAAATATCCTTTCGTGCAATAATAATATAGTTTGGTCCATGTATTTATTGGAGAAACTTACCATCCTGCTGGATTAAATTCTTCTGTCTTTGGGATTTCTTTGTCTTTTTGAAACACTACCAGCCAATGGCATAGTGCCTTCTTTTTTTATTTGCATGCATGGCCCCCTTTTGGACTTCATTCCACTGCTTGGCAATCCGAACCCTTAATACCTAACCCTTAATATAAACCTTTATTTTTCTCAATAATGAGTGATCCAACAGTATTCTATTCTTGGCAAAAGAATTTAGTATTCTATTCTTATGCCTTCTCCAAGCTGCTTTGGGGAAGGGTCCTTTTTTTTTTTTTGCCATTACTAGAAGAATAAAGAATTGGTACCAGGAATTATCACGAGTTAAGAAAAAAATTAAGAAAAAAGTACTTATTATTGTCATTTTGAGACTAGTCTGGAGTGCCTAATCTTTGGCAAAAAAGAAATATCAAGTAGCTAAGATCAGATATTGTTTAGCTGAGATTAAGAACATTGCTTTAAGATATTGTGAACCAATATCTTTGTTCTGTTTGGGATCTTACGTTTCTCAAGCAGACATAGGGATTGTTTTCTAATGCCTGAGTTGGTTGTTGTTCCAGCGAAATAAGGGATCTTTTGTATTTTCATTATGCTCTTTGCAGCAACACATTTTTTGCTCAATTTAGATGAAACTCATTTATCCAAAATTTGGTTCTAAGCAATAAGTTGATAGGACAAGCATTAAACCAAAAGGTTTGTTGAATCATAGCAGTAATTACATAGCTGGTGAAGAGTTTTTGGGTAACTGAAGGCATGCATTCAAACTTCAAAACTTGAAGAGTATACGCAAACTTAATTTCAACATTTATTAGTTTCCATATTGCTTACCAACAATGGTAAATGTGTCTGAACTCCACCATTTGTACAATGAATCTCAGAATTGACCTGTCCTGGTCCTGGAGGGGGCTCAGGATCTTAATTTTTACCCAAGGATTTCATTGTAGAATGAGAGACAAGACAAAAAAAAGGAAAGTAATAGTAGGTGAAAGCTGAGTGACTAGCTTTGCTTTGCTTTCTCCCACACTTCCACTAAGCTTAGCTTTTGCTTTTGGAGATTGAACCCTTTATCAAAGTTGTTTAATGCCACAGCGAATATGCCTTGAATCCTAAGTTCAATGCATTGACTCTTCAATCAAGATTGAAGTACTAACTCTCGAATCTAAAGCCCCTTTGCATTTGGTGTTGCGTTGTTCCACTTTCCCCACCATCATTTCCTTTCTTTGCCCTGTGGCTTGCACGTGGGTATGTCTGACCAAAGTAAGACTGAAACTCGATCCTCTTTTTCCCTCATGCATGGACCTTGAAAAACAGAAGATATTGCTAGTTTTAGCAGCCATGAAAGACCTTTGAATTTGATAGCACAAAGTCCAATATATATATATATATATATATATATATATATATATATATATGCAGTTGTTGAGCTTTAAGACTTATGAGGTTATTAAATCCAAGTAGTTTTGGATGTATAAATGTATTAGTAGGTTGAATTGAAATGTCATTAAGGCCAGAAAGGATGAATTTGAGCAAGCAGAATAATTTTTTTTAACCTACTTCCGTCAATATTCCGTCGGTAAAATTTGGTTGGCAAAAACCCTTGTTTTGGTGGTCAGCTTTGTATGATCATACATAGTTTTTGCCATGGAAGAGAAGAGGAGGCCATTGCTAACTAGTAGAGCTCAACAATGATGTGGATGGAATAGACATGATTCTAATCGTTAAAGTGCACCATCTTTATTGTGTTTTTAATGCAGTAGATAGGAGAAAAAATCTCTTGGAGAGGACGGAAACACCTTGGCGATTTCTCAGGTGACCCACTTACATGCACAGATATGACACCAACTACTACCGACTGCCTGACTGACAAGGGAAAAAGTCACTCTCAAATTCTCAAATACTCTTCAAAATGACAATACACCTGGTTAATTGCCAAATTCTCACCACTCACCAGTCACCATACTTGAGGGAGTTGAGACTTTGCCAATGTGCTGTTAACTCCTAAGCCCTATCTGACTTGAAAGCTTAAGTAGTACAGTCAAAACTCGAAACCCAGAAAATTTTCTTTGCTACTATTGTACTGCACCAGGTTTAATCACTAGCTTTCAGTTCATTTACCCAATTTTGGTGTAGTTTCAAAGTGACTAATATCAAATATCAGTCTCTGCTTTAACTTCTGTGTACTTTGCTAAGAGATAATGGATTCTCCTGTGATGAAGCAGAATGATAATGAAGTACTTTGCACTCCTCTGACACCCAATTGGGTTGGTAGGCCTCACTGGTTGGGCCACTGATTAGTTGGTTTTTACCGTTTGCTCATTTATATTTGTCAGAAGATAGAATTTTATGGTCAAATATGGCAAAACATTAAAATATCACGTTGAGATGGCCGAGTTGGTCTAAGGCGCCAGATTAAGGTTCTGGTCCGAAAGGGCGTGGGTTCAAATCCCACTCTCAACATTTCTTTTATTTTTTTTAACTCATGTCATTTGTGGGCTTAAGGGGCTTTTGTCCTGATTTGAGACTAAGAGAATAGCAAATTGGGCTCAATCTGTTTCTGGATGACCCAAAAAAATCTTTTCACTCAACTTTTGGTTTTATGATGTGGTAATGATGTCCTTCAAATACATATATACACATTCATATTCGTATTTTTAAAAGAGACACATATATGCATATACATGTTGACATATGTGTAATGGCCGAACTGTTTTCATTTTTGGATTAAAAAAAAAACTGTTTTCATTTTAAAATTAAAATTGTTTTTTTTCAGTGTTTTAGTTTTGTAAATAAAACATCATCCTCAGCGTATGTTATGTAACATTGTTGTGTAAAAGTTACATAAACTGCTCTTGAAACATAAAATTTACCCCTTTTAAAATAATTAACGGCATATGTTAAAGAGAGTCACTTGCTGAATTGATATTTACAAAATGATTTTTGTAATTATTGTATGAGTTTATATTGGATGTACTAACAGTATATAAAGCTATATACTATTTGTGCATCAAATAAATTATCAATGTTTAAATTTTATGAAAATAGTTTTTTAAATAAAAAATATTTCTTAAAATAAAATTTTAAGTTTTTTAAATAATCTTAACGAATTTTATAGTATCCGTTTGCTAGATATTTTCAAAAATTTGAAAGTAGCCCCTTTAAAGGAGTCTTGTTATACACCAAGTAATATGTACCTTTCAAGGAAGTAGGAATAATAAGAATTTCCTTGATTTGTGTGATCACAAGCTTATTAGATTTAAGTTGCATTAATTAAACAATTTGTTAGGGATTGTAATCCCAAAGTTGATTGAGAAAATTGGCTAATCAATCACTGTGTAATTTACTAAATAATCATTCAAAAAATCTATGAAGTTTGGTAAGATCCCATCAATTAATTTTAATTAAGACCACTAATTGTTTCACAATCAAGTTTAGGTAAGAGATTTTTTTGCCTTTTTTTTTGGTTGAGTGATGGAAAGTTTTTAAGCTTTGTTCATTATTTTTTGTCAGATTGGTTCAAGCAAATTCATCTACATCGATCCAGTGGTAGAGCCAGAAAATTTATTTACTGGGGGCTTCACTCAAATATATTAAATTATATAAAAAAATAACAACAATATTGATAATAATATTAATTAAAAAATTAATTTTTTGTATCTAGTCATAATTGTAAAAAAAAATTAATCATTTTTTTGTTCGATTTTATATTTTCAAAATAATGTACAATAATTTCGTCACCAACACTTTGGAACATATATTTTTTAAGATATATAAATAATTTACCATTAAATCATTAATCTCTCATTTCGTTACACAAACAAGTTTTCAACATGTTAAAAATATATTATATGTTGTTATAATAACTAATAAAATCAATGTTAGCGTTAATATAAATAAACTTAAACTTTATCTACTAAATGTTTCACTAAAAAAAGAATTTTGAATAAAATTTAATAATATATATATACATACACATATATATATATGTTGGGGGTCAGTGGGGGCTTGAGCCCCCACTCACCCCCATGGAGCTTCGCCCCTGCATCGATCCAGTTAATTTAAGAGAATTACCTTCACACAACCTCTCAACAAAATCAAGCCCGACATTAAAAAAAAAGGGTCACTTGAGCTAATATTAGGTTGCTCCAAAATTTTTCTTTCTAATGATTGAATCTATATTGAATGTGAAAGCATTTAGGAGATGAAAAGGAAGAAGAAGAAAAAGGAAGTTTGGTTTCAAGCATATATCCTTTAGACAAGAAGTTGAAACAAGGGAGTGCAATGCAATCTTAATCTAGATGGGGCAACTAATTAAAACTCAAATTGGAAAATTTTGCTTTTTTATGAATTGCCAATTTGGTTAGAGAAATAAATCATTACCTGTCATTTACAATCATTTGAAGTTTTGTAAGGACATGTGATCTAAAATTAATGCGGGCTTTTTAGCTTTTGTGAGTATGAAAATAAACGAATTTTAAAATCAAAAATTAAATTCTCATTATTATAAAATTTCAATATTTTACCAACAAATTACATGGTCAATTTGTAAACAATTAGATCCTTACTATAAGCACCATGGGTTGACTAGATTGACCCATTTCCAAATATTACTGAAAAGAAGGAAGGAAATTCATGAATAATTTTTACAATGATAGTTGGAAACTTTTCTAGAATTTTCTTCTAAAGTCATGATTCATGAAATTTATCAAATGGGTATAAGCCTGAATCAATTGTAATTTGACATGACACAAAGATTGTTGGATATTAATTGTTGATGTTGTTTCACGGAAATAAGGCTCAGCTAAAATGCTAGACAAAGTAAGTGCCAGACAAAGAAAAGACCCAAGTTCTAATGACAAACGAAAAAAAGAGAAAGGGTTTATAATTAATTAATTAACTAAAAATAAGAGGATGAACAAGCCTTGATAGTGCGAAACAATAAGAAATGATTGAAAGGGAAGGATCAATGCAACTCCCCCAAAAGTCTGTAAGAGCTTAGCTTCTATAATGGATGGTGAGTTTTGTGGTCAATAGTCAAGGCACCCATAGAGACCTTTCATTTGTGTGTTGGGTGGGAAATGTGAAACCCTACTAATTTTGAGATGTATATGTATATGTATATGTAAAAGAATTTTAAGTTATGAAAATAATGCAAGTGTTGAAAATAAAAACTCGAATCTTGCAAAAATTTATTTCATGAGAGAAATTTATGAAACATTTGTGTTAAGTTTCATATTTCACTAGAAAATTGCCCCGTGCTTCGCTACGGGATATTTAAATCAATAAGAAATATACTCTAATAAAATAGGCACATACTGTAGCAGCTCGCTAACCACACAGGTCGTCAATCCACAGAACATCATAACAGCTCGCCAACCCACATAGAGACCTTTCATTTGTGTCTTGGGTGGGAAATGTGAAACCCTACTAATTTTGAGATGTATATGTATATGTAAAAGAATTTTAAGTTATGAAAATAATGCAAGTGTTGAAAATAAAAACTCGAATCTTGAAAAAATTTATTTAATGAGAGAAATTTATGAAACATTTGTGTTAAGTTTCATATTTCACTAGAAAATTGTCCGTGCTTCGCTACGGGATATTTAAATCAATAAGAAATATACTCTAATAAAATAGGCACATACTGCAGTTGCTCGCCAACCACACAGGTCGTCAATCCACAGAACATCATAACAGCTCGCCAACCCACATAGCTCGCCAATCCACACAGCTGCATAACCGCTCGCCAATCTACACAGTTGTAGAAACTTCCATTTTCTTGCTTCAATTGACAAAACATTGTTTAAAGCTATCTTTCTGACAATGATACTAACATTATGCCCCCTGGCGAATGGCGATTACAAAGTGATCGTTATTTGCCACAGACTTTTTAAGGCGATAAGAAATCCAAGGATATGGGTGAGCAAGTTCCCAAAAAGACTCTCACTCAGGCCAAGAGTGAGTGGAATCTTGAGAACCTGGCATTAAGGCAAGGCCATAGCTAGCAAACACCTGGTGATAAGGCCATGGTCAAGCAAGTAGAAACCCAAGATACCGGTGCTTAGGTCGCAGGCAATTAGAGGCCTTAGAGATTGGCTTAGGCATAGGCGAACATGCGCTCAAGACACTGTCTTTAGGCTACAGGCAAATAGTGCCCAAGAGATTGGCGCTCAGCCACGGGATGAACAAAGATCAAGATGCTAGCGTTCAAGCTCGGGGCGAGCTAGTGCCTTAAAACACTGGCGTTAAAGGCATGGGCGATCAGTTGAAATACTGGTTCGAAAACCACGGGCGAGTAAATAACGGCATATGTTAAAGAGAGTCACTTGCTGAATTGGTATTTACAAAATGATTTTTGTAATTACTGTATGAGTTTATATTGGATGCACTAACAGTATATAAAGCTATATACTATTTGTGCATCAAATAAATTGTCAATGTTTAAATTTTATGAAAATAGTTTTTTAAATAAAAAATATTTCTTAAAATAAAATTTTAAGTTTTTAAATAATCTTAACGAATTTTATAGTATCCGTTTGCTAGATATTTTCAAAATTTTGAAAGTAGCCCCTTTCAAGGAGTCTTCTTATACGCCAAGTAATATGTACCTTTCGAGGAAGTAGGAATAATAAGAATTTCCTTGATTTGTGTGGTCACAAGCTTATTAGATTTAAGTTGCATTAATTAAACAATTTGTTAGAGATTGTAATTCCAAAGTTGATTGAGAAAATTGGCTAATCAATCACTGTGTAGTTTACTAATTAATCATTCAAAAAATCTATGAAGTTTGGTAAGATCCCATCAATTAATTTTAATTAAGACCACTAATTGTTTCACAATCAAGTTTAGGTAAGGGATTTTTTTGCCTTTTTTTTTTGGTTGAGTGATAGAAAGTTTTTAAGCTTTGTTCATTTTTTTTTTTCAGATTGGTTCAAGCAAATTTATCTACATCGATCTAGTTAATTTAAGAAAATTACCTTCACACAACCTCTCAACAAAATCAAGCCCATCATAAGAAAAAAAAAGGTCACTTGAGCTAATATTAGGTTGCTCCAAAAATTTTTGTTTCTAATGATTGAATCTATATTGAATGTGAATGCATTTAGGAGATGAAAAGGAAGTTTGGTTTCAAGCATAAATCCTTCGGACAAGAAGTTGAAACAAGGGAGTGCAATGCAATCTTGATCTAGATGGGGCAACTAATTAAAACTCAAATTGGAAAATTTTGCTTTTTTGTGAATTGCCAATTTGGTTAGAGAAATAAATCATTACCTATCATTTACAATCATTTGAAGTATTGTAAGGACATGTGATCTAAAATTAATGCGGCTTCTTAGTTTTTGTGAGTATGAAAATAAACGAATTTTAAAATCAAAAATTAAATTCTCATTATTAAAATAAAATTTCAATATTTTACCAACAAATTACATGGTCAATTTGTAAACAATTAGATCCTTACTATAAGCACCATGGTTTGACTGGATTGACCCATTTCCAAATATTACTGAAAAGAAGAAAGGAAATTCATGAATAATTTTTACAACGATCCTTACTATAAGCCTGAATCAATTGTAATTGACATGACACAATGATGGTTGGATATTAACTGTTGATGTTATTTCACGGAAATAAGGCTTAGCTAAAGTGCTAGACAAAGTAAGTGCCAGACAAAGAAAAGACTAAAGTTTTAATAACAAACAAAAGAAAAAAAAAGAGAGGGTTTATAATTAATTATTTGACTAAAAATAAGAGGATGAACTGTTGGAATTAAAACATCCACCAAAGCCCATTAGCACAATAAATAAAGGGAAAACTAACCTTAGGTGGGTTGAGCCAAAACCCACCATTTTCACCACCATTGCCGCCACTACTGAAGCTGCCATGAGGAGGAGGTGCCGCCAGTGCTCGGTCGGTACTGGTGGTGCTGCCAAGGTGAAGAGGATGATGGTGAGGAAAGGAAGAGAAAGGAGAGAAAGGGAGAGAGCTGCCCTTGTTCAGCTCAACCAAAATGCTACAATGATTAACGGGCCATCCTGTAACTTATATATATGTGCCAAGGGCAGGGGCCCCTTATATTCTGAATCATGTATTAATCCGTCCCATTAAGGATTAATACATGTATAATATAAATATATTACGTATATATATGGTCACACTATACAGAAAATATACTACCAAATTAATTTATATGATATTAATTATACTTAATTAGTCCACATTATTGAGATAATTCAACATTCTCCTACTTGGACAATTAAGTTAATTAACGAAAATATCATATAATATTAATATGTATTCATAAGACCTTCTGGATACATTGTACCAAAAGGGTACAAATGTGTAGGCTTACAAATGCTTTAACAACAATAAGCCTTTACAAGCTTCAAAATGCATCATACCGATAGGGTACAAATACGTAAACTCATAAAGAATTCAACAAAATAGTAGTATAAAGTGTGAAATGGAAATGATATGAAAACAGAATCAATATCCATTTCCATTAGGTCCGTGCATCTAAAACGAATGATGCATTGCTTCAACGGAAGCATATGAGACTAATATAGAATGTCTCATCCAACAGAATGTCATATTCACCAAAATGCGCGAAAACAGAATATGCATATATGGCCAAGAGGAATCCATCTACATAATTGCAGTTGATTTCATTACAGTGCTCCCACTAACTTAATACAGCAATGGCTCCATATGCCTCATACGAGTGTTATGTCGTCAAAGCACTTAAGCAGCCAAACTCTTAGTTAACAAGAATGAGTTGTTTAATTATGTGCTCTAAAATCCAATCAAGCAATGGATTCCATTATTTTCTCTCTAAGAAACTAAATGATGATATCTAAACGTTTGGAGTGTGAGGAACTCCTAGCATTTTTAGAGAGAGAATGTAAGTGCTACAGCATTATCACAGTACATCTTCAGGACTTCGAAGTGGCAACCACAGAAACCAGCCTTGAGACGAAATTCTACAGCCTAAATGGCCCATCAAGTAGCTTTACAACATGCTACATATTTAGCCTCCACAATCAAGGATGCTGTAAGTGTTTGCTTCACACTTTCCAAAATACAGCTAATTTATATCCACAAGTATATAACCAAAATAATTTTCAATATCTGGATAGCGTGCAAAATTAACATCAGAATATCTAACCAAACCCAGAATGTCAGATTTGTTGATATCCAAATACTCTCTTTACAACTTCCAGTTCTCTATTGTAGGATCGCTTAAGTATCTCCGAAATACACTTATAACATACACTATCAAAAATGTGTATTGACTTGAGCATACACAAATTACCCACAATAAGGCATACACAACACTCGATATGAGCTCTTTCATTTTTACTTTGAGGACTTTGAGATTTTCACAATAAGTCACTTTTCACTAAATGGCGCTTTAATAGGAGAGCAATATATAGTAAACCTACTTAATACCCATAATGTAGGTTTTTTGAGACCAATAGAGTATGCTTATTGATATGTCACGAAGAATCTCAATCCCTAAAACAAAATAAGGCCTCACTTAGATTCTTCATCCTAAAGTGACATGATGAAATGAAATTTGTCTCATACATTAGGTTAGTGCTACAGGCTGCTATTTGATATCAT
The DNA here is from genome assembly GCA_031772115.1 of Heritiera littoralis. Taxonomy (NCBI): domain Eukaryota; kingdom Viridiplantae; phylum Streptophyta; class Magnoliopsida; order Malvales; family Malvaceae; genus Heritiera; species Heritiera littoralis. The sequence goes on along the minus strand of JAPDPK010000109.1, from coordinate 225,410 downwards.
CAATTTAGAGCACAAAAAGCACATACTTACTCCCACTAACCTTGCAATGGATCCAATTATCAAACGATTATGTTCTCCTCAAAGTGACAATCTCATCAAACCTTGGATATTACAATCTAGATGCTTTTTAATGTTCACAAATGAACTCATCGAGTTCACATACTGTATGTTCTATCTTAGGAACTACAAACTTTTAGGTTGCTTCATTTAAAGCCTTGGCAAAATTTGGCTTTAAATTTTCTACATGATTTTTTTAGGGTCTCACTTGGTTTACAATGATGTGACAACTAAAATAGATCCCATGCATCTTTATGCAACATAGATGCTTTACTCATCCTGCTGACTAATATCCAACTCTAAGAGTTCAAATCAGTATGGTCTCCTGACAAATATCAGAATCAGAAGACACATGAATCTCATATTCATGTTCCTCTGTAAGGTCAAATGAAGGTTTAAATATATAATATTGAGATCAACCGTTGATTACTTCGGTTGTGGCTTTTCATCATCAAAGATAACGTATATATGGGACTGGCACAACAAAATGTATTTCAATAATGACTTTGTCAAGTTCACAACTCCCACTCTTTAAGTCATCCTCTAAATAGATTGTATTGTCAGACTTAATGATCCAAGTACCATATGACGGAAGGTCAAAACCTAGAATCTCAATAACTAACAAAATTGCCACTGATAATTTTCTTGTCAAGTTTTCTTGACTGTGGGTTATAGGCCTTTGCCTTACTTTATAACCTTAAACATAGAAAGTGACACAAACTCAGCTTGATGTCGGACTACAACTTAAGATGAATATAGGAATTGATTTTGCTTAGAGATCAACTTAGAACATGAGTTGAAGTTTTTACAATTTCACTCCATCTAAATTTTGGATATTTGAAGTGATTCAACAGAAATCGTACCACATCAAAATGTATGAATGATTATTACTGCAATCTCATCCTTGTTGGTATTCCAAGGACAGTATACTAGGCGTCAATACATAATCATACAGTGCACTTAATCCAAAATTGATATATGATTTCGCCTAGCTTTATTATACCGAGCACAACATTCATCACTGCTGTCTGATCATTGCCTTAAGCAGTGCAGCAGAATTAATCAGAATGCCTAAGGCCTCTACAAGATTAGATCTATTACTCCATATGACCTACATCGAAATGGTCTTTAGTAAAGTGATGAAACACTTATATCCACTAAATACAGTATGTGGAAACGATCTACAAATGTCGGTATATATCAGCTCCTAATCATTTCAATATTGTAAGATCTGATTTTTACCCTACAGTAGACCTTAATCTCATAAAATTGAAAATGGAAATTAAATAAATAATGAATGTTAAATTCCAAAAAGAGTGAAAAGCTCTTTTATTTGAGATGAGAACAGAGCCAATTAGGTGAAATACTCGACGGGCGAGTACCATGATGAAACGGCTCGCCAATGGGCGAGCAAGTTAATGGAGTGATCGCCAATGATGACGGCGAGTTGGACGATGGAGTGGGCGAATAGGTGTTTTCGCCAACGTGTTAGGTGAATCAAAACAAGGTTGTCGAGTTGATCTTTCCCGGTGATCGCCTAATTGGGCGAGAACTTGTAATCGCCATATTGAGAGGCAAAGAATAGCCTATTTGGCGAGAAGGCAACTGCCATTCGCTAAGTCTCAAGTGTGGCGAGCAGACGAGGTGGAGACCGGGAATCAGCTTGGGTGGACAAAGGAAAATGGCTTCAAAACAATTAGCAGCCAAAATTGACTTGTAAGTGATACGGTTGAAGACAATTAATGGTGAAGAGGTTGAAGTCAGTAAGGAATTTACCTGATTGGTTGAGGAAGTAAACAAAGGCTGCAGTAGAAGAAAAAGCCGTGTGAAAGGGAGACTTCCACGCCACTTTGTGTTTCAGTTTTCTTCATGCATTAAAGGCATGAAGGACGTGAACAATGATGAAGGAAACAGGATAAGGGCCAGGCGGTGGCTATTGATTGGCTGAGAATGTTTATATAAGCAGAGACAATTGATGAAAAAACGAGTTAGCCAATTTCAGTTTCTTCACGAGAGCTATTTCTCTGTTTCTTCCATTTCTCTGCCATGTTTGATCTACTGAGTTTCACTCTTCAGTTGGCTAAACCAGTAAACATGCTTATAAAACCTTTCTTTCTTAGCCTGGTGAGCTGAAGGAATAAGCAAATAGAGGCCAACATGAGACAGAAAAACAACGTGTTTTGGAAGTGCAGTTGGTTGAGGTGAGTTTCATATTTTCTGAGGTGTTCTTGATGTTCACTGATAGATTTCTATGATTTATGCAGTAATAAACATAGATATAGTCTTGGTTTTAGTTAGATCCTTGGAAAATAGGAAAACAAGGAAAATTATGGAATAGGTGACGACAAGGGCGACTACAGTGATCGCCCAAGTTGAAAATAGTAATCGCCAATGAGGCGAATAGGTATTAAGTACTCGCCAAGGTAATTTTGTGGGCGAGAACGCCCAATTCTAGTGAAGTGAATGACGGGCGAGCTCTAATGCGAAGGCATTGGGCGAGAAGGATTGTGGGTGAACTTCCACAGTTAGCCAATGAAGGCTTCGTGAGTATTGGCGGGCGAACTAATTGGGAATCTGATTGGGCGAGTAGTTATTTGATTTATTCTCGCCACGTAATATATAAAGAAAATATTAATGAAATTTATATATAATTTGCAGCCGATAATTGGGAATAGCTATGGGCGAACGGAGTGCCGGGCGAAGCAAGACTTCGTTGAACAAGGTAAGGGAAGTGTGTGTGAAGTGATGCATGTCCTGTGGAGTAAATTTTATGAAAACGTTAAGTTAAATGTTTTGTTTTCTGACATGCATGATTTTAAGAAGTTAATTGATAATTGTTTGATCGCGGGCGAGCTGATAGCCGCCTTTTTGCTGTTTTGTTGGGTGAAATGATACAGGGCGGGCGAGCGCTTTGTATGTTTTATGTTGGGCAAGCCCTTTGTGATTTATGTTGGGTGAATTGGTATTGGCGGGTGAACCAATCCCTTTTATACGTTTTAAACTCAATTCTATTTTTAAAGGGCGGGCGAACTTTCTTAATAGAAAGCTATAAGTTAAGCCAAATGGCAAGCTCTCTTTTATGAGAACTGGGCGAGTGCCCTTGTTTTAAAGAGAAATCCGGGTAAAGCCGTAGTCGGGCGAACCCTTTTTAAGATGTTGGGCGGGCGGCCCTTGTTTTAAACTGAAAGCGGGCGAACTGATATCAATGAGATTTCTGTTTTGAAAAGCTAAGTGGCGGGCGAATACTAATTCACCGTCTTATCGAGTTGATTTCTGGGCGAGCCACAGAGGGCAAGCCAGTTTTGCTTCAGATTTTAAAAGCAAAGAGGGCGGGCGAACACATGTTCTCCGCCACAGCGAGCTGCTTCCATGGGCAAGCCATGTCGGGCGAGCTGATCATGGGCGAGCAGGTTTTAAAAGTTGAGATTTCGGGCTGTTTTTGGTGTTTTATTGTTTTATAAGAAATCAAATCATTTTGTGGAAATGATATATGTGATATAAAAGTTGATTTTGAGACTTTAGGCCCTGAGTTCATGCGTTGCTAGTGCGTGACCTACCTGGGGCGGTGGCTCGGTCAATGGACCAATGAGTGCACCTCAGGGCGTCACAGGGCTGATGGACCTGCCAAGTCATCAGCGGTCTCGAGGTCACTTGGCAAGTGGACCCGAGGACCCCTTTAGATTATGGCCATAGATCTGAGATAGCCGTGAGGGGCGATGGCCTACGGGTGCACCCCAAAAGCGGCAGGTTTCGTTCTCCCAAGGTGGAGGAGGAACGATGATAGCATGATTTATTTATTGCCTAGTCTCAACTTATCAGTTTCTATTTACTATGAGGATTATTGACATCCTCGATAGTGTTTACTACATTTTAAAGTAAACTGTTAGTCAGTGATTTAATGGTGTTTTAAGAGAGTTGTTTACTATATATCCACTGTCTTTTCTACTGGGTTATTGTTAAGAAAAGAACAAATGAGTTGTGATATATAGTTTTGCTTTATTTAAAGCAGCATATGTTTCCTTTACTGAGCGTATGAATCGCTCACCCCTTTGTTTTAACTCCACAGATAAGAAGTACACGGAGTCGAGAGAATTAGTTCTCAGATGGGTATAGCTATGCTTAAAGCACTGAGGCATGGCACGTTAAACGTGACAGGTACGGTCTTCCCTCTTTTACATTTCAGACATGTGTATACAGTACTACCTTAGTGCAATAAAGGTTAATAGGGGATGTCAGATGTAAGGAATAATGAAAAGAAATTTCATATTCCATAATTAATAGATAAATGTTTATCATTTATCCTTGTTACTGTTGAATGTTAATGGCATTGCAGACAGCCCAACCGGTAAAGTGGTATGAAAATACGTGAAAAATGTGGTAACGGGATGTTACAGAATTAATGGTATCAGAGCCTGGGTTGGTCTGATGTCTGTTGATGCCTTTAGCATGGGAAGTGTTGAGAAAGGTTAACATCCCCTGTAGTACTGTATAGTCTGAATGTATAGAGGAGTCAAATGACTGTGAAATGAATTAAGTGGTGAAATATGATCAAAGTCGACTAATTAGGGGTTATTAATAGAGATAGTAATCCGGAAAATTTTGCATGAGATAGGCGATCTTATCATCATTATGTCGGGTCTATTCGATAAGGTACAGTGAGGAACTCGGTGAGGGCCCCACCAGGACTTCTCTGTCCATATCGAATTAAGATCCTGAAAATGATGATATTGAGATAAAAAGGGGTAATATTAGCATATAAGTTCTAAGATCGCATGTTTGGAGTTATACTGATGAGAGAGAGAATTAAAGGGGAATTTATGAATATACTCCTATATTGACAGGTTTTCTTTCAAAGTTATAAGTGATTGAATGGATTTAAAATACAAATTGATGGTGTAAAGGGTGATCCCTATTGTGGACCCCACTGATATATTGATAAGTAAGGCGACCCAGGGTACAAGCTATGAGAGGTCGCGAGATAGTCATACTTGTTGTGGATTTTGGGGTTTGAATTTAAAGTGAATTGGGTGAGAAATGATGTAAACTGGTTATATATACTCCTTATGTTTTAGGAGAATGGATATTAGTAGTGACTTGACATTTGAGGAAGTCAAGTGTTTAAGTCTGTGGATGAAAAAGAAAACCTTGAGATGAGCGAACTCGAGCACGGTTGGAAGAACCGGGCATCGAGGTGATTGCCAAAGAGGATAGTATGGATGAGTAGCGATGTCACAGCAATCGTTGTCGATGGGCCTAAAAAGGGGGTTGCCATGGCCGGTTGGGCTGGTCCGTTACGATATCCATAGAACCGTGGTATTATAAGATTTATGAGAAATACTCGATGGGCGAGAACTACATTGGAATAGCTCGCCAATGGGCGTGCAAATGTATGATCGCCAACAGTGTGGGCGAGTTAGATGATGGCGAGAACTAACACTAGTCCGCCAATATAACATGAATTGCTAAAAAGGGGCAAGGATACTGATCACCCAAATAATTTTAATGATGATCGCCCAAAGAGTATGGTGAGTAAGCTGATCAACAAATTTTGGTGTAAATCATAGCAAAGTGGCGAGAAGAGCGATCACCAATGATATGAATTAAAGCAATGTGGCGAACAGAACAAAAGCTGTAATCGCCAAGAAAATGAAAGGTCTCGTAGTTGCCAAAAATTATAAAGTTGGTATCGAGATTTAGTTGACAAGCTTAGAGGTTGGTAAAGTGAAATAGAAATTGTTGTAAGCTCTTACCAATGAAGCAGTATAGCTTGAGAAATTACTCAAGAAATTGATGAGTAAAGAATAAAACTGGTTTGTTATAACTGGTGAAAACGAAAATTTTATCGTTTTGAAAATAATGAGATTAGTACTCTCTACAGTTGCTTCTAGGTTCCGGAACAAGTATGGTATTCTAAAATACCTATCATATTCTATCTGGATCCCTAGCCGACTGTAGTATCCTTCCTATTTGTGTGCCTAGAGCCAACTAGGATGATTTTAAAGAAAATAAATATGTATATTAGAGACGTGAGGTCTCAACTGATTAAGTAGACGTTAAAATTGTATGAGTAAAAGATTTTACTACTTAAGTGAGGTTAAAGTGTGCTTATTGGGGTATAAAATTTATGAGTTTTACCCGTACAGCACAAATGAATTGTTGAAGAGGTTATGGAATTTGCTACCTTATTGATCCAATACTTAATTGGGAGAAAGTAGAAGTGAATGGGTATGTGTGAATACAGTATTCGAAATGGCTATGAGATAGTGACAGTAAAGTACCATATTAAGTGGAAAAACGATAGTGGTGATGAATGTAAAAGAAAGAAATTGTCTTGAGAAGACAAGTCATATAATGACTAGGGAACACAAGTTATGAGGTAGTTCCCAAGTTTATGAATAAATGTGATTTCCTCTGATCATTATGTAGTTATGGCTGGAATTAATGACAAGCCATGAAAGTGTCATACTCAGAGGAGCAGATACAAGAAGTACTGCTAATCTTGAAAATGATCACTAGAGATAAGAGAAGTGATTGAGGGGAAGATGATTACCGAGACGTAATCGGTGACTAATATTAAGGTCTGCAAAAGAAAAGCCGTCCTAGATTAATCATGAAACAATCATTGTGAGGTGGGGAAGAGTCCGAAAGAACCATGATGTTATATAAATGATTATGGATTAAGTAACCAAATTATTTCACTTTTTCATCATCAGATTTCGGGATGTAATAAGTGCCTTAGTCGATATATATTGGTGGAACAGAGAGGACGTATGTGAAGTTCCAGTGAGTGGGTACTTGTGATAGGGATTCCTGATTTGCCGTATGCTTTGAGAGAATAGCAAGAGGCTTTGAGATTCCAAACTTTTACTGATTTGCACCGCCTCAGATGGATATAGATATCCGAGCGCATTGTGTGGACGCTCCGGGATATATTGAGAGCGAGTGCGTGGTATTTCAGACACTACTGGGACAATTACGTACAATTGATTAAAACTATCTAAAGGATAGTCTCCATATTATTATCGACTAAGCACCGAAGTGAGATGATAAGTGACAAATAGTATAGATGAATTACTAACTCTCAAGGATGATAAAAGACTTGAGGGAGTGTAAATTGGTTTGAGAGAAGACACCCGGGGTTCTTCAGGACCTTAAGAAAATTCGGGATGGGCGACCCACGAATGGGGTGATTGCTCAAACACCGGATAACATGTTGTGAAATGTGGGCGAACAAGGTGGTCGCCAACACATTTGAGAGAATAATCCTAGAGAGCAGGAGAACGCCAAAGGGATGATTATTGATGGCCTGAAGAGACGGGCAGTACTCTTAGAACCAATGAGGAATATAAAAAGATATTCGTGGTCTCATATTGGAGACGAGATTAAATAAGAGTTGAAAAAAAAATGATAAGGAAGAAAAAAAAAATACCTATATTAGAGGTACTTCCCATACTCAGTGAAAAATTGAAAAGAGTAAATTATTATCTGGATGGTTGTGGATATATTAGTAAGTCTGCTCATTCCTTGATTTTGGAATTTGTTGAGCTAATTGATGCCTTGGCCGGATTATATGTCAGGGAAATGATGAGGTTTTATAGTATTCCAGTGAGCATTATAGTTGATAGGGAGTCCCACTTCGTATCTCAGTGTGAGAGAGATTACGGGAAGCTATGGGATCCCTATTGAGTTTCGCACCGCAGATTATCCGCAGACTGAGAGACAGTCCGAGCGTATGACATGGACGCTCGAGGATATGGTGTGATCGTGTGCAGTTGATGTTATAGGCTCCTGGGATAATCCTTTACCCTGGCAGAGTTTGTTGATGATAATGGCCAAAGGGAGTATAGGGATAGCACTTGAAAGAGGTTATTCAACAGACGATATCATCCACAATAGCATGCGAAATGGGAGACCGAAAATTATTTTCGACTTGGTCGAACAAACTTCTTGAAATATGCAAGAGGTTATGTATATTAAGGAGTTACCATTGGGATGCATAATGAGAGGGAAATTGAGTTCACGATGCATTGGAACGTTGGAGATCTTAGATCATGTGCAAGATGTGCAAGCACCTCCCGTGTTGTTAGGAGTGCACAATGTGTTCCATGTTTCAATAATGAGAAAGTATTATCCATACCCTTCTCACGTGATTCGAAACGAGTCCTAGAGATTAGAGAGGACATGAATTACGTTGAGAAATTGGTACAGATTCTGGATAGGAAAGATAAATTGCAGTGATAAAGTGCTGTGATCTAAGATCATGTTATGGCTAAAGTGCTTTGATGGTATAATATTAAGAATAAGGCTACTTGAAAATTTAAAAGCCTTATGCATGAGAACTATCCAGAGTTTCTTCACTGATAGGTATGGTTGAAATTTGGAGGACCAAATTTCTTAAGGTGGGGAGAAATGTAAGATCTGATTTTTACCCTACAGTAGACCTTAATCTCATAAAATTGAAAATGGAAATTAAATAAATAATGAATGTTAAATTCCAAAAAGAGTGAAAAGCTCTTTTATTTGAGATGAGAACAGAGCCAATTAGGTGAAATACTCGACGGGCGAGTACCATGATGAAACGGCTCGCCAATGGGCGAGCAAGTTAATGGAGTGATCGCCAATGATGACGGCGAGTTGGACGATGGAGTGGGCGAATAGGTGTTTTCGCCAACGTGTTAGGTGAATCAAAACAAGGTTGTCGAGTTGATCTTTCCCGGTGATCGCCTAATTGGGCGAGAACTTGTAATCGCCATATTGAGAGGCAAAGAATAGCCTATTTGGCGAGAAGGCAACTGCCATTCGCTAAGTCTCAAGTGTGGCGAGCAGACGAGGTGGAGACCGGGAATCAGCTTGGGTGGACAAAGGAAAATGGCTTCAAAACAATTAGCAGCCAAAATTGACTTGTAAGTGATACGGTTGAAGACAATTAATGGTGAAGAGGTTGAAGTCAGTAAGGAATTTACCTGATTGGTTGAGGAAGTAAACAAAGGCTGCAGTAGAAGAAAAAGCCGTGTGAAAGGGAGACTTCCACGCCACTTTGTGTTTCAGTTTTCTTCATGCATTAAAGGCATGAAGGACGTGAACAATGATGAAGGAAACAGGATAAGGGCCAGGCGGTGGCTATTGATTGGCTGAGAATGTTTATATAAGCAGAGACAATTGATGAAAAAACGAGTTAGCCAATTTCAGTTTCTTCACGAGAGCTATTTCTCTGTTTCTTCCATTTCTCTGCCATGTTTGATCTACTGAGTTTCACTCTTCAGTTGGCTAAACCAGTAAACATGCTTATAAAACCTTTCTTTCTTAGCCTGGTGAGCTGAAGGAATAAGCAAATAGAGGCCAACATGAGACAGAAAAACAACGTGTTTTGGAAGTGCAGTTGGTTGAGGTGAGTTTCATATTTTCTGAGGTGTTCTTGATGTTCACTGATAGATTTCTATGATTTATGCAGTAATAAACATAGATATAGTCTTGGTTTTAGTTAGATCCTTGGAAAATAGGAAAACAAGGAAAATTATGGAATAGGTGACGACAAGGGCGACTACAGTGATCGCCCAAGTTGAAAATAGTAATCGCCAATGAGGCGAATAGGTATTAAGTACTCGCCAAGGTAATTTTGTGGGCGAGAACGCCCAATTCTAGTGAAGTGAATGACGGGCGAGCTCTAATGCGAAGGCATTGGGCGAGAAGGATTGTGGGTGAACTTCCACAGTTAGCCAATGAAGGCTTCGTGAGTATTGGCGGGCGAACTAATTGGGAATCTGATTGGGCGAGTAGTTATTTGATTTATTCTCGCCACGTAATATATAAAGAAAATATTAATGAAATTTATATATAATTTGCAGCCGATAATTGGGAATAGCTATGGGCGAACGGAGTGCCGGGCGAAGCAAGACTTCGTTGAACAAGGTAAGGGAAGTGTGTGTGAAGTGATGCATGTCCTGTGGAGTAAATTTTATGAAAACGTTAAGTTAAATGTTTTGTTTTCTGACATGCATGATTTTAAGAAGTTAATTGATAATTGTTTGATCGCGGGCGAGCTGATAGCCGCCTTTTTGCTGTTTTGTTGGGTGAAATGATACAGGGCGGGCGAGCGCTTTGTATGTTTTATGTTGGGCAAGCCCTTTGTGATTTATGTTGGGTGAATTGGTATTGGCGGGTGAACCAATCCCTTTTATACGTTTTAAACTCAATTCTATTTTTAAAGGGCGGGCGAACTTTCTTAATAGAAAGCTATAAGTTAAGCCAAATGGCAAGCTCTCTTTTATGAGAACTGGGCGAGTGCCCTTGTTTTAAAGAGAAATCCGGGTAAAGCCGTAGTCGGGCGAACCCTTTTTAAGATGTTGGGCGGGCGGCCCTTGTTTTAAACTGAAAGCGGGCGAACTGATATCAATGAGATTTCTGTTTTGAAAAGCTAAGTGGCGGGCGAATACTAATTCACCGTCTTATCGAGTTGATTTCTGGGCGAGCCACAGAGGGCAAGCCAGTTTTGCTTCAGATTTTAAAAGCAAAGAGGGCGGGCGAACACATGTTCTCCGCCACAGCGAGCTGCTTCCATGGGCAAGCCATGTCGGGCGAGCTGATCATGGGCGAGCAGGTTTTAAAAGTTGAGATTTCGGGCTGTTTTTGGTGTTTTATTGTTTTATAAGAAATCAAATCATTTTGTGGAAATGATATATGTGATATAAAAGTTGATTTTGAGACTTTAGGCCCTGAGTTCATGCGTTGCTAGTGCGTGACCTACCTGGGGCGGTGGCTCGGTCAATGGACCAATGAGTGCACCTCAGGGCGTCACAGGGCTGATGGACCTGCCAAGTCATCAGCGGTCTCGAGGTCACTTGGCAAGTGGACCCGAGGACCCCTTTAGATTATGGCCATAGATCTGAGATAGCCGTGAGGGGCGATGGCCTACGGGTGCACCCCAAAAGCGGCAGGTTTCGTTCTCCCAAGGTGGAGGAGGAACGATGATAGCATGATTTATTTATTGCCTAGTCTCAACTTATCAGTTTCTATTTACTATGAGGATTATTGACATCCTCGATAGTGTTTACTACATTTTAAAGTAAACTGTTAGTCAGTGATTTAATGGTGTTTTAAGAGAGTTGTTTACTATATATCCACTGTCTTTTCTACTGGGTTATTGTTAAGAAAAGAACAAATGAGTTGTGATATATAGTTTTGCTTTATTTAAAGCAGCATATGTTTCCTTTACTGAGCGTATGAATCGCTCACCCCTTTGTTTTAACTCCACAGATAAGAAGTACACGGAGTCGAGAGAATTAGTTCTCAGATGGGTATAGCTATGCTTAAAGCACTGAGGCATGGCACGTTAAACGTGACAGGTACGGTCTTCCCTCTTTTACATTTCAGACATGTGTATACAGTACTACCTTAGTGCAATAAAGGTTAATAGGGGATGTCAGATGTAAGGAATAATGAAAAGAAATTTCATATTCCATAATTAATAGATAAATGTTTATCATTTATCCTTGTTACTGTTGAATGTTAATGGCATTGCAGACAGCCCAACCGGTAAAGTGGTATGAAAATACGTGAAAAATGTGGTAACGGGATGTTACAGAATTAATGGTATCAGAGCCTGGGTTGGTCTGATGTCTGTTGATGCCTTTAGCATGGGAAGTGTTGAGAAAGGTTAACATCCCCTGTAGTACTGTATAGTCTGAATGTATAGAGGAGTCAAATGACTGTGAAATGAATTAAGTGGTGAAATATGATCAAAGTCGACTAATTAGGGGTTATTAATAGAGATAGTAATCCGGAAAATTTTGCATGAGATAGGCGATCTTATCATCATTATGTCGGGTCTATTCGATAAGGTACAGTGAGGAACTCGGTGAGGGCCCCACCAGGACTTCTCTGTCCATATCGAATTAAGATCCTGAAAATGATGATATTGAGATAAAAAGGGGTAATATTAGCATATAAGTTCTAAGATCGCATGTTTGGAGTTATACTGATGAGAGAGAGAATTAAAGGGGAATTTATGAATATACTCCTATATTGACAGGTTTTCTTTCAAAGTTATAAGTGATTGAATGGATTTAAAATACAAATTGATGGTGTAAAGGGTGATCCCTATTGTGGACCCCACTGATATATTGATAAGTAAGGCGACCCAGGGTACAAGCTATGAGAGGTCGCGAGATAGTCATACTTGTTGTGGATTTTGGGGTTTGAATTTAAAGTGAATTGGGTGAGAAATGATGTAAACTGGTTATATATACTCCTTATGTTTTAGGAGAATGGATATTAGTAGTGACTTGACATTTGAGGAAGTCAAGTGTTTAAGTCTGTGGATGAAAAAGAAAACCTTGAGATGAGCGAACTCGAGCACGGTTGGAAGAACCGGGCATCGAGGTGATTGCCAAAGAGGATAGTATGGATGAGTAGCGATGTCACAGCAATCGTTGTCGATGGGCCTAAAAAGGGGGTTGCCATGGCCGGTTGGGCTGGTCCGTTACGATATCCATAGAACCGTGGTATTATAAGATTTATGAGAAATACTCGATGGGCGAGAACTACATTGGAATAGCTCGCCAATGGGCGTGCAAATGTATGATCGCCAACAGTGTGGGCGAGTTAGATGATGGCGAGAACTAACACTAGTCCGCCAATATAACATGAATTGCTAAAAAGGGGCAAGGATACTGATCACCCAAATAATTTTAATGATGATCGCCCAAAGAGTATGGTGAGTAAGCTGATCAACAAATTTTGGTGTAAATCATAGCAAAGTGGCGAGAAGAGCGATCACCAATGATATGAATTAAAGCAATGTGGCGAACAGAACAAAAGCTGTAATCGCCAAGAAAATGAAAGGTCTCGTAGTTGCCAAAAATTATAAAGTTGGTATCGAGATTTAGTTGACAAGCTTAGAGGTTGGTAAAGTGAAATAGAAATTGTTGTAAGCTCTTACCAATGAAGCAGTATAGCTTGAGAAATTACTCAAGAAATTGATGAGTAAAGAATAAAACTGGTTTGTTATAACTGGTGAAAACGAAAATTTTATCGTTTTGAAAATAATGAGATTAGTACTCTCTACAGTTGCTTCTAGGTTCCGGAACAAGTATGGTATTCTAAAATACCTATCATATTCTATCTGGATCCCTAGCCGACTGTAGTATCCTTCCTATTTGTGTGCCTAGAGCCAACTAGGATGATTTTAAAGAAAATAAATATGTATATTAGAGACGTGAGGTCTCAACTGATTAAGTAGACGTTAAAATTGTATGAGTAAAAGATTTTACTACTTAAGTGAGGTTAAAGTGTGCTTATTGGGGTATAAAATTTATGAGTTTTACCCGTACAGCACAAATGAATTGTTGAAGAGGTTATGGAATTTGCTACCTTATTGATCCAATACTTAATTGGGAGAAAGTAGAAGTGAATGGGTATGTGTGAATACAGTATTCGAAATGGCTATGAGATAGTGACAGTAAAGTACCATATTAAGTGGAAAAACGATAGTGGTGATGAATGTAAAAGAAAGAAATTGTCTTGAGAAGACAAGTCATATAATGACTAGGGAACACAAGTTATGAGGTAGTTCCCAAGTTTATGAATAAATGTGATTTCCTCTGATCATTATGTAGTTATGGCTGGAATTAATGACAAGCCATGAAAGTGTCATACTCAGAGGAGCAGATACAAGAAGTACTGCTAATCTTGAAAATGATCACTAGAGATAAGAGAAGTGATTGAGGGGAAGATGATTACCGAGACGTAATCGGTGACTAATATTAAGGTCTGCAAAAGAAAAGCCGTCCTAGATTAATCATGAAACAATCATTGTGAGGTGGGGAAGAGTCCGAAAGAACCATGATGTTATATAAATGATTATGGATTAAGTAACCAAATTATTTCACTTTTTCATCATCAGATTTCGGGATGTAATAAGTGCCTTAGTCGATATATATTGGTGGAACAGAGAGGACGTATGTGAAGTTCCAGTGAGTGGGTACTTGTGATAGGGATTCCTGATTTGCCGTATGCTTTGAGAGAATAGCAAGAGGCTTTGAGATTCCAAACTTTTACTGATTTGCACCGCCTCAGATGGATATAGATATCCGAGCGCATTGTGTGGACGCTCCGGGATATATTGAGAGCGAGTGCGTGGTATTTCAGACACTACTGGGACAATTACGTACAATTGATTAAAACTATCTAAAGGATAGTCTCCATATTATTATCGACTAAGCACCGAAGTGAGATGATAAGTGACAAATAGTATAGATGAATTACTAACTCTCAAGGATGATAAAAGACTTGAGGGAGTGTAAATTGGTTTGAGAGAAGACACCCGGGGTTCTTCAGGACCTTAAGAAAATTCGGGATGGGCGACCCACGAATGGGGTGATTGCTCAAACACCGGATAACATGTTGTGAAATGTGGGCGAACAAGGTGGTCGCCAACACATTTGAGAGAATAATCCTAGAGAGCAGGAGAACGCCAAAGGGATGATTATTGATGGCCTGAAGAGACGGGCAGTACTCTTAGAACCAATGAGGAATATAAAAAGATATTCGTGGTCTCATATTGGAGACGAGATTAAATAAGAGTTGAAAAAAAAATGATAAGGAAGAAAAAAAAAATACCTATATTAGAGGTACTTCCCATACTCAGTGAAAAATTGAAAAGAGTAAATTATTATCTGGATGGTTGTGGATATATTAGTAAGTCTGCTCATTCCTTGATTTTGGAATTTGTTGAGCTAATTGATGCCTTGGCCGGATTATATGTCAGGGAAATGATGAGGTTTTATAGTATTCCAGTGAGCATTATAGTTGATAGGGAGTCCCACTTCGTATCTCAGTGTGAGAGAGATTACGGGAAGCTATGGGATCCCTATTGAGTTTCGCACCGCAGATTATCCGCAGACTGAGAGACAGTCCGAGCGTATGACATGGACGCTCGAGGATATGGTGTGATCGTGTGCAGTTGATGTTATAGGCTCCTGGGATAATCCTTTACCCTGGCAGAGTTTGTTGATGATAATGGCCAAAGGGAGTATAGGGATAGCACTTGAAAGAGGTTATTCAACAGACGATATCATCCACAATAGCATGCGAAATGGGAGACCGAAAATTATTTTCGACTTGGTCGAACAAACTTCTTGAAATATGCAAGAGGTTATGTATATTAAGGAGTTACCATTGGGATGCATAATGAGAGGGAAATTGAGTTCACGATGCATTGGAACGTTGGAGATCTTAGATCATGTGCAAGATGTGCAAGCACCTCCCGTGTTGTTAGGAGTGCACAATGTGTTCCATGTTTCAATAATGAGAAAGTATTATCCATACCCTTCTCACGTGATTCGAAACGAGTCCTAGAGATTAGAGAGGACATGAATTACGTTGAGAAATTGGTACAGATTCTGGATAGGAAAGATAAATTGCAGTGATAAAGTGCTGTGATCTAAGATCATGTTATGGCTAAAGTGCTTTGATGGTATAATATTAAGAATAAGGCTACTTGAAAATTTAAAAGCCTTATGCATGAGAACTATCCAGAGTTTCTTCACTGATAGGTATGGTTGAAATTTGGAGGACCAAATTTCTTAAGGTGGGGAGAAATGTAAGATCTGATTTTTACCCTACAGTAGACCTTAATCTCATAAAATTGAAAATGGAAATTAAATAAATAATGAATGTTAAATTCCAAAAAGAGTGAAAAGCTCTTTTATTTGAGATGAGAACAGAGCCAATTAGGTGAAATACTCGACGGGCGAGTACCATGATGAAACGGCTCGCCAATGGGCGAGCAAGTTAATGGAGTGATCGCCAATGATGACGGCGAGTTGGACGATGGAGTGGGCGAATAGGTGTTTTCGCCAACGTGTTAGGTGAATCAAAACAAGGTTGTCGAGTTGATCTTTCCCGGTGATCGCCTAATTGGGCGAGAACTTGTAATCGCCATATTGAGAGGCAAAGAATAGCCTATTTGGCGAGAAGGCAACTGCCATTCGCTAAGTCTCAAGTGTGGCGAGCAGACGAGGTGGAGACCGGGAATCAGCTTGGGTGGACAAAGGAAAATGGCTTCAAAACAATTAGCAGCCAAAATTGACTTGTAAGTGATACGGTTGAAGACAATTAATGGTGAAGAGGTTGAAGTCAGTAAGGAATTTACCTGATTGGTTGAGGAAGTAAACAAAGGCTGCAGTAGAAGAAAAAGCCGTGTGAAAGGGAGACTTCCACGCCACTTTGTGTTTCAGTTTTCTTCATGCATTAAAGGCATGAAGGACGTGAACAATGATGAAGGAAACAGGATAAGGGCCAGGCGGTGGCTATTGATTGGCTGAGAATGTTTATATAAGCAAACAATGATGAAAAACGAGTTAGCCAATTTCAGTTTCTTCACGAGAGCTATTTCTCTGTTTCTTTCCATTTCTCTGCCATGTTTGATCTACTGAGTTTCACTCTTCAGTTGGCTAAACCAGTAAACATGCTTATAAAACCTTTCTTTCTTAGCCTGGTGAGCTGAAGGAATAAGCAAATAGAGGCCAACATGAGACAGAAAAACAACGTGTTTTGGAAGTGCAGTTGGTTGAGGTGAGTTTCATATTTTCTGAGGTGTTCTTGATGTTCACTGATAGATTTCTATGATTTATGCAGTAATAAACATAGATATAGTCTTGGTTTTAGTTAGATCCTTGGAAAATAGGAAAACAAGGAAAATTATGGAATAGGTGACGACAAGGGCGACTACAGTGATCGCCCAAGTTGAAAATAGTAATCGCCAATGAGGCGAATAGGTATTAAGTACTCGCCAAGGTAATTTTGTGGGCGAGAACGCCCAATTCTAGTGAAGTGAATGACGGGCGAGCTCTAATGCGAAGGCATTGGGCGAGAAGGATTGTGGGTGAACTTCCACAGTTAGCCAATGAAGGCTTCGTGAGTATTGGCGGGCGAACTAATTGGGTATCTGATTGGGCGAGTAGTTATTTGATTTATTCTCGCCACGTAATATATAAAGAAAATATTAATGAAATTTATATATAATTTGCAGCCGATAATTGGGAATAGCTATGGGCGAACGGAGTGCCGGGCGAAGCAAGACTTCGTTGAACAAGGTAAGGGAAGTGTGTGTGAAGTGATGCATGTCCTGTGGAGTAAATTTTATGAAAACGTTAAGTTAAATGTTTTGTTTTCTGACATGCATGATTTTAAGAAGTTAATTGATAATTGTTTGATCGCGGGCGAGCTGATAGCCGCCTTTTTGCTGTTTTGTTGGGTGAAATGATACAGGGCGGGCGAGCGCTTTGTATGTTTTATGTTGGGCAAGCCCTTTGTGATTTATGTTGGGTGAATTGGTATTGGCGGGTGAACCAATCCCTTTTATACGTTTTAAACTCAATTCTATTTTTAAAGGGCGGGCGAACTTTCTTAATAGAAAGCTATAAGTTAAGCCAAATGGCAAGCTCTCTTTTATGAGAACTGGGCGAGTGCCCTTGTTTTAAAGAGAAATCCGGGTAAAGCCGTAGTCGGGCGAACCCTTTTTAAGATGTTGGGCGGGCGGCCCTTGTTTTAAACTGAAAGCGGGCGAACTGATATCAATGAGATTTCTGTTTTGAAAAGCTAAGTGGCGGGCGAATACTAATTCACCGTCTTATCGAGTTGATTTCTGGGCGAGCCACAGAGGGCAAGCCAGTTTTGCTTCAGATTTTAAAAGCAAAGAGGGCGGGCGAACACATGTTCTCCGCCACAGCGAGCTGCTTCCATGGGCAAGCCATGTCGGGCGAGCTGATCATGGGCGAGCAGGTTTTAAAAGTTGAGATTTCGGGCTGTTTTTGGTGTTTTATTGTTTTATAAGAAATCAAATCATTTTGTGGAAATGATATATGTGATATAAAAGTTGATTTTGAGACTTTAGGCCCTGAGTTCATGCGTTGCTAGTGCGTGACCTACCTGGGGCGGTGGCTCGGTCAATGGACCAATGAGTGCACCTCAGGGCGTCACAGGGCTGATGGACCTGCCAAGTCATCAGCGGTCTCGAGGTCACTTGGCAAGTGGACCCGAGGACCCCTTTAGATTATGGCCATAGATCTGAGATAGCCGTGAGGGGCGATGGCCTACGGGTGCACCCCAAAAGCGGCAGGTTTCGTTCTCCCAAGGTGGAGGAGGAACGATGATAGCATGATTTATTTATTGCCTAGTCTCAACTTATCAGTTTCTATTTACTATGAGGATTATTGACATCCTCGATAGTGTTTACTACATTTTAAAGTAAACTGTTAGTCAGTGATTTAATGGTGTTTTAAGAGAGTTGTTTACTATATATCCACTGTCTTTTCTACTGGGTTATTGTTAAGAAAAGAACAAATGAGTTGTGATATATAGTTTTGCTTTATTTAAAGCAGCATATGTTTCCTTTACTGAGCGTATGAATCGCTCACCCCTTTGTTTTAACTCCACAGATAAGAAGTACACGGAGTCGAGAGAATTAGTTCTCAGATGGGTATAGCTATGCTTAAAGCACTGAGGCATGGCACGTTAAACGTGACAGGTACGGTCTTCCCTCTTTTACATTTCAGACATGTGTATACAGTACTACCTTAGTGCAATAAAGGTTAATAGGGGATGTAAGATGTAAGGAATAATGAAAAGAAATTTCATATTCCATAATTAATAGATAAATGTTTATCATTTATCCTTGTTACTGTTGAATGTTAATGGCATTGCAGACAGCCCAACCGGTAAAGTGGTATGAAAATACGTGAAAAATGTGGTAACGGGATGTTACAAATATCTACTAATCACATCCTTAATATTAGCAGCAAGATTTCCCTTAATACAATCCTACATGTGCCTCAAAATGTCCCTAACTCATGCCACTACATAATAGATTTCTTATCTATCCTATCGTAATCAAAATCGACAGTCACATCATTTACAACTGAAGAAAATTCGCCTAATATTGTGGTATAAATCTATTATACATCCATTACATAGAATACCAAAATCAATACATATGTTGTTACTAAACAGAAATACTTTTTCGTTATCAAAATGAAAAGTATAAACCGACAGCAATTCCAAAACTGTCTACGAAATGTAACAACAAGCTGGCTGATTCTTATGTTTTCGAGATGGATTTTAACTCTATAGACCCAATTCATAACAATTTTCCCTTATTCGATCTCCGGTTGCTTATGGCTTTATCAATAATAGCACCGATATCCAAACACCAATGGTTAGAGGGCATATCTCCTAGATTGGATTCAAAATAAAAGCTAACGAAATGCCTTTTACACATCCCAATCTAGAGGATTCTTGCAATCTACCCTCTTGTGCCTAGGATTATTACAAAAGTGGCACACTTTGATATTTAGAGGTGTTGGTGGAACTAGAATGGGAAGCAAACTTGGCAAATTTCATCTTCTAAAATGACCTTTTATTGAGACCTTTTAATATTATTACTTTTGGCAGCCATACTGGCATATGTCATCATTATAACCGAATAAGATCTATTAACTGGAAAGATCTATGAGTCTTGGATGACAATATCAATTTTGATATTAAAATGTCATACTTCCTTCTGTCCATTAAATGAGATCTGCAAACTTAAAAGATCTCACACTCTCCAACCTAGAAGGAAGTAGTACTAAATCTACCATATATGGAATCAAAATTCTATAGCAACCTTTATCGATCTTATGCGAACTATTTTCATAATGGCATCCATAAATACTTCTTGGTTATCATTAACTAGAACACTTTCTCTGATGTATTCCTTCATGGTATACCCTATATAATCAGAGAATTCTCACTTGAGTGTTCTTAAATTCCAAATATTTTATCCTCAATAAGCTCATACTATTGGGTATAGAAGATTGATCAACTCTCGGGACTACTTCCTAGTTTAACATGCCCCTAACTATGGAGAATAATTTATACTATCTATCTAATTTGATCCTGCAAGAGATTCGATATGTGATCGTTGCACAAATATGGAGGCTAGTGGAATAACTCAATAAATGTCAATTTTATTCCATAATACACTACGGAGGATAAGACAAAACTAGTTGAATATAACCTGAATGATCGCCCACCGACAGGGTAGGAAGATCGTGTCATATCCCAACCAGAATCCTCTCAGTCCTAAGCATCTTTAAAAGCGACTAACAATCCGATAGGGAGAGACTAGCCACTTCTAGAGATCTTAGTAAATTATGCAACTGCAACCATCACTATGCATTGCCTTATTATTATTATACCCTTAAAATTATTAGAATAAATTGTCAAAAAATCTTCATGACTATTCCTGCGATAGGCAAGTACTAGTCACTCCAATTAATGATTTATAATTTTAAGAATATTCACGAAATTTGTTGACCAAAATTAACTACAACCAAAATATACAATTTCTAAAGCATATGTAGTAATTTTGGGTATAATATTAATTAATTAAATTAATTTCACATAATAAGGCAATGTTGTTTTTAGAGAGTTTATTTGTTTAAATAAATTATTAATGGAATGGGTAAACCATAATCCAAAATGGCTCAACAAAATACCCAAATAATTTATTTAAATTTATTTAATTAGGCCAAATATTAGTAATTTATGGGCATAAGTATATATTTCAAAATTAAGTGAATTATGAAATAAATGAGTAATTAAATTTCTAAAAATTACTCCAAAATTAATTCCTCCAAAATTCACTTATATCACATTAATTTTGGGCTTAACAACTAATTGTGGCTATAAATAAAATTTGGCTTATGGCCAAAATTGTCCAAAATTAATTAACCAAATGGCGCATAATTAATTAATCAAAATGGCCCTTAAAATCATAATCTAAAATGGCCTTTTAAATTAATTATACAAAATAGCCAATAATTAATCCAAATTTAATAGCCAAATAAAATTAATTAATCAACATGACCCCTAAATTAATTAGGCAAAATGGTCTAAAATTAATTAATTTTAATTGCCCAAAACTAATTTAATACTAAATGGCTAATTAAAACAATTAAATAAGCAATGCCCATAATATTACAAAATTTATTTTGGCCTAAATTTAATTAAAATATCAAGGCCTAATTAATTAAATTTCAAAAGCTAATTAAATAAAACAAGAAGGCCTAAAAAAAACAATAATGGCCCAATTTAATAAAAGTAGAAGCCCAAAATTTTGCCCAAGATCTAAATAAAAAAACAGCCCAAAAGAATAGCCAAAATGAGCCAACAATTAGTGGCCCAACGTCCTAAAAGAATGGCCCAAAACCAATATGGCTTCAAGCCATACGGCCCAAACGTGGGCTGAAAAAATTTTTTCCTTTTTTTTTCATTTCAGATGCGGCTCATTGCGCCTCGAGCACCTTTTCCAGAACGCATGCTCCCATCATTTTCTTGCCCAAAGAGGGAAAAAATGCAGAAAAATGGGTCATTTGACCCGACTCGACGTTTTTTTCTCTCCATTTCAACCATTTTCGATCCAAAATAAATTGGTTTTTCATCCTAAAACCCTCTACAACAATAAATCTATAATTTTTGAGCTAAAAACACATGAAAATCGGATGGGTTTCATAAAATCCGAAAATACCCAAAAAAATAAAAATTGCTCAGAAATTAATCTTTCTTCGAAAATGGCTAATGGCTTTAAGGTGGGGAAGCTCTACTGCCAATTGTTGGAATTAAAACATCCACCAAAGCCCATTGGCACAATAAATAGAGGGAAAACTAACCTTGGGTGGGTTGAGCCAAAACCTACCATTTTCACCACCATTGCCGCCACTACCGAAGCTGCCATGAGGAGGAGGTGCCGCTAGTGCTCCGCCGGAGGTCCGCCGGTATTGGTGGTGCTGCCAAGGTGAACAGGATGATGGTGAGGAGAGGAAAGAAAGGAGAGAAAGAGAGAGAGCTGCCTGTTCAGCTCAACCAAAATGCTACAGTGATTAATGGCCATCTTGTAGCTTATATATATGTGCCAAGGGCAGGGATCCCCTATATTCTGAATCATGTATTAATCTGTCCCATTAAGGATTAATACATGTATAATATAAATATATTACGCATATATATGGTCACACTACACACAAAATATAATACCAAATTAATTTATATGATATTAATTATACTTAATTAGTCCACATTATTGAGATAATTCAACATGAACAAGAAGCAAAGGAACAAGCTTTGATAGTGCGAAATAATAAATGATTGAAAGGGAAGGATCAATGCAACTCCCCCAAAACTCTAAAAGAGAGATTAACTTCTATAATGGTTGGTGAGTTTTGTGGTCAATAGTCAAGGCACCCAAAGAGACCTTTCATTTGTGTGATGGATGGGAAATGTGAACCCTACTAATTTTGAGATATATATGTATATGTATATGTATATGTATATGTATATGTATATGTAAAAGAATTTTGGGTTACGAAATAATGCAAGTGTTGAAAACAAAAATTCGAATCTTGCAAAAATTTATTTCATAAGAGAAATGGATGAAACATTTGTGTTAAGTTTCATATTTCATATCTTTTAATTTATTATAAATACTATGTAAATAAAAATTGAAAGGAAAAAAAACTAAAAATTATATATTGCTGGATTTGAATTTGTCATCTCTAAACTCTCAGTTTTTTTTAAATTTAGATACTATATGAAATAAAGAAAGTACTATGATTTTAGTTTTATTTCCTTAATTCGGTTAACATTTTTTCTTTACAAAATCAAATAAATCTTAGGTTTAAGAATTAGGTGGAATGCTGGTCGAAAAAAATTAGGTGGCATATAAATTGAGCTATTCTCCCATATAGCATGTGAAACACAAAATGGAAAAAGGTTAGATTTACAAATTTCGAAGAAATTATGCTAGAAAGCAGTAACAGACAATTAAACTTGATTCATGAATCTCGATTATGTTGATAAAATGAGATCATCTTGTTATATCAATCCTTTTACTTTTGGAAACAATTTCATGCATCTAATGAGGTTAGATTTACAAATTTCGAAGAAATTATGCTTGAAAGCAGTAACAAACAATTAAACTTGATTCATGAATCTCGATTATGTTGATAAAATGAGATCATCTTGTTATATCAATCCTTTTACTTTTGAAAACAATTTCATGCATCTAATGATTTTTCGTACGATAAAGAAATTTACTAACAACCATTATTATTATTAGGTGCGGGATCAATCTAATGTGGGAAATTTTCTTTTAGTGGTAATTTTTAGGGTATATTAAAAAAGATTAATGTAATTAAAAAGGAGTTCTTTTTTTAACATTGACATTAAAATTTTAGAATTTCACTAACGAAATTAAGAAACTGCTTAATCTTGTACTTAATCTTCTAAACCAAGAATTTGGAGTTAGTGCTTAATCTTTAGTTATACAAATGGTGCCATCAATAACTCATCTTAAAATAACAGAGTAGTCAAATTAGCCTATTAGCTCAGTTGGTTAGAGCGTCGTGCTAATAACGCGAGACCTGCATGGGCCAAAATAGATATTTTTATTTCATAAGTGAGGTTAAGATCATAATACATGTCATATTTTATTTATTTTTTAAATATTTTTATAGAATACGTGTCATAATCCTACACTACTTATGAAGTAAAAAAAAACTTCACCGATAGTGTATGAAATAATTTTCCTTTTATTATATGCAAATCATTTCATAAATTTGTATTTTATTATGAATAAATTTCTAAACCTTCAAACTTTTTTATTATATGTAAATCAATTCATAAATTTTTATTTTATTGTAAATAAGTTTCTAATTTTTTAAAATAACACAATTAAATCCAAATTTATTAAATAAAGCTAATTTTCATTTGGACATCTTATGTAACAGATAACGTAAATAGCTTTTGTGAGTTTTCACATAGTGTCACTTGTGCAATAGCATCATTTAACAAATCTAGATTTAATTGCAATATTTTAAAAAGTTGAAATATTATTTACAATAAAATAAAAATTTATAAATTAATTTATATACAATAAAACATTAAAAACTTCTATCTATTTTGTGCAATAATTAAAAAAATAGAAGTATATCAAGCTTTTTTTTATCTTGTTAAAAAGGAGCGGTGGCCCAACTCCCATTGAAACTGGATTGCATTAGCAAGAGTTTGGGCTTTATCTTCTAAATTGTGTCAACAAGGCTGGGCTGCCATGAAAAATAAAAGTGGGGTGGCGGAAGGGCAAGCTAGGTCGCTACCTAGTCAAATCACAAATGCTCACAAGGTCGGCCAAATCATCAAAGCAATCCCACTCCAACGAGAATCAATAGTTGCTGATAGTATCTCCTGGAATGCTGACGCTTCTGGACTCTTCTCACTAAGTTCGGCTTACAATATTGCCAAAGGCAAACCTGAACATTCTTGCTTTAAGTGGAAAGATGCCTGGAAACTCCCCACCTTGCTAAAAATTCAAGTTTTCCTTTGGCAATGCTGCCATATGAAGATAGCAACAAAACAAACACTTGCAGCTAGAGGCATCAATATCAGCCCTATCTGTCCTAGATGCAATATGGAAGAGGAGACAGTGCTTCATTGCATTAGAGACTGTCAACTTGTTAAGCAACTATGCGAGAACTTTGAGGTGCTGAGACATTTGAGAGACTCTTTCTCCCTTGAGCTACTCGACTGGATACATAAAAACATTAGCAAAGATGACAATTCTTCAATTGACAATATCCCGTGGAGAGTTTGCTTTTCTTTCATCATCTGGCACATTTGGATCAATCGAAATAAATTAGTCTTTGAGGGAACCACAAAACCAATACCCTACTGGTACAGCAGAGTGAAGACAAAACTAATGGAGTTTTGGGCTATTGCTGGAAAAGAAACTGAGATTCGTAATGCACCCTCTATTATTCTGATTGGCTGGACACCTCTTCCAGTAAACTTTGTTAAACTTAACATAGATGGCTCTTCAATCGAAAATACAAGATGTGCAGGTGCAGGTGGACTGTTCGAGATGAACATGGAAGATGGATCTGTGGATATTCTCATAATATAGGGACTGCTTCGAGCATGCTTGCAAAATTATGGGGTTTAAGGGATGGCCTTCGATTAGCATTGGACAGAGGATTCATCAACATCATCATTGAAACAGACTCATAAGAAGTGGTCAGGTTTATTAGTAGTTCTGCTCCTCTTTCTCATGTTTATAATACTATTATTTGTGACTGTAGGGAATTGCTTCAAAAACTGGGGAATGCTAGGATCAAGCATGTGTTCAGGGAAGCAAATCAATGCGCTGATGTGCTTGCTAGATTAGGGAACTCCTTTGCTGAGGACTTTTTGTTATTCAACGACCTTCCCCCTTGTCTTACTCAGTTTCTTTTGTATGATTGCATGGGTATTAAACTACCCAGAAACATGTCTGAGTGTAATACCCACGTTGGGTAACTTTTGTCTTTTAATATAATTACCGTATTTTACTAAAAAAAAAGTTTTCTTTTTTTATTTTATATTTTCTTTGCATGACTTTATAGAATTGGTTTTATGTTTATTCAAAGCATTACTTTTATTAGTATGATAATTTGTTTTGCTACAATGAACATGAACTAATTTATTTACTAGGAATTTGATTGAGCCTACTTGTATATTTTATATCTTCATGAATTAATTGCTTAATTTTTAATTATAGTTTCATTCATTGTGATTAATTCAATCTTTTAATTTGTGTTATTGATTGGCCTCCTTTTATATAAATTATTTGATTGTATGAGACATGGTAAGGGTACACATCATATGCTAAGCCATGTATAGCTCTCTTAAATGATTGAATAAATATTTGAGGCATACATCGAGCTAGAATATTTATTTGGTTCTTGTTATATATTCTTCTATTCTTAATGGGTTTTTAGTCATTGATTATGCTACACATCATAGATAATTTAATGATTAAAAATACTTGATTATAGCTGCCATCAAACAGAGTAATCATATATTAGGAAGAATGAACTCTAGAATTGAATTGAAATTTTTAGGATTAAAGGCATAAAATTGCACTGTATTGGTGAAATCAAATTCCTAGGCTTTTCTCTATTGGTTGATTTATTTAATTAGATTAGTTAATTAGATACTTGATAATTTATTGATTTTCAAAATTTTTAGGGCATAAGTAGTTGAATTTTAATTGAATAAATTTAGAAAATCTCTGTGAAATTGACTCTTGTATTTATATGCTATACTACTTTAATTCATGTACTTGCAATATTATAACTTTTTGTTCATCAACTTTCTAACAAGCAAAGTTTTAAAGTCTCGGAGATAAACATAAGTTTGGCTAAGGCTCAAAATGATATAGCATGGTTCAAAATGTTTCTAAAGTGAGGCCCAGAGACTAACTGGGCCAAATGTACAATCCTTACCTATTGGTTGACCGCCAACCAATATCACACATATCTTGGAAGTCTACCAAGAAATTTCACTAATTTTCTTTGCAACCATCATGAAAAACTTGTTCTGACATCCTTAATGAGCCATCATTACCCACAAGTCTGAATCAATGGACTCTTACTGTTAAGTCTATAAAGATTTCAACAGTTTTCAGGTAATCAAAATATCTTGGACATGGTGATCATTTCTGTAGGTTGCCTTTGAAATACTTGTTCTGATATAATTTGATGCCAGATTCATCTTCACTTTTCACCTCTAGCTAGAAAAGAGCTGGATTTAACCGTAGTTACATCCTTTGCAAAGATGACCTTGCTTTTTATCTATGTTATGTCACTAAATCAACCGAAAAATATTAAGGAAAAGGCTTGTCTTGTGTGTAGAGAATAAAAGAAACTCTAAAGTTCTATAACATTTAAGGCATCTGCAATATGGAATAGGAATACTAAAATGAGATTCATATCTTTATATGATTAGGATCTTACATGAATCAAGATTCTCAGCAGTTTGCAGATAATGCATAAATCAAGGCATTTTAGTCGGTGTTCAGGACTCAAAACGCTCTTTTAACATAAATGTCGAGCAAGTGGGCC
This sequence comes from Heritiera littoralis, assembly GCA_031772115.1. Taxonomy (NCBI): domain Eukaryota; kingdom Viridiplantae; phylum Streptophyta; class Magnoliopsida; order Malvales; family Malvaceae; genus Heritiera; species Heritiera littoralis. The sequence continues at coordinate 198,381 of JAPDPK010000109.1, read as the reverse complement.
TGGCTTTCATAGAACCATGCGTTTTACAGTGGTAGTTCAGGTGCACTTGGTTTGGTTTAAGTAAGGACAATCAATAAGGCATGTCCTAAGTAATCTTAGCTATTAATCTTGGCTGCCTTGGTGCAAAACAAAGGCCATTTTCATGTAATCTGTTTGCAGGTAAATCTGTGGCATGTGCTTTGCCAGTCTTGTTTTGAAAACCTTAGCCTTCTTTACTGCCATGTCAATAATCATGCCTATTAGATTTTGTAAGATTTACCGTCTACTCGGATGGGATTTCTGGTTTCAACAGCAACCAAAGTAGAAAGCTGGTAAGTTCCAAGAACCATTTGGTTGAAACAGGAAAACAATTTCTAGCATTGAATTATGAGTTGGCTTTGTTAAACTTTAACACCCACATGGTTTATGTTGGTAAGATTGAGGCCTGTCGAGAAATTTTCTTTCAATTATACAGAAACGTGCATGTAAGAAGGTCCCACATGTAGCGAAACAAAACCTGATATCAAAATCAACCATTTTTTCTGCGGTCTGGTGTGTGCTGCGATAAATTGTAAATGTTTAAGGAATGCATTGCACGGTTGAAATGGCCATTTAACCTCTGCATTTATTTCTGGCGTTCTTTTCCCTTGCTGCTGTTGATTCACAGTAGGAAAATTAGTTACATGAAGAGGTGTTGTCACTGCAAATTCAAGATGCAAGATTGCCTTTGAGGACATTGCATATTTACCCCCTAGTTTTCCTTGCTATTGCACAAGTTTCGAAGGGAAGAAAGGTGAAGCAGGTGAAACAAAACAGTGGTCCAAGTCGGAACCTTTTGAAAGCACCGTGATCTTAATCAAATTACGTAAGAAAGACAGCGTTATCAAAACGAAGCAGAACAATCGAGTGGACCCTCGATTTAGTCATTGTTTAATTTGTTTCCCTGTGTTTTTATGGCATTGTTACGGATATCAACACTCAACTTGCGAGAAATTCTTCGTTTTGATACGAAGGATCACAATTTTATTCTAAAATAGCGTCTCATAAATATATGTTCAAATTGACGTGAGATGAGATTAGGATATTTAAACTTTTTCTTTAAAAAGCTTGAAGTTTTTGTTAAATCTAACGTAAAATAGAATTACACCAAACGTTAAGATCCTAAAAGTGATTTTTACCATATAACACTTAGTTCCTGCATGATATTAGATGTGACTCCCAATGTAATATTTACTTTCTGTGTTATAGTCTATGTTTACTTTAATATTATTAATAAAGGCCCACACCCAAAATACAAATTATAATTTGTTCATATCCAAAAATTTTGATTTTGTCCAAAAAATTCTTACACAAACATGAGTTCAAATCTTAATATATTTGATTATAACAGATTTATAATATACATCATCGTAAAATTGAGTCGTTACGGTTACGATCAAGTTGCATCGATTTGCATACTTAAGAGGTAATGAAATATTAATAGCATGTTAATTGTGGTTTACACAAAAAAAAATATTGATAGCATGAAAAACAAATAAAGCTAGCAGAACTTTTTTTTTTATGATTTTAGGATCATAATTTCAAAATACAAAAATAACTTTTCAATTAATGCTAAAAAATTTAGGTACACATTACTCATCTTGAATCTCTTAATGTGAAAACTTTTCGTAATGTGTCTACTTTATTTTCAAATGTGCCTTTCAATGACAATTCTCAATCAAAACAATATATATCCTACAATGATTTCTTTCGTTGTTGTTTTCAGGATTCATACAAAATTATCTTCCTACATCCTCTAAAAGTCATACCAAATTATCGATCAATCAATCTCTGAGTGAAAGTAGAGCATTATCTAAATGTAGCATAACACCAAGGCAGTACTGGACCCCTCATGATTTGTCATCTCCCACTCAAATCAAACAAAATTCATCATAACCATTTTAGCTGCTTTTGGTAAATCTGGATGAAATTGTTTAAGCATAGCATAATCAACGTTGAGAGAAGCATTTCAGAGTATGTGACATCAATTAGCTTCCGATCTTATCTGCACGTGTGTCAAAGTTCAGTAAATTCCGAGGTACCAATGCTGGTTGCTGAAATAATTACAGTAGAATTTAATTTCTCACTAAGCAGTCGGGGCTTGAACTGGTTCTTCTTCCTTAAACATCTAATAATTAATAAACTTCCAAGTACTGATATTTTACAAGCTATCAGATCAGTAGGCGTACAAGGCAGTCAAGAGATGTTATTTAAGCTAGGTCTAAGCTGTGGAAGGCACAGCCTAGGCCTTAGGATTAGTACTGTCACTAAGACTGCAAGAGCATAAATTCCCAACTGTCTATTTAATTGCATTTCGTTCATAGCCATAGTCACAGTTAACGACCTAGCTAGATTTAAAAGTTTCTCCGTGGTCCCCGGCCTTCATAAAATTTTGGAATTGCTCTGGGCAAACTATTTTGGGTTTTGGCATTTCTGCATTTTCCTTTGCAGATGGATCATGGAGGCTGTAGCTCTAACATCCCAAATCTGACAGATTAGACAGAAATAAGCTGCAGAGTAAAACTAGCTAATTGACATAATTAGCTGCACTTAGATGTAACACTTACATTAATCATCATAATTAAGCTTATACTAACATACATAGATGGTTAAAGAACTTAATTATACATAGTTATGTAGAAACTACATGAACATCTTCAAATCCTGGTATGGAAGCTCTCAAGGCTTATGATGCTGGGTGTAAATGTAGTCCAAGTGGGCCTCTGAGATTATTCTTCTCTTCAAGCATTCATGATCTCCAGTATCACATGCTTCTACTCCCATTAGTTGCTGCAAAGCATTGGAAAACAAAAATATTACTTTACATATAGTAAGATATTTAGCCAATATTATAGGATATAATTCAGAGTTGATGAAAAGGAGGTAGTTTAAGCTTACATTCATTAGCTCAATGTCCTCCATAACTGTGATTTGACTAAGCTCTACCTCCTCTTGTCCTGCAGAAGATGTTGAACTTCAGCATCAATCTATTATTTAGCAAAGAAGGGAGAATAAGAATAAAGAGAAACTCACCTCCTTTGTTTGCTATGAGACGAGCAGATAAATGGGAAGAGTGAATAAGTAGTAGAAAGAAGAGGAAAGCACCAGAATGAAAGCTTTGCTTCATGGTTGTCAGCTTGGCAGACTATATCCTTCAGGTATGCTCACGCATGGACACAAATGGAGACAAAAGAGAAAGAGTGTTTGCGCTTGAAACTTGAAAGTGTCGGGAGTTGGGAGAGGGAAGAGGAGATTAGAGGTGGCAAACGGGCGGGTTCGGGCGGGTTTCGGTCCAGGTTTTTCGGTTACGGGCTTTTTCGGTTATGGGTTTTCTCGGTTACGGGTTTTTTCGGTTGCGGGTTTTTTCGGTTTCGGATTTTCTCGGTTGCGGGTTTTTTCGATCTCGGGTTTTCTCGGTTGCGGGTTTTCTCGGTTTCGGATTTTTTCAGTTGCGGGTTTTCTCAGTTTCGGTCCGGTTTCGAGTTCGGTCAGGTTTTAATCGGGCGGGCTTAGCGGGCTTAGTCAAATTATTTTAAAATTTTATAAATTATAAATATTTTATAATTTTGAATGTAATAATTAATTTAATTTTATATAGTTAAATAAAAATATAATAAAAATGCTAAATTAAAGTTAAAATTTAATAAATGAGAATTGTATAATATATATATATTGAGAAATTTGGTTGGGATGATTTTGAAAACATTGGGAGTGGACTAATGAAGAATATAGTTATCTACAATAATAAAAGAGAACATATCATCTATAATTATTACATTATAATTAATTAATCAAAATTTAAAGTCACGTGAGATCTATCAAAATAATACATAAAGTTCGCACTTGTAAATGATGGACCAGTACATAATTTTTAATTATAATTGATTAATTATCGTAAAAAGAATTACAAGTAAAATACTCGAAGACGTAAAAGACATTGAAAAAGTTTTAAATCTTGCATTGCATTTGCAAGAAATGAAAGCACTCTTGCTATTGTAAACTTTTGCCTTGGAAGCATCTGTATTTCTGTACTAATTAATTTTTTTGTCCACAAACTCCAACTACTAAAAATCATCTTTGAATTGCCAACAACCTCTTGGCCTAGTGGTTAAAGATAAGTTGTCGCATATTATAAGTCTTGAGTTTGAATCCAACACCCCTATCTAGAGCTGTTAGTGGGCCGGACCGGGCCGGTTCTCACCGGTTCCGGCTGACTAACAACTTAAATCGGTCCGAACCGGTAGTGGACTGGTCCGAGCCGGGCCGGTTCGCATTATTTTTACTTGCGAACCGGCCCGGTTCATGGACCGGTTCGGTCCTTTTTTAATTTAAATTTTTTATTTTTTTAAATTTATATTAATTTATTTTAATAAAAATAATATATATTAATATATTTTTATAATTTAATCTAACAAATTTATTTTTATAATAAATAATGTTAATAGTTTAATTTAACAACAATTTATTATAAAGTTATTATAATTTATTTAATTAATGTAACAATAATGTAAAAATAAATTACTATAAAATTATGTAATAAAACTATTGTTATAATAAAATAAAATTATATTATGAATATGATATTATAATAAAATTATTATGATAAAAAAAATGAAATTTAGAGAATAAAATGATAATATTATAAATTTGAAATAAGAGAATTTAAGTGAATTTGAGAGAGTTTGAGTGATTATTGAAAAAGTATAAGTGAGTATTAAAAGAATAAGAGTGGATAAGCGTTTAGATTTAAGACAAAATATGAAAAAAAATTTTAAAAAAATAAAATAAAATAAATTAATATTTATAGAGGAAAAATGAAAATTTAAAACAATTTTAAAAATTTTTAAAAATAAATTTAAAAAAAAAAAAGAAGGGAAACGTTCCCTCCCTTACAAAGTTGATGGGCAACGTTCAGGCCGTTGCCCATCAACATAGGCAGTAGCCTACAAAGGCTACTGCCTACATGCCTGCCACTGCATGCGCAGTGGCAGGCTGCTTTTTTTTAAAAAAAAATATTTTGTTGAACCAGACCGGTTCAACCTCGACCCAATAATCACCTCTACCCCTATCTTCAGTTATTTAATATTTTTCTTGTAATAAAAAAATTATCTTTGAATTTCGATTATAATTAAAATGATTATAATAGACATTACATTATATTAGACTTAATAATTCGTATATATATATATATATTTTGTATTCGTATTGCATCAAATATATTTGTATCATATAAAATATAAAAATTATTGTATTAAAATTTATATTGATATACCAAACACAATTTTTTTTCTAATTTTTATCAAAATTTGATCCAATGTCACATTCATTTTTTTTAATTATCATATCTACATTGCATGACAGTATATTGAGATAAAGATATTTCAAAGTTTGCTTTGGAAGTTTTTTCATGTGATTCTCAAAGGAGGGAAAAGGTATATTCCCAAAGAATTTGAAATTTTTTTGTAACATGGGAAAAGCTTGTTTGGAGGGAATTGAAAAATGACAATCAAACAGATCTCATTTCACACGAAACTCTCATAAATAAAATATTATTATTCATTATTTTTAATTTCTTTTGTTGTTTTGACTAAATTTATATAAATATAAATTTTTACATTTTAATGTTTTTATTACTTGATAATTATTATTTATTTTTTTAAATTTCCTGTGATATTTACATTTGTTATAAAATATATAATTATATATTAATAATTATATAAAAATTTATTTTTTAAATGAGCCAAATATATATAGTAAAACTAAAAGAAAGTGAAAATCCAAAAGTATTAGCTATACAAATAAATAACTAACAAATTATAAATAAATCACACTAAACAATTAAACATTTATATAAATAGCTTTATATTCTTAACAATAACTTATTGAGTCATTGTTTTTTTTTTAGGTCAGTATTAGGTCATTGGAATTTAGATACCCTTAGTTCAATAAATTTCTTTTTTTTTTACTTTGTTTAATTAGCTTTTTTAATAATTATATTATATTTTTAATAAAATTTTAAATTTTTAAGAATCTTTTTTACATTTATTTTGTCTTTTAAATGCCAACATAATTAGTTATTAAATTAAATTTAACCGTATAACTAGTTAACTAATTCTTCAATTATAATATTGAATAAAATTATAGTATACATTAAAAAAATAATTAATATTATGAATAATTGGTCAATTAATTATCTCAATTTTATATTTATTTTGTTTTTAGTTTATACATAAATCATAATATAACATTATTTTTATTAAATATAATCATACTCAAACACATTAATTAATCAAATATCTCATTAAAAATTTAAAACGTTAAATTAAACAAGTTATATATATCAATTGACATTATATTATAAATAATAACATTCGATATAATGTACAAAAAAAAAAACCATTTGATATAATGATGTAAATGGGTAATATATAATCAGGTACCGGACACTACTCGACTCTATAAACGAATAATTATGAGTTCGGATAGTGTTCTTATTACCCGTATCGGATTCGGGTAGTACCCTTATGGTACGCTATACTCGATTAACTTTTGATCAAGTAGTATATGGTACCTGAACTTGTTCATCAATTATATGAAAGTAATCAAAATTATATGCTTGTACAAAGATTTGAACCATGACCTCTTATATTTATTGTTATATGTTTAACCACGTGAGCTAGATTGAGAATTTGTTATATTTGTTGTAAATTTTATTTTTATTTTAACACAACTTGCAATTTAAAATTTAATGAAACATTGTTGGTCAAAAAAATAGTTTACTGAATAATAATAATAATTTATTTTTAAGATAATAAAATTTTAGACATAAAGTACTAAAATTAAATTAATAGAAATTTCATAATATGTTAAGATACAATTCTTAAGATATTGATAATTTAACATATATGACATTTTATTATAATGTAAATCTTAATATATATATAGTATATTATGTTTATTATTTTATTTGTAACTCATTATAATAAATTAAAAAAAAACTTTTTTGACTAAAAAAGTAGTTGAGAAGGTCAATATCTATTTAATCATCCAATATTCTGATTATTAATTGATCAAGTTAAACTAAATTACATGAATACATCATAAGAGATTAAATGTTTGAAATTAAACACAAGAGTATATTCTAAAAGCATGATAAGAAATTGGAATAAAAAATGTCTGAAATTAAAACTATAATATGCTATGAGAGATTGTTTAATTTATTCTATATTACATGGTAAGAGATTATTATAATGTAACATACAAATCATTATGATAAGATAAACATATTAATATTCTATTTTATATAATTAAGAGCTTGTATAGTTGATTATGTATCACATGATAAGATATTATTTTTAAAGTTATAATAACATACAAATCATTATGATAAGGCGTTATTTATTAACTATATTATGTATTTTATTTCCTATCAAAAAAACTATTACAAGTTGAGTACTAATTTTTTTTCATATTCACATTAACATAATAATATTAGATTAACATAATAATATTAGATATACACCAATTGATTGAATATCTAATTAAAATGTTAAATAATAGATATTACTAAATTAATTAATATAATGCTAGTTATTTAAATATAATTAATAATAATATTAACAAAGTATAAAAAATAAATTTGATTAAAATTACCACTTACATAGTAATACAACTTTAATATATTATTAAATTACACTTTAATTTACTATTAGAATTATTATTTTTATCCACACTTTAATTTTACATTTAATAGATAATAAATGAATTATTTTTAGTAAATACTTAATTCTATCAAAATAATACTTACACACTAAGAGATTACATAATTTATTCTTAAAAGATTATTATAATATAATATACAAATCATTATTATAAGATACCAAATTAGTTTATTCATGTATAAGATTATTATAATATAATAAATAATTAATTATCACTAGCTTGATTTTTTAATATCTTTTGTTTTAAGGCTAAAAATAAAATTACCACTATAATTTTCTCTTTCAATGATACCCAAGTATAAAAAAATTGTACTTGTATTGTTTAATTTAATTACTTAACTTTTTCTAATTTTAAAAACTTTGAATTTTAATTTAAAGATTAGGTTTTTTTTAATCTAAATTTAATATCTTTCTATACTTTTAAGAAAATATAGTTTAAATTTAATTTTATTAAAAATATTTTTAATGTGTTGCACAAAATATCAAATTCAAAGTTTCAAACAAATATTGAAATTATATAATTTTTATATATTTGATTTATTGTTGTATTAAAATTAAAATTTTATTATAAATAAAAATAATAAAATGTTAAAATGATTTTTATAATAAAATCAAATGTCAAATTAATAATATATTTATTATTATAAATGCAGTAAGGATAATATTAAAGATTATTTGATACCATATATTATATCATATATTATGGTGTTTTAAATTAATTTAATTTAATTAAAAAGATTCAATATTTATTATGCTGGTAATATATAATTGATAAAATTGTATAATAAATAATAATTGTTTTCAAAATTTTAAACTTTTTAATTAAAAAAGTGTATCAATTATTTATTTATTTTTAAATAATAATTATATAATTATAATTCGGGTTTTCTCGGGTTATAAATTCGGTTTTTTCGGTTTTCGGTTCAGGTCGGTCTCGGTTTCGGATCGTATCGGGCTCGGGTTATGTCGAGTTCGGGTTGTGTCGGGTTCGAGCTTTTTCGGTTTCGAGCTTTTTCGGTTTCGAGTTTTTACGGTTCCGGGCTTTTTCGGTTACAGGCTTTTTCGGTTACGGGCCTTTGACTTTTTTGGTCAATTCGGGCTGGTCCCGGTTCGGTCTCGGGCGGATTCGGGCGGGTTTTCGGGCTCGGGCCAATTTTTGCCACCTCTAGAGGAGATGCTGGATATAAATACATGCACAGAAAAGCTACCGCTATAGTTCACATGAAGGCTCACTAGGCCTTAACCCCCAAACCAGGCAGTGGGACAACAGCACCAATATTATGAAGAGAGAGAGTGAGAGAGAGAGAGAAAGAGAGAAAGACAGAAGAGCTTCAGTCACTGTCTGCCATGGTGGTGCTAGCAAAGTCCAAGAACTCTGCAAAAATCAATGCAATATAGTGTACGCCATAGTGGTTGACACTGTCAACAAGTCAACCTTTTTGACTTGCTAACAGCTGTTGCCCATTGTCATATGTTTTAAGACATCAATGTTTTGCCAAGTGGCAAGTTCAAATTAGTGTGTTGATGGAGATCCATTTGCTCGTGATGTTCGTGATACTAAAGATCTATTGGTCATCCAAGGAGGTCCAATTACCCGAGCTCGAGCTAAGAAGACGTAACAAGCCCTGGCCTCATTAATGCAACAAGCTTTAGCATTATTTAAGTGTCAAGGAAGCTTCCATGAAGAGTCCCAAGACATCTATACTTGCTTGGAAGCTCAAACGACATGAGCATGTTTTATTGTCTTATTTTAGCTTAACAATAAAATGGGCTAAGTGTTTGGATAGCCCACGTTTGAGTCTTGTTGTGTCTTGGACTATTTATTTTATGTAACTAGGTTTAGGCATGAATTTGGGTTTAGTCTTATTTTCTATTGGTGTTAATTCCAGCCCACTTGTTTATGGGCTTAAGTGCTAGGTATTATTATAAATACCTTGTAAACACTATTGATGGACAAATCAGTTTTGAATTTCAGAATTTGAGTGTGCCTTTATCTTGGGTTCCCTCTCTACTAGGCTTATCAAGGTCTTCTTCCTTGTGGCGCCTCCTTCTTCACCATCCACCATTGCTATACCTTAGGTTCTCGAATTCTTATTCGTAGGGTCAAGGTCCAATACCTTTGGGTTCGAGTCTCTTTAGGCTTCGGGTCTAGGTTTCAGAAGTTTGTCCTGTTGCGTTTTAGCTCCTTCAAATTCCAAGCTACGTTTTCTCTTGTCTGTGCGCATCAGTTGGTATTCAGAGCTCAAGTTTCGATTTCTGGTTTGTTTGTGCGTCACTCACTGTTCGATTTTTGGTTTATTGGTTTCGATTTTTTTTCTCTCTTGTTGGTTTCGATTTCTGGTTTGTTGTTGTGTTTGAGTTGAATTCATAACCCTAGCCGCAATTCCTCAAAACCCTAGCTGCACCCCTTCCTTAAAAAAAAACCCTAGCTGCAATTCCTCAAAACCCTATCGCACCCCTTCAAAAAAAAACCCTAGCCGCACCCTTCAAACAAAAAAAACCCTAGCCGCACCCCTAAAAAAAAAACCCTAGCCGCATCCCTAAAAAAAAAACCCTAGCCGCATCCCTCAAAAAAAAAACCCTAGCTGCACCCTTCCTCTTTTCAAGGAAATCACAACACTCAGAGTTAAAAAAAAAAGAAGAAAAGAATTCGAAAAAAAGAAGAAAAGAATTCGAAAAAAAAAAGAAGATTTAAAAAAAAAATTGTTGCGGTACTATTCAAACAGAAAATTTTGGTTGAGTTAGGAGGTGTGCGAGTACCTGTTTTAAAGAAAACGACGAAAGAAACTGGCCATACCCTATCTTGGCCAAATTCCATCGTTTTCCTATAGTTTTAGGCCATTTTTCATTTTTTTTGGTCCTTCTTGTGCTTTTTTTTATTTTTCTTTTTTTTTCTTTCTTTGAGTCACCCTAGCCACACCTTTCTGTGAAAAAAAATTCAAAAAAAAAATTTTCTTAGTGACAATACTTGGTGAATTAGTTGATTCTACGAGGTTGAATCTTTGACTAAGTCTCTAGTGCGATTGTGAACCTATAGAGTTAAGGTAGAGTAAGGGAAAAAGGCATGAGTGTGTGAGAGACATTAGTAGAGAAAAGCCAAATTCCTTGAGTGAAACACGAGTGTAAACACGTGAGGATATCTTTGTTGAAAATGTCTTCTGAAGGTGATAAGTCCGACTTTAAAAAGATTGAATTCATGCTTAAGGCAATGCAACAACAGTTCCAACGGATGGACGTGAAATTCAATGACATTCATGATAAGTTGAACCAACATGAAGTTCGGTTTGCAAAGATCCAGCGAGGTGATACTTCTCATCTTAAAAGTAAGGTTGTTGCCAATGACGAGTATAATGATAATGTTGGGTATGATTCGAACGACGAGTCTGGGATAGATAGACATCATAGAAGGTACCATGGGTATAGAGATTGAGTTGATAGGGCCCGTGATAGAGGCAAGGAGAAGATGGATGGAAACCTTGGCAGTATAAAATTGAAGATTCCTCATTTCCAAGGCAAGAATAATCCAGAGGCATATTTGGAGTGCGAAAGGAAGATTGAAATGGTGTTTGACTGCCACCACTACTCTGAGGAAAAGAAGGTCAAACTTGCAGCAATTGAGTTCGCAGAGTATGCTATGGTTTGGTGGGATCAGTTAGTCACTAGTAAAAGAAGATATGATGATCCTCCAGTGTCTACATGGGATGAGATGAAGCGCATCATGAGGAAGAGATTTGTTCCTACTCATTACTACAGAGAGTTATACCAGAAGCTCCAAGGTCTTACGCAGGGCTTAAAGAGTGTTGAGGATTACTACAAAGAGATGGAAATAACCATGATCCGAGCCAATATCCAGGAGGATGCGAAGCTACTATGGCTCGTTTTCTTCAAGGCTTAAACCGTGAGATTGCCAATGTAGTAGAGTTGCAGCATTACATGGATTTAGAGGAGATGCTACATGTGGCCATCAAAGTCGAAAGGCAACTCCAAAGGAAAGGTACATCTCGTTTCACTCCTAGTTCAGTTCCTATTTGGAAATCTAACACCTTTCGTAGGGATGATAAGCCTGTGTCTACGCCTAAGTCAGAGAGCTTTGCTAAGCCCAAGCCTGAGGGCCCTCCAAAGCCCAAGACTGAACCTGCCCAAGCATCCCAAAGCAGGACACGTGACATTAAGTGTTTCAAGTGTTTAGGTCGTGGACATATTGCCTCACAGTGTCCCAACCGTAGAGTGATAATCATGCTTGGGAATGGAGATGTTGAGAGTGAAGGTTTTGAAGTCGGGTTGAAGATGAGATGCCTGCATTAGCAGATGTTGACGAAGAAGAAGTTGTTGAGTATGCTGCTCATGGTGAAGCACTTGTTGCTAGGCGTGCTCTTAATACCCATGTGAAGTTTGAAGATGAGGCATAGCGCGAGAACATCTTCCATACGAGATGCCATATTAGTGACAAGGTATGTACTGTAATCATTGATGGTGGGAGTTGTACTAATGTTGCTAGCACATACCTTGTTGATAAGTTAAAGTTGCCCATTACCAAGCATCACCACCCATATAAGTTGCAGTGGATTAATGACTGTGGTGAAGTCAACGTGGTGAAGCAAGTCTTGGTTCCTTTTCGTATGGGAAGGTATCATGATGAGGTGTTTTGTGACGTGGTGCCCATGCAAGCTAGCCCCCTATTGCTGGGTAGACCGTGGCAGTATGATCGGAGAGTCATCCACAACGGTTACACTAACCGTTACTCCTTTACCATGGATGGCAAGAAGATCGCTCTTGCTCCCCTTAGCCCCAAGGAGATTTATGAGGGCCAATTAAGGCTAAAGGAGCAACATGACGAGCAAAGGAAGCAATCTAAAGAAAAGAAAGAAAAGAAGGAAAACAAGGAAAGCAAAAGAGTGAGCTGCTATGCCAAATCCCGAGATGTGAAGACTGCATTTCTTGCTAAGTCTCCTATCCTTTTACTCTTATTTAAAGATTCTAATTTTATTGATGTAGAACTCCATGATACTTTGCCTACTGATGTTGTCTCATTGTTGCAGGAGTTCGAGGATGTATTCCCTGAGGAGATCCCAAGTGGATTACCACCGATTCGTGGGATCGAACACATGATTTACCTTGTCCCCGGAGCTACCATTCCTAACCGTCCAGCCTACAGAAGTAATCTCGAGGAGACGAAGGAGCTTCAAAGGCAAGTTGAGGAGCTCATGAGGAAAGGTTATGTGAGAGAGAGCATGAGTCCATGGGTCGTGCCCGTACTGCTTGTGCCAAAAAAGATGGGACGTGGAGGATGTGCGTTGACTGCCGAGCCGTCAACAAAATCACTGAAAAGTACAGCTATCCTATTCCTAGGCTCGATGACATGCTTGATGAGTTGCATGGTGCATGCATGTTTTCTAAAATTGATTTAAAGAGCGGATATTACCAAATTCGTATGAGAGAAGGTGATGAATGGAAAACCGCATTCAAGACTAAACATGGTCTCTACGAGTGGTTAGTTATGCCTTTTAGCTTGACTAATGCACCCAGTACATTCATGCGTTTAATGAACCATGTTTTACGTGATTTCATTGGTAAGTATGTGGTTGTCTATTTTGATGATATTTTGATATACAGTAAGAGCCAGCATGAGCATGTTGAGCATCTTCGGAATGTTCTTATTGTTTTGAGGAATGCAAGTTTGTATGCCAATTTTAAGAAATGTACATTCTGCACTGATAAGATTGTTTTTCTTGGGTATGTCGTTTCTTCACATGGCATTTCTGTTGATAATGAGAAGGTAAAGGCAATTAAAGATTGGCCTGTACCTAAGTCTGTTTCTGAGGTGCGTAGTTTTCATGGTTTAGCTAGTTTCTATCATCGATTCGTTAGAGATTTTAGCACTATAGCCGCACCTTTGATCGAAGTGGTCAAAAAGAATGTTGCATTTCATTGGGGTCCTGCATAAAAGCATGCTTTTAATTTGCTTAAGGATAAACTTTGTTCTGCTCCTTTGTTATCTCTGCCTGACTTTACTAAAACTTTTAAGATTGAGTGCGATGCCTCAGGTGTAGGTATTAGAGCTGTGCTTATGCAGGAAAAATGCCCAATTGCTTTCTTTAGTGAGAAGTTAAGTGGAGCAGCACTTAACTATCCCACATATGACAAGGAGATGTACGCGTTAGTGAGGGCCTTGGAGACATGGCAACATTACTTGTGGCCCAAAGAATTTGTCATCCACACTGATCATGAGTCCTTGAAGCATTTGAAAGGACAAAGTAAGCTGCATAAGCGTCATGCCAAGTGGATAGAGTTCATTGAGATGTTCCCGTACGTGATCAAGTACAAACAAGGTAAAGAGAACGTCGTAGCTGATGCGTTATCTCGTAGGTATACTCTTATCACTACTCTTGATGCTAAACTTTTAGGATTTGAGTATATCAAGGAACAGTATGCTGATGATGTTGATTTTGGTAATGTTTATGATGCATGTGCTACATTGGCTTTGGCAAGTTCTTTAGGCGATGGGTTCTTATTTAGAGAAAATAAATTATGTGTGCCTTGGAGTTCATTGCGCGAGTTGTTAGTTAGAGAAGCCCATAGTGGAGGATTAATGGGTCACTTCGGGGTTAGGAAAACTCTAGCTGTTTTGCAAGAACATTTCTTTTGGCCTAACATGAGGAGAGACGTAGAGAGATTATGTGATAGATGCATTTCATGTAGGCAAGCTAAATCTAGAGTTCATAATCATGGTTTATATACTCCTTTACCGATTCCTACTACTCCGTGGACTGATATCTCTATGGATTTTGTTTTGGGCTTGCCTAAAACAAAACGCGGTAGAGATTCTATTTTTGTTGTGGTTGACAGGTTCTCTAAGATGGCTCATTTCATCGCTTGCCACAAGACGGATGATGCAAGCAACGTTGCTGACCTTTTCTTCAAAGAGATCGTAAGTCTACATGGTGTACCAAGGACCATTGTTTCTGATCGAGATGCCAAGTTCCTTAGTTACTTTGGAAGACGTTATGGGGAAAGTTGGGAACTAAATTGTTATTCTCCACCACTTGTCACCCCCAGACTGATGGACAGACTGAGGTCGTCAACCGAACCCTATCTACATTATTGAGGTCCATTATTCAGAAGAATTTGAAGAATTGGGAAGATCGCTTACCACATGTGGAGTTTGCATATAACCGCAGTGTTCACTCCACTACGAGTTGCTTCCATTCGAAGTTGTTTATGACTTCAATCCTCTTACTCCCTTGGATTTGTTGCCATTACCTAGTGCTGAATAGAGTAACTTGGATGGAGAACAGAAAGCTAAGTTTGTGAAGCAACTCCATGAGAGAGTACGTCAAGCTATTGCAAAGAAGACTGAGCAGTATACCACCCAAGCAAATAAGCATCGAAAGAAAGTAGTCTTTGAGCCTGGTGATTGGGTTTGGGTACATATGAGAAAGGAGAGGTTTCCTGTTCAGCGACGAACCAAGCTGCATCCCGGAGGAGATGGACCATTCCAAGTCATAGATAAGATCAACGATAATGCTTACAAATTGGATCTTCCTGGTGAGTATGGTGTATCTGCTACTTTTAATGTTTCTGATCTTTCTCCCTTTTCTTTTGATGAAGGTATATGCGATTTGAGGACAAATCCTTTTGAGGAGAGGGGGAATGATGGAGATCCACTTGCTCGTGATGTTCGTGATGTTAAGGATCCATTGGTCATCCAAGGAGGTCCAATTACCCGAGCTCGAGCTAAGAAGACGCAACAAGCCCTGGCCTCATTAATGCAACAAGCTCTAGCATCATTGAAGTGTCAAGGAAGCTTCCATGAAGAGTCCCAAGACATCTATACTTGCTTGGAAGCCAAACGACATGAGCATGGTTTATTGTCTTATTTTAGCTTAACAATCAGATGGGCTAAGTGTTTGGATAGCCCACGTTTGAGTCTTGTTGTGTCTTGGACTATTTATTTTATGTAACTAGGTTTAGGCATGAATTTGGGTTTAGTCTTATTTTCTGTTGGTGTTAATTCCAGCCCACTTGTTTATGGGCTTAAGTGCTAGGTATTATTATAAATACCTTGTAAACACTATTGATGGACAGATCAGTTTTGAATTTCAGAATTTGAGTGTGCCTTTCTCTTGAGTTCCCTCTCTACTAGGCTTATCAAGTCTTCTTCCTTGTGGCGCCTCCTTCTTCACCATCCACCATTGCTATACCTTAGGTTCTCGAATTCTTATTCGTAGGGTCAAGATCCAATACCTTTGGGTTCGAGTATCTTTAGGCTTCGGGTCTAGGTTTCAAAGTTTGTCCTGTTGCGTTTTAGCTCCTTCAAATTCCAAGCTACGTTTTCTCTTGTCCGTGCGCATCATGTGTTGTAATTAAATTATGAATAAGTCATCATAGAAATGTTAAACTGTCTTTATAGTTTTGGGTGGGAAAAGCAAAGAAAGCATGAAAGCATTCCAAAATATAAGAGCACCATTTAAATATCCACACGTAAGCAACCTATATTAGTTAGTGGCAAGCCCAATTATCCTCGTGGAACAATGTCCAAAACATGGCCGTTAAATTTTTTTTTTAATCATACGATCAAAGTATTTTGCATCAGTTTACATGGATCTCAAGATTTATCTCTAATTAGATTTAAATTTGTGTGATATATGATAATGATTTTAATTTATAATAATTTTAAAAAAATAAAATAGAATTTAAAAAATTTATTTTAAAATACTTGTTGAATAATGTATTAAAAAAAACTTGTGCATATACAAAATACACAAATTAAAAAATAATTCAAAATTAAATACTAATTAAAAAATCATAAAAAATTAAATATCACAAAGCTTAATATATTTAAACAGTTAAAATTTTAATGAAAATAATTTTTACTTTGTTAATCATTAATAAATTATTAGTTAATGTTACATATTTTAAATTGATTTATTTTTAAAATTTGAATTTAAATGATTCTAAATTACTCTTATAAAATTAATTTGTGTTGAAAACTTTATCTTTTAGGGTTTTTAAAAAAATTATTTATAATAGTCTCAAACATTAAAAGTAAGTAAAAATGTAAATAAAAATAAAGATAAATTATTATTTAAATTTTTAAAATTTAAATTAATTTAAAATAATTAAACAAAATATTTAAGATAATACACATTTCAAATTAATAGAAAATCCATATGGATTTTTTTACCAAAAAAATTATTGAACAAATAAATAAGTAAATGATTGAATAAATAAATCTGAAAAAGAAATGAAATGAAAATTGAAAAAAGAGATGAAAGTTTAATTCAATACTAATATATATAGATTAAATACCTCATTTTAATATGTACCAAAAAAATACCCCATTTTAGTTTTTTGATAAAATATATATATATACTTTTTTAATTTAAAAATAACACAATAAGTGATAAAAAAATATTCAAATTTTGAGATAAATTTTATTTGATTTAAATGAAGATAATATGATTAAAATATATATTTTTTACATTTCACATATTTTAAAATTAAATAATTAATGGAATAAGATTATTTATAAAAAAATTAAAATGAATTCATTATTCCAAGAACTTTGGCTTTTATATATATGTATAATATATAAGATTATTATCAAAAATTAAATCTTATTGAAATTAAAAGTATAATTTTGAATCAACGATCAGGTGATTCTTTATGAACATTTTATACTTTAATAATGAAAAAAATTCATCTTACCACACATGTCACGTGTTCATAAAAAACATATATCTTTTTCTTTAAAAAAGTTCATCCAAGTAAGAAAGTTGTGCCAAAATTAATTATTTCTATAAATATATTTTTAATGTATATAACAACAGTGCATATATATTGATAAAAGATGGGTAAAGAAATTGATAAATGATATGAAATTTTCTTTAATTTTAATATATTTAAATATAAATGCTTATTTTTTAGAAATTGAAATAGAAAATTGATTTACAAAGATAATTAATTTATTTTGTAATTTTAATGTTTAAGATTCCTATCTTTTAGAAAATTGAATAAAATTATTACTTTTATTTTTGATATTATATGTGTCAAATTTTTAGAATATCCACATACGATATTTTACTTTGAGTCAACTGCTTTGGCTTTTATATATATACTAGTTTTAAACCCGTACAATACACGGTAACAATTTTAATTTATAATAATTTAAAAAAACAAAATTTAAAAATTATTTTGAAATACATGTTAAATAATGTATTAAAAAAATTTGATGCATATATAGATTTACATAAATTTAAAAATAATTTGAAATTGAATACTAATTAAAAAATTATAGAAAAATTAAATATTACAAATCTTAGTATATTTAAATAGCTACCATTTTAATGAAAATAATTCTTACTTCATTAATCATTAATAAATTATTGGTTAAGGTTGCATATTTTAAATTGATTTATTTTTAAAATTTGAATTTAAATGATTCCAAATTAATTTTATAAAATTAATTAGTGTTGAAAACTTTAACTTTTAGGGTTTTTTTTTTAAAAAATATTTATTATAGTCTCAAAAATTGAAAATAAGGAAAAATGAAAATGTAAATAAAAATAAATTATTATTTAAAATTTTAAAATTTAAAGTAATTTAAAATAATTAAGTACAATATTTAAGATAATACACATTTCAAATTAATAGATAATCCATATGGAATTTTTTTACCAAAAACGTTATTGAACAAATAAATGAATAAATAAATCTAAAAAAGGAAATGAAGATTGAGAAAAGACATAAAAGTTTAATTTAATACTAAAATATATAGATGAAATACCACATTTTAATTTTTGGATAAAAGATTTAAAAATTTTAAGGTAATTCCAATCAAAATATATGGATTTTTTAAATTTAAAAATAACATAATAAGTGATAACATTAAATTTAAATTATGAAATAAATTTTATTCGATTTAAATGAAGTTAATACAATTAAAATATATATTTATTAAATTTTATATATTTTGAAATTAAATAATTAATGGAATAAGTTTATTTATAAAAAATTAAAATTAATTTGTTATTTCAAAAGCTTTGGCTTTTATATATTTGTATAAGATATAATATTATCATCAAAAGCTAAAATATTATTGAAATTAGAAGTGTAACTTTAAATTTGGATCAATGATCAGGTAATTATTCATGAACATTTTATACTTTAACGATGAAAAAATTCATCTCACTACACATGTCATGTGTTCATATAAAATACATATATCTTTTTTCTTTAAAAAAGTTCATCCAAGAAAAAAATTTATACCAAAATTAATTATTTCAACAAATATTTTTTAATGTATATAACAATAGTACATATATATTGATAAAAGATATGTAAAAAAATTGCTAAATGATACATAATTTTCTTTAATTTTAATATATATATATATATATAGATGTTTATCTTTTAGAAATTGAAATAGATAATTGATTTAAAAAGATAATTAATTAATTTTGTAATTTTAATGTTGATAGAATCCTATCTTTTAGAAAATTGAATAAAATTATTTTTTTATTTTAGGATATTACATGTGTCAAATTTTTAGGATATCCTCATAAGATATTTTACATTGAGTCAAATGCTTTGGCTTATATATATATTAGATTAAATTATTTTAAAGGTGCTTTTCCATATCAACCTGATGTATTCAAGAAAATTAATTTCCTTAAATGCTAGTCTCAAGATTTGAAACCTGAAACTGACTTACAAGACAACATTTGCTTACCAATAGATTCAACCTTCAAAGTGAACTTGGCCTTTAAAATTTACTTCCTATTATATTATACCAAACTTCTCTTTCTAATTTGATCAGTTTTAGCTAAGTTTTACTTTTGTAAGTGATGCTTTTTCTTGGTGCCAGGCAAGGATATGAAATCAATTTTATATCTGTCTCCTACAGATAAGTTTTCCATCAAGGTATTGTAAAGCTTTGGGGTCTGGAATTTGTTTGCATGGGAAAAGATGGTGCAATCTTTTTTGAAACCATGGATCATGTATCACTAACGATGGTGGGGGCCATTTCATGATAGAGTTGTCAGATGAGTGCTTTTGTCTTCTTTCTTGGTGGGTTACTTTTGAAAAATAAAATAGGCATTGTGCTTGTCTTTTGGAAGATTTGAATATATCATAGTTTCTTTTAGATTTTAAAAGAAAGCCACTGTTGGGATTGGATTCTGTGAAGGCAAATGTTTATTGTATGATCACTCTTGAGAATTGCGTTGGAATATTGAAAGATCATGTCTGCCAGCTCCATACAATTTTGATTGGGAAACATGATGGATATTAAACTCATACATGAAGACTAGCTTTTAGGGCAATTTATGTGACAGCGGGTTGAAGCTAGCTAGAGAACCTTATGATTAAAAGAATGTCTCATTGAATTTGAGATTTAATTTAAATGGTTTGTGCAGTTTCTTTTAAAGTGAAATCCAACAAGTTTAAGGTTTAAATTTTAATATTTACAATCCGTCTCCTCCATTGCAAACAGCAAGGCGTCAATTAATCGCCATTTTTTTTGGAAAATTTCATACAGTTAATGCACTTGATGCATTGAATACTAGTCTGAGTGTATTAAACAACATAGGTAATGGTTAGAACATAAGACTTTATTTTCCAAATATTCTAATTTGATCAAACTAAAAACTATCCATACAGTTGGTAGTTGGCAATAAATACTTTGTTATGTATAAAACTTTATAGTTCCAACCAATTTCAATTTGTAGATTATGGTCTATGTTTGGTGAATAGGATGATGGTTAGGATAGAATGATAATCATCCTATCTTATGTTTGTTTCACATATTAATGGGAGAATTGGATTGTAAAAAAGATTAGTCATCCTCCTAGTGTAGGATAACTCAATCTCTCCCAAAAGTGAGGATTATTTCTAATCCCATAGTACAGTATAAGACTTTATTTTCCAAGTATTCTAATTTGATCAAACCAAAAACTATACATACAGTTGGTAGTTGGCAATAAATACTTTGTTATGTATAAAACTTTATAGTTCCAACCAATTTCAATTTGTGATTTTGTGAAGCAGATTTGCACTATGATCTTTAGACATCGTACACAATGACCAATGTCTTTCTTCACTGCCCTTCTTGCAGTGTAAAAAGAACAGAACAAAAGGACTGAAAGATTTTTGTCTTTGAAGGGTGCATTTTCTCTGTTTTTTTCCTAAGAAATTTCCTTTTTTTTATTAGTATAAAAAGAACAGAATGATAAAACGCAATCACTCGAATCACAGATCACCCATTTCGACCATTTGAGAAAGCCTGATGGGTCTCCTTAGTGGATAAGTAACATATGTTATTTAGTTGAATCATTAAGATTGAAATATTTTCATTTCATTCCCTTTTCTTTTGATGTTAATTATAAGATAAGCAATTGGTTTTTTTCGATAATTTCACTATAAAAAAAAACTGAAATAGCTTATTTACCTTAAAAATAAATTGGTCGATTTAATGCTACTAAAAAAATCAAAAATCCATCTATTCAATTAAAAATTTGAATTTCTTATCTTTATTTTCTTATTTTCATTTTTCTATCTTTACTATTATAAATATCTTTTCCTAATTTTTGAATTTCTATCTGCATTTGATTCAAACCCAACAATAGATAACAACTTTTAGATATATTTAATTATTTATATAATATATGATATATTTTAAAAAATTTGCTAAAAAAGATCCATCAGTTCGGTTGGTTCAATTGATAATTTTACACATTGAAAAACACCTACTTGACTGAGTCCATAAGCCAATTTTTCATGAAAACTAATATAATCGAATCAAATCGACAGACTTCAACCAGTTTCTATTGATTAAATTGATTTAAGTTATTGACTTGTGCTCAAGCTTAATGCTAATATCCATAGAGAGAAAAGAAAGGAGAAATGAAGAGAAACAAAACTTTTATTAAGACAAGGGATGACACTTTCCCTCTATCTTTGACAGTCAGGGAGTATGGCTTTAAAAAACAAAATAGGATAATTTTTTTGTCTCAAAGCCAACAACATAGGACTAAAAGAAAAACCCCTGGTAGCCCTAAACCCCCCACCCACCGCCACCGGCCACCCGCAGGAACTATAATTTCACCCATTTGAAAAACATGTTGGGAACTGGAACTTAAATCTGACATGCATCGGGAACTTCACCAACAAGGCAATAAATCTGGAGTCATCCCTCATGAAATCGACTGTTTTCTCCTGCAAATTATCCTTCTAGAAACATAAATATATGCAGGGATATATATATATCCTTTTTTTTTTTGATGATAATATATATATCCTTTCGTGCAATAATAATATAGTTTGGTCCCTGTATTTATTGGAGAAACTTACCATCCTGCTGGATTAAATTCTTCTGTCTTTGGGATTTCTTTGTCTTTTTGAAACACTACCAGCCAATAGCATAGTGCCTTCTTTTTTTATTTGCATGCATGGCCCCCTTTCGGATTCATTCCACTGCTTGGCAATCCGAACCCTTAATATAAACCTTTATTTTTCTCACTGGTTGGGCCACTAATTAGTTTTTTTTTTGTTGGTTGGGCCACTAATTAATTGATTTTTACTGTTTGCTCATTTATATTTGTCAGAAAGGGAATTCTATGATCAAATATGGGCAAAATACTAAAATAAGTATCACAAAAGAAAAGATCATGATGTTGAGATGGCCGAGTTGGTCTAAGGCGCCAGATTAAGGTTCTGGTCCGAAAGGGCGTGGGTTCAAATCCCACTCTCAACATTTCTTGTTTTTTTATTTTTCACTCATGCCATTTGTGGGCTTAAGGGGCTTTTGTTCTGATTTGAGAGTAAGAGAATAGCAAATTGGGCTGAATCTGATTCTGGATGACCCAAAAAAATCTTTTCACTCAACTTTTGGTTTCTTTTTTTTTGTTCATTACTCAACTTTTGGTTTTATGATGTGGTAATGATGTCCTTCAAATACATAGACACATGCATATTCGTATTTTTAAAATAGACACATATATGAATATACATGTTGACATATATGTAATGGCCGAACTGTTTTCATTTTAAAATTAAAATTGTTTTTTTCAGTGTTTTAATTTTGTAAATAAAACATCATCCTCAGCGTGTGTCCTGTAACATTGTTGTGTAAAAGTTACATAAACTGCTCTTGAAACATAAAATTTACCCCTTCTAAATTAAATAACGGCATATGTTGCTGAATTGGTATTTACAAAATGGTTTTTGTAATTAATGTATGAGTTTATATTGGATGCACTAACAGTATATAAAGCTATACACTATCTATGCATCAAATAAATTGTCAGTGTTTAAATTTTATGAAAATAGTTTTTTAAATAAAAAAATATTTCTTAAAATAAAATTTTAATTTTTTAAATAATCTTAACAAATTTTATAGTATCCGTTTGCTAGATATTTTCAAAAATTTGAAAGTAACCCCTTTCAAGGAGTCTTGTTATACACCAAGTAATATGTACCTTTCAAGGAAGTA
Source organism: Heritiera littoralis (assembly GCA_031772115.1). Taxonomy (NCBI): domain Eukaryota; kingdom Viridiplantae; phylum Streptophyta; class Magnoliopsida; order Malvales; family Malvaceae; genus Heritiera; species Heritiera littoralis. The sequence goes on along the minus strand of JAPDPK010000109.1, from coordinate 175,152 downwards.
GGAATAATAAGAATTTCCTTGATTTCGTGATATGGGCTCTTTCAACATAGCAATGCTAGCTAAGCAAGGGTGGCGGCTTCAGATGAATACCGAGTCCCTTCTTCATCGAGTGTTAAAAAGAAAGTATTTTCCTAATTGCACTTTTATGGACTCCGAACTAGGACGACAGCCTTCACTTGTATGGAGGAGTATATGGTCGGCAAAAGCTGTTCTCTTACAAGGCATGAGGTGGAGAGTAGGGGATGGGCACACAGTGAAAGTGTGGAAGGATAAGTGGCTACCCTTCACAGATTCTTTTAAGCCTTCATCAACAAGAGGGAGTTGGGATGAGAATGAGCTAGTGGCTGTATTAATAGATGAGAATACTGGAAGATGGAATTGGGATGCTCTTCAAAGAAGATTTAAACAGGAGGAGGCAGAGAAAATTTGGCAGATACCAGTTGGAAAACAGGGGCAGCCCGATAAACTAGTCTGGAATTATGAAAAATCAGGAATATACACTGTGAGGAGCGGATATAAACTACTAGCCTGCAATGAAATGGCAGAACCAGATAGACAAAATGCGAAAAGAACCATTTTGTGGAAAAAGATATGGTCTGTAAACGTTCCAACCAAAATGAAGATTTTCATGTGGAGAGCACTTCACAATAGTCTCCCAGTAATGGACAATCTGGTTAAAAGGAAAATAGTGGAGGAGTCACTCTGCACGATGTGCAAGGACGGTGATGAAACTACTCTCCATGCAATAGTGACGTGCAACCAGGCAAAGGAAACGTGGAAACTCCTTGGATTTTCATGTGAACCAGACACAGGAGAGTCGACGATCCTAATGGATTGGTTACAACGAGAAGCAGGAAAGGTGAGTGAACAACAATTCCAATTGCTTGTGATCGCAGCATGGGCAATCTGGAATGGAAGGAACAATGGGCTGCATACTAGAAGGAGGAGAGAACCACGTGTCATGGCAGAATATGTGAGGAACTATAGAGAAGAATTCAACCAGGCGTGCATGAAACCTGAAGTGGTGGCGAACAGAGCAAGGCAAAGTTGGAAAGCCCCAGATGGTGATTCTGTTAAAATAAATTTCGATGCTGCAATTGACTCTACAACAAATCAATTTGGAATTGGGGATAGGAAGAAACCACAAAGGAGAAATATTAGGTGCTTTTTGTATTAGCCTATCCTGGACAACAGAACCGATCATGGCAGAGACCTATGCAGCAGCTAAAGCAGTTGAATGGGCTATGGATATGGGTTTCTCTGACATCATACTGGAAGGAGACTGCTTGACTGTCATAAAGAAGCTTCAGATGCAAACTGAAGATTTGTCCTCAATAGGCGTTATATTAGCAGATATACAGAATAAATTCAGCAGCTTTCGACGGTGCAGATATTCACACACAGCGAGGGAAGGTAACCAGGCCGCACATGCACTAGCAAAATATAGTCTTCTACACCCAGGAGAACATGTGTGGATTGAGGAGTGGCCTGAGTGTTTAAATACAAGTGTAATAGCTGAATGTTCATCTGAACCATAATTATCAATAAAGCACCAATTATCAAAAAAAAAAAGAATTTCCTTGATTTGTGTGGTCACAAGCTTATTAGGTTTAAGTTACATTAATTAAACAATTTGTTAGAGATTGTAATTCCAAAGTTGATTGAGAAAATTGGCTAATCAATCACTGTGTAGTTTACTAAATAATCATTCAAAAAATCTATGAAGTTTGGTAAGATCCCATCAATTAATTTTAATTAAGACCACTAATTCTTTCACAATCAAGTTTAGGTAAGGGATTTTTTTGCCTTTTTTTTTTGGTTGAGTGATAGAAAGTTTTTAAGCTTTGTTCATTATTTTTTTTAGATTGGTTCAAGCAAATTCATCTACATCAATCTAGTTAATTTAAGAAAATTACCTTCACACAACCTCTCAACAAAATCAAGCCCAACATAAGAAAAAAAAAGGGTCAGTTGAGCTAATATTAGGTTGCTCCAAAAATTTTTGTTTCTAATGATTGAATCTATATTGAATGTGAATGCATTTAGGAGATGAAAAGGAAGTTTGGTTTCAAGCATAAATCCTTCGGACAAGAAGTTGAAACAAGGGAGTGCGATGCAACCTTGATCTAGATGGGGCAACTAATTAAAACTCAAATTGAAAAATTTTGCTTTTTTGTGAATTGCCAATTTGGTTAGAGAAATAAATCATTATCTATCATTTACAATCATTTGAAGTTTTGTAAGGACATGTGATCTAAAATTAATGCAGGCTTCTTAGCTTTTGTGAGTATGAAAATAAACGAATTTTAAACTCAAAAATTAAATTCTCATTATTAAAATAAAATTTCAATATTTTACCAACAAATTACATGATCAATTTGTAAACAATTAGATCCTTATTATAAGTACCACGGGTTGATTGGATTGACCCATTTCCAAATATTACTGAAAAGAAGAAAGGAAATTCATGAATAATTTTTACAATGATGGTTGGAAACTTTTCTAGAATTTTCTTCTAAAGTCATGATTCATGAAATCTATCAAATGGGTATAAGCCTGAATCAATTGTAATTGACATGACACAATGATCGTTGGGTATTAACTATTGATGTTGTTTCACGGAAATAAGGCTCAGCTAAAGTGCTAGACAAAGTAAGTGCCAGACAAAGAAGAGACCAAAGTTCTAATGACAAACAAAAAAAACAAAAAGAGAGGGTTTATAATTAATTATTTGACTAAAAATAAGAGGATGAACGAGAAGCAAAGGAACAAGCTTTGATAGTGCGAAATAATAAATGATTGAAAGGGAAGGATCAATGCAACTCCCCCAAAACTCTAAAAGAGAGCTTAGCTTCTATAATGGTTGGTGAGTTTTGTGGTCAATAGTCAAGGCATCCAGAGAGACCTTTCATTTGTGTGTTGGGTGGGAAATGTGAACCCTACTAATTTTGAGATATATATATATATATATATATATATATATATGTTTATGTATATGTATATGTAAAAGAATTTTAGGTTACGAAAATAATGCAAGTATTGAAAACAAGAATTCGAATCTTGCAAAAATATATTTCATAAGAGAAATGGATGAAACATTTGTGTTAAGTTTCATATTTCATATCCTTTTAATTTATTATAAATACTATGTAAATAAAAAATTGAAAGGAAAAAAAATTAAAAATTATATATTTCTGGATTTGAATTTGTCATTCTCTAAACTCTCATTTTTTTTTTAATTTAGATACTACGTGAAATAAAGAAAGTACTATGATTTTAGTTTTATTTCCTTAATTCGGTTAACATTTTTTATTTACAAAGTCAAATAAATCTTAGGGTTTAAGATTTAGGTGGAATGCTGGCTGAAAAAAATTAGGTGGCATATAAACTGAGCTATTCTCCCATATAGCATGTGAAACACAAAATAGAAAAAGGTTAGATTTGCAAATTTCGAAGAAATTATGCTAGAAAGCAGTAACAGACAATTAAACTTGATTCATGAATCTTGATTATGTTGATAAAATGAGGTCATCTTGTTATATCAATCCTTTTACTTTTGAAAACAATTTGATGCATCTAATGATTTTTCGTTCGATAAAGAAATTTTCTTTTAGTGGTAATTTTTAGGGTATATTAAGAAAGATTAATGTAATTAAAAAAGAGTTCTTTTTTTAACATTGACATTAAAATTTTAGAATTTCACTAACGAAATTAAGAAACAGTCACATATACCACTTTTTTAAATTAACTTTTTAAATATATCTTAAAAATATGTATTATTCTATTAATTTCATTAATGAAATTTAAAAATTTTGTTGATAATGTATGAAAAAGGTTTTTTAAAATAATATTTTTTTAATATTGTGAATTAAAAATCTCTACCACCATTGCCGTGAAAAACTAGCTTTTCTCATTTTTCCATTTTATCTTCTCATGCGCGCAGATTTGGTGAAACCAGTGGTATGGTTCTTGACACTCCTATAATCAGCCCAACAACTAGACTAAGTAACAGATTATAACAATTACCATTCTTTTTAAATTAATTGCAATAAATTGGATATCAAACATTTAAATATATATATATATATATTATATTGCACTTTTCTTCATCAAAGTAGTGAGATTGGGGGATGAACTTTTAATAAACCCTTATTATCATGAGGGAATTGATGTTTGCACATGCTTTGCCAATTCCCCACTAATTGTTTCTCTCTTTTTCAAAAATCTTTGGTTGTTTGCTCTGTTAACCCTAAAAAAAATTTACAAAACAATAATTTGTGTTGGAATCATTCTTCTATCAAAGATACTTAATCAAGATCATTCAAGATTTGATTTATTTTGAAGTAGTGTTAATTTCAAATTGATAAAATATATAAAAACTAGTTATTATAATCTACAAAGTTATCCTTCCAAAAGTCCAAACACAAGGATAAGATCACAATCAAGTTTAAATCGTCAAACACCATCAATCAAAATTTACATCATAGACCCAAGCAACAAGCTAGGCGATCAACCCAATCACCACTAAACTAGACTTGGTCATCCACTTGCAAATTCACTTGAGAGGTGACATTTGATAGAATTGTATCTTATTAGGGTAACAATTTGATAGTAGCACAAATCACTTGACCGATAGATAGAGCCTCGTGAGAAGAGAAGTATATGACAAGTCACACCACACCAGTTAGGTATATATAAGGGCTAAAGCTTGGTAGGTAAGTGGTGTCTGAACACTTCTTCCATCAACAAAATAACAACCCAATATGAACCTCCCAAGAATTCTCAGCCCTCTTTCTCCTATTCTCCTACTTTCCTTTACTCCGTCACTGTCTCTTAAGCCTTCAACTGACTTAAACGTCGAAATACATGTTGAAAGTACAACTTCTATGTCCTTCCTCATCGTTCTTTTTTTGCTTGTCTAGAACAAACTCACCAAAACGACCAGTATCTCTTACAACCCTCAAATCTATTATTGAAGACGTCAACATGAGTAGTAAGTTGTTTTTGCATCAAGGGTGATAAGAGGTAAAAAGGGAGAAAGAATTTTGTTTACTCGTGATCAAAATGTGCAAGATCTTACTTTCTTTTTTGTACATAAAATTCAAAAATAAATAAATTGCCTAACCCTTCCAATGAAGCAAAGTGTATCATACCTCCATATAAATCGTACATTCAAATTAATACTAATTAAGATGCAATCATCAATGAAACTCGAATCTATTGAACTTACCAATTATATATGTTTGAAACTTTATTAAGTAAGCCTATATATGACGTTGGAATCATGAGTTGGAAATGCTGGGGGCTCTTAAAAGCATGTACGACAAATTTTCCACCACCAATTACACTTAGTAGGTTTGCATTAATATATATATATAGAGAGAGAGAGAGAGAGAGAGAGAATACCATTATGAAAAATGTTGGATTTCAATTTTCAACAACTTCTACGTAACTCATTCAGTTCTATCTACACTTCAATTGACAATTGACTCTCAAGTATTGATTGCATTAATTTATATATGTTTGCATACAGTTGCAAGAAATGGAAGGTGGAAAAGATATGATTATTGTGGCAGTCATTGAAGGCTCATGTTGATAACTTCCCGTTTAAAACAAGTGTTAAATGTGTTTAAATCTCTGATTTTTTTAATTTTACTTTTTCAACTTGATTGAGTAACTAAGAAAGAGTGGTAACGTGTTGCGAAATACGTTAGAATTCAAACCTAAATAAATTTATCTTTTACCTCCAATTATAAAATAAAAAAACCCTCTACCATTTCAAGTAAAAGAAAAAAGAGGTTATAGTTTCATTTTTTTTTTATAAATTGATCTGTGCTTCTTGTGATATTCCTACATGAAAAACAAACAGCGAAATTAAAATTATTATTTTAATTTTAATTTGGGGAGAACACACATCAAATAATTAATTCGAACAATTTATGTCATTGTGTTCTCTTTAGATCATATTAAATCGTATAAAACATATACACAATTCGTATTGGTACACCAAAACAATATAAAAATACTAAGCGAAAAGTGTATCAAAGCAAACAATTATTTTTTTGGAGGGCACATGGGAAAGAAGACAGACGAGTAGAAGGAAAAATTCAAAGGAGAAGTTGAACAAGTCTAAGTTGCCAATTAGAGCACGTGATGAAATTTTGGTCATGTTCTGTTGTTTTCTCTATCATTTTCTTGGTGTCATTGAGCGTAACAGGCAGTCCCAAATTATTCATCCATCGATTAAAGAGTTATGGAGGCCCATTTCATTTAGATTAAACCCATGTTTGTGCACGTTAACTCATCTCTTTAATTTACCATTAAAAAAAATATCTATTTTAACTTTAAAATTCGAATATTTACTTATTAATTAGGTCATTTTTTATTTAAAAAGTTGGATTTGAATTTTTTTATTTTGTAATAACAATATTTGTAGAATATTTAATATATTACTTTATTTTTAAATAATATTTTTAAATGTCCGTTAATCGAATTTTTTATATTAAAAAAAAAACTCAAAACATGCATAAAAATATGGTCATTTGCGTATAATAAATGTACCATACCACAACTACTTTCATTTTTCTTTTTTCATGTTTCTGAATTTCACGAGTTTTACACACCAAATAAAAAAAGTTTGTATATGATGCACTGACAGTGTATAGTTTCTATACACTGTCAATGCATCAGAGATTGACACTTCATCAATAGGCCCTTATGGGCAAATTAAAAAAATTTATTTATATTTGCATATAAGGACTTACTGATGAGGTGTCAACCTCTGATGTATTGACAGTGTATAGAAATTATTATACACTGTCAGTGTATCATATATAAATCTAATAAAAAATAGAAATAATTATTATTGCACATGAGATTTCGATTTGTTTTGGGAGAGAGAAAAATGAATTCATTTCTGTCTTCTGACACCCTCTCTATCACATTGGTTTCAAAATATTGGTTGAACAAACTTAAAGCTTAGCCCCCCGACAGTCGTCACGTGCATTATCAATAATTTAGCTTTTTATGTAAGATTAAAACAATTCAAGGAAAATTTCTCATTTTGTTTTGGTAATTATAAATTTTTTTCAATTAATGAAATTAAAATTTTAATTTTAAAATTAATCAAAACAAATTAAATTCAATTAGTTAATGAAATAATGAAATACATTAAAATTAAATTATATATTAATGTTTTATTTTTATATTTAAAATAAATTAAATAATGAGTTAATATATGATACATTAATAGTGTATAGTGTTTATACACGGTTAGTTAATTATGAAACAACAACTCATTAATAAAAAAAAGTTTAAAAGTGTATAAACTTTTAAAAATAAATTTAAAAACTTTGTTAATATTTATTTTTAAAGGCTATTATATGAAATGTCATCTTATGATTAATGAACAGTATATAAAAATTATACACTATAAATGTATCATATATATATATATATATATTCTTAAGAATATCATCAAACAAAATAAATTAACTTAATAAAACAGAACGAGTAGGTGGAGGGAAAAGAAAAGCGACAAGTAGGTGGAGCCAGCCATCGAGTGGAGGGGTGGCCAGGAAATGGCGACGTACGTAAGTGAGCGAATCGTCGTTGGCAAGGCACAAAGCCACATTCCCACCTACCGCATCCGTTTTCCCTTTCATCATCCTCATCCTCATCCTCTACTCTTCCCTTTTGTTTGTCCTACTCCTAACCAAACCCCCCCTCTTCCCCTTTGTTAATCCCCAGCAAACCTTCTTTTCCTCTTTTTCTCTCATTTTTTCTTTGAATTTTTTAATATATCTTGAGACACTTTAACCCTAATATATGTAACTCACTCGAGAAAAATATTGTGTTTAAGTAGATCTTATAATTTTAGACACAACACAAAAACAATACAAATAAAGGACACGAATATTATTCGAGTTAAAAATTAAAAAATGTATATAAATATAATAACAATTAAAATTTTATTTTATTTTTAACTTATAAACACAAATTTTGATATGAAATTTTCATGTTTTATACTATATGAATACAAATTGTAAGATCTACATCTAAGCACTTTCGAACTTACAATCTCCAAATTCCAGATTTTGTAATATTAGACATGACATGAAAATAATAAAATAAAAAACACAAATGTGATACAGACTAAATTTTGTCATTATATTTTCATATTTCACACTAACATAAATTCTTAGGTCCATGTCTAAGCAATTTTGATTTTTTTGAGTGTAGATCACATGTATCCTTATCCGTTTTAACGGTTTGACACTAATCATGTTCGAAATTTAGTCACAGTTAAGACTCTTCATCTCTTCCCAAAGATGTGTTTAGTGAGAATTGAACCCGAGAACTCTTCTCACAAACTCAACCTATGTTGTCAACTGAGCCACAACTCTTGGATAAGCAATTTCGAATTTACAATCTCTAAAATTTGTTCAATGTGTATATAACTTGAATTAATGCTCAATTAGCGTTTTCATTCTATTCTTAAATCTCATTAATTATTGCAGATTGCTTTCCAACATTTAACTCGATAATAGATAGATATATATATATATATATATATATATATATATATGTGTGTGTGTGTGTTAAAATTTTCTTGTATCTTAAGTCTTGGTTGATATATAGTCCAATAAAACAACATTTTTTTTCAAATAAGTATTTTACAATTTCAATCTTCATTTATTTCCAAATTATCAAATTAAAAAAAAAAGACTCATTCTTAACTTACAACAATTGACTTACTTAATCATTGTAACAATAAATCTACTCTAAATTTCAAGTTGCTTTCTAATTGTAACAAAATATTAAAAAATAAAAGGATTGAGTTTGAGATGATATTCTCATTCTTACAAGAAACAGAAAATCTTTTGGACGAACTTAATCAACTATATTATAAAAATATTTACGCAACAACAACAACAAGGACAACAACAATTTCTTCTTTCTTGTTGTTGAATCCATTGATGAATTAAAAATTCTCATAATAACAAAAAAGAAAACAAATTAAAGAAAGCAAATTTAAAATTAATATCCCCAATATTTTTTTGTGCAAATAATTTGATTCCCTTTTTTTTTTATTTCCACTGGTTTTGCTAATCTGACCTTGACGGGCACCAAGGCGTCATATCCATTGGATAACTGCCCAATACCCTCAAGAAAGAGGTGAACTCTTGGACTTCAGCCAACGCGTTTTGGGCCCTGACCTCCGCCATCGATGCTTCGAAATCCACGTAAAACAAATACTCAAAATGCTTCGCGGTTCCCACATTGGCGTCGTCGACCAGCCGGATCGGCCTGTTCCGGTGCGGCCGCGACTCGATTTTCGTCAAACTGATATTCCTAAACGCAAATGCTGAAAGCACTTTGAAAAGCACGCTTGTTCCTTTATCGTGGGCGAAAACGATGCTCGTTTTGAACGGTCGATCCGTGCGCGGGATAATTGGTTCACGAGCTAACATAACGAAGCGCGTGACGTTACTCGAATCGTCTTGGATTCCATCAGCGAGGACTTGGAGTCCGTAGAGTTCGGCGGCGCGTGCACTTGCTATGGCGGCCGTGTCACGGAGGTTGTTGGTTGCGATATACTCTGCTGCTCCGGCGGTGTCATCGACGGCTTCGCGCGTGACGTTGAGACCAAGTTGGGTGATAGTATGCTCACACTGGGAGAGAGCTTGTGGATGAGAAATGACGCGTGTCAGGTACTCTTTCCTGACACCTGGAAGAGCTAAAAGGCAGTGGTGGACTGGGAGCTGGACTTCACCAACGATGTGGAGGCGGTGCCGGAGGAGGAGATCGTAGTTCCGATGAATCGAGCCGCCGAGTGAGTTTTCCACCGGTAAGACGGCTCGATCAGCGATCCAAAGCTCAACTGCTTGAAACGCGACTTCGAACTGGTCACAAGGGATGGCTTCACAGTTAGGATAAGCTTTTCCCGCTGCAGCTTCGGAGTAAGCGCCAGGGACTCCTTGGTAGGCCACACGCAGCTGAGAGCCGTGCATCGGAGCAGGGGACAGGTCGGTGATTGTCAAAGGCTTCTGTGGAGGCACTTGGGAAGGTGGCTTAGGCTTGTCGTTCTTATCGAGTGGGACCAAGTTGAGATCTATGGAGGTCTTGTGGCCGTTGACGGCAGCAGCGAGATTGTCGGATGCGGAGTGAGGTGTAGACTTGTCGCCGGAATCCTGGTCCTGTGAAAAGACTTTGCTAGAGAGAATAGCACAGGAGCTCTGCCAATCCGCACGGCTTGCACCGACTCCATTGGGGAATTGAACCGAGTCAGACCGGTAGACGCAGCGGACGGCGAACCGAGTCAGCTGGTTAACCCGAGGCTTGGACGGGCGAATTACATGAGAGTTAAGATTTTGCATCGGAGAAAGAGCCTGCATTTTTTTCTTCTTTAGTGTTTCCTTCCAAAACAAACGAAAAGAGAGGAAAGAAAGGGGAGAGGAAACGGAGGGATTTAGTTTTGGTGTATTTTATTAAAAGCTTGGTGTTCTCTTGGAGAAGGGAACGTCAAGCTGAGAGAAAAGAAGGAAAAGGGGGGATTTTATGTTAAAGCAGAGAGACTAGTCTCCGAGTGGATGGTGTGCGAGTGCGACTGTGTGTGGAGGTGGTTCGGTCAATCTCATACCTACCCCTTCTTTAAAAAATATATTTTATTTAAAAATATATGATTTAAAATTTTTTTATTAATCCCATGCTTGTACTAATGAACTTTCCTTTGATCACGACACTTTAACTCATCTCTTTAACTTATACTAAAAAAAAATTCTATAACACTTGTACATTGTAACCGTAGCCGAAGATTTATATTTGACAAACTGATAATATATAATATTTATATATTGTAAGTGAATCACAAAATGACACATCAAAAAAGTTCAAATTTTTAAAAATGAATATTAATAATGTTTTAATTTATTTTTAAGGAGGTTCTTAAAAATAAATTAAAACTCTTATTGATATTTATTTTTAGGAGTTTAAATTTTTTTTGTGATACATATTTTTTGATTTTGTTCATTAATGAGATGATATTTTGGAGTTAACTAATAATATATATAGTAATTATACACCGCTAATGTATTAAATATAAATATGAAAAAGGAACATATAATTCAACTTATTTATAAGAGTTTATATTTGATAGGTCTAATAGCCAAATATGCTTTCAACTTTTTGCATAAAATAGAATTAAACCTTCAACGTTTTATCATACAAAAATCAATTCATAAATTGTTATTTTACTATAAATAAACCCTTAATCTTTCAAAATCATATAATTAAGTCCAAATCTATTAAATGACACTAATTGTCGTTAGGACATCCTATGTGGAGGTTGACGTGGATAGCTAAGTTGGTTGCCATGTGACACGCCACATGTGCAATATTAACGAAAGTTAATTTCATTTAATAGATTTAAACTTAATTGCATAATTTTGAATAATTGAGAGTTTATTTACAGTAAAATAAAAATTTATAGACCAATTTTCATGCAATAAAATGTAGATAGCTTATACCCATTTTGTGCAAAGGTTGAGGGTATATTTGACTATTAAACCTATTGATACATAAATAGTTTATATTAATTATACACGATCAATCAACTATGAAGTGTTATAATATTAATAAATAAAACTAAAAAAATACAAGTCTTTAAAAATAAAAATTAATTTTTTTAAAATATTGTATTTATTTTTAAGAGTTTGCATATTTTTTTAACTTTGTTAATTAATTAGATGTTAATTTATAATTAATTGAAAAATATAATTGATATATAATATTATTTTATCAAATATAAAGCCATCCATAAATAATTACGCTTATATTTTGAATATTTACTTATTTACTAGTTCATACTCTTTTATTTAAAATAATTGAATTTTATTATTATAATAATAATAATATTTATTATTATATTTAAACAATTTTGATAAATACTAGTTAATCAATTTTTTCATATTAAAAAAAGTAAAAGAAATCATAAAAATATGGTAATTATGCATGTACTAGTACTACTACTATTTTCATGGGTTTTGTTTTTCTAAATGCTTATGAATTTCACGGGTTTCATGCACACTAAATAAATATAAATAAATAAATAAAATAGAAATAGAAAAAATTAGTACTATTGCACATGAAATTTCAGATTTTTTGGGAGACAGAAAATCTAATTAATTTACGTCTGGCATTTTGACACTCTCTCTGTCACATTGGAACCAAACTTCCAACAGACATATATATTTGGTCCTCGACAATCGTCAGGTGCATTATCGATAATTTTGTTTTTCTTATGAATAGTCATAAATATGGATGTCCATTCATCTCTCATACTCTTCAAAACTTTCCCTTCATTAAGTTTGTAACTATCCCTTCATTAAGTTTATAACTTTCCCTTAATCAAGTTTGTAACTATTCATCTTCCCTCTTTATTCATATATTTGTCAAACCTATAAATAGAGGCTCACCATCCATGTATTGAGCACACACTTGAAGAATAAGAGAAAATCTCTCTTCTTGCTCTCTCTCCTTGTGTTCTTTCTATAATTTTATAATACGTTATCAGCACGAGACTCTAAAAACTCGTGAGAGATTTGGAGAATAGGCCTCAACCGAGGATCTTCATCAACCAGACTTGAGATCCTGTCTCCTTTGTGCTAAAGGACACAGAGGTACGAGCCTATAGAACAATCCTGTTCAAGCAAGGTCGTTAATCAACCACAATTATCTTTTTTTTTACTGTAATGAAACTATTTTTATCTAGCTCCTCCGTAATTATCTATGCTTGTGCACGTTTTATTTGCTTACTCAAATATGAGATTACAAGATTTAAAATCTATAAGTGAATATAACTCAGCTATGTTTAGAATCAGTTCTCAATTAAAGTCATGTGGAGAAAACATCATTGATGAGGATATGTTAAAAAAAACATTCTCCACCTTTCATGCATCTAATATACTCCTGCAGTAGCAATATCGTGAAAAAGGTTTTGAGAAGTATTTTGAACTGATTTCATGCCTCCTTGTGGCTGAGCAAAATAATGAGCTATTGATGAAAATCATGAGGCCCGTCCAACTGGATCTGCTCCATTCCCTGCAGTGAATGTAGCAACATATAATGAAAAAAATAGAGGTCATGCTAGTAGTCATGGTCGTGGTCGTGGACGTGGACATGAACATAGTAATTATCGAGGTGGTCATTTCAAAAACACATATACCACCAGAAGTGGGAACATAGTGATGGAAAACATGAGACAAATTTTGTTTGTGAAAATGATGATTTTGATTATGGTTATGTTGATGCCACTCATTTAGATGATATTGGACTTTATTTTACACATGCTTCTTATTAATAGGATTCTAATTATTAAATATTTGTCATGTTTAGATGCTTCATTATGTTTTGGTTATTTATGAGTGTAACTGCCAATAATTACATAACCGTCGTAACTGCTACTCACTTAATTATATATTTAATTATGTAACTGCCCATTTAATGAGTGTAACCGCCCACTTAAACACCTATAGAAAGGTGTAGAGACATAGGAAGCAGGTACGAGCACACTTTTACTCTTTTCCAATTTTTATATTCTTTCTTGAATACTCTACATATTTCTTATTTTCAATGAAGAACATAAATACTCTCCTAGTTTGATTTGCAATGAGTAGTGGAGATATATGTCTCGCAGACAGTGCCACTACACATACTATATTAAAGAATAAGAAATATTTTTCTTATTTGATAATGCAACAGGCCAATGTTAGTACTATATCGGGTAGTGCAGAATTGATAGAAGGCTCCAGAAGAGCTAACATATTCTTGCCTGGAGGAACAAAATTTGAAATTCATGAAGCATTATACTCTCCCAAGTCTCAAAGAAATTTATTGAGTTTTAAGGATATCCGTCGAAATGGATATCATATTGAGACAACAAGTGAAGGAGATATTGACTACCTTCACATTACGAGTATAATCTTGGGTAATAAAATTGTATTAGAAAAATTACCGGCCTTTTCCTCCGGTTTGTACTACACAAGAATTAAAACAATTGAAACAAATGTGGTCATTAACCAAAAGCTTACAGATCACAGTAACTTTGTTGTTTGGCATGACCGGTTAGGCCATCCCGGATCGATAATGATGCGAAGAATAGTTGAGAATTCATGTGGACATCCATTGAAGATCCAGCAGATTCTTCAATCGAAAGATTTCCCATGTGCTGCTTGTTCTCAAGGCAAGTTAATTATTCGACCATCACCAGCTAAGATATGGATTGAATCCCTTACTTTTCTGGAATGAATACAAGGTGATATATGTGGACCAATACATCCACCATGTGGACCTTTTAGATATTTTATGGTTTTAATTGATGCATCAACTAGGTGGACACATGTATCTTTATTATCAACTCGCAACCTGGCGTTTGCGAGGTTACTTGCTCAATTAATTAGATTACGAGCACATTTTCCAGATTATCCCATCAAGACAATTCGTCTTGACAATGCTGGTGAATTTACTTCCCAAACTTTCAATGATTATTGTATGTCTATTAGGATAAGTATTGAACATCCTGTAGCACATGTTCATACACAAAATGGCCTTGCAGAATCATTTATTAAGCGTCTTCAATTGATTGCAAGGCCATTACTAATGGAATCAAAACTCCCAATTTCTGCTTGGGGTCATGCTATTTTACATGCGGCAACACTAATTCGCATCAGGCTAACAAGTTATCATAAGTCCTCCCCTTTACAATTGGTTTTTGGTCAGGAACCAAATATTTCCCATCTAAGAATTTTCGGATGTGCTGTATATGTTCCAATTCCTCCACCACAACGTACTAAGATGGGTCCTCAAAGGAGGTTGGGAATATATGTTGGATATGAATCCCCATCTATAATTAAATATTTAGAACCATCAATAGGGGATTTATTTACAGCTAGATTTGCTGATTGTCATTTGATGAATCAGTCTTCCCAACCTTAGGGGGAGAAAATAGGCAGCTGGAAAAAGAGATAAGTTGGAATGAATTATCATTTTCTCATCTTGATCCTCGTACAAAACAATGTGAACTAGAAGTTCAAAAGATAATTCATTTACAAAGTTTAGCAAATCAATTGCCAGACGCATTTACTAACCCAAAGAGAGTGACAAAATCACATATACCAGCTATTAATGCTCCAATTAAAATTGATGTCCCAGAAGAACAACCTTTTGTTGCCAATGAATCTAAAGAACGCCTGAAGCGTGGTAGACCAGTTGGTTCCAAAGATAAGAATCCCCGAAAAAGAAAGGGAGCAAAGATTCAAGATGGCCATGTCGAGGAAATTGTAACTCCAGAAGAGTTTACAGAAGAGCCCTTAGACATGACTAAAATTACAATTCCAAATGAAAGTCAGGTACCTGAAATTACTAAAAATGAAGAGATCTCGATAAATTATGTCATGTCAAGAAAAATATGGAACCGAAACAAAATCGACGTCGATGATGTTTTTGTATACAATGTAGCACTAGATGTTATAGATAATGACGAGGATCTTGAACCAAAGTCTATTGAAGAATGTAAGCATAGACATAATTGGCCAAAATGGAAAGACGCAATTGAGGCAGAATTGAAATCTCTTTAAAAGAGAAATGTTTTTGGACCAGTAGTCCGTACACCTAATGGTGTAAAACCAGTGCGTTACAAATGGGTCTTTGTGCGAAAACGAAATGAAAAAGGTGAAATTGTGAGACATAAAGCACGTCTAGTTGCACAAGGTTTTTTGCAAAGACCTGGTATTGATTATGAAGAGACATACTCCCCTGTGGTGGATGTGACTACTTTTCGATTTCTAATTAGTCTGGCAATAAAAAAGGAACTTGATTTGCGTCTAATGGATGTTGTTACAGCCTATTTGTATGGCCCACTTGATAATGACATTTATATGAAACTTCCAGAAGGATTTAAACTGCCAAAAGAATGTTATTCTAGTTCCTGAGAACATTACTCAATCAAATTAAACAGATCTCTATATGGATTAAAACAATCTGGTCGCATGTGGTATAACCGCCTTAGTGAATATTTGTTAAATAAGGGATATAAGAATGATCCCATTTGCCCATGCATTTTTATAAAGAGATCTAGATTTGAGTTTGTTATCGTTGTGGTATATGTTGATGATCTGAATATCATTGGAACTCCTGAAGAGATTTCAAAGGCAGTAGAGTACTTGAAGAGAGAATTTGAGATGAAAGATTTGGGAAAGACAAAATTTTGTCTTGGGTTACAGATAGAACATTTAAAGGACGGGATTCTTGTGCATCAAACACTTATATAGAAAAGGTGCTAAAATGATTTTATATGGACAAAGCACATCCGTTGAGCACCTTAATGGTTGTAAGGTCACTTGATGTAAATAAAGACCCGTTTCGACCTAGGGAAAGTGATGAGGAAATTCTTGGTCCTGAAGTACCATCCTTGAGTGCAATTGGAGCACTAATGTATCTCGTTAGTCATACACGACTTGATATATCATTCTCTGTTAACTTATTAGCGAAATATAGCCCTTGTCCAACCCGAAGGCATTGGAATGGGATTAAACATGTACTTCGTTACCTACAAGGTACAAAGGATATGGGTTTGTATTTTCCTAACCTACCTAAAACAGATTTGATTAGTTTTGTAGATGCAAGGTACCTATCTGATCCTCATAATGCTCGATCACAAACCGGAAATGTATTCACATGTGGTGGCACGGCCATTTCATGGCGTTCCATGAAACAAACTATAGTAGCCACATCTTCTAATCATGCTGAAATTTTGGCAATACATGAGGCTAGTCGTGAATGTGTATGGTTAAGGTCTGTAATTCAGCACATACGAGGAGCTTGTGGTTTATCTTCAAGAAAAGAGGCACCAACGGTCTTATATGAGGATAATGCAGCATGCATCGCCCAACTGAAGGAAGGTTATATCAAAGGTGATAGAACAAAACACATTTCACCGAAGTTCTTTTTCACTCATGACTTTCAGAAGAATGGTGATATAAATGTTCAACAAATCCGTTCAAGTGAAAATTTGGCAGATTTATTAATAAAGGCACTTCCTACCACTACATTTGAGAAGTTAGTCCATAATGTTGGATTGCGTCGACTCAGAGATCTCAAATGATATAATCATGAGGGGGAGTAAATACACGCTGTACTCTTTTTTCCTTAACCATGGTTTTGTCCCACTGGGTTTTCCTGGTAAGGTTTTTAATGAGGCAGCATCTCATGTGTATTTTGAAGAATAATGTACTCTTTTTCCTTCACTAGGTTTTTGTCCCACAGGGTTTTTCCTAGTAAGGTTTTAATGAGGCATATTCTTTAGTAATGGACATCCAAGGGGGAGTGTTATGAATAGTCATAAATATGGATGTCCATTCATCCCTCATACTCTTCATAACTTCCTCTTCATTAAGTTTGTAACTATCCATTCATTAAGTTTATAACTTTCCCTTAATTAAGTTTGTAACTATTCATCTTCCCTCTTATTCATATATTTGTAAAACCTATAAATAGAGGCTCACTATCTATGTATTGAGCACACACTTGAAGAATAAGAGAAAATCTCTCTTCTTGCTTTCTCTCCTTGTGTTTTTTCTATAATTTTATAATAGTTTTTTTTTCTTATGTAAGAATATTTAACAAACAATTCAAGGGAAGAACTTTCTTTATTTTCCCAACTGATCTATTTTTTTTGTTAGCTCTCGTAAGTTTAGATGTAATAAAATAATATTAAATCGACAGAAAAAAGACAAAAGTTAAAATTTTATAAAAATCATATATGAATTTGATAGAAATTAAAAAATATTTTATGTTTTATTTGTTGACACAAATTTTAATACAATAATTTTCATATTTTATGCTATTCTAATATATATATATATATATAGAGAGAGAGAGAGAGAGAGAGAGAGAGAGAGAGAGAGAGAGAGAGAGAGACTCCAATTGTCAAATTACTTGGAGCATGCTTTAATTTGTTTTCTTAGTTTTATAACTTTTGTTTTAATGATGTTCCTTCATGTTCCTCATAATTCATTTCAAGATTTAATCGGAGATATTTTATTATTTTAATGGTTGAGTTGAGCGGATAAAGTCTATTTATGGTCCCATATTTTTTTTATTTTGATTTCATTTAAATTTTTAATTATTTGATTTGGGTTTTTAATTGTTTAAAACAATTTTATTTTGATATTTGTTAAATAATTTGTTAACACTGAAATAATGTCAATGTTGCAATTCAATGACATGTCATTAAAAAAATATATGATTAAAAATAAAAATAAAACCACTTTACAAGATTAAAATCTAATCGATTCAAAATTATTAAATTAGGGATTGAAATGAAATCAAAATAATTTTTTTGGTTCATAGGGAGGTACAAGTGGGAACGAAGAAACGAATTTTGAACTTAATTTCTCTTAAGAAAAGTATTAACCACTAGGTCAAACATTGATTGTTGAAATCAAAATAAATTAAAGTAAATACCATGAATGAAATTTATCCGAGTTGCACTAAAGTAGCTTTTTTTATTTTTGATAGTTAAGTACCTCGAAAAGAAATCCAACAAGAATTTATTATTGATAAATTAGCATATATTATCCATATATAATTAGTTACTTACACGTTTTTATTTGTACAAATAATTATTATATTGATGTAACTTGATTTTTTTTACCAATAAATGATTGGAAGAAATGAAAGTGGAGTTCTTCCTCAAGCATTTGGACATGATTCGAATCTTAGAGTTTTCACTATTGGGAAAGTTTTACCGTTTACCACTAACGAACCGAAAAGGATCAATCTCATACTGTAAAAAAGATAAGAAAACATGTGCTTACACCAAAAACACTTGATTTTTTTTGTGAGAATTAATTGTACATTGATAAATCATACATACTAATATCCTAATTAAGATGGTTGTATTAATTTAATGTATTTTTGTTGTGTAACGAGTTGACACAATTTGTTAAAATTCAAATGCTTGGTTTAAATTTTTTTAGGTTTCTTGTTAGTAGATGATACGTAAATTTTGAAAAATTTGTTAGTAAAAATTTAATTAATTCATAAATCTCAGTAATAAAATGCGATTTGTCATAATCTTGAAGATGAATAACTTCCTTTACTCCTATTTTTTTTAATAAAAAATATATTTTAATTAATAATAGTTTTATTAGAAAATTACACTTGATATCTTTCAATATTTATGAATTTCACGAGTTTCAGCACACTAAATAAAAAAAAAAAAGCACATTAAATAAATAAAATAAATAAATAAAAAATAGAAAAAAAAATAGTACTATTGCACATGAAATTGCAGATTTGTTTTGGGAGAGAGAAAATCTAATTAATTTATGTCTGGCATTTTGACACTCTCTCCGTCACATTGGAACCAAACTTCCAACAGACTTATATAATTGGTCCTCGACAATCGTCACGTGCATTATCAATAATTTTGTTTGTTTTTTCGTATGTAACCGAATTTTTTATTTTGGTTTCATTTAAATTTTCAATTATTTGATTTGGGTTTTTAATTGTTTAAAACAATTTTTTTTATATTTTTTTAAATAATTTGTTAACACTGAAATAATGTCAATGTTGCAATTCAAGGACATGTCATTAAAAAAATATATGACTAAAAATAAAAATAAAACCACTTTACAAGATTAAGAATCTAATTGATTCAAAATTATTAAATTTGGCATTGAAATGAAATCAAATAAATTTTTTTTATTCATAGGGAGATACAAGAGAGAATGGAGAAACGAACTTTAGACTTAATTTCTCCTAAAAAAGGTAACAACTACAAGATCAAACATTGATAGTTAAGATCAAAATAAATTAAAGTAAATAACATGAATGAAATTTATCCGATTTGCACTAAAGTAGACTTTTTTTTTTTAATGGTTAAAACCTTGGAAAGAAATCTAGCAAGAATTTATTATTGATAAATAGTTACTTACACGTCTTTATTTGTACAAATAATTATTATATTGGTGTGACTTGATTTTTTTTTTACCAACAAGTGATTGGAAGAAAGTGAAAGTGAACTTTTTCTCTAAATATTTGGACAGAGTTTGAATTTTGGAGTCCCTATAATTGGAAGGGTTTTACCGTTTATCACTGTCAGACCGAACATGATTAATTTCATACAATAAAGAGGATGACGAAACTTGTGCTTACATAAAAAAAAACTTGATTTTTTTGGTGAGAATTAATTGTACATTGATAAATCATACAAATTAATATCCTAATTAAGATGGTTGTATTAATTTAATGTTTTTTTATTGTGTAACGAGTTGACACAATATGTTAAAATTCAAATGCTTGTTTTAGATTTTTCAGGTTTCTTATTTGTAGATATGTAAATTTCGAAAAATTTGTTAATGAAAGTTTAATTGATTCGTAAATCTTAGTAATGAAATGGCGATTATTTGTCATAATCTTGAAGATGAATAACTTCCTTTACTCCTAATTTTTTTAATAAAAATTGTATTTTAATTAATAATAGTTTTATTAGAAAATTGCACTCGATATTTTTCAATATTTTGTTCCCTTAACTTTTACTCGGTAAACCATGAACTTTATTTTAATTCTTTATATATTTATTGAACGAAATTTAAAAATTTTAAAAAATTTTACTGTTAAATAAAAAAGGTCGATCATTAACCCTAAAGAGTACTCAGAATTCAAAAGCATTATTTTTCTTTTCTAAAAGATCCACTAATTATTAGTAGATAAGAATTAACGAGTTTCCATCCCTCCATTCCTTAACCATTGAAGAATAACAATCATATGTTTTATGTAACTTAAGCCACATAAATGCCAAAAATATCTTCAAATATTTTAACTATATATTTTACACCAAATCAATTTGCCCACTCACATTGACATATGAACTGTTACATAATTTTGAAAATCTACAAAACATTTTAGATTCCCTCTTTGACATTTTAGTATCTCTTAATTTACTCATATTTGCTCATGGGAAGTAAACTAAGAAAGAAAGAAAATTTTTGAAATTATTATTTTAAAAAATAATTGGCTTCATGTGCATTGTCATTCTTAAAGATATAAATGAATTAAGCTGCTCATGAGTTATCCAACTTGATTTGAAAATTACTTGAGTTTGACTCATTTATTTTCAAACCAAGTTCGAGCTACTCAAGTTTGAGCATTTTAATACCCAACTTGAATTTATCGAATAAGACTCAAGCCTAGTAAGTCAAGCTCGAACTATTGAAGTATTTTGTTAAATTGAGCTCGAACTTAAAAAACTAAACTCGATTAAGGTAAAGTTAAACTTTGAACCTCAAATTTTCAAATTTAACTAAATTAGAATTTGATATTATATCATCTCGATTTAACTCATATACACCTTAGATTTATTCTCAAAATGCAGGCGGAATAAAAATAAAAACATAATGTCTTTATAATTTAAATTCTACTACATATAAATTTTCCTACCCATAAAAGGAAAAAGTAAACACTAGACAAGTAGGTAGAGAGAAAAGAGAAGGGACAAGTAGGGACAGGCATCGAGGCCAGGAAATGCCGACGTACGTGAGATCGTCACCGCATTGGCAGACAAGAGTGTGGTAGCTTTCAACTACTCAGCCGACGCCATATCCCCACCTACCACCAACCATTTCCTCTCTTCCCTTTGTTAATCCTCACCAAACCCTCTTCTTGCTTTCCTCTTCTCTTCCCCTTTGTTAATCGTCACCAAACCCTCGTTTTTCCCTCTTCCTTCCATTCTATTCTTATTTCTCATTAATCATTGCACATTGCATTCGAACTTTTAACTCGATGATATATATTTTTGCAAAAAATTGATTTTGAAGGAGTTATAAAATGTTAATTTTTTTAATTTTAATGATTTGAATTTAACCGTTAATAATTTTAAGTTTTTATTTTTTAAATTGAATCCGCTGTCAAATAATTTTCAACCATCATTTCCTCATCATATTATGGTGATTTAGTGTTTTAATAGCACCATTTCTCCCACTCAATTTTTCACAAAATGGATTTTGTTTGGACTTAATTAATTTATAGTTTTGTTGGTTTAGGTGGAGTGTTACTACACACTTTTAACTGAAGATTGAAGAAGATTGAAGTGAATATCTAAGTTATGGCGTGATAAGAATCTTTAAAATTTTTCTCTTACTATTATTTTCTTATGTCACAAAATGAAAACGACCTAAGCTTTTGGAAATTTATTTAAGATGGAAAACAAATTATTGTTGCTTTAGCTTTACCATGAAATTTCAACCTCACATATAGTTGGTAAGTGGAAAAGCAATAAACAGAAAGCCAATGTGGGTTGTTTTATTTTTCTTTTTTTTTATTCATTTTTTTTCTAAACCTGTCCTTTTAAGTACCCATCTTAATTTAGACTAAAGTTCAAGTTTGGTGAGTAATATGTGAATATAGATTTCAGCCTTATGCATTGCTCACGTGGTTGTTTTTTCATTTTTAAAGTGTGAAAATTTTGTAAATTTGAAAATCAGATTCGATCTGCATTTTCTATTCTCCTAAATAAAAACTTCTATTATACCAAAAAAGTACAAATTCCGAAACAATTAGATTGAGACTAAGTTTTCTATTTCTTTATACAATATTATTTCATTCATTTGTCTAATTCTACAAAGCGTATTGAAAAAGTAGTACAATTTTATTCCTTCCCATAACTAATTAATATTTGTTCATAATTCCTCTGTATCCATGAAATAATAAGAGGTTTTGACTTTGAAAAAATTAAGAAAGAGTGTAATCCAATTTTTTTAATTAAAAGAATACATGTATTTATTATTAAATCAAATGGTTGATGACAAATAATTGCAAATTTTGGATTAAACCCAAGATTATAATTCGACAAAACATAGTGAAAAAGAAATACTAACATTTTTTCTTCCCATAATGAATATTTGTTCATAATTCTTTTATATCCATGAAATAATAGCAAGCTTTTTTGAAAAGATTAAGGAAGATTCTAATTCAAATTTTTTATCATTATAAGTATAACCCAAGCATAATTTCTTTTCCAATGCTCTTGGTTATCAAACTCAAATTTTTTTTAAATCATAAATCAAACTCAATTATTAGTTACACTCAAAATCAGAAATTTTTTTCTAATTTTTAGAATTTAATATGGATATAAAAATAAAAATTAATTTTTTATAGGTTTGGTAACGGTAGACAAGTGGCCTTCCTAAAGATTTGAAGGGGGGAGGGGGACCAACCTACCCAAGCTACTTTATTATTCAGTTTTTTAGTGTCAGTATAGTGCTGTCATGCAATGCAAATCAGATTAAAAATAAAAGATTAAAAAATCCTTTTTTTTTTATAGCTAAACACTCATTATAGCATTTACTAGGTTTTTATTTATTTTAAATTAAGAGGCAATCTTTTTCATGGCATTCTAATTAAAAAAAGTTTTGAAATGAAGAACTTGATCAATTTTAAAACGAATATTTATCTTTTTTTTTAATTAATTCGACCAGCTTCTGCTTAGCATGTAGAAGAAATCTTTTTTTTTGTCTTTTGATTAATGTATACTTATTTGCGACCGAGATGATTAATGATAGCATTTCTTGCCAAAAGACGATTATTCTCTTATTTAAAAACGAATTGAAAATCCCTTTTCTTAAAATATAAAGATAAATCACAAGTAGTATTAGTCTTTCTGTGATGAAACTCTGTGCAGGATTCAAAAATTGTGATTAATGTATACTTATTTGCGACTTAATAAGATTATTTTAAAATATAAAGATAAATCACATTAAAAAGATACAGTATTTCATGCACCACATAAGCATTGTAGAGGTCGTTATACTTTTTTGCCTAGGGAGTGCTAGCTATTTGATTTTTTTTTTTGATCCTTGCATTTTTTTTTTGTATGTGTAAGAAAGATTTAAGTGATTATTTATATGTAAACATTAATAAAAATAATTTCTCATCTAATAACCAACTTACATGTGTAGACGTTGATAAACCGGGTCAAGTTTAGGTAAAATATTAAAAGATTTAGTGCGAGCTCAAATTTGATCCAGTACAACTTTTCAAACTTAATTTTTTATTCAAATTGTTTTTACATACAATGAATAAGTTTAAATTTGTCTAAACCCATTCAAATACTATTAATTTTTAAAACTATAATAAAATATAAAAAATATCAAAATACATAATAGTTAATAAATATAATACAATAATTTCGAACAAATTATTAAAAAATATTACAGGAAACATAAAAATTTAAATTAAAGTCTAAAAAATAATGCAAACTCAAATTTAAAAATAATTCAAAAAACTCCATTGATAATGTATTAAATATTATTTTTATTTTTATTATATTAGTTTTTTAATTTTTAATATGTCTTAATGAATATGTGATAATCCTCTAACACTGACAATAAAATTTAAAATAATCTTATTAATCAAAGAGAAAGTAAGTAACCTAAGATTCAAGAATTGTTCTTCAAATTACGTATTCTTTCACAAGGCAACTCTCATAATTAATTTGAGAATATTGATTTTACACCACAAACTTTATATATTTATATTTATATTTATATTTATATTTGTGGCAGGAAATTATATATATTGAGAATATTGCTAATTGTAGCAGGAAATTAATCAAGCACAAGCATATGTCCGAATTTTAGTATGGAAAAAACCAATTAAAGCAGTGAAAAATATAATATTTAGTTTCCTGTTTTCGTAAAAAAAATGAGTGATCGATTAAAAACAAGAAAAAATATTTTATATATTGAGAATATTGCTAATTGTAGCAGGAAATTAATTAAGCACAAGCATATGTCCGAATTTTAGTATGGAAAAAACCAATTAAAGCAGTGAAAAATATAATATTTAGTTTCCTGTTTTCGTAAAAAAAATGAGTGATCGATTAAAAAGAAGAAAAAATAATACATATAAATTGGTTATGTTTGTTGTAGGACTAAAAAATTTTAATTTGTTGAATCCGAAGTTTAATTAAATTATTTATATATTTTTTTTGTAAATAGCTTACAGTAATTATGAAATTCAAATTTCAGCAATTATACCCCTTTCTTCTATTTCCAAACTATGAATTTTATATCTATATATATATATATATATATATATATATATATCTAAATAATGAATTTAAGTATTCAAATTTAATTATCCAATGTGACATGAGAATAATTCGTAATTTATAAAAAAAAAGAGTTAATTATCCATTAGTGTACCATTTGGCTTAATCAAGCATATTCGATTAGGATACGACATTTGTGTGTGGGGGCATTAATCTTGATTTTTCAACATTATCATCCCACTAAATTCCCACTAATTACCAATCCGCCGTACCAACCCACTTTATCACATATAAGAAAAAAACAATCAAGTTCCCCTTGTTAGAACAAAAAAATTATAGTAAATCAAATAATTAAACAAATAGGAACACAAAAATATTAGTAAATTAATTAATCAAACCCTCTTTGCCCTTACAATCCCCTTGATTAATGATTATTGTAGTAAAATCCTATGACTAATCAAGTGGACTAAACTAATTAAGTAAGCAGCCAATTTACTGTTAATTTTGCATTTCTAGAGAGCTCTGGACTTGACCAGATATCACAAAGCTTTTCCAGTCTCTTAAGCCATCCAAAATGCTTATTATATTTCTCTAAATCTCTTTAGTCATTCCTTCAAGACTTGCTTTCTTTGAAATTGAAGGATCTAATTTTCTAAACCATACCTAAAAGCAACTGTGTATTTCAAATTTATTTCTCTTATATCATATGAAGTTTTGTCTTATATAATCCGTGTCTTATTATAAAGTAAATTAAAAAATTAAGAAAATTTTACAATAATTATATGAATATGTGATAATATTTTAATCATGCTTGTGAAATTGAAATTTTCACAATTTACATGTGATAAGAGATTAAATATTTAATTTATTTTAATTAAAATTTAAAAATGTATTTGATTATTAAGTCAAATATAACTAATTAAATGCAACATGATCCCTCATTAATTAAAAAACTAAGACTCAAAATGCACATGATTTGTTAGAATCACACCTGCCCTATTAAATAAAGGCAAAGGCTGTTTTGTGATGGATCATGGTAAAAAATGCATAACTTATAAGCAAAATTTTTTATATCTGGATATATAAAAATATCCAATAATTGCATGAGAAAAATAAATATTAATAAATCTCGATTGGCTGAAAATGTTATATCCGAGATCCATGGAATCTTGTAATGTGCCAAAGACTTTTTTTTGGCCCTCCATTAGTCTAAACTTTGATTGTTAAGTGAAGCAGCAGCAGATAGCACGTGTTGCATGATGGCAGTTAGTTGATCATCCAAACCATTCTTCTACTCATTACTTAAAAAAAAAAAAAAACCAATAATTTGATCGATAATTCACACAATGAACAGAAAATTATTTTGATGTTGTTATTTTTTTATTATAAATTTTTAAGAGGTAACATCGATTAATTTTTTAAAAATTTTCGTATATTTGGAAGACCGAACATTCATATCATTAAACAATTGATATATGTGACGGGTATTTTAAAATATAATAATCAAAACAATAAACCTTAAAATTGGAAGTAGTTATTGATAACAATGGAGGAATGTTAGGGATAGTCACTTTTTATAGTCACTTTTAATATTTCACTTTTATTGGGCCATATCACTTTTTGTTTTTCGTGAATATAAGTTACCCATATGAAAAGTAAAAAATTAATGTATGTGAATACTAAAAAAACTTTTCAAGTAACCTGTAATTGTAGGTAACCGATCTTTACGTAAAACTAAAAAATAACTTGACCTAATAAAAATGAAAGTGTTATGAATAGTCATAAATATGGATGTCCATTCATCCCTCATCATCTTCATAACTTTCCCTTAATTAAGTTTGTAATTACCCCTTAATTAAGTTTATAACTTTCCCTTTATTACGTTTGTAACTATTCATCTTCCATCTTTATTAATGTATTTGTAAAACCTTTAAATAGAGGCTCACCATCCATGTATTAAACACACTTGAAGAATAAGAAAATCTCTCTTCTTGCTCTCTCTCTTTGTGTTCTTTCTATTATTTTATAACATGTTATCAGCACGAGACTCTAAAAACCCGTGAGAGATTTGGAGAATAGGCCTCAACCAAAGATCTTCATCAATCACAATTATCTATCTCTTCTTTTACGAACATAAATACTCTCCTGGTTCGATTTGCGATGAGTGGTGGAGATATATGTCTTGCAGACAGTGCCACTACACACATATATTAAAGAATAAGAAATATTTTTCTTATTTGATAATGCAAGAGGCAAATGTTAGTACTATATCGGGTAGTGCAAAATTAATAGAAGGCTCTGGAAGAGCAAACATATTCTTGCCTGGAGGAACAAAATTTGAAATTCATGAAGCATTATACTCTCCCAAGTCTCAAAGAAATTTATTGAGTTTTAAGGATATCTGCGAAATGATATCATTTGAGACAACAAGTGAAGGAGAAATTGAGTACCTTCACATTACGAGTATAATCTTGGGTAATAAAATTGTATTAGAAAAATTACCAGCCTTTTCCTCCGATTTGTACTACACAAGAATTAAAACAATTGAAACAAATGTGGTCATTAACCAAAAGCTTACAGATCACAATAACTTTGTTGTTTGGCATGACCGGTTAGGCCATCCCGGATCGATAATGATGCGAAGAATAGTTGAGAATTCATGTGGACATCCATTGAAGAGCCAGCAGATTCTTCAATCGAAAGATTTCCCATGTGCTGCTTGTTCTCAAGGCAAGTTAATTATTCGACCATCACCAGCTAAGATAGGGATTGAATCCCTTACTTTTCTGGAACGAATACAAGGTGATATATGTGGACCAATACATCCACCATGTGGACCTTTTAGATATTTTATGGTTTTAATTGATGCATCAACTAGGTGGTCACATGTATCTTTATTATCAACTCGCAACCTGACGTTTACGAGGTTACTTGCTCAATTAATTAGATTACGAGCACATTTTCCAGATTATCCCATCAAGACAATTCGTCTTGACAATGCTGGTGAATTTACTTCCCAAACTTTCAATGATTATTGTATGTCTATTGGGATAAGTGTTGAACATCCTGTAGCACATGTTCATACACAAAATGACCTTGCAGAATCATTTATTAAGCATCTTCAATTGATTGCAAGACCATTACTAATGGAATCAAAACTCCCAATTTCTGCTTGGGGTCATGCTATTTTACATGCGGCAGCACTAATTCGCGTAAGGCCAACAAGTTATCATAAGTCCTCCCTTTTACAATTGGTTTTTGGTCAGGAACCAAATATTTCACATCTAAGAATTTTCGGATGTGCTGTATATGTTCCAATTCCTCCACCACAACGTACTAAGATGGGTCCTTAAAGGAGGTTGAGAATATATGTTGGATATGAATCCCCATCTATAATTAAATATTTAGAACCATCAACAGAGGATTTATTTACAGCTAGATTTGCTGATTGTCATTTTGATGAATCAGTCTTCCCAACCTTAGGGGGAGAAAATAGGCAGCTGGAAAAAGAGATAAGTTGGAATGAATTATCATTGTCTAATCTTGATCCTCATACAAAACAATGCGAACTAGAAGTTCAAAAGACAATTCATTTACAAAGTTTAGCAAATCAATTGCCAGACGCATTTACTGACCCAAAAAGAGTGACAAAGTCACATATACCAGCTATTAATGCTCCAATTAAAATTGATGTCCCAGAAGGGCAACCTTTTGTTGCCAATGAATCTAAAGCACGCCTAAAGCATGGTAGACCAGTCGGTTCCAAAGATAAGAATCCTCGAAAAAGAAAAGGAGCAAAGATTCAAGATGGCTAGGTCGAGGAAATTGTAACTCCAGAAGAGCCCTTAGACATGACTAACATTACAGTTCCAAAAAAAAGTCAGGTACCTGAAATTACTGAAAATGAAGAGATCTCGATAAATTATGTCATGTCAAGAAAAATATGGAACCGAAATAAAATCGATGTCGATGATGTTTTTGTATACAATGTAGCGCTAGATGTTATGGATGATGACGAGGATCTTGAACCAAGGTCTATTGAGGAATGTAAGCGTAGACATGATTGGCCAAAATGGAAAGACGCAATTGAGGCAGAATTGAAATCTCTTTAAAAGAGAAATGTTTTTGGACCAGTAGTCCGTACACCTGATAGTGTAAAACCAGTGGGTTACAAATGAGTCTTTGTGAGAAAACGAAATGAAAAAGGTGAAATTGTGAGACATAAAGCACGTCTAGTTGCACAAGGTTTTTCGCAAAGACCTGGTATTGATTATGAAGAGACATACTCCCTGTGGTGGATGTGACTACTTTTCGATTTCTAATTAGTCTGGCAATAAAAGAGAGACTCGACTTACGTCTAATGGATGTCGTTACAGCCTATTTGTATGGCCCACTTGATAATGACATTTGTATGAAACTCCTAGAAGTATTTAAACTGCCAGAAGAATGTTATTCTAGTTCTCGAGAACATTACTCAATCAAATTAAACAGATCTCTATATGGATTAAAACAATCTGGTCGCATGTGGTATAACCGCCTTAGTGAATATTTGTTAAATGAGGGATATAAGAATGATCCCGTTTGCCCATGCATTTTTATAAAGAGATCTAGATTTGAGTTTGTTATTGTTGCGGTATATGTTGATGATCTAAATATTATTGGAACTCCTGAAGAGATTTCAAAGGCAGTAGAGTACTTGAAGAGAGAATTTGAGATGAAAGATCTTGGAAAGACAAAATTTTGTCTTGGGTTACAGATAGAACATTTAAAGGACGGGATTCTTGTGCATTAAACAACTTATATAGAAAAGGTGCTAAGACGATTTTATATGGACAAAGCACATCCGTTGAGCACCCCAATGGTTGTGAGATCACTTGATGTAAATAAAGACCCATTTCGACCTCGGGAAAATGATGAGGGGATTCTTGGTCCTGAAGTACCATACTTGAATGCAATTGGAGCACTAATGTATCTCGCTAGTCATACATGACCTGATATATCATTCTCTGTTAACTTATTAGCAAGATATAGCTCTTGTCCAACCCGAAGGCATTGGAATGAGATTAAACATGTACTTCGTTACCTACAAGGCACAAAGGATATTGGTTTGTATTTTCCTAACCTACCTAAAACAGATTTGATTGGTTTTGCAGATGCAGGGTACCTATCTGATTCCCATAATGCTCGATCACAAACTGGATATGTATTCACATGTGGTGGCACCGCCATTCATGGCGTTCCATGAAACAAACTATAGTAGCCACATCTTCTAATCATGCTGAAATTTTGGCAATACATGAAGCTAGTCGTGAATGTGTATGGTTAAGGTCTGTAATTCAGCACATACGAGGAGCTTGTGGTTTATCTTCAAGAAAAGAGGCACCAACGGTCTTATATGAGGATAATGCAGCATGCATCGCCCAACTGAAGGAAGGATATATCAAAGGTGATAGAACAAAACACATTTCACCGAAGTTCTTTTTCACTCATGACCTTCAGAAGAATGGTGATATAAATGTTCAACAAATCCGTTCAAGTGAAAATTTGGCAGATTTATTAACAAAGGCGCTTCCTACCACTACATTTGAGAAGTTAGTCCACAATGTTGGATTGCGTCAACTCAGAGATCTCAAGTGATATAATCATGAGGGGGAGTAAATACACGCTGTACTCTTTTTTCATTAACCATGGTTTTGTCCCACTGGGTTTTCCTGGTAAGGTTTTTAATGAGGCAGCATCTCATGTGTATTTTGAAGAATAATGTACTCTTTTTCCTTCACTAGGTTTTTGTCCCACAGGGTTTTTCCTAGTAAGGTTTTAATGAGGCATATTCTTTAGTAATGGACATCCAAGAGGGAATGTTATGAATAGTCATAAATATGGATGTCCATTCATCCCTCATCCTCTTCATAACTTCCTCTTAATTAAGTTTGTAACTACCCCTTAATTAAGTTTATAACTTTCCCTTTATTACGTTTGTAACTATTCATCTTCCATCTTTATTAATGTATTTGTAAAACCTTTAAATAGAGGCTCATCATCCATGTATTAAACACACTTGAAAAATAAGAAAATCTCTCTTCTTGCTCTATCTCTTTGTGTTCTTTCTATTATTTTATAACAGAAAGTATTAAAAATGACTGTTAAAAGTGATTGTCCTAGCATTCCTCTTACAATGAAGGAAACATTGTCAGTTGGGTTCACAGGCTTTTGTGTTTGGAAATTGGACACAACTCTGCCTCACTAACATATAAAACAGTGGATAAAAAATATATATGAATTTAATGAAAACTAAAATAATATTTTTTTAATTTAGTGTGTCACACAAATTTTGACATCATATAAAGGATAATTATCCAATACACCGTCAATGAAATTTTTTTGATTCTACAAGCCAGGTTAAAATGATGACATGTCTTTTAAAAATATTAAAAAAATAAATAGATAAAATAAACCATATGCTATCATCCAAACTCTGCTTGTAGAGCTCAAAAAACTTCACTGAAAGTGTATTGAATATTAATCCTTATATAAATCCTTGTATAAAATATATATCCAAATTTTAAGTTTAATAATATTAGAAACAACGGATGGTTACCATTTATTCTAAGTACATGTTTGGCTTAGTTTATGAAAAAATTTATCTACTTTAGAAGCTGAAGTTAAGTGTTTGACTTTCAAAGTTTTAAAAATTCTAACTTACACAAGAAGTAGATTTGATCTTTTTGATAAAATTATAAATTAAAGCTTTTCCAAGTGCTTGTTTTAATTATATGTATTTAGTGAACTTTTTTTACACTTTCACTTTATTTTTCAATAATTTACAAAATTATAAAAAAAAATTCATATTATTTCACAATTATTTATTTATTTTGTACCATTTTTATTTTTATTTAATTTTTTTATTTTAATTAGAAATTTTTCAGTCTTATTTATTTGTTTAACTTAAAAACTTGTAATTTAATAAAGTTTATTGCTTTATGTTTTTCATTTATTAAAAATATACAAAAATTTTACAAAATAGTTTTTAACATTTTACAATATTTTTATATTAAATTTGCCAAATACTATTTTTTTTGTTCATAAGAGGTACAAGAGAGATTGAGAAATTTGAACCTTAAACTTATTTTCTCCTAAGAAAGGATAACAACCACTAGGCCAAATCCTGATTGTTTAACTTCTATATATTAAATTTGCCAAACACTAATTTAACTTCTCTTAACAGTGCTTTCATAAAAGCTCCACTAAAATAGTATTTTTTATGACAGCTCCACGAGACCAAACAAACCCTAACCTTCAAACTACAGTAACCGTACCCTCATAATGCAGAAGCACTTTCAGTTTCCTGGTGTGTATAGTTGAAAACATTACACAAGAAGATCAGTAAGAACATTGTTATACCAGAAAATGCTTACTCGTTCATCAGTGAGATTAGCTGCTGAAAATTCCATTCTCACATCATTTCATTGTTGAACTTCATCCAGGTTTGATCTTTGAAATGATGACAGAGGATGTGATGCTTGGATGACCTGGTTGAACAGCAACTCGGAATGTAGAGAGATTTCTTCAGCTTTCAGGTATCCACTCATCAGAAAGTTCATGTTCCAGAAGATAGCAATTTCAAACTTAAAACTATTTCAATGGAGGAGAACCTAGCAATCTGGAAAAGAAGCTAATCAAATAATAATGGGAAAATATACAGTAGGAAAGTAACTAAGAAAGTCTGCAGCAAAAGTGAAATGTCCATCTGGACAGTTTCAGTGACTCGAGAGCTAGATACAATGTTTATATAATTAAATTACAACACAACTGGATCTCTCTGGATCCTCAATGTACACAAATAACTCATCTCTATAGCACCTATAGCTCAAAAAAGTTCCATCGTGGGGGGAAGAAGAAAACAGTTCAGACAGCTATTTACCGATATGAGCCTAAGGGTATCCCCATGAATGGCTACTTGATGAACTTACCGATGTAATGATCGCTTCACACAACGCCTACAAAAAATTGTCAAAGCCCAACCCACTTCACCCATCTGAAGATCCGACCAACGCGGAAGGGCAACTCATAGTCTTTGACGACTGCAGGTTCCCTTCTTGCGGCCTCAGATTCAGACCATACGTAAATCCCACGTTCTTGCCGACTTCCAGGTACTGTGTTGTCCAATATAACAGCCACAAGGAATGCTATTACCATGTGTAACGATAGCAATGTATTCATAATATAGTTTACCTGCAAAAGAGACATTAACAGACAGATGCATGTGTAAGACTAAATAGAATATGCAAATACCGAGCTTGTAGTTAAATGAAAGTTAATGAGATGCATACCCCTCCATATTTAGTACGGAAAGGTCCATGCGATGCCACAATAAAGGGTTGAAAATAACTTGGAACAGACATGTTGGAGTTTGGAGAGATGCCATATTGCTGAAAGTAAGCTGGTATTGAGAGGGAGAAAAATAAAGATAATCCGACTATTATGATATTTCGAGAGCTTCCAGCCTCACTATAACGTAGATTTGACAAACCCAAAGCTGCCAGCATTGCCCACATGAAGCAGAGGAGAGCAGCAACCATGACTTCGGGAATTGAAGCAATAAACCCTCCAACTTTACCTGTATGGCAGAAATGTGGTGTGTAAATTTTTGAA
The DNA here is from genome assembly GCA_031772115.1 of Heritiera littoralis. Lineage (NCBI taxonomy): Eukaryota > Viridiplantae > Streptophyta > Magnoliopsida > Malvales > Malvaceae > Heritiera > Heritiera littoralis. The sequence continues at coordinate 141,389 of JAPDPK010000109.1, read as the reverse complement.
AAATAATTAGAGAATAGGAAAACGAGATTCAACTCTGCAACATTCTCCTAATTCAGTGACATTTCTTATTTCTATAATAACAACATAATAAGACTAATTAAAGCATTGCAAATTCTGGAGACAAAACAAATAATATATTAATAACATATTTTCTTTCTATTAACTCGTGGGTTACAATAAGACTAAATTTGGGCTTAGTGAATTAGTCAGATACGTTCATCATATTAGTGCCTTTTAAGTATTGACATCCTCACTTCTAGACCTTTGCATATAGAATTCCAAATTTCAACTAAACCAAGCTGAGTCATATCAGCCTAGGCCCATACTGGCCTAAGAGATGCTCGAGTTTCACCTGCTTGGATGAAGGTGACTTCCGTATCCTTTCTCCACTTTTATAGGAGAAAAATTATCCGCCAAGATTACAAAGCCAGACCATTACATCCCTACCCTGTTTTTTCCCACCGCATTCAAAACGAAGGCCTAAATATCTCAGATTCATGTCAAGATTAACTCAATGAAGCATACTTTGTTATAGATAAAAAAAAAAGGATGAACTAATCAGTGCTCAAAATATAAACATGAAAGTGCTTTTAAACTGAAGACACTACTACAATAACATCAAAATCACACAATTATAGTAAAAAGCAGACTTGCAATGTTCTGGTAATACGTCAAACAGAAGAACTAGACCATCAGACTCAATTGTAAGCACGTATTTATATTGTTGACTTAATGCAACTATCAATGTTACACAAAGGAAAATGAGACAACAGCCTATTATTTATGATCTTGTGAGATAATAAGATACTTTGCAAATGCATTAACAGAAGCATTCCTGGTTATAATGCTCCTAATACTATATGCTTGACTTTTATTCTTAAAACAAACTCCCAAAGACAATGATCTCTGTTCAGAAAAATATTTTGATATTATTTCAACCTTGAAACAGGTTCAATCTAACAAACAAAAAACAAAGCCCAAGGACAGTAGCATAAAGCAACTAGTAACATTAGAGTTATGGAAACAAATTCCAGAAGATATGCGACCTCCTAATAAAGTAAAAAGAATCATCCGATCAGCCGTTAGAAGTTGATCTGTCCTTGAACTCTCTTAATTATTTGGTCTATGCAAACAAAAAATATAATTAATATGCAGTGGCACATTAGACATATCACGTGTTTTGACAGATTAACAAGGATATTACATGTTTTAGTGTCACGGGGCCATCTTCAAAGTCCAAAAAGTAACTTGATTAGAACATACCTACAAGGGATAAGACTATCAAAACACAAGCACCCAATTCAATGGCTCTGCGGCTTCCCATCTTAGTCACTGCAATTGTATGCACATTTTCAGTAAGAGTTGTGGACCCGGTTCCAGTACCCCAGAGACCAGCTATTATGCTGGACAGACCTTCAAGACCAATTCCTCTGCTAACAACACCAGGAGTTGGAGGTCTGGATGCCACCAGCAATGATGATGCATGGTATGAACCAACCTAAGAAATGCAGCAACCAAGGTAAAGTCATAGTCACATAAACTACTTCAAAACAACAAAAGGAAACAAAGACTAAGACAGGCTGAAATCACATAACGTAAATGCGTGTCCATAAAATATTAGAAAAAGAATTTTAATGCATTGCAACTTCAGAGAGACATGAATTCTTTTATGGTTCAATACATCCTGGATGTGAGTTAGTTTAGCTACTCCAAGCACAAGTTCCACCCCTAGGGCACTTCAAGAACAGCATACATGAAGGCATGCAACAGATATGCAAGCAATCATGCTGGCTTAGATAATTTAACAATCCAAAAGCTTCTTGGACCAAAAGTTCTGCAACATAACTAGAGAGGAATCTAACCCAATGTTTATTATACATTTAAACAACAACCTACGCATTTAGATTAGCACTTTGAATGGGATGAACAGAGGATTGACATCTCAGTCGACAAATAAATGACTACAACAATTAATTATTCCTTCCTCAAACATTTCAGAACCTAAAATTTCTGCCCTTTACGACCTTGAGACTAGATAGAGATCAGAACACCATTCAAGTAGACCTCAAAAAGAGTTCAGCGAACTCTAAGCATACATTTCGGACTTTACATTCAATTCCAAGCACCAAGGTTACAAGAGTATTCTTTTTCTTTAAAATTTCCCATCATTCTTTGTTAAGTCAGAACCAAAATATTGTGCACGATAAATAGTGTCTAAGGAAATTAGCATTTTTATTTGCATGGAAATTCCAGGACCTTCCAAACACAAAGTAACAAATGTTAGACTATAAAAGATAATATGAATCACCACTGAACATGCAACTTCAGAAGAAAATTAGAATCTATTATGAGTTCAAGTTGCAATAAAATGTGAATCTACAGTACATGTACCACTGCTATGGATGATAGGATACTAACCGAATCTACTGAGGCAATTATTGAAACCACACACATTACAAGGGCCATTTTCCAGTGGAAGACAGGAGTTCCCCATTGTAGTGGATAAGGAAACCTGAACCACGGGGAAGATTTCAATGCATGAGATGTATCAACTCGACAGTGCTTCATTCTTGAAACATGTTTTCTGCAGTGCTCAGATATTATATTTGAGGCAGGCACATTGGGATCACAACCTTTATAGCTATAGGCTCCCGTTTCAGTAAGAAGGAAAGCAGCTGCCCAAGTGATTCCAAGGCCCAAAGGAACCTGGCAGTTAACAGAAAAGCCAGATCTCGGTCACAAAAGTTATGTGCAACAACATAAAAAACGTGTACCGAAAGGCCAAAAAAAAGTACAGAATAATGAAGTCACAACTCTGTAATAAAAAACTTACTGCATAGATAAGAAATATGCGATGGCCGAGAACAGATATCTTACGAAGATACTGCAAACATGGAAACATTTTCAGATGGTTTCTCTCACAAACCAGTAACCAAGAAATAACCAGATTGTAATTTACGCACTCAGCCAGCAATAAAATGATCAACACTAAAAAGAAGGAATAAGGAATTGCAAAAAATAAAACAATTTTCAGAAACTTACGAGAGAAAAAATAATAACCAACAATATTTGCACAGCACCAATCTCAAGACAAGTCCCAACTAGTGGGAAACCATAACTATAAAAAGAAAGTCCGACAGCAGCAATGGTAGGTGCAACAACTACTGGATTAATTAACCTGAAAAATAAACAAAAATGAACTTGGTATAAAACACACCACTCCATGAACAGATTTTAATGCAAGTAGGTAATTAGTGTGTTACAATCAAACAGCTGTATTAAGCCGCAGTAGCTTGGCACTTATTCTGCATTAGACATGATGTTTAGAGATGGTAATCTGTTTTTACATTAAAAGTTCTAAGCAGCTTTGGAATCAGGCTTGCTTGATGTTCTCTGTTGACATATCACTGTTTGTAACCTTGAAATAGTATCTCTAATGCATTCATAAGAGTCATAAGATGATGCCTGTACTTCATGGTTGTGATGAGGAGACTACGACTTCGAATAGAGGTGAAGGCTGGGAGTGTGAACTATGTCTAATTTGGTGAAGGTAAACTCCCAATTTTAGAATCAAAACCAATCCAACACCAAATCAAATCTAGTCCAAACCTTACTCAGAGTAAATAAAGGTTGAAAAATTTGGGTTGCAATTATTGACTTGATCTATGGACCAAATTGGATCTACCCAATAACTTGAAGGTTTGGGTTATCGGGTCTTTATTTCAACCCATTTAAATGTACAGACCCAAAGACTTGTTGTAATTAATACAAAAAAATATATCTACATCCTAACTTATACCTAACAAAAAAGAACAAACCAATATTATCTATAATTATTACATAGTTCAAGTTTTTATTCTTTTCTCAAAGAAGAGGATTTTACTAATGGATTTCATTAACATCATGTAAACTGATAGTAAGAGCTCATTATATCAACTTTTATGTTGATATTTGGGATTTATTAAGGATAAAATAGGAAAAAGAACAAAAACAAACAGGTTAAAGCTACTGCACTTGTTTAACGTAATTGTAAAAGGGCTGGGCTTAGGTCTATAATATGAATGACAAATAAATGGGGTGGGCTTGGATTGTGCACATGCATGTTATCTAACACGCTAATTTCAAGCAGATATTGCCAGCCTGGGACCTTAGGCATCATTGCAGCTAAGACATAACATCTTGGTATTTCACAACAAAAATAACTGAGTCCACTTCCTAGTCCATGGCAAAAGAAAAAGACAAACCACCCAATTGATCTTGGATCATCTGACTCCTCTCAACCATGTTACCAACTCTTTACTGTTGATATTATCACATTCATAGTCATTCATAGCTACCAGGTCAGCACAATGACAATTGGGTGACAAAGAAGTTACTAGTAATGCTGAATATATGCCAAGCCTATTTATCTAGAGATGGGACTAATGGTTAGAGTGATACTACCTACATCCCATTTTCTTTGTCCATCTTTCCTCTTTTGGATATTGCAAAACTATGTCCTGTTTCCTATTTGAACATCTAAAACTCTTACTTTCCTATATTCCAAAATTATTTTTCATTTTTTTACTTTTGACATTAAAAATCATGATATATTAATTTTATAAAAAAATAATTTTAATATTAAATAAAGTAAAGTCAAAGCTTTTTTCTTAAACTCTGTGAGAGTCAATGGTAGACGTGCATTTTGGGACAGGGAGTAATTTGTTTGGCCTCTTAGGTTATATAATTCCATCATACATGATGAAACAATTAAAGCAACTGAACTCACTGTTAAAAAAAAAAAAAAACCCTTAACTCCAGCCAATCTACTCATTTTTCCAGCATTTACGAACTCTAAATAGAAAAGGATTGATGACGATGTAGTGGTTAATTTGAGACTTTGGAGACCAGTAAATGAAACATACCTCATGACTAATCAATCTAGCAAATGAAACATACCTCAAGAATAATGACATTAGTCCACTATATCCAAGTATTGTTTGAAAAGCTGAAGCTATGATAATGGCCCCCTGCAACTCCTTCATAATATGCTTGAAGTTCTGCCAAAATGAAATGAATCAAAATGGTTGATGTTCAGAAAACTCAAAATTGCAATCAGATAAAATTAAATCTAAAAAAGGAAAAGGAAAAGGAAATAAAGATGTGGTACACGATTTAAGTTAAGATGAAAAATAGCACCAATGGACTTGTCAAGAGAGAGATAAAGACAGCACAGAGATCAAGATTTCTTAGATTTCCACATTCTAAGTTGTGTTCTTTCATTACATCTTCCTTGTAAACCTCATCAAGAAATTCAAACAACAATACTTTAGATCCCTAAAATCATTCTTCCTAATCCACTTTTCACCTAGTTCAATTATCTCATAATCTCTTGCCTCTCTACTAAATAGAGAGTAACAAGTCACAACTAAAAATAGAAACTAATGAGAACATGAATCTTTGAAATAAGTTCTGGATTTTCCAAAAACAAATGACTCTCAGGTTCCAAGAAGTAGAAATAACAACCAATTTGCAGGGTAAACGAATTAGATCACCGGGCTATTGAGCACCAATTTGTGCCCTACAATATTCATTTCATCATAGGCTACCAAAATTAACTGTTCGTCTTGTACTAAACAATTATGAAACTAGAGATGCGTCAATTCCATCCTTTACAGAAATAAAATAAAAGACTTAAACGTATTAGATCAAATTATTAAATTGCATCAATTTGCCAGTGCCACGTTGATCCATTACTGAGAAAAACAACTTTTCTTCTTATTTTTGTAATTTAGCAATTCGGAAGGGTTTTCATATCCAGTGGACCAGGACATCTGTAATTTGAAGCTTGATGTCATGGTTTTATTACTTAGTTTCCCATGCAGAATCTTAGCATTTTATCTAACCCTAAAGTTATTATGAACTATAATCTTCCTTCCCACTCAATAACATATACTAAAATCCTAATAGAAAAATAATTTAATATATAAAATGATGTTATCTATTAGTCAAATAATTTATAATTTGTGCAACTACATACAAGTGAAATAATTTATGAAATGGTCGATGAATGCAAAATAACATTTTTACTGAACTAACTATGACCAGAAAAAAGAAGCATACATTTCCATTTAGTCCTTGAAACTCTGGAGAGTTAATTATCGCCAAAGCAGGAGCCAGGTAAACAAATGATGGACCTTGTATCAGAGGCAACCGCGACCCAAAAAACGAATGCAATAGCGTGGTCACTCCAGACACAAAGAGCACCGTTGACACCACATTCGCAGTATCCTCCTACACCACTAAATCCAATCAGATCAAGCTATCCACAGTCTACAATCCTAAATGTATGTGCTTCAAATGAACATAAAGCATATGTTAACCACTCACATGAGTGCCACCCATTGCAGGAACTATAACGAGTGGAATAAGAATCAATGAACCCAATATCGAAAGATAATGCTGGAACCCATAAAGACCTATGGGAACTGGAAAAGAAAAACAGAAACAGTCAAAACATAATCCCTCAAATCATCAGAAATCACATTCTTTTAAAGTTCTAATAGCATCTAATAGTCATCAATATACAAGCCAATCATGGAACATTTTACGCATTTGAAATGGCCATAAATAAATAGAAAAATTTTTATTTTGCCACCAAAACAACAGTCCTTTTATCACCAATTTACAAGCAATGACACATCTTAAATTATCAATATTTATTAATAAAATTAAATAAAGAGCACATTGTGCACACCAAAAATTGGACATAAAAAGCATAGCCTTCAAAACCAAAAAAGCACAGATTTCAGCCCAAAATAGAAAAATAAATTAATAAATAAGCAAGCAATACTACAAAATTAAATAATTAACAATAGTCCATTTCAGCTGTCAATTCATATAATAATCTGACAGTACATACAAAATAAACCACAAATATCAATTAAACGATTAAAATATCATCTTTCACTTTCAGATAATGTGACAAACATCAACAAAACACGCCATTATTCTAAACAGAATCACTACTACCCATTTTACTAAATCAAAAAAATAAAAATTCAGTTTCTTCAGTATCAAATTAACTTTGAAAAACAAGCAGAAAAACATATTAAACAATTAAACAGAATAGAAAAAAGAAAAACAACTTTTGAACTTACCAAGACCAGGAGTATCTCTAAGTTCATATTTCATATGCGAATGCCTTCCTACAAACCCTTCATCATCGACATTCTGTGGCAACACATCCACCGCTTCCTCATTCCTCGACGGCCTCCTCCTCGTCTGCTGCAGCTGCGCCGCTGCTCCTGTTTCCGATGCCCCATTCGTAGCAGTATGCCCATTAGCACCGCACCGGAGCCCCCTTTATGCGCCCCATCAGCCTCCCTTCCCTTCTTCACGGTCTGACCCTTCACTGACGGACCCTTCTCGTTCACCGGCTGCTCCCCATTCGCCACTTGCGGCGCGGGTCGAGCCCGACCCGCTTCAAGATCAGGCTGGTTCTCATTCTCTCTAGCTCTTGGAGGCAACGCTATTTGGCCCGAGTCACTGGCATTCGTTTCCCCGGAGAATTTGGGCCTAAACCCAGTTCGTTTAGCCCAAGAAGAAGGCGGAACAGGAGCAGCGTCGGGAGCTGGGGGCCATGGTCCGGGTTTGGCTCGGGTCTTCGGGTCAGAGCTTGACATTATCAAAAAACTCCACAACTCCTCAATGGGTCATAGCTTTTAAGCTTGTAGATGAAGATTATAGATCTGGGTTTTCAAGAGAGAAACAAAAAAAAACTGAAAAAGGAGTAGTTTTTTAGCGTTTTTGAAAAACCTTTTCAGAGAGAAAGAAAGAAAGAAGTTTCTTTTGTTTTTCTAGAAAGAGAAACGATGAAATAAGCTTGGCTTAGTAGAAAAGGAAAGAGAAGAGAAGAGAGGTGAAGTGTGAGAGCGAGTGAGAGAAGATGTTTTTTTGGGCAGACTGAAGAGAGAAAGATGACAATAGAGAGTGTGGTGGAAGAGAGCTAAGACCGCGTTTGGTTTGGATTTGTTTTTTCCGAGATTACAGGGATGATGTAATAAAACGGTGGGATTTTTCTATTGTTGTTCGTGACTTTGTGTCGTGTGTAACAAGATTATGTTTGTTAAAACTGTTCGAAATCTCTGATTTCTTGTCATCCTATATTAACGGCTAACTAAACTTTTTCAAACCTATGAATTTTGGACAAATTTGAATCATTTTTATATTAAATTTAAATTGATTAATCGTACACAAAGCATGATTTGGTGAAAGTTGCTACCTATGTTTCTTTTGACAAAAGGTTCAAAATTATATGAGAGAAATTGACAATGGCATGGACTGGAAGGAGGACTAGAAATTAATTTTATACAAAGTCATGATTCCGTAAAAATTCTTACATTTTTTTACATCGATTCAATGCATTTAAAATTTTATATTCAAGCATTTCTTACAAAAATTGTACACGCATTGCTTTGTCAAGAAAATAGAATTTTTTTTTATAACTAATTAGACCAATTTTAGTTCATCACAACAATGATCCTGCGCAAGGGTTTTTTTTTTTCTCTTTTAGTTTAGATAGTGATTTGATGGTAACCCTAAACAATAAACCCTAACGCAGGTTTTAGTGCAGTTTTGCCACATTATGTTAATTAAAGCAGGGAAAAAAAGAAGTTAATTTCTGCAGGTCCTATATGCTAATGGTGAGTAGGATTTGTGAAGGAAATGACTGTTTAATATCTGAGAATTTTGGATGATAATTAAAAAAATGCAGTGAATGAAGGAAAGTTGGATGTATTCATTCATGGTGCCTGAGCCTCATAAAAGGCACTAATTACACCATATCAAACACAGGTGCAATCCTTCAAGGAGACAAAGTTATTAAAAAAAAAAAAACCTTTTTTCTCCATCAATAAGAGTAGAACCTTAACTCTTTTCGGTAGAAAAGAATAAAAATTTAATATAATGATTAAAATTATGAAATAAATATGACCAAATTATAATTTATATTAAGTTGTCGCTATTTTTAATTAAAAAAATTCAAACCATTTTTGTAAAAATAAAAACATATATGTAGCAATCGAAGAATCAGTTACTCAAAAATATCGATATTTTAAACCAATTTGTGTAATGTTTAAATTGAGTTTTGAACAATAAGCTTGTCTTATATTTGTATTCTATCATTATACCATGTTTAAAATTTTCACCGTTAATCCTAGCTAGCTTTGGATGGTACTTGACCATGTCATGAGCTTGTTTCAGGCAATTTGAGTTTTGTAGGCCTGGCCATGCCATGTATGTCATCACACTAGGTTGACATTGCCAATGGAGAAATGGCAAAAATTTGCAAAGAATGGAGAGCGAAACTGATAAGAATGAATATCGCCAAGCTGGCTTTGATGGTTTGATCATCGATGGCAAAAGAGGGGGCCCAACCCAAGTGGAAATGCCCATCTGTACAATAGACAAATGTCATGATAGGTTCAGGCCACAAGGCAATTTGATTAAAACTGCCATAAAAGAAAAAGAATGCTAGCTGGATCTTTTGGTGGTGGGGGCTGCCCCAGTTTTGAAACCCTCTCTCCAAGTTGGGAAACTAACGGCTAACATGAGATGACAGAACAGGGCTAAGGGAATTAATTTAGATGGTTAATACAATTATTTTTTTAAAAAAATACTTGAAGTATAGTAAAGCTGTTTAAATTAGTAATGTTTTTTAAATTAATAAAAGATTATGATCTCCAATTAGACCAATGTTGAAAATTAATAAAGACCTTTATTGTTATAATTGGTAAATTTATTTTAGAATTTAGTGTAAAATTTTGATCCGACTCCTGTATAAATTATTAATTTGATAAAAATTCATATGTTACATAATATTCGATAATTAGAAGTACTTCAAGATAAAGTAAAAAAAAAAAAGAAAAATATTTCAATATATTAGTTTGCAAAATGTTACCATGTTTGAGATTTTTTTTTATTTTAATAACTAAAAAAATAATAAACATATTACATGTGATATATTTGCAAGTAAATTTGTAAGGAGTTTATTAACCGAAATGAGATTTTAAAAAATTAAATGTTATAGAGTTATTGGATAAATTCATTAAGTGTAAAAATTAAATATATACATTTTTTAATGACTTATTATTCAATACATCATCAATGGAGTTTTTAAACTCCACAAACAGCGTTAAAATCATGACACATATCTCTAATTGAATATTAAAAAGTCAAAATTAAATGAAATGAAGTATGTGTCGTCATCTTAACACCACTTGTGGAAAGTAAAAACTCAATTGGCAGTATATTGAATAATAATACTTAATTAATAATCCTTTTAAATTTATATTCAATAATGGTCCCAAATGCCAAGAGTATTAATTTAAAGGGATTCTATTGTATATAAATCTTAAATTTTAATACTTGCAAATTTAAATTGGGAATAATCACGACTTACAAGAAATGATAAAAAGGATTAAACAAAAATATAAGGCTTATCTCAAATGGTTTATGCAGTTCTTTTAAAAAGTGGCATTCAATAAATCTAAAACTTAAATTCGAGCACTTGTAATCTCAGGTCAGGAAAGTGACAATTAACGATAAATGATAAAAAGGATTAAATAAAAATACGAGACTAAAACAATAAAGGTATAGTCTAACGATTGTTACATGTTACCCCTTATAAAAATGGATTAAGTCCAATATTCAATTCTCTCATTCTTCTATTGTACCTCTCATGAACATAAAAAAAAAAAGACTAAATTCAAATAATTCGTATAATTACTTTTAAAAAATAACATTTAATAAATCTAGAATTCAAAATTAGCACTTGCAACATGTTCTACTTTAAAATTTCAATCTCCCTTTTACAAAAGAAAATTTGGTGGTAAAACCCAAAATCTATTAGCCCTTTCGAAGAAGGGGTGGAGAATGGTGTGTGGTGATTTGTTCGTAAAGTGACCCCTACCGTATCAAATGGGCAAAGAAAGCTTATAATAGTTGTTGCTTGTTGGAATTTGATGTGCCCTTCTGGCCAATGCCCAATGCCTTCGCTATTGCGGTGTCGTGGAAAGGGGTTGTGGGAATGACTTGTTTGGGGCTTGATTATTATTATTATTGACTTCTTGAATGACCAAATATCACAAGACAAGACGCGGTGTTGATTGTCACATGCAGACTAGTGAGGTTATGTTTGAATGAACAATACGGTGTAGTGCAATAATGCGTCGCCCCAATTAACTCTCGTATTTTTATTCTGTAATTATAAATATTTTTATTTATTTTACAGTTTAAAATTAATTTTATTTAAATAAAAAATAATAAAAAGATAAAACTTTCGTAACATACCTAAAAATTATATTTACTTTCGGTTCTTTCCGTCTACTTTTTGGTAATCAGCTCTCATTTTTCAAGCTAGGAGAACCTCCCATTGCACCCGCCACCCTCCACTCACCGAAGACTAGCTGACTAGCCACTTGTGAAAAAGTTTTAACGGAAAAGGATTCATTGAATCTAATTTTTTTCTTTAAGAGATAAATAAGAATCTTTACGGAGATCTTATTGATTATAGTTATATTGTTATTATAACATGATCTGTCAAATTGTCTTCGCACTGTGTTTGATTTGTGTAAAATATGAAAATTATAATAATGTTATGATTTGTGGTAATGTGTCAAATATCAAATCAATTTTTCAAATTTTTTTGCGTAAACAAGTATAAAGGAGGAAAAAGATTTAAAATTTGAACTTAATTTTTAAAAAAAAATAACTATTAAGTTAAGCTTTAGTTATTAAATTTTTTATTTATATGGAGTTTTTATCAAAATTTTAATTTGTATCATTTATGTATTTAAGATTGATAAATAATGTATAAAGTAAAACCCTTTTTGGTCTTTTTAGGATTTGATTAGATTTTTTTTTGAAAAGTAAAAGTAAATAATAAACTTGATTTTTAGAAATAAAGATGTTGTAATTTACAAAAGAGTTTGGTTTTAATTGGTAAGCTCATGTTATTTAAAAAAATCATCCTGCTCAAGCCCTTCTTTTTTTTTTAGGTTTGATAATTTTCGGTACTATAGACACAATATGAAAATAACAAAAAAAAAAAATGAAAGTGATATACACTAAAGTTGGTAACAAATTTATGAGTTTGACAAAAGCTAAAAATCATTTTTGCGTTTAACATGTTGATACAATTTTTGGCATTAAATTTGATGTTTTACATGATACAAATACGACTTAACACATTATGATACAAATTATATACAAGAATGTCAGATTTGTTTATTTTTTGTTATTCTATGTAAGTAAGATGGCTCTTGACCTACAACAAATGATTAGAAGAAATAAAAATATTTTCTTCTTCAAGCATTTGGACATGATTCGAATATTGAAATCATAACTGTTGAAGAGTTTTACTGTTTATCACTTTCGGTTCAAATAGAATTAATTATAAATCGTAAAACGAAAGAGAATACCTATAATTATAAAAAAAAAATGATGGCTCTTGAGTTGAGCTTGAACATAACTTATTCAAGGTGGACTGCCTCATTGAGCTAGAGCATATCAACAAATTGCACTGCAACCAGCCTTGATCTCTTTAGAATTTGATTTTGTAAAACTTATTAAAGAATTTTAAGTTTTTAACACCTAATCATAATTTATAATAAATATATATTTATTATAAATATTTAATTCAAATAAATACAAAATTTATTAATAAATTTAATTTATTTAAAATTTTGTGATTGATTAAATCAAATCAAATTTTATAATAGTTTATAGAAAATCACATTCGTAATATCAAACTAATTTTTTTTATCTAAAATCATTTTTTGGCAAAAATTCCATATAAAATTTAAACTAAAAATATAATATATTAAGAAAAATGAATTCAAAAAACTAAAATTTACCTTTTAAAAGCAAAGTTAGTGCGAGATAGAAAGCATAATTTTTAAAGATAAAATATTTATATTTAATATATTAACAACAAAGATAATTATTCAATACATTGTTAATTGAATTTTTGATTTTACAATCGAAATTAAGATAATTTTACATGTCCTATTTTATTTATTTTTATTTTCTTTATATTTTCTAAAGACATGTATAATTATCCTAACTTCACATATGAAATCAAAAAAACTTCGCTAACGGTATATTAAATATTAATTCTAAAAATAATACCAATAATTTTAGATGTGACGTAATGCTAATAATAAAAAAATATAAAATTGATACAGATTAAAATTTGACAAAAAATTATATAAAATTAGCAAAATTTAAAAACTATGTTTCATGTTTGTACAAAAACACAAATTAGAATATAATAATTTTCGTATTTTACATATATTTGATATAAAATAAATATCATAAAATTACGCAAATGATCAAATTTAATGAAATTAGTAAAGGGATGCATTCCTTTTAAAATATGATAAAAATAAATTAAAAAGCTGAAACACATGAGGATCTCTTAATTCTACTTCTAAATTTAAGAAAAGAAAATTATCCGCATATTAAAAAACGAACTCAGATTTTAATTGGTGACACCTATAAAAAAATCTAAATTTTTTTAACTTTATGTATTTTATTTATTCTTAAAAAAAATCTTTGTGGTGACTGCCACGTGTCATTTCAATGTGAACTCGATGGAAACAACGGTAACCATAGAAAAAAAATCTGAAAATCCCTTTCAATATTTACCGCGAAAACATAAAGGCCAAAATTCTCCAAAAACAAAAAACAAAAAAATCCAAAATGATTTCCCTCACACAAGCTCCTCCGCTTCTCCACGGCCGAGTCCACCATCTCCCTACCAAACGTCGAACTCCGTTCACCGTTCGATCATCATCGAGTCTCCAAGAGATCGACAAGTCTTCGACACCGACGGCGGAAGAGAGGGAGCTGAGATCGGAGCTTTACATGTCGATTCCGTTCCCTCCGATAAAAGCGGCGAAGAGGGTGGTGCTGGTGAGGCACGGGCAGAGCACGTGGAACGAGGAAGGTAGAATCCAAGGGAGCTCTAACTTCTCTGTTTTGACTAAGAAAGGAGAAGCTCAGGCTGAGACTTCACGCCAAATGCTCATCGATGACTCCTTCGATGTTTGCTTCTCCAGGTCTTCTTTGCCGCCATCGTCTAAAATTCAGTTCCATTTCATTCTGGTTGGTTGTTATTTTTTAATATTTATATTTTAATTTAGAAAACTGGCAAAAAGATGTGTAGAAGAATGAAGTATATGCATTTTTTTGGATAATTAGGAGTGAATAATTAAAATTTGAAATTTGATTAAACGTGAATATGAAATGTATAACTTTTTTTTTTCCTTATAAAACAGTGTGCTTGAATGAGTGATAAAAGGTTGCTATTTGCTTATATTTTCAATTAAAGAAAATGGGTGATACTATATTGTTATTTTTTTTATATTAAGATTTAAGACTTTCTTAGTGCAATTCAGAAGGTTTCTTTTCTTTTGAACTCTTAAGGTGGGTTTCTTTCATATTTCAGCCCTCTCATTCGGTCAAAAAGAACAGCTGAAATCATATGGGGGACTCGAAAGGACGAGCTTATAACGGACTCTGATTTGAGAGAAATTGATCTTTATTCATTTCAAGTATGTTTTGCTCAAACCATCATGTGTTTTTGTGTTTCTGAAAGTCATAATGCACGTGAATATTTTTGGTTAGGAAGATTAAATGTCTTGTAATGATTTTTATCCCAGTTTGTTGGCGGATTTTAGGGCCTCCTAAAGCATGAGGGAAAAGCAAAGTTTGGTGCGGCTTATCGCCAATGGCAGGTTGATGCTGCAAATTTCAACATTGATGGACATTATCCGGTCAGAGAGTTGTGGGCGCGTGCCAGAAACTGCTGGACCAAAATCCTTGCTCATGAAAGCAAGTCTGTTCTTGTGGTTGCTCACAATGCTGTTAATCAGGCTCTAGTTGCAACAGCAATTGGTACTGGTCCCTTTTTTCTTTTATAGTTCCATGTTAGTACACGAAGATAGATGGTCACTTTACTTTTCTTATCCTTTTACCTCTCCTGATGATCAGGACTGGGAACAGAGTACTTCAGAATTTTACTTCAGAGCAATTGTGGTGTAAGCGTGCTTGATTTCACCCCACGCCCTGAGCGAGGAATTCCATATATCTGTCTCAATCGTCTAAATCAGGTATGTATAAAATTAGTGATAGGTTATTGGACTTTCTAAACTTTGTTTCCATCTGGCATTGACATATGGCGGATGAAAACTATAAATATGGAATAGCAGAACTGAGGTTTCTTAGGCCAAACTAGAATGATTCTGTTAACTCAACAGCTGATTGCTAATACTTTCTCATGTACCAATCATATATTGGTTGATTCATACTATTAATAACCTAAATAAATGGATGTTATCTAAATCAGGTTATTGAACTTGATTATATGTCATAATCAGTTTTTAGTTATGAGCTGAACATCTGAATTTATGGGAAGTACTTTCAGTCATGCAACTGTAGCAGGTCTTTTTCAATTGAATCATTTATTCTCTTTTATGAGGATTACTGGCATGCTATGCATGTCGTATAATTGTTTATGCTGTCTTTTAAATATTGTTGCAGACACCAAGTTCACCTGTTGCTGGTGGGAGCTCTGGAGGAAGAAAGACCAGTAAGCGGATCATACTCGTTTGTCAGGGAACCACACAGGATACAGAGGTATTGCAGCAATGGCTTGGTAGATTGCCCCTTTTTTCATACCGTGTGATATATTTAACTTTAAGTTGCATGAAGTTGTTCTCTCATAATCAGACACTTTCTTTTGCAGCCTGAGGCTCATATCACCTAGCAGAGAATGGTAGAACTAGCATAACTTTGAGCATATGTATATGCTTTGTTGATTTAGTGTTATAATATTTCCTATTGGAGAGGGAATGCAATCTGAGTGATGAGTAAACTGTCTTACTAGTTTAAAGTCTGTTTTATTTCTCTATCATCAATTTGGACTTAAGTCTCTTTCTGATGTTGGGATTATTAATCATTTACCTCTGCATTCCACAGGCTAGTTTTTCCAACTTAGGTGATCTACCAATGAACATGCTTGGAGTTATACAGGTATAAGATTAATAGCATTTCTCTGGACTAATCATTGGGAGTCATATAACTCATCTTAACTGTAATTATTGGTTCTTAATAGGCCCAGAAAACTGCAGAGCTGCTTCTTGATCTGAAAGTGAGTGCCATAGTTAGCAGCCCAAAGAATGCATGTGCTGAGACAGCGACAATTATCTCCAGAGTAAGCTCATCTTCATTGTCTTTCAGTCAACGAGAAGTCATATTCTGCCTTTGCCTATTTCCTTCATCTCTGATCTATAACTATGTAAATGAGACAGTGCTAGTAAATTCTTGAGTTCCATTTAAGAGTCCATTCTGTCCACTAATTCCAAAAACTGTCTACATTGTAGGTGCAAGAGGCTGCTGATTGCTTGGTTGCTGATTGTGTTCCTCGGTATGTAGAGATGAAGAAAATACAGGAACTAGATGTTGCAGAAATCCTTCAGCAATCAACAAAGGCAGGACATCTGAACTTGATATTACAGGATACCTTTATCTCCATTTTCTGTTTTCTTGACAGAGATGGGGAAGGAAGAATTTGGAATCTTAATTATTAACTATTCAATTAATTCTTGTCATAGATGATACGGGCAAAAAGATCTTTTTGCCCCATCTGTTTGTGGTCTAGAGCTTAGCATGAACCATGAAGACATGAACATTGCATGCTGTGTTGTAGAGTCATCTGGTGATATAAAAGTGGTAAGAAAGTCTATTTCTAATGTTTTAATAAAATTATTCTAATCATTCATTGTATGTTCTGCAGGAAACAAATGATGTTTCATCTCTATGCCCTGGTTGGTTAAGTGGATCAGACGACAGAGCCATGTCAACCCTATGGGAACAGTTTGGGCGAGCATGGCATTCATTGTTGACCGAACTATTTGACGAATCCGAGGAAGAAAAGATCATCGTAGCTGTTGCTCATCCCATAGCGCACATAGCATTGATGGGACACTGCCTAAATCTGACAAAAGAATGGCTGGCATCATTCCATCTTGATGCAGGGAGCATCAGCGTTGTAGATTTCCCTGATGCTGCTTCCGGTAGAGGCGTCATCCGATGCATAAACTACACTGCCCATCTAGGCAGATGGTCTATACCAATTACAAGATCAACAGTGGATGATGAATCATTTTAATTGCGAGTATATATGGATCCCACATATCTGGTAAATATATACTCGAAATAGTGGTGATGTTTCTCGGATGAAATGTTTTTCATTAAATCTTTTACTACACCGAACTGATTGTGTGCACTAACTTAGTTGAGACATGGAATGAAGATTGCATCTGCAGCAGAAGTTGGATTGGCCAGTTAGACTAGGCAGAGGGCAGAGGCTGCTTAAATTACCTTTCAACAATGAATAAAAGAGGTCCTTTGCCCTTGGTAGTAAGGTGGATAAAATTAATGAAAAATTAATTAATACATCCATAATGAAGTTTTTAAAACTCTATTAACAGATTTTTTGAAAGTATATTTTACAAAATTAATAAATTAGTATAATAAATAATTAGACATGTGAGAATATTTTAAGTATACTTATTTAATATAATGTCAATATAGAGTTTTCAAAATTCACAAGTGCGATTAAGATGATGATATATATTCTTAAAAAATTAATTTTTTTAATTTTCTTTACGAAATATAAAATTTTATTAAGAGCTTATTGTATGATAATTCAATATATTTTAATAAAAAAAGGATTGCTCAGACCATTTGAAACAAATGGGTTTGCTTTGGTGGACCTCTAAGCTCCAAGGTCTGGTCCGTTAAACCAAGCCCATGAACCGAGTAGAAGAGCCAGCAAATTCACACGTTTACAGGTTTAGGAATCAGGGTTTTGCAGAGGTTTTCACTTCCAATTGAGAGAACCAAGAAATGGCAGCTACAATTGCAGCGAGATCTTCTTTTCTTCGTCCAATCTTCAGAACAGGAACATCAACAGCAACAGCAACGACAACAGGAAGAACAAGAATCCCATTTTCAGTTCCTAATCCTTCAATTCGCTCTAATTTCACTCTTCGCCAAACCCGAATTTCTCCTCCCTCTCTGTCTCGGTACTTTTTTTTATATCTCTTCAATGTCTTATGTTTCTTTGTGAATAGAATAAATGGTTTTTCTTTTCTATTATCTCGTTGTCTAAAAATTTTGTTTCTTTGGGTAACGTGCTGAAGGTTGGTTCGACGAGAACTGAGCACCCTCCTACCGGTTCACAGTGCGGTTGCGTCTGCTTGCCTTGTTTCCAAGCTTCCCCGTGATGCCAACAGTTGTGCTGAAGGTAGCTCTAATTTTGCTTTTTTGACATATTAGGTATAGGCACTCTGTTTTATACACCTTGGTTGCTAAGAGAACATGACTTGATTAGGTAATTTCACCCGAACTGAATTGTTTGAAATCTGGTTGACTTCTTGCTCCTCATTCTAATGGAACTAATTCTTTTCTGAAAATTTCTATTATTGGAACTAGAGTTTAGCTTTGCTTGGCAGGTTTTTTTATTTTTGGGGTGTATGGGGAGGTGGGGAGATTTCTTTACATTCTTTTGTATTGTCACTTAGCAGTAGCCTGTAAGTTATCATGGATGGAAGCCCTATTGATTAAATTTTAGCTCGTTGGTCATATATTCCAAAGCTTATCCTATTATTGCTTTAGTAATGATAGCGGCAGGGCATTCAAGCTTGGCATTCTTTGGTTTAAGCTGTGTGTATAATCTGTTGTTTAAGTAGACGATACCTAATTGGTTTATTCAGTACCTTTTAGTGTAATCGGGAAGCATTTCATCTCCTCGTGTTACTAATCTGGTGAGCGAAATGAAAGTTTGGTGTCTAGTAAGGAAACTTTTGTGATAGATAGACAACTAGCATAATTTGGAAGAAAAAAGGTAAAAGGTGGAATAATATTTGCTTGTATTGTCAACATATTGTATTTCAAGTCATTTGGCAGATAACATATTCATTGATTATTATGTGTATAATATGTGTGTGACTTTATCTATATATATATATATATTTGTGGATGACAGGTAGATTTGCTAATTATCTCAGTCCCATCTAGTAGCAAGTGCTTGTAGAGGATGGAGCTTTCTTCTCTCAATCTAGTGGTGCTACTTTCTTCATTTCCTAAATTAGAACCGGCTTTTCAGGGATCAAGCTGAATTTGTTTATTTGCCCACCTCTAATAAGTAGGTGGTTTTAAGTCACACTTGAAATTCTCCTCTTTAATTTGTGATGATTTTAGTTTACATATGACGGATGGTTATTTTGCAAAAAGTTTTTATTAATATCATCTGAATTGTTGAAATAAATCCATAATGGTATCCAGTTTTCACCTGCCGGGTTATGGTTATGTTGATGAATGGTGATGAATGCTTCAAATTGGTGGATAAAATGAGATAAATATGTCTCTGTTTGCCACTGTAAATCTGCATTCAGAAGTCTATTTTGTATCCTTTGATGTTGTAGAATAATTATGAGAATTGTGCTAGAAAACAGCAGCTGTTGTTGCACCCATTTTTTATTTTTTAAGAACTTCAATTTGATTGGCTGTCTAATGCTGTATCCTTATGTTTATCTCCCTGAAATGAGGATGGTGTATTTGATTTTACATTTTTCTCATTTCTTTTGAAGTTTGTGCAGACTGGTGCCATAAAAGATCACGAGGCACTAAAAACTTATTTGTTGACTATTTTATTTCGCTATTTGCATCATGGCAAATGCAACCCTTTGTATGGAGTTCTAAAAAAATTCTGATAGATGCTGCTATATCTAGTCCTTTTGGTTGTAAGTGGCTCAAGCTTGGACTTGAAAAGAGCTCTCCTTGGTTATATTTAAACCATGGCAGCACTAGAACATTATAATACAGTAAATACCAAGTTCTCTTCTAGTTGATTGAACCTGAATAGAAATTGTTCCTAATTATCATCTTTTTATCGGGCAGATATTTCAAAACCTGATGGTAAATATACCTTTTGGGTAGTAATAAATGATTCCATTTTTGAATCCAAATGACATTCGAATTCTTTACTTCAGCCCAATGTTGTTGATTTATTTATCATTTTATTGCTCTTATGTGTGTGTGTGTGTGTGAGTTTATAAATGCTTGAGTATACCTTATCACAGGATTCTTGTGATGATGGTTTGGTAACTCGAGTTTCTAAACTTTATTGTGAAAGAGGGATTCCTTGCAAATTTGTTCTTGGTATCGAATTTTTATTGAGCAAGCCATTAAAGGTTTTGTCCTTGATTTGTTGGAGGAAAATGTGATGTGCTAAATGCTGTTGATGGAGTTGCTACCTCTGCACATATTGGTGCTCGTTAGGCAAGTTTTGTTAGTTATGCTTGATTTGATTGCTTCTAGGATTAATTATAGCTGATTGCATGGAGTGGCAGCATTGTAAGAGGATAGAATATATATCATGACGCTGTTACGCAGCTGAAGCATGAGGTGCCTACACTTAGACTAACCACAATTATCTTCTTTGGAGATTGCAGTGAAAATGTGGGGCTATTAGTAGATGTAATTGAACTGTTTTTCCTTTGGGAAGGGGCAAAGAAAAGGCTACCAGATGTTCAAAGCCTATTTTCCTTGTAAGTTTATGACTTATAAGAAATGATTATTGACTAACAGATTGTGTCATTTCTTTCTTTGAGTTATTGCTTAATCAATTAGTAGCATTGAGCTTTAGATTTTGAAACTTGAGTTGAATCCTTGGCTTGGAGGACATTAGGACAAGGTACAACCATGTGAAACCAATAGAAGGTACAATTTTGTCATTTTAAGAGTCAGCTTCAGAAAATGTTGCTGCTGCTTAATTTGTCAGAGCCGAGTATGATTGCGCAACAACCTATTTGTTTCGCAGCCTTAAAGGATCACTAGGCTGGTCTTGTGAGGCTGTATTTAGGGAAATATACATGGTTATAGATGTTCAAACAAAAACTGATTAGGAGAATGAAAGGCTGGCTGGCATTATCTTTCTTTCTGGTTCGCCTGAAGTGCCCGACAGGCTTCTAACAGCGATGACCTACCTGGTACAGCTTCGGGGCTCCACAACAGAGATATGAAGGGGCTATCCATAATAGAGATAGCTGCAAAAGCAAGGACCTCAAGGCTGAACACATGGCCTTATTGCCCTACCTAACAGACAGCATCAATGCCCCTTTTGCAAAGCGCCATGCATATTGAGACAAGCAGAACTCCACAAGGGAATAAGAAACAGCAAACCAAGGTTTCCTTACAGTTTGGTGGATGATGAATCACCTGCCATGGTAATTTACCTTGAATAAAACAGTTTTTTTTTTGTAAGACTGTTCATTCATTGAATCTGCTTGAAATGCAAAGCCATGCACCTGCATTTTCGCTTTCAGTGCATAGATTGAAAAGCTTGTTTGTCTCATGCTTGTTTTGTCAGCCTTCGTGTACCATCCACGGCCTCTTAATGATTGAAATTGAACCGAAAAGGAATCATGTTTGATAACGATCTTTCACTGTAAATTGTCTCAGTTGTAGTCTCACACCGCCCCTCAAGTCACACCACTCACTCACTCAGAATGCATTCTTTGAAATGAGGATTGGACTCTAAACAATTTAATCTTTCGCAAAGTTCATCTTAATTGGGTCTTAATTGTCTGAAATCGAGCAAGCATAAAATTATAATCATGAAGAAGACAGTCACATTCCACCAAAAAAATAAAAAAGACAATAGCGTTGAGATATGTTGGGAGAGATTTGGAAGATTTCAATGGACATGACAATAAATAGAGTTGGACAAGTTCGAGTTTGGTCATAAGCTAGCTACAACACAGGCAAGTAATAATAACAGCTTTGCAATATTCCTATGGAAACCTATTTTTAACAATTTTAGTGGGCTTAAGCAAGCAAATGAAAATGTACAATACAGTACCTTGAGAACTCTTCCCCACCACCAAAGGACAATTACAGATACCTATGTTTATTTTATGTCAAATAATGTAAAACATGAAAATTCATATATAATTTTTGTCAACATTTTAACTAGTGTTAATTTCGTGTCTTTGTATCGTTTTCGTATCATACGCGTCTAGAATTCTTAGAAATAGATATCAATGGTTTTTTTTTCTACTCTTTCTGCAAATTGAAATCGAAAAAAGTAGATAGTACTTTTGAAACCAGATATTTTTATAATCTGGATTAGATCTTATTAATTTCCGTATAAATTTCGGATCGAAGAAGATTTGAAGCGTTGAGTGCATATATACGAATATCTGTGGATGTATATATATTGCATAAGTATCTGCATTTTCATACAAGAACATGTATAAAACGTGAGCGACTTGGCAATCTATTTTCTCAAAATAAGCAAGTAAACTCTAGGAATGAGATAAGATACTGATGCAAGAAATATATTATAGAATTTTATGTCATTTTCACTAATAAATTTGGATTTGTTTTTCTGCTGCAACACGGTTCTACATAACACCTTTGACTTGCTTGATTGTTAAAGGCCTTCAGGGGTCGACACTGCATTATTATAATTGCCATTTTAATTTGAGATAAGCTTGGAAAACTGAAAGTTGCACATTGCCTGATGATAATATCATTTTACATTTGATTAATTAATAGATTTACCAGAAAAAAAAAACATTTCTTTGCTGGTCAAATTTTATTAAATTACCAATGACTGCGTGATCGGTTCGTATTCAAATATATAGAAGAAAAAAGAAAGACATTAAAGAGAGAATTTTTTAATTTTTATTTTTTTATTTTATGTCAAGGGAGGATATGGGATTTGTGAGGCAATTCATTCTTTAGTTATGTATTATTATTATTATTATTATTATTATATGTGTTGGGTGAGGCTGTGGGAAGGACTTTGAAGGGCTGGCCCAGAATTTTTAATATTAATGGTGGGTTATTTTTTTTTTGGTACAGTATTAATGGTGGGTTATTGATTCTTCTAATGATCACCAAAAGAATTTAATTACAAGTTAGGCCAAAACTTGTCCTCTAATGCAGCATTGACCCCTTTGTTTCAGTGAAGTGTTTGCCATTGATAGCAGTATACTATTCCCCATCAGACACCAGTTGAAACTCGAAATTATCAATGGTTAGTTTCTCTTATTCACTTTCAGTTCTGATTTCATTCTCTCTTGCCCTAGATCTCAGAAACATGATTTTTTAGTGGAGTCTGGTTTTGAGGATGGGAGAATGCAGTATTTAGACTTTAAATTTGCAGAATTTTCTTATAACCATTTAAGTTAATATTTATTTGGATAATTATTCAATACACTGTTAGTGAAATTTTTTGATTCCACAAGCAAAGTGAAGATGATGACACATATCTTTTAAAAATATTAAGAAAATAAAAAATAAATAAAATAAAGATTATTATCCTATCCACTGTCAGTGGAGTTTTTTAACTCCACAAGCAAGTAGGATTAGGATGATGACATGTGTCCTTTAAAAATATTAAGAAAATAAAATGGGATACATGTCATCATCTTAACCCCACTTGTGGAGTTAAAAAACTTCACTGACTGTGTATAAGATAATTTTTCATAAAATAAAACATATTTAATTATCCTAACTTCGTTTGTGAAGTCAAAAAATTTTACTGATGTTATATTGGATATTGATCCTATTTAAAATAAATAAGAAACATTAAGTATTACTCCTATTACACTGATTTTTGCCAAAACTATGTGCCCATTGGAGATATCAAAAAAATGGTTTACCATTTGTTCCATATGATGGAATTTCGGATTTTTATCCAAGATTTAATACACAAATAAAAGATAAAAAAATGATATGATTTAAAATTTTGTAAAAGATTATAAATGAATATGAGAAAAATATAAAGAATTGTGTTTAATATTTTATACTATATAAATATAATTTTACATAACGTAAGTACGAATATTATATATTAGAATTGTCAAATCAAGTCATGATCATGATGTTAGGAAACTGTTTACCTTGTCTCGAGATCTGTTGTCTTCTGCAACAGAAACCAGCGTTACCAAAGTCTAAGCACATTATAAAATTGTTTCTGTACTCTTAACAACTATACATTTACAACTGAAATCTCTTTAGTTTAACAGTTTCAAACCTATTTTATATCTCAGTTTATGTATGTCTCAAGTTTACCAGGTTTATTTAATTTCAAATATGCAAGTGCCAACTGACGGCACCGAAATAATCTCACCGGGAATTTGACATAGAACAAGAAACCAACATTTCGTTTTCTTTTTCTATTCTTGAAAAACACACACTCTCTCTTTGATTATGTATTAATTAAATTTGCAGTTAATTTCCATTTGTTTTAGGAGGAAAACTGCTGGCTGGGATTGGTCTTCACCATTATCCTTGCCTGCAACCTGCAACAAGCAGCCTGACACAGTTCTGAACAAGTATAGATTCATTCTCTTCAAGGATTTCGGTAGATATCTTAATCTAATCCATGAGCTGGCTTTTAGATTTCATCTAATTTTTGCGTTTTTCTGGCTTTCCAAGAAGTAACAAAACCATGCATGCAATTGCAAGTCAATTAGTAAAACTTGGACGCTAGCTCCAATGGGCACGTGGTCCAGCTATTTCTAACCTTAATAAAAGGCAAGTTTACAGTTGAAACATGGACTACATTCAATCAATAAACAAAGGAAACAAGAACACACTATTGACACAAAATTTTACGCTTTTCATGTTAAATTAGATTATCAATTATTCTAACAATTAAGGCTTGATTGAGTGGTTGTTATCTCTCTTTAAGAGAGATTAGGTTCAAGGTTCGATTCCCTACTCCTCATTGTACCTCATATGAATTAAAAAAAAATTATTCTAATATGTGTTTTTAATTGCGAAACATTAAAATTAATTTTAAAATCAACAATGCCGATTTAAAGTTTTGTTTGACAGGAAAACTAATAAATTTCTTAATAAAATGATTAAGTTATAAAGTAAGAAAATGGGATTTTTTATTTATTTTTTATCAAGTAATGCCTAAATTATTTGCTAAATGAATAAATTAAAGAAGCTTCCTTCCTGCTGTTTTAGGTTTGGTAATTAGAATTTCCTGGTTTGATATAAGGCCAAAAGAGAAAAGAACTTCCTTTTAGTAGGATTCCATTTTCCTTTTTTCCTTTGTTGCTCTCACGTTGTTTCCTTTGTGAATTGGGTTCTCAACACAGTTTGCCTTTTAAGTGAAACTACAGCTTCAACTTCACCATTCCAATACATATTGATAGATTAAATAAAAAAAGAAAACAGAAAAGCTTGGAATCTGTCTTCCTAGAAACCAAACGAACAATAAAGTTATGCCTACAACTATATCTCTAAAAAATGTAAAGATTAAATAAAAAAAAGAAAAAAGAAAATTAACTAGCCTCCCATGCACGGGGAAATTCATTACAATTATTAGTTGATGATTAGAGATTAATGATAATCCAAATTAATAGAAGAAAAATGATCTAGAACAAAATTAAAAAGATGAGACATATTTTTACGATATACTAAAAAATAAAAAATAATTAAAAAGAAGTGGACATGTGTTTTTTTTTTAATTGCAATTGTGAAATTAAAAAATTTAATTGTCTGTAAATAAAATATGAATATTAAATATGACAAGAAATTGAGGATTATAAACTATAGCTAGATTAATAGTAAATAATCATATTTCAGGGAAGTCGGTGCCTTAAGGCTGTTTTAACAAATTGGATATATATATATATATATATATATATATATATATATATATATTTTATTTTTTCATTTTTAGAAGTATTCTGTAAAGTGGTAAAAAGGATTTTAGTTGAGGATAAATATATGTATGATGACAGTTGGGACGTCAGCTTTAACTTAAGAATGTACATTTTGCAAATGTTGGGATTTGGCATGCGCATATTTTCAATTCTTTTTTTCTTCTGTTTTGTCTCAATACAGGGTAGAATTATTCTTCCTTGTGTTAAAAAATCGAAAATTCTAAGACAGTGATAAATTTATAAGAATATCTCCAATTGTATTTTAATTTAAATCATATATTAATGATTTATGTAAATAATATATATTTTATAATTGGAGAAGAGTACGAAATTGTTTGAAATCGAATTCAAATCTTAGTAATCGAAATTTTATTTAATACAAACATTTAACTTATTCAATCATATAATTTTATATGTGATTGTAAGTAGAATTTTTCTCATGTACCATCGGAAAAAATAAAATTGATGATGGGTCTAATGGACCAATACCTAATATTTATGAATTTGTCTCTAATGTACAACTCCTTAGCATGGTGCAATGTCTTATGCCCACTTTTAGAAATATTGACTTAGTTTAATTTATTTTCTAACAGTCAAATTCAATGCCAAAATTAAGCCTATAACAATTAATTCAACCTACTTACTTTGATTGGACCTCAGTATTTCTCAATTTAATGCAGCATAGCCGAGCATGATTTTTGTTTCTACCATTCATAAGTAAATGGTCCTTTCTTGGGGTCCATAACCAGAAAAGTAAACCATGGCACCCTCAATTCTCAAACTTTAACCTAAACACACTTTCATGGCAGATTCTTCCATGCCAAATGCCCCATGAACTTTTCTTAATCTTTCTGTGATCATTGCATCCAAATGAACATGTCTGATTAGAACCCTAATGATAACATAAAACCCACATGCATGTTCTAATTAACAGGCCTTGTCTGATGTCTGAAGTTTCTCCTCCTTTTCTTTCTTGAACTTTTTTAAAGCTCTCAAATCATGGGTTCTTTTCTTAATTTATATCTTCGAAAACCCACTTTAATCCATAGCAACAAAGCTTCAACTTCACTCTTATAATCATCTTCTGAAGGAATAATTCAAACAGCACTTAATTAAAAACTTGATGGGGGCTTGGGCATTGGTTTCAATGTTGCTTCTTAACTGTGACCACATGATTTTTTTGTATTAAAGGGATGTAACAAGTAGACCAGCTCTAGCTCTAATTAAAATACTCACAATACTCTATTGTTAGTTATTCACTCTAATAATTTTAATATTTCTATATTGTCAACATATTCAGTAATAATAAGGATAGAAAGGAAAATAAATATAAAAAAGAAAATGAAAATGGGTAAAGTTTACTTGGTCACATTATGCCTTGCTTTTAATCATAGGTGTGTTGGAAGCAGCAGCAGTTGGTGGGTATAGAGGCTAAATTTATTTTGTGGGACCCAAGTTCACTATCATAATCATCCCACTGCCCACATTATTTTTAGTAAATATATCTATAAATAAATTTGAAAAAAATTAAAAAAAAAATTTATCTTTGATGGATCTATATAAACTTTGATAAAATAATTCTTGTATTTATAAAATTTGATACAATATAAATATTAAATACGAAATATATAGACGAATTGTGAGTTCTAAAATCTAAATATTACCAACAAATATATGGCATTTTTCACTGTCCCCAAAACCTCTCTAGCAATATCTTACCAGGGGCCATATTTAACCAAGTTCCTATACTTCAAAAGAGTAATGAATAAACAAAGGGTACTTCACCTTATTAATATTATAGTATTAATATTATACTATAGTATTAATGACACCTTATGAATATGGATAATTATTACATACACTGACAGTGGAGTTTTTTTACTCCACAAGCAGCGTTAAGATCATGACATGTGTCTTATAAAAATATTAAAATAAATAAAACAGGACATGTGTTACGATCTTAACGCTGCTTGTGGAGTAAAAAAACTCCACTGTCAGTGTATGTAATAATTATCCTATGAATATTATGGTATAGTATTAATTAGTATTCATAATCTCAAAAGCCAAGGGTAAGAACTTAAAAGCATCCATGATCTCGTGTACACAGCTGGTGCTGGTATTCAGACCAGGTCCAACACTCCAACTTCTTTTTCTAGCTTTTCTTTGCCCCTTTTTTTGAATTTTTAATATTTCTTGTGAACTGGCAAAAGAGAGAAAAGAAAACAAGGCTTGGAAGTTCTTGCTGCATCTCTCTTCTGTTTCTATCCTTTCTCATTGCAGATTATATAAGTTGAAAGAGAGATTCATATTTAATGCACTTATGGGCCTGTCAGATTACATAAATTTCCCTGCTGCTGCCTGATTTCTTGTTGTTTCCATGGCATAAATTTTCTTCTTCAGAGAATTCACGTTTTTTTCCTTAGAACAAGCCAAAAGAGAAAGACCCATCTCTCCAAACCTTTAGATCTTTCTTTTACTCCCAAGAACAAACCAATTTGCAGTTTTCGGTTTTGAGTCTTCAGTCTTCAATATTGTTCTTTAGCTACAATGAGAGACATTGTTTCTTGTTTTAGTGAAAACGCAGTAAATGTTTCTCATTCTTCATGTTCTAGCTATTCAAGCAATGCTTGCATCTCTCCGAGCCTAGTGCCTTCAATCCAGAATACCGTCACAGGCATTTACAAAGTCATTCTCCCAACCGACAAGAAGCTCTTGATCAGAGTCACCTGGTGCAAGAATCAGACCGGTCAAGGCTTAAGCATAAACTTTGGCGATGACCCTTCAACGTGTTTCAAGCTCAACACGAATTTGAGGTTTTTCAGGAAGAAGAAAGGCAACAAAGTGATTGAATCTGATCATTCGAAGATCGAAGTCTTCTGGGATCTTTCCAATGCTAAATATGATGCAGGACCTGAACCGGTTGATGGATTCTATGTCCTGGTCATGGTTGATTCAGAGATAGGCCTTGTTCTAGGTAGCACGGCTGAAGAAGCTGTCACCAAAAAGTTCAAGACTACCACCGCAGTTGCTAAAGTGTCCCTCATTTCTCGCCAAGAACATTGCTCAGGCAACACACTGTATTCCACCAAGGCTCAATTCTGTGACACAGGCATTGTACATGATATTTTGATCAGATGTAGTGGAGAACATGAAGGCCTAAAGCATTCGTTTTTATCGGTTTGCATCGATAAGAAGACAGTGATTCGCGTGAAGAGGCTGCAGTGGAATTTTAGAGGAAACCAGACAATCTTTATTGATGGCTTGCTGGTTGATCTGATGTGGGATGTGCATGACTGGTTCTTCAATCCTGCCACTGGTTCTGCTGTGTTCATGTTCAGGACAAGAAGTGGATTGGATAGCCGGCTTTGGTTGGAGGAGAAGTTGCTGCAGAAAGATCAAGACAGAGTTGAATTCTCATTGTTGATTTATGCCTGTAAGAGCACATAAAGAAACTACTGACTTTGTCCATGTTTGTTTATTTGTTTTAATTTCTCATTTTTTTCTCCATTTTTCTCTTCTTTTTATTAATTCATTGATCATAGGAGAAAAGAAAATAACTTGAGCTGCAGAATATTTTAGCTTTCTGAGTTGCAGAAATGTGAATTAAACTACAATTTGGTGTTGAATTTTGATCTGTTTTTCCTATCTGCTTCCTCTGGACTCAGGATTCTAATCAAAACTTGCCAAATTAACTTGGGAAATATAATCTTAACAAAGCTAGTGAAACTGTGAATGTAGGACATTGTTATGAGGTTCAAATAACTGAAAAGGTAGGAAATGAAAAGACAGCCCAAACATGCTTTTTCTGGATTTGGAAGGGTATCAATGAAGATTTGCTAAAAAGCATTTGGGGATATTGAAAGATATCAAGGAAGATTGCTTTTGCCCTTAAAAGGACAAAATAAAGTTGGGAATCTCCTGATAATGATCAGTAACAATTTGACTATAGAATATTTCCCTTTACATATGCATATTTGAATTTGTTTTCATAAGGAATTATACAAATTTTCTGGTTTATTAGGCTCAAGGGCAAGAACTGTTAACCACAGTCTCTATCTTTCTTCCCTTCCATGCTACTTTGATTAGCAAGCAATTGTGGATGGCTATGGAAACAATTGTGAACATGCTTATGCTTTGCTCCATCAAGAATTAAATCAAGTCTGAACAAGCTTTTAGCAAGCTTGAACTTGGCATTTCTGATACCTTCTGTCAGCAAAGGATAGTTGTCAATTCTGCTCTAGGACCCCATCTGGCCTTACCCTCAATGACATGGGTCCCCTTGCTCCACTGAATTAATATTTGGTCCACAAACAAGAAGCAAAACATCCTAAAGGACACTGACTCAGTTTAACTTAAGATGGCACTAAAATTTTTAGGCATTAAGTACACTTTTTCAGGCCTTCGTTGGGGCATCAGAAGCTAAAAATTGCAAAGGGTGTCTTTTGTTAAAGAGTAACGTTAATTCTTTGGCTCCACCAAGGCCCTTGTACCTGTGAAATTTAAGTGAAGACAACTAGGAAATGCTGATGAGTCCTTTGCACAGCAGAAAAGGGTTTGAAGATCTTGCAGAATGTGTGATGGTAAAAATAGTAGTTGACTTGGCAGGTTCACCAGCCTGATGTTGTTTCCATTCAATTTTCTTTCTGTAGTTTTTACTTCAGCATTTCATCATTTGCAAACTCCATTGAAGCTTAGCTTGAGAAAACCATGTTCTTTACTAACAGGACAGCTCTGCCAGTGGAGATATTTGAATTTAACACAGTTCATAATTCTGGAATCACTGGGGAGAAATGCCAATGATATATGCATCTTTGGGTTCTGATTTGTAGTTGTAAATATCTCAATCCCATGTCGAGATATTATGAGATTTTATTATTATATGTGAATAGAGATTTGAACATATTTTCGAGATTTTTTTTTATGAGATAAAATAATCGTGAAATTTTTGACAAATTAAATTTGGTAACTTAAATCTGTCGACTGTCGTATGGACATTAATTATACCTTTTAACTCTCAAAAGATAGTGCTGTCAAAAGCAGACCAATTTAAATTGCGGTGGCCAGCACCATGATCAATGTTCCAAAATAAAGACAAACTTGCTTTATGGTACACAAAAGAGAATGTTGGGGCAGGAGATTTAAACAGCCAACCACAAAATGGCAAAGGGTGAAAAGATATGTCGATTATTGGGGCTGGGCTTGACTCATCAGGCTCAGTCTTTTGCCATTCTTGTGAAATATGAATGATGATTATTAGCATAAAAACTTTGAAGTTTTCTTGAAACCCAGTCACAATCTTATTTTTGTAGTTGTTGAGAACAATTCATTAGATCAAAGTCAATGAAATTATGTAAACCAATCAGAATGACCAATTTTTTCTCTCAACGTTCTACCATCTTTTGACATATGAATTTCTTCTGCAATCATGGGGAAAAGTGTTGGGGTGGTTTCTATAAATTGTAAGAGTTAAGGATGTGTTTATTGAGCTAGTTTTTTAGTTGAGAAGATTTAATAGCTTAGAACATTGGTATTAGAGTTTAAGTTGCCATCATTTTTATGTGTTTTCAGTAGATAAAAGCTTCTTTCAAAGTTCGATGTGTAAAATGAGAAATTGTTGAGATTTTCATATCGGTGATAAAAGCCTTACCTTTCAAGCTTTTTTTTTTTTGGTTACATTCAAGCTAGCTTTTTGTTTTGAAAAGGTTCAATAGCATTCAAGTTGTCAATATTTTTCTGTGTTCTGAGTAAAAAAGTTAGGAGAGATTGCTGGTATTCTTGATTCAATGGTATAAAAAAATGAATTAATGTTTATAAATATAAGAAAAATCTCATCGCTTAAACTTATTTTTGGGCTGGAAAAGCTTAAAACCCTCAATAGAAAATCTAGAAGGTAAAAAGATTTGAAACAATACACCATTTCATGGAGCAGACTCGGTGTATTGGAGATGATGATGGGTTTTGGTCATCTTGACATGCGTTTTGGTTAGAATTTAGAAAAGAAAAAAGCTTTGCTTTCCACCACAATTTTTTTTCCGATGGCTTGGGAGATTATTCCACCTATCCTTCACCAATTACTGCAATTTTTCTGTTTGAGGACCACAGACCATAATTCCTCTTGCATTTTTCTTGTGACTTTCTCTTCTTTTGTACAGTCCATTAGACCCTCAACACTCAGCAAGATAAAACCACACGAAAAGACACCTTTTGCATTGTGAAGAAGGCACGGTATCAGATCATCATGATTGGTTTTTGTACTTGGAATTATTTAACAGCTTTGCCTCAAATCATGGAGTAAAGATATGTCCAAAGTTTCTTTTCCATCTGAGAAATATTAGCTTTCAATATTTCATTTTTTTTCTTTAGGCGTTGAAATTAAACCTCATGGTCGTATTTATATTTTTTTATATCAAATCATGTAAAAAAAAAACAAAATTTATCGAGCTGTAATTCATGTCAACATGTCAAAAGTGATTAATTTTGTCAAATTTGTGTATATATTTTATCAAATCTTTTAACCCATGTTATTTTTCTGTTTTGAATATGTTCTTGGAGTCAATCTTTTCAACTGCTTCACCTCTGCTTTTCAATTTTACTTGGCTTTGCCAATCATTTATTCACCGAAATGGTCTAATTCTTCAACTCCTTTCATGTCAGTTTGTTAGATCTCCATCTCCAATGCTTAGGCTTGCCCAAGAAGTCCATTCTCAGTGGTGGAAGTTCACCAACTCTTACAAGTTGGCATCAGTTGACAACATCCAATTATATTAATACTTTAATAGCAATCAAAAGGCAGAGAATTAGTCTCTAGTTTGACAATGAGCAAGAAGATAATTAATAGCTTTAGACTGTTTTATTTGACAATTTCTTTCAAAATCTTTATGTACTTAAATTAAAAAAATACATTTAAACAAATTATGAGTTTGACTTTTTCGTTGATAAATTTGATCAAAATATTATTTTGTGAATATATAATTTTTTCGCGAGAGTTTTTGAATTGATATATTATATTTTAATTTACTATTATTTTTTATCATTTGCAAATTCATAGAAGTTATAAATAAAGCATGAATTGATAAGGATATTCATTCTGTCGATTCAATTAATTTTGAATTAAATTAATTACATAAATCAAATTAATCAAATTAGGTTATTTTATTTTCATTAAATAAACCAAATTTATAAATTTCAGGAATCTAATTGATTGTATTTAATTAGGTTAATTCCGTTAATTTTCAAATTAATTAAATGCTAAAATACATTTAAGTAAGATTATATTTTAAATTTTTAATTTCTCATATTTAAATAAACTTAATAAAATCATCTGACAAAATATTCAATTTATCAAAATATTAACTTAAAAACTCTAATAAAATTAAACTTAAAACATTGTTCTAACTCTAAACATTCAACATATTTTTGAATTTCATATATTTTTAGTTTTTTTAATCTTTGAACTTTTTATATTAAAATTTTGATTAGTTTGATATTCAATTCAAATTAATTCGATAATCTACTGATTAATTGAATTAAATCTAGTAAATCATCTAATTAATTCGATTAAAATAAAAATACAAACTTAGGTGAATTAACACACAAACAATAGCAATGATGGCAGTAAAACCTAAATATTGATGAAAATCTTTAACTTTCAAAGACCCATTTACAAATTTGTCATAACTTTATTAATATGTGTCAACTATGTATAGATGTAAATGGCAGAGTTGGGCTCGACTCAGTAGTTAAGTAAGATTTCGACATGTTTGTCTATGGTTTCTTACTTAAAGTTGTCTGCTTGTTTGATGTTGTAACTGTAACAGAAGATTAACTATGTTGGTGTATAGGCCTGCAGGCGGTTAAAGTCATTAGTCACACTCAAATCAAATAGGGTTTAGACGATACAAAGAATTTCATCCACAGTAATGACTGAGTCATTGTTAAAGCTTGGTTTCTGCTGTTTTTGTTTGGCTGGGCTTGTCAGTAGTGATCAGAGCACTTAAGGCATGGGATTGGAAGGAGGAGGATTTAAAGAAAGCATGGGCTGCCTTACCCAGCAAAGCAAATTCAGAAGCCACTTTGGGTGCCTAAGAAGGGAATGTTGCTCTGATACTGAGAGACAATGGATGCCACGCAGCGTCATCATCTGAAAGGTAACTTAGTTACTACTATTGAGGAATACTTTTGATTAGTCATTGTTTCCTTTGTTACCAAGCAGAGAATACTAGAAGAATATGATCCTTTTTTATATGCTTTTATTTCTTTTTGTTTATTTTTTTACCGTTTTACGAATTGTCTTAGATATGAATGCATGGAGGAGGATAATTTATGTTGATGACTTAACGTGAGTTCATATATTGATTCATGTTGCTTAGTATTGGGAAAGGCTTTGGTGACGATGATGATGATTTTAGGATAAGCATGTGATAAAACCTTGGTGGCAGGGATTTTGTTACCACCGTTCATGAAATCATTTTGCGTTAGTAAGCACAATGTTCTTCAAAATTACAATCATTCCTGTTTCTGCATTCTGGCTATAGCCAAATTATTATTCCAGTTTCTGCGTGCAATTTTTTTTTTTAATATTGAAGAAACTTTGATACGACTCAGCTTTATCACGTGAGTTTTACAGGTTAAGAATGGATTGAGTGACCCATGGTGTGGAAATAGTTTTTATGGCTTCTTTGCTAGTTGGAAAGTACTTTGCATAGCCTGTAAAGATGAATTTAACAGCATATTTCATCAGCTAACATCTCAGTTTTCTAACTATCATACATTGCTATAGATATCATTCTCATTTCAAGATGGTAAGATCTGTTTGATTTTGAATGTCTTGTCAGTTTTCACCTGCAGGCGGTGGCTTGAAAGTGAACTTTATAATATATTCTTCCCTTTTCATCCTTCAGAACTTGAAACTTCATGTAAAGGAAATGGAAGGATATGCTCCCTTCTCCACTCCATTTCCCCTGATCAAGGCCCCATTTTGCCACTCAGGTTTGCATTCAAAGTTGCTGTGAGATCCTTAAATATTCACTGGACACCCACAGAATGGCCACTATGTCTTCTTTGGTTTCATTCAATTATTTTCGCCTGGACATATCTTTTTGAATCTTGATGTTATTCTACTTATAGTTCAATCTAGTTTTCAGTTTCCCAGCTCTGTTAATTATATTTTTATCCTTTTGATAGCACAAGTTGATGTTGAACTTAATTATAAAATAATTTGCTTTACTGTTTGTATCTTCATCTGATGTTCTAAATGAAGCTTAGTACAAAAAAAAAATGAAGTTGTCCAAGCTGAATAGCTGAAAACTAAAGCAGTTCTATTCCGGTGTCATACAAGTTGTGTGCTTAGCATAAAAATGGTTTTCTTTAGTTTTTCCTATTGCAATGTATGCTGATCGGTGCTTTGATATTTGGGTAAGCTATTGCCGGATTCTCTTCCTGTGCCTAGATGTCAAATGCACATTGACAAGTCAGAAGTTAAGTTGCCGGTCTTAGCCATAGTTGATTGCCAAGAAGCTCTGAGTATGTAGTAAATATCAGGTAGAAACGATAACTAAGTTTGCTGTACATGAGTATATAATAACTATATTTGCATAAGATAGCTTTTTAATTGCTTTTAATCAACATAAAATATAAGATTACAGAGGCAGTGATCTCGGTTTTAAGTAGATTCAGGACAGATACAGGACGTTTACTTTGCTGCAAAGAAGCAATGTCTAGCAGTTAGCTGTCTGTGTAAAGCGTGCATTTTAAATCTTGTTGATAATCATTTTCACATAGAAGATATGATCTGTTTATAACTTTGCATGAAAGCTATTCAAAACAACCAAGTAAATCGATAGTGGATGGTTTGTGCAGGAGTAACATCATCTTCTCATCGTTGTACTTATTTTTGGGATGTAGAGGTGTAACAATGAGTGTGGCAAACCTTGTCCTGCATTTTTCGGCTCCATAAATTATGTTGTTTAAATCACTAACTAGAGATCAAATGTTCATCGATTTTGGCAAATCGGTGATCATGTGCTTCTAACTACATTAACCATGTAAAATTATGAAGAGAAAATGCTCGTCTGCATCAGAAATCAATTCATAATGGATGCTTTCGCAGTTAGAAGGCTTGAACTAGGTGCATTTTCGTGTGTGTATGTAGATAGCTGTTAGAAACTTAAATAGCAATCCAGTTGAAAAATAGGTAGAGATATAATCATCCATGAGGAAGGAGAGAGAAAATACAAGTGTTTGTTATCTGTGTTTAATGTTTTGTAACTGCTTATGTCATCCGGAAATTCATCAGAACAATGATAGAAAACAAGGGAAATAGGAAACCAATACCAGTGGTCAGTGAGCTGGCTGCTGAAATGAGCTTATCTTCTGCAAAAACATAATTAAAACAATCAAACATCATAAGACTGCTACAAGAATACAGATCACATGCAAACTTGACAAGATCAGACTGTAGGGGTACTTACTGCACTCTTTTGCATGGCAAAAGCACTTCAACCCAACACCGCAATTGCCATTCGGCTTCCTACATTCATTACAGATATCTGGTACATGGTCAGGAATGTCGAAGGAAATCCTTGTCCCCAGCTCAACTCCTTTATAGTCTTCCTCACTTAAAGATCTTCTATATACCCTCCTATAATCCGAGCAACTCAAATCTTTTGGATGAAAGTCGGTGTCAAGCTTTTCAATATCTTGAACAAGTAGACATGGATAGGGCACTGTAGTTTCCTGTTTCTGGACTTCAGAAGCAGCTCCACAGATGTGTAAGCGAGTGCAGTTGTGGATCAATGATGCTGTGGGATGCCTTTTATGCGAGCAGTTGAAGAGAAGAAGTGAGTTGGGCTGAGGAGGAGAAGGGAAACCAGCAGAGAGAAGTGCAGGGGAGACATACTGCTCTGAAGAAGAGCAAGAAGTGTGGGAAACTGTAAGTGTTTTACTTGTATAATCAATAGAAGAGATGGGAAAAAGACCAAGAGAGGTTCTAAAATATAGCTTCTGAGATTTGCATCTGATCATGCGGTTTAATGGGAAGGAGTTTGTGGAATTATGACTCGAGAATGGTGTTTGAAGGTGAATACTGCCAGAGTCGTTTCTGGGAGTGTGTCGGGTTGTGGAAGTGGTAAAGAAGAACACAAGGGAAAGGAGAGAATGTAGAAAGTTGAGTTTCTTGAATGTTTGCATTGTCTTCCCTTTTTTCTTTTGCTTCTTTGGCCTTTCAGGCTTCAGATGATATGAGCAAAACTGCTGGGATGTTACCTTTGATGATCAGAACAGATAAGAAGGTAAAAAAAAAAGAATCTACTTCAGATCGGCTAATGGAATGTTACTTTCTCCCCAGTCTTTTGGTTATTGTGGCATCTTTGGAATCATTTTCATCCGTTTTTTTTATTTACTTCTTCTGAAATCTAGCAATCCCACGTGGATTTCCATTTTCTTGTCTCTGTCATCTTTTTCCAGTGGAATATTGCTTTCCTTTAACTGTACTTTGTAAGATTCTGCCTGTTTCTCCCCTTCACTAATGCTCGACATCATGTTCATGGCCTTTAGTGCTATGCGCATGCATGTTTTCATGATTGATTTACTCATATTCACATGAAAACTTGTGACAATCAAAGTAGCTATCTCAATGAAAATGTCAGAATTATAATGGCAGGCAGGATTATTAAGATGGGACCATCATGATTGAGACTAATTAACCTATTCGCTGCTCATCGATCACATTGATTGGGAGAAACAACAAAGTCAAAAAAGTAGTTTTATCCTCTTCCAGGATTTTCTGGTGCCTTTAGATTAGCAGTAAGGCTCAGAAAAGAGTGCATCAGCGAACTGTTCGTTCATCAGAAAGCTAAACGTCTTTGATGCATATCAAATAATACAAATTGAGATTGTTTTGACAGAAATGACAAGCCATAATACATAGATTCACAGATACAACAGAGAGATGCATAACAAGCAGTCAATATTAATTTTTCCTGGGTAGGTTTTTTATTGTGAAAGATCTTGCAGGATCATGCTGGAGCCTTTGTGAGAACAGATGGAAAATCAAGCACCACAATCTTGTCAATGGCTGTAGAAAATGTGGCAGAGAACTCAATGTGACTGGGATGGCTGACAAATGCAGTGTAGTCTTCCTTATTCTCGAATGTCATCAAGAAGGCATGGGTAAATCCTTGTCTAAGTATGTCTTGACCTTCTAGGTCTCGACCCCTGTTAGAACAGATTCAGTTCATTAAAATAAATGTTTTTTGGGCATGATTTTTTTTTTTTGATATTCAGTTCTTTCAAATCAGATACTATAAACATCTTGAGTCGTCCGAACTGTTGGGATTTTCAAACAGAAACGTATCACATAACAAGATCAACAAAAAATTAAATCATACACACAAGACATTTACTGTGAAACTTTATAATCAAGTAATTCTCCGATTAATAGAAATTTATCGAATCCAAACTGTTTTCCAATAACAATAACTAAATTGTAGAGAAAAACACTTTAGAAAAGTAAAGTATGGGAACTTTTCCACCATGATATATGGCACGATGAACTTGAAAGCTAATCTATTTTCAAACCCAAGAAGTCATGAACTTTGATTTAGTTGGCATAAAGTCCAAGTGTAGCTGTTTCCCACTTTAGCTTCTTGCTTACTGTACTCAGCTTCTTGCACACTTTTCAATATGTAATTTGCAAATACAATCAAACAATTATTTATTTGCTTATTTTCTTTATTTTTATTTTTTAAAAGCTTTCTTCTATCCATCAATGGGGTATCTAGGTGCAATGGTAAATGTTCATGTTCCTCTTTTGTGATTTGGATGTCAATAGTTTTAGTAGAAACAATCTTTCTATTAATTTAAAGAGAAAGTTGGATACACATGATTCTCTTCGAATCTTACAATATAAAAATTTTATGCACTAGATTACCCCTTTTTTTCTTCTACCAATTAGTTAATGAAAGAGTATGAAATACATGCATGCAGGCTGCAGCTGATCTTAAACCATAAGCAAAACTAATTAAAGAAGAGAAGAAGCTCACCATTCAAAGGACTTAACAGCATCAACCTCTGAAACCAGATTTTCCATGCCTTTCAAAATCTCCTCCACCACCACATCTTCCTTGAACTTAACAACAACGAGATGCTTGAACCCTGCCATTAGTTTCTCCCTCTGCAGCACACTACACCCTTTTGAACTTTTTTGAACCTCACCTCAGAAAGTCTCACGAATTTATACACACACCAAAATTATTTGAGTGTCCACTTCTACAGTCACATCTGTGCACTGTGACAAAACACCAGGACCCAAGTTTCACCGTTTGTATTACCAACCACGACCAAAGGGGCAAAGTCTTGAGTCTCTCTTTGTTGGACAGGATCTGCAGCTCAATATACGCAAAGGTACAAAATTGCATGGGGGGGAGACCCACCGGTCAGCCATTTCTTTGCTCCAGCGCACAGAGAAATTGTCCTCAGCCGTTGTCGTATGCCTTTTGCTTTGCACATGAAATGGGGTCATTTATATAGTTCCATTTTTCTTGAAATTTGAGATCTTATGCCACCTGATTTCCCCCGGCATTATTATAACATGTTCACGTGACACAACCCCTTTTCCCTTTTGATTTTTCCTTTTGATTGCCTTGTTTTATAATTTCATAATTCTCTGAAGTTTTCAATTGATTGGTTTTCTTTGGTACAAGTGTTTCTCAATAACTATGCGATTTAATCATTACAGGCTAACATCTTAAATTTCATGCTAACGATTTAGTATGAGTTTATGTGTTGATTTATGTAGTCTATTTCAATATTAAAATGAAAGCTTTGATGATTGTGATGATGATGATGCTAACATCTTAAATTCAATAATCAAAATTGAATCTTTAACAATTTCTCAAATATTAAATGAATTCATTATATTGATAAGATTTTAAAATTTTAGAATCCTATTTAAAATTATTGACATGGACTTACTTTATCTGGAAAAAGGATATTCTTAGGCTACGTCACCAAATTAGGAATAGTTTAAATATGTTGTCTTAGTGTGTTTCACATAACCCTTTCTTTTCTTTTCTTTCACTGAATTCTAGTTCACAAATTGTCTGTTATTGCTGGACTTTTCTCCATGTTCTTCCCATGTGCTTCCAAATTCCAAATTATTCAGAGCTTAGTTCATGGATGACATTCTACCATACTTATCTTTAAGGAATCTTTAGTATGAACTTTTTCTCAGAAAGTATGGATTGAAGCACTGCTAATGAAAACTTGGGTCATCTCTGCTATCAAATTTTTTATGATTAAGGGATATTTCCACCACAATTTTGAGATGCATGGCTCTCATTTGGCCAACTAGCACCAAGGTTACATTTACATTTTGTCAAATAGCCCTTTGCAAATATTTGATTAGTCAATTCAAAAAGATTTTCTGAGATTTTTTGTTAAATCAATTCGAGAAATTAAAATGACAATTTTTTCAAAAATGGCCAAAGCTTTATAATTTGAACAATATTAATTGTTATATTCTTAAATCCACTGTGCTTCGTAAGGAAAATGTAGGTCAGCCTTCTATTACTCGATAAGTACATTTCCAAGTAATCATCTCAAACAATAGTTACCCAAGTTGGAATTGCAAGCAATGGGAGTTAAAAAGGAACAATGTGGTATGTGCTTCGTTGGGCAGACAAAACATTGCTTGAATTATATATATTGCACTCTGGCTAGTTATATTTGTTGTCCTTGAGGGTCATATCTCTTTGGACAACTTATAAGGGTCCTAGCTACAGCATTTAATTTAAAAGTTGAAACATTTGTGGATTTGAAATTTGAACTATGAACAGTATGTCAAATTCCTACTCCAAATATCAGTCAATCTAAAAGTAGAATTTTAAGAAATGATCTAAAGATATGTTTTAATTTTTTTTAACAATATAATCATGGTAATCTTTCAGATTTTGTCTAAGTTTAATATTTTTCAGACTATCTTAAAGGCATATTTTATTATAAAAGCTTAAGGTAAAGATTTTATTCTCAAAAACACTTATCATAAAAATAGAATTCAAAGTGATAATTTTTTTAATCAATTGAATTAAGCGTGACTGTAAAATACAATACACCTTTCACGGTACCAAGACTAGGCATCAATGATAAATTAAAAACTTAGTTGAGTTTTTGTTATTTAAGTCTACCGTGAACTTCTATAATAAGATTACATAAATTCATATGATTAAATATAAATTTAATGTTACTAGATGTAAATATATTAGAAATATAGTAAACACGTGCAAATAAACTTACAATTAAATCAATAATCGTGCTCCAAGAGAAACTCTTTTCTATTTATCTTCTCAAATCTAATGATAGCAATATTAATCTTATATTACTGCTACTAATTAGTAGAACTATCAAAATATTTTACTGAACCCTTTCGTCTCTTGGTATTGATTTGAACATTGTTTGTCCCTTTCTTCCCATTCTTATGCCCTACCTCAGCTACATAAGATGGCGCCTTCCCCTCGTGCAAGGAATAAATATTTGAGTGCACGTCTTATCTACCAGTGGTGTGGCCCTAAAGGCTAAAACACATTATTACAAAAGCATGGTACAGTCAAACTCA
Organism: Heritiera littoralis; assembly: GCA_031772115.1. Taxonomy (NCBI): domain Eukaryota; kingdom Viridiplantae; phylum Streptophyta; class Magnoliopsida; order Malvales; family Malvaceae; genus Heritiera; species Heritiera littoralis. Next base: position 99,974 of record JAPDPK010000109.1, on the reverse strand, counting down.
AAGGGCCGGGCGGCCGGCTCCTCCATCATCATCTCCTATCAGTACCTTTTGCTGCACCACCACTGAGGTTTGAAAGGGATAGTGGGTTAGCGACAAAGGGTAAGACAATGGGTGCATCACAGGGTTCAGTTCCTGTAGCCTACCGGCCCACGTTTTGCCGTGCATATCTTTCTTCAACTTTCACAAACAATTACTGACTCCTGTGATTTGCCAGAGGTGAATTCCAGCGGTAGAGGAGGTGGTTTTTAGGGTTTTCCCGTGGTAAGATAATGACTTTGTTAATGTCACAAAGGTTGTGATTTTTTTTTGTTCATAGGATGCACAAAGAGAGAATGAGGGAATCGAACTTTGAACTTATCTTTTCTAAAAAGGAATAACAACTATTAGATCAAGACTTGATTGTTAAGGTTGTAGACTTGTTGATGGTGATTCAACTTGTTTTTTTTTGAATAACTTACAAAACAAAAAGGTTCACTAATTATTCTCGATGAGACTGATTCCATGCTTAGGGAATATCAGTATATGAATTCATGTTTTGAAGGTGGAGGTCTTTTACGGGAGAGAATTTCTTGTGCATGAAGTTTACATCCTTCAATACAAAATATGCTTGAGCGAGAGGTTATTTGCAAGAGTGAGGCTACTTCTCCTAATTATATTATTTGGTGGATTAATGGGTAATTAGAACCTATTCAATCTCACGCTCCTCATAAGAGGAATTAAGAGTTGGATTTGACCATCCTTGGTCATTTTGGATTCCTTGGGTCTTGAGTTTTTTCACTATTCCATTTATGATTTGTTGGATTATGTTTTTTTGTTCCAAGAGCCCAATGTATTTGGGTAGTATCATGCTCCATTTACATGTAGATTGTAATGCTGTTTTTGATGCAAAAAGGTTAAATAAACGGTCAATAGTATCATTTGGAGGTTATTCAGCATTGGCAATGGGTTATTATTCAACGATTTCAATATTGATTAACAAGAAAAAATTTTAGTAATACTGATAATTCCATGGAGGATTTTACCATGCATGAACCTGGTTAATTGGTTATGAACACTCTTGTTGATCACTAGAACATTGTCCCTTTTTTATCTGTTGAATAGCTCAGGATTGAGTCAAGACTCCTCATCTGATGTGGTACTTGCTTCCGTAGATCAGACAGCGATCCTTGTCTTGAATCTATTGATTTCAGTTTGATGAACTGCTCGGTTTCGAAGAAATGCTGCACTTCATTTTCATTTAATGAGTGGAGCAAATTCTTTTATAAATTGGGAAAACGATGATGGACTCTGAGGTAGATTTGATAATTTTTGTATATCTAATTCATATTCGTTTCATATAAAATCGTGTTCGTATAATGTAAAATACGAAAATTTCGTGTCAAAATATGTTAGAATTATTGTAAACACATGAGAATAAACGTAAAATTAAAATCAATAAATATAAACACATGATAATTTTACTATAAAATATGTTTATATTTATTATCATGTACTTTATTTTTAACATATTTTATATCATACTAAATTTAAGTTTAATTATGTATGTTTACATTGACCTTATAGTAAAGTTAGAAATTTTAACCTTATTGTAGAATTCTCCAATTTGTTGTAATAAGAAAATCTATATATTCCATTGACGTTAATTCAATAACATTTTACCATATATAAGAACTACAATCTATATTATAAAGATTGTAAACCTACGCAATCCACGCTTCAGCCACGTCGTTTTGCACAATTTTTCCACTATTCATCCTACATTAGTTGTTGATCTTTGTCGATTTGTAGGTAGCATGGTAATTTCATCTGGATTTTTTTCCTCACTTGGATTATGCGCGTGCGATTCCTTCCCATTTGTTTCCGGCCCCGACCCGGCCCCTGCACTTTCGTTTTGCCTCTGTATCACTCCTCTCATTCAAGCGTTCCCTTCACCCTCTTATGCTTCCTGCCTTCCAGGCTCCAGCTTTGGTTGTCGTTGGTTCATCTATTACTTCTTTCCATCTTTTTCTTTTTGGCTGGGAAAGTCAATATTTCGTCTACCCACTTCTTTTAACTTTTAATCTTTGATTTTCATCCTGTCTCCTTATTCTCAATCTTTGCCTTTGCCGAGAAACCAAAATCCTACTCAGATCCAAACCTTCCCTTTCACTCTGTTTTTTTTTATCGTTTATCAATGAAAAAAAAGAAGATATGAGAGTACAGACAGCTTATTCTACCTGAAACAAATTTAAGAGCCATAGATAAGAAAACAACCCTAAATCTATCTACTCTTCTCACTCAAATTCAGCCTGAGTCAAACTCAAATACTCAATCAAGATCAAGCGCAATCAAGTAATTGAAGGTAAGCATTGATATTTAAACTTAAAATTAGTTATTTTTTTAATTGTTGCAAAAGTTTTGTTTCACTTGCTGCAGGAAGACCGAAGAGCTTAACAGGGGATGAGGGAGGGGAGAGAATCAGGGGATGGGCCGATGGTTGATATGGAAGAAAGGAAGATGCTGGTGGGACTTGGGTTTGGAATGAGATTGTGGGTTAAAATTAAGTGAGGGAGGATCTGGTGGGAATGGAATATGAATGGGGAAATAGGCTTGGTTTCTTTTTTTTTTTAAATTTACGGAGAAATTTAGGATAGGAGGAAATATTAGAAATTTAAATAGGAGGGAAATTTAGGTAGAAAAAACATTGATAAAAATTTAATAATTAATTTGGTATAGATAGAGAGATTTAGAGCAGAAAGTTTGATGGAAATTTAAGGAGTAATTTTTTTGTAAATGTAGATGAAGAATAAATAAAGTTAAATGATTATATATTAATTTTTTAGTTATTTATGATTTTATATTTGAATTTTAATAATAATAAATTTTTATTTTGGTATTTGTATTGTTGTTAGTTTTCTTGGTATTAGATTAGTTCTTATTATTATTATTTTTGGTGTAATTAAATAACAATTGAAAATGTCATTCATTATATAATAAGTTGCTAATTAGTTTTGCTTACTTTTTGGTTCTAACCCTATATACTAATTTTCTCTAAGAAATAAAATCTACACTTACTACTTCCAATTGTCAAACCCCCCTCCCCTCGGTATTTGTTATACATGGATAATTACATTGGTGAATAGAAGTGGAAGTTTTGCGATGAAAGCTAGAAGAAAGGAAAGACTATGTTTTATTAGATAGAAAACTGACTTTGCTAATCTGAACTTGAAGTTTTGAACTTGAAGTTTTATTAGATAGAAAACTGACTTTGCTAATGCGAACTTGAAGCTTTGTTACGTGGAAAATAATTGGACCTCATTAGAGAAACTTGAGGTAAGTAGCTTCATGTGAATTGTAAATTTCATGTGCATTTGACTTGATATTCATGTGAGAGAACATCAAAATAATCCATGAACTCTTATTATTGTCTATTTTAAGTGCATGACATGGGCTGAGTAGTCCATTTAGTAGTCATATAATTGAAATGATAAATATTCTTCTGTTAAATTTCAAATTACAGTGAACGTATGATTAGAGTTCTTATTGATTTAATGTATACTTTAACTTAAAGTTAAGCTGCCAACTAAGTATTTTGGTATTAATAGCTGAATTATAAGCCTAACACTTGACCTTCTGGGTGTTTTTGGCTAGATTGGATTCCTTTTTATTTATTTTCTTCCATTAGAGACAAAGAGGAAGAAAGAGAAGGGATGCACGTAGAGGAAGAAGATGGTTATTTTCTTCTACTTTCATATATATATATATAATATATATATATATATATATATATGTCATTCCCTCAACTATTTGTTATAAAAAGGAGTTTTGGTTTGATGTGAAGTTGGATATGATTTGGTTCGTTATCATTAGTCTATTATTGGAGATGTTATAATAATACATTTTTTTATTTCAACGATTTGTGATTATACTGTTAAGCTGCATAAAATTTCTCAATTAGCTATTGCTGGTATTTCTAATCTTATCTGATTCAATCTATTTTAGTTAAAACAATTCTAAATTGTGTTTTATTTATTTTCTTTTAATGGGCAATTTACCCTTTTAATAAAATAATTGATTGGTTCATGTTTGGAGGTTGTGCTTTATGGTCAAATAATGAATATTGATGTTCAATGAATTGCTCTCTTTATTATTATTTTTTTGGTTAAATGATTGTATATTTTTAATTATCATTTTAACTATAATTTTTAGAGTACTTATTAAAGTGAAAGTAAGAAGACTCTGTACAAGGAAAAACACAACAAAACATGCTGGCAGCTACGTATACGTATATTGGGTTGCTTGAGTTGCTGAATATCAAATTTTTTGCTTTTAAAGGATTAACATTGTTGGATTTGTGTGCTGCAACCATGGATTTAATGGAGGTTCTGCTTCTTCTTTTTCTTCTTCTATTCTCTTTCTCACTATTTATTTCATCAATTATTTATTTTTTCTCTCTTTCCTGCAATTTCCCAGCACCTTATTTTTCTATTTCTCTCACTCTCCTTTTGCCTTCGAGCTTACTCCATACAAGGTTGAGGAATTCCCCAGTCTTTGATCACTTTCTGGTCAGCATTTTAAGAATATTGTTTCGATCTCATTTGATTCCACAATTTGCCTTTGATCTTATGCTGTTTTCCTTTAATCTCAGTTTAAGATATTTGGAAAACTGGATTGCTTTTCTATTCGCATATAATTCAGATTTTGGTGTGTTATTTCACTTATTTTCTAATTTTTCTTTGTTTAGGGGAGTTTAGTTTATCTGGGTATGCTGTTAAAGTTAGATTGTGTTAGATCATTAAATTATCAATTTTAGCATCTTTATACATCAAATTATCAATTGATCCTGCAGCAAAGTGCAGGTTCCATTCTAGTTATACATGAAATTTACAATTTAATACAATTTTCTCTAACAATTGATACATAAATTTCTTTATCTTGGATTCCTTGGAGGAAGAATATATGCATAGATAGCAAAGAAGGCCTGAATCATGATGAATATCAGGAGTATGAGGCAGCCAAGGCTGACATGAATGACCACGGGGTGTCAAAGTGTGCTTGAATCATGCCCATCGAACATGCCAATCGTTCCTGTAATACTCGTTCACATCCTCAAAAAGCCTTGACAGATAGCTCCTCTCTATATCAAATGCCACATCTTTGCCTATATTGTTGAAGAAACGAGCAATTTCCTCGTCTGTTCCGAAGTAGTTTTCAATTATTTAATGATCACAGAGAAACCCGGTATCGCTAGGTGTGTTGATTAAACATCCCATGAAGGTCGCGTACGTTGTGATGTGGTTTCAGCGGTGGTTGTAGCATTGCTCGACAGCAACGCAATTGAGGAAGACCGAGCTCGTAAAATCATCTATGGTCAGAAGCGGGATTTGAAGCACCCCATTGCTGAATTTAACGTCTAAGAAGCTGTCACTCTTCCCTGGCTTGAACTGAATTCCTGCGAGATGGAGCTTTCTGGCAGATGGAATAAATTGAGGAAATGTTGATGTTTCTTCGGGTGAACTGCTCTTTCTTGATGTTTCCATGGTCGGACTAGAACTTTTTCTTGATGTTTCTCGGGAGGAAGGTGGGAGAAAACTCAAGCGAAACAAATCGAGTAAATGTCTTCCAGTAAGATTGTTATGCTTGTCTATGACTTCTACAGGTCTTTGCACCATGTAATTGAAAAATTCCAGGCTAAGCCTGGTTATGGATGGAATGTTTTCCTGATCCGAACCCGACATTGGTAGTTCAAACAAAGTTTCAAGTACAAAGAAAGGGATTTGGTTTTCTAGCCTGAAAAGATCACGGATGAGAAAACTCAAAATCCATTGCATGTTGAAGATGGGTCATCAGGATTAGTTTCTGCTAACCTGCCAACAATGCAGAAGAGCTCGACGATGAAACATCCATCAAGCACCATCATTTCAATCAGACCATGGCTGTCAATTCCAATAGTCTCCGAGTAGCACTTCCGTATTCTTTCCTCCATTCGTTCTACGGCTTGGAAGAGGTTTCCAAGGCCAACGTTGCGTGGCCCTGTTCGATGAAGGAGGTGAAGTCTCTATGAGTTTATGCATTTGTACCATGTCGGTATGCATTTTGAAGCTTGTAAAGACTTATTGTTGTTAAAATATTTGTAAGCCTACATATTTGTACCCTTTCGGTACAATGTATCTAGAAGGTCTTATGAATACGTATTAATATTATATGATATTTTTGTTAATTAACTTAATTATCCAAGTGGGAGAATGTTGAATTATCTCAATAATGTGGATTAATTAAGTGTAATTAATATCATATAAATTAATTGATAGTATATTCTGTCTATAGTGTGACCATATATATATATGTAATATATTTATATTTTACATGTATTTATCCTTAACGGGATGGATATAATACATGATTTATGATCACTGTAGCATTTGGTTGAGGTGAACAAGGGGCAGTCTTCTCCCTTTTCTCTCCTGTTCTCTTCCTCTCCTCACCATCATCCTCTTCACCTTAGCAGCACCACTAGCACCAGCGGACCTCCGGCGGAGCACTGGCGGTATCCCCTTTCCATGGTAGTGGCGACATTGACAGAAATGGAGGTGATTGTGGTGGGTTATGGCTTACCCACCAAAGGTTTGTTTTTCTCCTCTTTGTTATTATGCTAATGGACTTTGGTGGATGGTTTAATTCCAACAGTTGGCATCAGAGCATGTCCATCTTAAAGCCATTAGTCATTTTTCGAAGAAAAATGAGAATTTGTGCATTTTTTTTTTATTTTCGGGTATTTTCGGATTTATTTGATACCCAAATGATTTATGCAATTTTGAGCCAAAATAATACAAGATATTAGTTGAGGATGATATCCCATAAAAAAATGCCATAAAAACGAAGTGAAATGGGGCTGTGTAGAGGGAGAAATGGCTGAAAAACCGATCGGGTCAGGTCAAAGATCTGTTTTTATGTGTTTTCGCCTGATCGGGCAAAGAAGACAGTCGGGCACGTGGGTTGCACATGCCCGACAGCGCCTCTTAGGCGCTACTTGAGTGGGGTGCGGGCACACGTGCCCGCCTAAAAAAATAAAATAAAAATTAAAAATAAATAAAAAAGGGTTTTTTTTTCTAGCCATTGGGCTATACGATTTTGGGCCCTTCCCTTTTGGCATTTGGGTTGTTTTTATTTTGTTTTATTTGGGCTGATTTTTTTTAGGATGTTTTTGTTTAATTTTAGGATAAATCTCTTGGGCCATTTTATTTAGGTTGAATTGGGCCAATTTTTTTTTTGAAATTTTTTTTTTGGCCATTTAGTTTAATTATCTAATTTAGGCCTAAATGAATTTTGTGTTATATTATGGGCATGATTTATTTAATTATTTAATTTTTTATCAATTGGCTATTTAGTATTAAATTAATTTTGGGTAATTAAATTAGTTAATTTTAGGGTCATTTTGCCTAATTAATTTAGGGGCCATGTTGATTAATTAATTTTATTTGGCTATTAAATTTGGATTAATTATTGGCTATTTTGTATAACTAATTTAAAAGGCCATTTTGGATTTTGATTTTAAAGGCCATTTTGATTAATTAATTATGGGCCATTTGGTTAATTTTGGACAATTTTGGTCATAAGCCAAATTTTATTTAATAGTCATAATTAGTTGTTAAGCCCAAAATTAATGTGATATAAGTGAATTTTTGGAGGAATTACTTTGGGGTAATTTTTGGAAATTCAATTACCTATTTAATTCATAATTCACTTAATTTTTGTAATATATACTCATGCCCATAAATTACTAATATTTGGCCTAATTAAATAAGTTTAAATAAATTAATTGGGTATTTTGTTGAGCCATTTTGAATTATGGTTTACCCATTCTGTTAATAATTTATTTAAACAAATAAACTCTCTAAAAATAAAATTGCCTCATTATTTGAATATTCACATTTATGTGAAATTAATTTAATTAATTAATGTTGGGCTTGAAATTACTGCATATGCTTTAGGAATTGCATATTTTGAGTGTAGTTAATTCTGGTCAATTAATTATATGAATATTCTTAAAATTATAAATCATTAATTGGATTAACTAGTACTTGCCTGTCCCAAGAATAGTCATGAAGATTTTTTGATGATTTATTCTGATAATTTTAAGGATATAATAATAAAGCAATGCATAGTGATAATTGCAGTTGCATAATTTACTAAGGTCTCTTGAAGTGGCTAGTCTCTCCATGTCTGATTGTTAGTTGCTTTTAGAGATGCTTAGGATTGAGAGGATTCTAGTTAGGATATAACACGATCTTCCTACCCTGTCGGTGGGCGATCATTCAGATTATATTGAACTAGTTTTGTCTTATCCTTTGTAGTGTATTATGGAATAAAATCGATATTTATTGAGTTATTCCAATAGCCTTCATATTGTGCAACTATCACATATCAAATCTCTAGCAAGATCAAATTAGATAGATGGTATGAATCGATCTATATGATTTGGGACACTTTAAACCAAGAAGTAGTCTCAAGAGTCGATCAATCTTCTATACTCAATAGTGTGAGCTCTTTAAGGACAATATACTTGGAATTTCGAGAAGACTTAAGTGAGAATTCTCTAATTATAAGGGCATGCCATTAATGAGCACATTAGAGAAAGTATTTCAATTACTAACAATTACAAAGTATATATGGATGCCATTAGAAAATAGTTCACATAAGATGGATAAAGGTTGCAATAGGAGTTTGATTCCATATATGACAGATTCAATACCACTTCCTTCTAGGGTGGAGAGTGGGAGATCTTCTAAGTTCGCAGATCTCATTTAGCACACCTTAATAGACAGAAGGAAGTGTAGCATTTTAATATGGAAATTGATATTGTCATCCAAGACTCAGAGATCTTTCCGGTTAACAGATCTTATACGATTATAATGATGACATATGCCAATATTACTGCCAAAAAGAAATATTATTAAGAGTTCTCAATAAAAGGTCACTTTTAGAAGAAGATATTTGCCAAATCCAATTCCCATTCTGGTTTCACCAACACCTCTAAATATCAATGTGTGGCATTTTGTTATAATCTTAGGCACAAGAGGTAGATTGCAAGAGTCCTCTAGATTTGGATGTGTAAAAGGCATTCCGTTAGCCTTTATTTTGAATCCAATCTAAGAGATATGCCCTTTAACTATTGGTAGTTGGATACCGGTGCTATTATTGATAAAGCCATAAGCAACCGGAGATCGAATAAGGGAAAATTATTGTGAATTGGGGCTATAGAGTTAGAATCCATATTGAAAACATAGCTAGATTGTTGTTACATTTTGAAGACAATTTTGGAATTACTGTCAGTTTATACTTTTCATTCTGATAACAGAAAAGTATTTTGCTTAGTAACAACATATGTATTGATTCTGGCATTCTATGTGATGGATGTAAAATAGACTTGTACCCCAATATTGGACAAATTTTCTTCATTTGTGAATGATGTACTCGATTTTAATTATGATAGAATAAATAAGAAATCTATCAAATAGTAGCGTAAGAGTTAGGGACATTTTGAGGCACATGTAGGATTGTATTAAGGGAGATCTTGCTGCTAATATTAAGGATATGATTAGCAGATATTGAAATTATTAGGAGCTAATATATACCGACATTTATAGATCATATCCACAAATTGTATTCAGTGGATATAAATGTTTCATCACTTTCACTAAAAACCATTTTGATGTAGGTCATATGGAGTAATAGATCTGATTTTGTAGAGGCCTTCGACATTCTGATTAATTCTGCTGCACTGCTTAAGGCAATGATCAGACAGTAGTGATGACTATTATGTTCGGTATAATAAAGCTAAGCGAAATCATATACCGGTTTTCGATTTAGTGTACTGTAGTATTATGTATTGACGCCTAGTATATGGTGCTTGGAATATTGAAACAAAATGAGATTGCAGTAGTAGTTTCATAATTTTGATATGGTACGATTTATATTGATCACTCCAAGTTTTCAAAATTCAGGTGGAGTGAAGTTATGAAAACTACAACTCACATTCAAGTTAATTTCCAAGCAAAACCAGTTCCTAAATGCATCACAAGTTGTAGTTAAACAAGAAGCTAAGTTTAATGCCGCTTTCTATGTTTAGGGTTATACAGTTAGGTAAAAGACCTATAACCCACAGTCAAGAAAACTTGACGAGAAAACGATTAGCGGCAATTCTGTTGATTATTACATCGGCTAGAAAGATTCTAGATTATGTTTTCTCATTATGTGACACTAGAATCATTAAACCTAACAATGCAATCTATTTAGAAGATGACTTAAAGAGTAGGAGTTGTGAACTTCACAAATTCATTATTGAAGTATATTTTGTTGTGTCAGTCCCATATATGCGTTATCTTTTAATGTTGAAAAGCCATAAACCAAAAGAGACTCTAAAGATTAGGTAGATGATTTAAAGCCAAATTTGGCCAAGGCTTTAAATAATAAGAAAGAATTGGTTTTGTGAAAACCTTTTTTCCTGTTTCTACCTAAAATTCTTTTAAAATCATGATGACGATTAGTAGCTCATTTTGATTAGGAACTACATCTTGGATGGTAGAATATCTAAATGGAGCAACCTAAAAGTTTGCGGTTCCTAAAATGGAACATATAGTTTGTGAACTCAAAGAGTTCATTTGCGAGCATTAAAAGGCATCTAGATTATATCCAAAAATGAGATAGTCACTTTAAGGAGAACGCATTTGATAATTGGATCCATTGCAAGGTCAGTGGGAGTAATTATGTGTTATTTGTGCTCTAAATTGATAATATCAAATATCAGCCAACTAACCTGTGGTATGAGACAAATTTCATGTCGTCATGTCACTTTAGGATGAAGAATCTAAGTGAGGCTTTATTTTGTTTTAGGGATTGAGATTCTTCGTGACATATCTATAGGCATACATTATTGGTCTCAAGGAAACCTACATTATGTGTGTATAGTAGGTTTACTGTATATTGTTCTCCTATTTGATGGGCCCTTCCATGAAAGTGACATTGTGAAAATCTCAAAGTCCTCAAAAGTAAAAATGAAAGAGCTCATATCGAGTGTTGTGTATTCCTTATTGTGGGTAGTTTGTGTATGCTCAAGTCAGTACACATTTTGATATTGTGTATGTTATAGGTGTATTTCGGAAATACTTGAGCGATCCTGCAAATAGAGAACTGGAAGCTGTAAAGAGAGTATTTGGATATCAACAAATCTGACATTCTAGGTTTGGTCAAATATTTTGATGTTGATTTTGCATGCTATCCAGTTATTGAAAATCATTTTAGTTATATTTTTGTGGACATAAAGGAGTTGTATTTCGGAAAGTATGAAGCAAATACTTACAGCATCTTTAATTGTGGAGGCTAAATATGTAGCATGTTGTAAAGCTACTTGATGGGCCATTTAGGTTGCAGAATTTTGTCTCAGGACTGGTTTCTGTGATTGCAGTTTCGAAGTCCTAGAGATGTACCTTGGTAATGCTGCAGCAAGTATTTTTTCTCAAAATGCTAGGAGTTCCTCACACTCCAAATATTTAGATATCATCATTCCGTTTGTTAGAGAGAAAATGATGGAATCCACTGTTTGATTGGATTATAGAGCACATAATTAAAGAGCTCATTCTCGTTAACTAAGATTTTGGCTGCTTAAGTGCTCTGACGACATAGCACTTGCATGAGCCATATGGAGCCTTTGCTGTATTTAGTTAGTGGGAGCTCTATATATAAGGAAATCAGTTGCAACTGTGTGAATGGATTCCTATTTGCCATATATGCATATTCTATTTATGCTCATTTTGGTAAATATGGCATTCTGTTGGATGAGACATTCTGTATTAGTCTTATATGCTTTCGTTGAATGAATGCATCATTCGATTTAGATGCATGGATCTAATGGGAATGGATATTGATTTTGTTTCAATATCATTTCCATTTCACACTTTATACTACTATTTTGTTGAAGTCTTTATGAGTTTACGCATTTATACCCTGTTGGTATGATGCATTTTGAAGCTTGTAAAGGCTTATTGTTGTTAAAGTATTTGTAAGCCTACATATTTGTACCCTTTCGGTATAATGTATCCAGAAGGTCTTATGAATACGTATTGATATTATATGATATTTTCGTTAATTAACTTAATTATCCAAGTGTGAGAATATTGAATTATCTCAATAATGTGGATTAATTAAGTGTAATTAATATCATATAAATTAATTGATAGTAAATTCTGTCTATGGTGTGACCATATATATACATAATATATTTATATTTTACATGTATTTATCCTTAATGGGACGGATATAATACATAATTTATGATATAGGAGGTCTCTACCCTTTGCACATATATATAAGCTACAGGATGACCCATTGATCACTGTAGCATTTGGTTGAGGTGAACAAGGGGTAGTCTTCTCCCTTTTCTCTCCTATTCTCTTCCTCTCCTCACCATCATCCTCTTCACCTTGGTAGCATCACCGGCACCGGCGAACCTCCAGCAGAGCACTGGCGGTATCCCCTCTCCATGGCAGTGGCGACATTGGCAGAAATGGAGGTGATTATGGTGTGTTATGGCTTACCCACCAAAGGTTAGCTTTTCTCCTTTTTGCTATTGTGCTAATGGACTTTGGTGGATGTTTTAATTCCAACAGGAGGGAATTGAGAAATCTCCATTTGTGCTCTTGCATCATCTTGAGATGATATTTTCCATGGTGGTAAGGGCCAATGGAAATTATATGCAGTTGGTAAGCCTTTCTATTGATCCGAACAAGGCTTTCAGTGACTCTAAAGATGTAGCAATCCTTATTACCAGCATATTTATTCAACAATCTCGGGGTTGACTGATTTTTTCTTCCATGATTCTGATAACTTGATGTGAGCTTTCATCTGTCTGCTGCTTCTATGAACCTGATAACTTATGCAATTCTTAGCTGTTCTTTTTCACGTTAAATAGTTAGAAAGTCAACTTCTGGATGGCTGAAGTAATTAAGAAAGAAGCTCCTTCACAAGCAACTACTTGACATTTTCCCTTTCTTTTTCTCCTGTCATTAAGCTACTGACATTTTCTCTCTCTTTGTTACTCCGTGCCGACGATCATCCTTGAGGATTCCGAAAATAAAAACTGCCACTTGCCTTCTGACCTACGAATATAATATACGAACCACAGGAATGTATCCGGAAATTGTTGTGTTGTCGCCACGCCAGTGCAAGTTTTGTCCGACTTATTGTCGCTCCCACCCGAAGCAAACACACAACTAATAGTCCTGGTTGACTGAGAGCTTAGGCAATATAAAGAACATCAAGTTGCGGCAACTCTGCTCCCATTGCAATTTGCAGGTATACATCTTCTGTCACAGGCTTGGTTGAGAGCCCCATTACAGAAATAAGTGAGCTACACTATGTTAACATATAATACATATATATTTATTTTTTATTGGATTATTGGAAATTTTATTTTTGTTCCAATGAAGTGAATAAGAGATTTATTTAATCAATAAATTTGTTCGTTTTGTTCTCTAACTTTTACTGAGATTATATCTTCGTGTTCGGCTTCAGAAGGTGGCCTTTTAATTCTGTATATTTGCTGATGTGCTTCCTTCTGTTTGTGCCTTTGGAATGTTGTTCTGAGAAAGCTGAGAATGATAATATTCGTTGAATGGTGTAGAGGAAAATCAATAGAATCATTGTGATTCTTCCAAGATCAGCATTCTCTGATATCCTGTATGATCTCGGAATGCAGATTGAGAAATTCATGTTTCATATCGGGAAACTCGATACTTGCTGCTTGCAGGTGCATTGGTGATATTGGAAAATTTCTTCAAGAAAACTGTTAGGTCCAGAACTATTCTTGGGCCTCTCAAGTACCAGATCCAAGGTCATCGAAGGGTCCAAGCTCTGGCAGTCCATAACCGTGTCGTGCACATTGACTGTGCCTACTTGACACTTATCTAATATTATATTTGAATTTGACTTAATTCAAAATTTTAAAATTTAATATTTGAAATTTGATTTAAATTTAGTTTTTAAAATTCAAATTCGACTCGATAAAATATTCGAATTTGATTCAATAAGCTGAATTTATTAATTTTCAATTATATATTAGATTCGAGTTTCACTTAACTCAAAATTTTGAGACTTAAAACTAGATTCGAATTTAGTTTTTAAAGGTTGAGTTTGACTCGACAAAATACTCGAGTTTAATTCAATAAATTGAATTTGTCAATTTTTAATTATATATTATGAAAGTAAAATAATAAAACATTAAAAATATAAATTAAAAAAAAAACTCAATAAGACTTATAAGCTGTTCGAACTGATTATTAAGATGTTTGAATTCGTTTCGATTCGTTATTCAAATAGCTTGAACTCAAACTTGGTTAAAAAATAAACAAATCCAACTCGAATAATCATTTAATAGAATTTAAATAACTCATGAATAGCTTAATTCGTTTACACTCTAAATTCTCATTTAATAGAACTTAATCGTCAAAACACATATCTAAATCCTAATATAGAAATCCCCTGACTTTCCTCTCAATAGGCTCCAGAACCACTCATTCAGCAATTCTAACAAATATATATATAAATATATATATATATATATATATATATATATATATATATCAATTGAATTCCAAAAAACATCAACAAAAACCATTCTGTCGAGATTGCCTGATAATGGTAAGTCTGTACAAAAGCAATCCAATATAAGTGAAGAGGAGGATATGAGTAATTTTGTTTTCGTATTTAATTACTCATAATTAAATTAATAATGTAGTAAGGATGGGCCAACCTCACTCGATCAACCTAGTGGTTGAAACTTAGAAGTAGTAAGATCAAGATTCTTTCTATTCCTCTTTATTTATATATAGCATGATCTAGAAAGGAAAAAAATCAAATAAATTATTTTTTATGAAAATTCTAATTGCAAAAAAAAAAGCAATCATAAAAAAGTATTACATTTATATAAAAAAATTACTTAAATCAAACAAATTAATAAACTAGTATATAATTAAACAAATATGACATAAAATTAAAAAATTTAAAATCTTTTTTATCACTAAATAAATGTTTCATCGGTGAAAAATTATAAATACATATAGATTTTTTATCTTGTCAAAGCACTTTAGCTGTTGTTTTATTAAAGAAATCTTTTTCAAACGAGAACAAAAAATTTTAAAAGCCAAAAGCCCGCAGAAAAGGTATTATTAATTAGCAAAAATAGTAAGACAAGATGAAGGTTGTTAGCTGCTAGATTTATCCATAAGTACAATCGGATTGAATTTGGATGATATTATTAAGTGTATATGGAAACTCGATTTCAATCCAAATTTATTTTCTAATTTCTATATATATTGTAAAAAACGAACTTAACCGGTTGGCACGATTCTTTCTGTCAATGTATCATATTCAAATCTTCCCTTTCTTTATCCCTGTCGCCATCTCTTTTATCTCATCGTGTCACCTTTTACTGTATGAAACCACTGTTCTATATATATATATAAAAAATAAACAAATAAATAAAATATTGTATAGAAAAATATTATCAAAAGGGTATCTGGTATTGAAATGCACAACTAGAAGATATTTTACAATCTGGATCATCGTCATAACTTGGAAACTGTGGTTTCAGAGTTTCCACCAAAAAAAAAAACTTGGAAACTGAAGTACTTTCAATCAAAAAAAGAAAAAAACTGAAGTACTGCTAGATACGTAAGAAGTTGTGGCGATGAAAGGAACGTACCGTTAGCAAGGCATAATTATTCAGCCATTTTACTTAGTGCGTACACAAGCCAAAGAAGCAATGAAGAAGGAAAGAAGAGAAATTAATAAAAAAAAAAAGGTAGGGCTGGATTGACTTAGGTTTGAATTTATCAAATTTGATTAATTTGGTTTGATTTTTATTCGAATTTTCTTTTCAAATTCATTTATTAAATTTAATATTTTAAACAAAATTCTCTAAAAAATCAAACGAATTTTGGAACATGATTAAATCATCTAATTCATGAATAAATCAAGTAGTAATTAGTCAAGATCGAATAAAAATAAAAAAAGTGCATAGGTTTCCAATAAATAAAATGTAAGAAAGTAATCTAAACAAGATTAGTTTAACAATTGAAAAATAAAAAGGAATCATCGTAATAAGCATAAAAAAATTAGAAAAAGGATAAGTAAATAAATCTCAAATATTATTTGAGCCGATGTTTTTCAAAAATAAAAATATATATAATCCGATATTCAAATAGAGTACTAATCGTAAAATTGCAACGAAAACTCTCGTTTCCTAAATTTATTTTCTAAGTTTTGATCCTGCAATTTTTTCCACGGTAAAAAAAAAACTCAAACTCTTTCATAATTTTTTTTATATAAATATATAGAATATTAACTATATATATAGAAACAATAATATATAGGATTCTAATTTAATATCTTTATCCAAATCTCATCACCACCAGGTCCCCACCATTTTAATTATTACTTAATTTTCTCTATAACCCTTACTCTATTTATGATTCTTTACAAATTCTGCGAGAAGTCAATAGCAGACAATCAACTCAAGCAAATGACATGACAAGAGAGCGTACACAATTATAAATTGAAAGCAGGAAAAATGGAAGAAAATGTAAAGAAAGAAACTCGTGTGTTATTACCAAAAAAAAAAAAAAAAGAAACTCGTGTGTTTGAGCGATTGAGCTTGGTATAGCTAGATGAGTATGACAGAAAGGTTGTTTCGAAGACGACAAAATCGTGATAATCCAAATTTTTAAAAAAAAACAACAACAATAATAGCAGATACACGCTTCTCATGCCAAAGAGAGATATATATAAAACCAGCGGGAGATATATATAAAACCAGCGGCAGACATACAAGTTTTTTTGATGGCCAAGTGGCTTTCTTTGGTACATAGGCAGAGTAGTTTGCAAATTTTAATATTATATATATAATATTAAATAAGAATATTGCACCTTTTATAATTGAAAAATTGTTTCACATATTTTTAAATTTTATATATTTACGAAATTAAAAAAATGATACATATATTATAAAATACATTAAAATAAAAAAATTAAAGTAAGACCAACATTTATTCTAATTTCTTTGTGAAATTAAAAAATTTTAATTTCAGTGTGTTAAAAATTAACTTTTTATAATTACTCACACAGTATATATAATTTCATTTGCAAGCTGGAAAAAAAGCTCCTTTAACAGTAATACCTTTATTTCCCCATTTATATATAGGGTAGCAAAAAGCATGATCTAAAATATGAAAATTATATATGATGATTATGAAGATTTATTTTAAGTAAATGATATATATTAATAATTTAATTTAAAAAATAACTTATTTGATATAATAACCTTACAAAGTATTTTTAAAAAATTGTTAACAATTTTCAAGCTTCCCATGAGTTGAGTCTACCCCTTCTTCAATATCTTCTCCTTCCAACTATTATTTTACCTCATGCATGTTTCAATGGAGCCAACAGTGTGATAAAAGAAAAAGAAATAGCTCCAATATTTGATAAAAAAAAAAGAAAAGAAAAAAAATTTAATTCAATAAATTAACCTATTAATAGCACATGTTATAAATTTGAACTATTAAATATCTAACAATGAGATCAAATGGTTAAAAAAAAGTTATAACATGTTAAAAGGTTTGGATTTGAATACAATTAGCCTCATCCTTATCTTCGATTATCAAATTGAACTATAAATTAAAAAAAGAAAACTTCTTTTATTTTTCCATCTTTTTAATTTACAAAACAATAAAATAAATCAATAAGTAAGTATTGTTCTAAGGAGTTCTTGTTCATCATTTGTTTTTAGATATCTTAGCAACAAAAAATTTCACAACTAAATTTTATTTGAAATAGTGATATCTTGCATGTTTTGGGTAACTCAAACAAAAAACTTAATTAATTACTAATTAATATACAATAAAAAATTAAAATTCTTTTTTGTTGGCTCTTATAGGCAATACCGAGAAGGGGTGAATCGGTTTTTCACTAACCTTAGGTTCGTTTTTCGATTCCTCTAAATTCTCTAGCCTATATTGATATTTTCTTTGTTCTTTAGGCTACTCAATTATGCAATATAAATTCAACACAATAAACACAAATATAATTGCAAATAAGTAAAGAGAGTAGAGAAAGAGAAATGTACGCAAGCGATTTATAGAGGTTCGGCAACCTTGCCTATATCCTCTACCTTGAGACGCTCCCAAGGATTTTCTCCGAATTCACTATCCTTGAATTTGTGTTACACTCTCTCTTTTTGCAGGCTCAAGAGAAACCTCTCTCTTTTTCTAGGCTTAAGAGAAACCTCCATCTTTTTCTTAGGCTAAAGAGAAACCTCCCTCTTTTACTAGGCTAAAGAGAAACCTCCCTCTTTTTCTTAGGCTAAAGAGAAACCTCCCCTTTTACAAGGTGTATTTGTGTTTACAAGAAATGTAATCAAAGGAGACCTCTAAGTAGGTAAATGATTACAAAAATTAGGCACAAAGAAAAGCCTATACAATATTTGTGCTAAGCAATACAAGAGATATGTGAATGATGGAAAATGAAGACTTTGTAGCTCTTGATTTGTTGTTGAGGCTTGAGGAAGATGAATAAGATGATGAAAAATGTTGCTTAGTTGTTCCTCTCCCTTCCTTTAGCTTCTAAGCCTATATTTATAGTCCCTTGGATGGTTTGTGGACGTTGGTTGGAGCCAAAACAGAAACTAGTCGTTGTATCTCACAGAAACTAGCCGTTGGAGGCTTTTTGACATAAAGGGATCGATCCTTTTGCAAAAGGGATCTATCCCATGCTTCATTTTAGGCTTCCAGGGCATTTTGCCAAAAAGGGATCGATCCCTTTCCTTAGGGGATCGATCCCATGCTTAATCAAAGGAGACCTCTAAGTAGGTAAATGATTACAGAAATTAGGCACAAAGAAAAGCCTATACAATATTTGTGCTAAGCAATACAAGAGATATGTGAATGATGGAAGATGAAGACTTTGTAGCTCTTGATTTGTTGTTGAGGCTTGAGGAAGATGAATAAGATGATGAAAAATGTTGCTTAGTTGTTCCTCTCCCTTCCTTTAGCTTCTAAGCCTCTATTTATAATCCCTTGGATGGTTTGTGAACGTTGGTTGTATCTCACAGAAACTATCCGTTGTATCTCACAGAAACTAGCCGTTGGAGGCTTTTTGACATAAAGGGATCGATCCTTTTGCAAAAGGGACCGATCCCATGCTTCATTCTAGGCTTCCAGGGCATTCTGCCAAAAAGGGATCGATCCCTTTCCTTAGGGGATCGATCCCATGCTTCCAGAATGAGTTTTTCCTGCACTTTTGGGTTAGAAATGATATGGCTTTTGATTTTAATTCAACCCAAAACATTTTGACATTTTTGTGAGAGTTTTTCTTAACTTTCTCTAATGAAAACATGGTCCAAAAATTCATCAAGTAATTTTCTAAAATATTCAAAACATTTTATAAAGTATTAAGACCAATAAGAATATGTAATTAAATCATGGTCTTAATGTTTGATATAGACCTAATCATGGGCCGGGCCCATGACAGGCAATAAGAGTAATAAGCAATGCCCAAGCCCGGCCCAGCCCGGTAAAACGGGCCTGATATTTGTCCAGGCCCGTTTTATTTTTTTTATATAATAAGCCCGAGCCCGGCCCTCCCGAATTTAATTTTTTATATTTTTAATTATTTATTATTTATTATTTTATTTCCTTTAAAATTTAATTTAATTTGTCAAAATTTGTCTATTAATTTTCATATTAAAAATTTTATAATCATGTTTTTTAATTAATAATGTTTTTTATATATATAAAATTATATTATACTTAATAAATATATTAAAAACATACTTAATATTATAAATATATTAAAAAATATATATTTAATATTAATATCGGGCCGGTCCGGGACGAGCCCGGGCTTTGAAAGGCTAAGCCCGGGCCTAAAATTTTTGTCCAAGCCCGATAATTACATCAAATATTTTTGTCCAAGCCCTCCCAAATATCGAACGGGCCTTCGGGCTTGGGCGGGTAGCCCGGCCCTTGAACAGGTCTAGTTTGATATGATCACTTGAAAATAGATTGAGAAAATCATGTGTGATAAGGCAAATTTACAATATGAATTAAAACATTAAAACTTACTTAAGTTTTTGTCATTTCAAAATATATATGGCAATTTAAAGCTAACAATCTCCCCCTTTTTGATATGACAAAACTTAATGTAAATTTGCTTTGAAAATTCTTTAATAAAATACTCTCCTTCAAATAAAGCAGGATTTTATAAAGCTCCCCCTTAATGTAAGCATAGTTTGAAGAGAATTTTCCAAAAGAGATTTTCAAACTTTTTTTTCCACATTATCTCTCCCCTTAATACCTTAATATCTCTCTCCCTTTTTGCCATAGCAAAAAGAAGGAAAAATAAAAAGTATGCTCCCCCTAAAAATATGGCTATGTGAGAACAAATAAATATGCTCCATCCAACAAGAAATATGTTAGTACATGGGACTCATAGCACAAATAAGTCAATATTCACAAAGAGTATGAAATATTCATGCAAAGAATGTGACTTATGATCCTATACCAATTGTTTATAAATAATTTTGCAAGAAGTTCCCAATTGGTAAATAATGAAGCAAGTCATGTATAAATATCTACTAAGGTCTATGACTTGCTCATTTCAATCCTATTAAGCACCTAAGTATATCAATTGTTCTTTCTAAAGTCCAACTAAGGTGCATGGTAATACATCATGATTATGAGCTGAAATTATATAACATATCATATGCATGTGCTCATAAATCATCCTCAAGAAATATTGTGTCTAGAATTAAATCATACATCAATTAATCACAAATTCTAGCACAAAAGTGTTTCATGCAAAAGTGTCTTATATGAATTCTTCCTTATTTGTCATTTCAATCTAAGGAGCATGAGAAGAATTGTCAATTTAGAGCTCATACCAATTGGCAATTTAGTTTTAGCTTACCAATTGTTGAAAATATGGTTGTCAATGATACTAATTGTTATTTCAATCTAAATACCAATTGTTATTAATGGTTGACTTTGATATTTTGCATGAATCCAATATTTATGTGTAGTGTGTTCATGTCAAGAAAATAATCATTCTAAATATGCAAGAACACAATCAGATACCATCAAATATGCATATGGATTAATTAATCATTAGCATACTATCATAAAGTATTAATCCATATTCATATTCACAAAGTTATACCATATGGAAGATTCAAAAAATAAAGGTATTCAAGCAAACACATTTTCTTCCATGGTTTTAAGCACAAAAATCTTACGCTCATTTTCCAATTCAAGTCCTTAACCAATTAAGAGTAAGGAAAGATTCAAATAATAAATGCATGGATATCAAGTTTGTTCTAGTTTGCATTTATCTTTGAATGTTTGTGTTGTCATTAAAGCCCTAGTTCTTTAAGTACAAGGATGATAAATTTCATGCATTTGAACATTTAGGATCCATTTACCATCACAAATTATAGGCCAATGACCATTACCAATTATTGAATTTATATTTGAAATCAATCCACTAGATGTATAATTATCATGAAACCTAGTGTGGAATAGATAATTCAAGCTAAGAGACATAATCCTATAAGCATGCTTGACTAAGATGAACAAAAAGATATGATCAATAGTCATTATGCACAAGTTCATCAAATTCTCAAATATATACACAAATCATTGGAATAAATCTCAAAATTATGTTTAAGCATTCATTGAAAATATATTTCAGGATTATTTCAAGATTTATGTAATTCATGACCATCTTTAATGAGAAAACTGGTTTTGTACTTGTGAGATCAATGAAAAGTGATATTGATTGTTGAAAGTGATACCATTTGTTGGAAATAATACAAATTGATGGAGTTGAAGCATGATATCAATGAAAAATGAATTTTCATACTTTAAAGATCATCAAGAATAAGTTAAAACAATGAATTTTAAGTTGAGAAGAAAGAAGGTATCAAGACAATGAAAAGTTCTTCTTAATTTTCGGTTGAAATAGCGTAAGGAAGGCATTCTGCCTTAGGGGGATCAATCCCTATAGGAGGGGGATCGATCCCTCATATGATTTTTGCAGTTTTTGGCCTTTCTGGCTTGGGGGGGATCGATCCCTATAGGAGGGGGATCGATCCCTCATACGTTTTCTGCAGTTTTTGACAGAAAATTCAACCTTTGAGGTGACAAAACTTGGTTTTTGAGTATTTTAAGTCCAAGTAAAGGTTTAAACATTTGTAAAACATGATTTTGGACTTGTATGAATGAAAAACATGAATGAAAAACCATTTAACAAAAGATTTTGCAATTTTGGAAGGATTTTCACCAATAAATGCTTTTTTGGCCTCAAAGGAGATCATTTTGAGAGTTATGCATGTTTTGGCAAAACCAATGCATTGAATTACATAAATATGTCAAAACAAACTGTTGACACCTAATTTTGTCCCATTTTGTTATTATTATTATTATTATTACATATATATATTTGTATTTGTTTTCATTTTTATTATAATTATTTGTTTTATTTTTATTATCATTATTTGTTTTATTATTATTATCATTTATGTTATTTTTATTAGTTTTATATTATTATTATTATTATTAGTTTTTAGTTTTTATATTTTTATTTTTATTTTCTTTGTTTTTCTGTCTAATCTGTCCATCACCCAGCCACTGCCGCCTGACACCACCGCCGGTCACCAACTCTGTCTCCCCATCCCATCATAGCAGAAGCCCCATGCCAACCCCTACAAAAATCCACCATTTTTCGGTTACTAGGGCCGGCGAGAGCTCTTTCTTTTCCTCTACCAGATTCAAAATCATACTACCTAAAAAACCCAAAACCGATGGCCACTGTCATCAGGCTTTCCAACCCCATCCCTCGCAGAATCCGAACCCCCTAAACTGAACCACCACCCAAAAATCAACATACACACCACCTCACCATCGAGCCATCCCAAGGCCATTTAACCCAACCCCGAACAAAAACCACCGCAAACCACCGTTCATCATCATCACCGAAAACAGAATGCCTAGCCAAATCCCTAACAGCCCAAGCAAAAAAAAAAACCAAACAGATCTCAATCAAAAAACCAAACAGATCTCAAGCCGCAACCAAACCAACACCAGATTTAACCAAAAAATAAACCAAAAAAAGAGAGAGAAAAAGGAAGCGAAAATGACTTCGGTGAAGTCAGATCTGTTGGGTTAGAGACATTTTTGAAGGAAAAGGAGGTCGGAATCGAAGAGAGTAAGTGGAGAACTTCCGGAAAGTGATTTCCTTTTTCATTTTCGACCACCGGCAGCGGCGGCCGGCGGCGGCGCACGGCGATCCACGGTCGCCGGAAATCGCCCCCGTCGAGAGTCTTCAAAGACTCTGAAATTTTTTTTTAGAGGAAGGGGAAAAATGAATTAGAAAAAAAAAGAGATAGGTTTTATAGCAAAAAAAAAAAAG
This sequence comes from Heritiera littoralis, assembly GCA_031772115.1. Lineage (NCBI taxonomy): Eukaryota > Viridiplantae > Streptophyta > Magnoliopsida > Malvales > Malvaceae > Heritiera > Heritiera littoralis. The sequence goes on along the minus strand of JAPDPK010000109.1, from coordinate 76,478 downwards.
AAGGAAGACCCGCGCGCGACCCGGATCCGACCCGGGATCCGCGCGCCCGACCCGTCCGCGAGAAGGGGATCCGCGTGTCGTCCAGCATCCGACCCGACCCGTTTCTGATCCGCGACCCGTTGCAGCCCACCAAGCTCGGCCCGTTCGCAGCCCACCAAACTTGGACCTCCACTCTTGGGCTCTCACATTCGGGCTGCATTTCCTTATTGGGTTTAAAACCCAATTGATTTGGGTATATTTTTCTTAGCCTTTTATTTGTTTTATTATTATTATTATTATTATTATTATTATTATTATTATTATTATTATTATTATTATTATTATTATTATTATTATTATTATTATTATTATTATTATTATTGGGTTTTATTATTATTACTATTAGGTTTTGTTGTTATTATTATTATTATTATTATTATTATTATTATTATTATTATTATTATTATTATTATTATTAGTGCATGTTACAAAATAAGAAATTGAAAAAATTTTCTTTTATTAGCATTTTCATTAATTATTATTATTGATTAGAAAACGTATTTAAAAATAATGAAATTTAAATTTGGGTAAAATAAAAGTCCGATGATGGGATGTCATGAAACTCACAAGTAGTGATTTCTTGACTGATCCCTAGGTGAGAAGAGTCGTACTAAATGTTACCAGAGTATTGGGATATTTAGTATGATTTTTCAATAATTTAATTTTTATCAAAATAAAAATAAATAAGTTTTTAAAAGGAAAATTAAAAAAGGGAAATAAATAATAAAATTTAAATTTAATCAAACAATGTTCCGATGATGGGATGTTATGAAACTCACAAGTAGTGATTTCTTAACTGATCCCTAGGTGAGAAGATCATACTAAATGTTACCAGAGTATTGGGATATTTAGTATGATTTTTCAATAATTTAAATTTTTATTAAAAACAAAAATAAATAAGTTTTTTTAAAAAAGAAAATAGAAAAAGGAAATAATAATAAAATTTAAATTTAATTAAATGAAATTTTGTCCGATGATGGGATGTCATGAAACTCACAAGTAGTGATTTCTTGACTGATCTCTAGGTGAGAGAAGTTCACTAAGTGTTACCAGAGTATTGGGATACTTAGTGTAATTTTTCAATAATAAGAATTTTTATTTAAAATAAATAAGGAAATATTTATATAAAAAAAAATCAAAAAATTCATTTGCATCATTTATTATCTGTTTGCATCATGTGCATTCATAATAATTTTCGAAGCGGGTGTGAATCTTCCGATGATGAGATTCTATAGAACTCACAAGTAGTGATTCTTAAGAAATCTCTAGGTGAGGAAAATTATTCCAAATGTTACCAGAGTATTGAGATATTTGATTTAATTTTTCAATACGCAAAGGTTCACATTCACTTTTGGAAAATAAAATTCAACTTTTTAAAATAAAACAAAATAAATTTACAAATAAAATGATTTTTAATAAAAAGAATAAAATTGATTGTAATAAAAATAAAAATTATTTTTAAATATTTAATTCAAGACCATTTTATTAAAACCAAAGGATAACACATGATTATTATGGTACCGTTTTTTAACGGGCGTCGTGGGGGTGCTAATCCTTCCCCACGCGTAACCGTACCCCCGAACCCATTTTTGTTTCGCAGACCAAAAGATTAATTTTTTAATAAAACTTAATTAATTTTGAGATTTTGTTAAAAAGATAAACGTTTTTAGGTAGCCAATCACACCTAATAAAAAAAGATTGGTGGCGACTCCATTTTTGTTTTTAAACGTTTTTTTAAAATCGTCGAGCGCGAAGCCGTTACGACAGAGGATGTTTGGTCATATTGCACCAAACACAGTGCTCTGTTTTCTTCACTTGGCATGTCTGAGTCTAGGATTGTGTTCATTCCTGCCCTCGGGTTTGGATCGGTCAATGAAAAGGTCAGCTCCTTTGCATCGATTCTTGTTACCTATGCGTTCAGTATTTCATCAATGATATTCCGTTCAGAAATCCCTCCATTTTCCTTTTCTCTGTTCAAGGTAGCCACCATTTCATCGTACACTAACTGGCACCTCTTCTCGGAAATAGCAGCCTCACCATTTTCCAAGGGTGATTCATGATTATTTCCCTGCTGCAAGATATGAGTTTCTATCTGCATCGATTCTTTTCCTTGAACAGTACACAAATTCATATTTGAATGATTTGTAGAGGTGGGAAGATTTGAATTTCTTCCTTGAACAGTGAAAGGTAGCTAGTTCAACCTGACTTCCGAATTATTTTCTACCTCTAGATTTATGCTGAATTTGGCATCATTCACCCTGAGTTCTAATGAATTTCTAACCGATGATTTGTTGTTTAAAACTACTAAGATTCTTGCAAAGTCTAAACGTTGCTTGTTAACAGAGGATTCATCGGCTAGAATGAACTTACCCACACGGTTGCCGACCTGTTTAAAGACATCTTCGCTCCAGGCATGAAGAGGTAATTTGGATAATCTGATCCAGGTCAACCTTTCTTCACTTATAAGACCATTGGACCAAGGCTTTAACCAGTAGAACCATTCTTTAATCCATGAGTTATCGTCCGCTAGTAAGTTTTGCATAGTTTCTTTACTTTCAAAGCTTATTAAAACCCAACTGCCGCCTATCGGGGATATTGAAAAAGGTGAATATTCTTCCATGTGAAGACGTTGCTGAAGAGCCTGGATCGCAAGAGGGGAACGAAATGAAGCCACAACCGAAGTTTCAAGCCATTTCAGATCTTGAACAGCAATCTCTATCTCATCCTGTTCAGCATCTGAAACGGTTTGGTCATAGCCAATTATGGTTGGGTCAGCAAATTCTATTTTATCAGTTTTAGTGAAGCATCTGTTCTTGAAGTAACTCGTAGCATTTCTGTTGAGATCCGTTTCTTTTGAGGGGTTTCAATCGTCGCACCTCCTCTAGAAAACATCATTTAGAGGTGAGCCATCTCGTCTCCAGTATCTTGATCCTTGATTGAGTTTGGCAAATTTTACATCTAATCGATGATCGAGAAGCCAAGCGCCATTGAGCCTCTCTACTGCATTGTTAGCTTCTTTCCAGGTTGAAAATCTTACAAAACCATACCTTCTACCAGACATGCTTCTCCTCTGTGGAATAAAAGCATCCAATACACTACCATGATGTTGGAAGATCTGTTTAAGCCATCTTTCATGGATATTGGGAGGGATATTATTAATTAATAGAGCGTACGTCAAAGAGGCCTTTTTATATATAATTATATGCATGTGCGTGGGCATATATGTATGTATTTTTCTTTTCACATCTCATTTAATTTCTAATTGAAATATATGCCAAATAATCAAGCTAATTATCACATTGAATTTTAAAATAATATTGTACATCTTTGTGCCTACATACATACATACATACACTTTTTCTTTTCACATCTCCTTTAATTTTATTCAATATATATGCCAAACAATCATACTAATTATCACATTGAATTTTAAGACACAATTTCTTTACTACTTCTAAAATTCTATGTGCGTGTGCCTTTATGTATGTGCATTTCTTTTCACATCTCCTTCAATATATATGTATGCCAAATAATCATACTAATTACCATTTATCAAATAATTATTTATAGCATGATTTACAAAGGAAAGAAAAATTCAGAAAAATTAATCAAATTATCTTTTTTATGAAGAGTCTAATTATAAAAAAATTATAATCATAATCAAATATCATGTTTGTAGACACCATTTTTGTCCGGTTCTTTTTCAAAACATTCTTAATTAATTAGTTTGTATATATTTTATTATTGATTTTTAAATTTTATTTCTTTATTTTTTTTTTTTTTGTTTTTTTTTGTATTTAGATATAATTTTCGGATTTTGATTTTGATTTTTATAGAATAAAATAAAAAAAGAAGAAGGAAATCTAAATTAATTTTGATAGGAAAGTAAAATTAAATGAAACCATTAAAAGATTGAAAATTAATTTGAATTTGGAATTGATATTAAATTTAAGATTAGATTCTTGAAATATAAAATTTCCTAAAAAAAAAAAAATTGATTCTAGGTTTCCAATTATTACCAAAAATAAAATTAAAAAAAATATAAAAAAAAAAGGAAAAAACCTAGGTCTATAAAAGGAGAAGGAAACTAGGGTTTTAGGGGGAGGAGGAAAACACAAAGAAAAAAAGAAAACCCTAGAAGAGAAAAACCCTAGACAACACACAGGAAAACCCTAAAAAAAAAACCTAGAATAAAGCTAGAAAAAGGCTAGGAAAAAGGGGCTGGCCACGAGGGGGAATAGACGGAGGGGAATAGAAAAGAGAACCCTAGGGAGAAAGAAACGGAGAAAAGAGGTTGAAGAGAAGAAAACCCAAACAAAAGAACCTAGAGGAGAAAACCTTGGAGGGGGTGGATCGGCCAAGAGGGAGCTACAAAGAAAGTGAAGATCGATAGATACAGGGAAAAGAAAAGAAACGTAGAACAAGGAAGAAGGAAAGGGCTTTTAATTGACAATATCCTTCCCATTTTTCGGCTGTGAAGTTCCTGTTTAATGGCTCTCATCTTAGGCCGAAATGAAGAGAGAACAACGAGGCAGAAAACGTGAGTAGTAAAGAACCAAAAATCTGATCTGAAAGTTGAAGTGGTTGGTGAAGGTCGAGAGGACAAAGGAGAGACGTGAAAGCTGTTGGCGTTCATTTCCTCGGCAAAAGAAGGGCCCTGCAACAGAAACGGTTATTGGCTCTACATTGGCTGTGGCACGATCAGAACAACCTCCACGATACTGCTGCCATGGCTGTGTTCGGTCCATGGTGAAGGTTTTCTCCATTGTACTTCACCTGCTGCGTCATCTCCTTCCCTGATTTGGCATCTGCTGCAATCCACAACATCTCCTCTTCCAGTGTGGTCATTACATTGCAACCTTGTCATCGCTGCACCACATCACCACCGTAATCACCATAGTCATCGCACCACTGCTGGTTCAACGCTGCTGCCCACTGCAACGTGTACAACCTTCATCACTATTGTTGCCGTGGCCACCATTGCTCACGCATCACTTCTCTGCTGCATTGTTTTCCTGCCGCATGAAGATCAAGGATGAGGCTCACGTACAAGGCTGTTGAAAGTTGAGAAAACAGTTCAAAACGTGGATTGCTGGGGAACAAGGTAAGCTTATTTGGCATAATATAATAATGGTAATTTGTCTTATATGCTCAATATGTTTCATTGGATTAATTAACATGTAATATGACTTGTTTTAATGGTTTGATAATGAATTAATTTGCATGATATAAAATATAATAAATTAATTTGCATAAATAGAATTTAATGAGTTAGTTTTGTAAATTGCATGATAATTTAATTTTATTAACTATAAATTGCATGATATAATAATTTAAGTTGTATGAAATAATTTAATTAGATAAATTTAATTTGATTTTATATGAAACAATTGCATGATAATATTTAACTTGATAATTTGCACGGTAATATTTAATTTGAACAATTTAATTTGTATGATCAAGCTGTATGGTGTGTTTTGCATGGATAGTTGATACGATTTGATGACTTGCATGACTTATAGAATTATTATAGTATATTAGAATTAGTGTTTATGAAATAAACTTAGGACAATAATTAATTTAAAACTTATAAGATAAAATAAAATTATATAAATAAAAATTAAATAAATAAAAGCATAAAAGATTTAAGAAAATAGAAGATGAGTTATTCCTACGACGGAACTCTTAAGGGACTGCGCTCAAGTGGTACTTTTAGAGATCTTGAGGTAAAAACTTCTATCCAAGGCCTCACCAGCTTAATGGAAGGTCTAAATAGGATTTTTGATAATAAATAATTCATATTCATTTTTAAAATATATATAATAAATTAAGTTTATTATAAAATAACAATAAAAATAATTAGTTATAAAATTAGAAAAGATGTCAATGATTAGTAATAATATAATAAAAATAGTAATAGTAAATAACAAAATAAGGGAGGAAATAAATAAAATAACTATAATCAGATATTAAAATAAAAATGATAATGAATGTGAATATGAATTACATCGATGATAAAATATCAAGAGAATTATGCTTAAGTAATTTTCTTGAAAGTTCTCTCAAGGCCTCACCAGCTTAATGGATGGTCTAAAGAGGGTTTTCGATAACTAATGGCTTATATCAGTCTAAAAATAAAATAAGACATATTATAAAATTTAAATAATTAGTAACAAAGATAAACTAATAAATATAAGGAAATAATAATAATAATAAATGATAAAATAGGATGATAATAGGTAACGATAATTATCGAGGTTGAGTATTGATTATTCCGATGATAGGATTCCAAAAGAGATTACGCTTAAGTAATACTTTTGAAATCTTTAGGCCAAGAAATTTCTTTCAAGATCTTACCAGTTTAATGGAAGATCTAAAAGGAAGTTTTGGGAAAAATAATTCATATTCATTTTCTAATAAAATAAATTAATAAAATTAAACATTCATAAAATAATAGAAAGATAATAGAAGTAGTAAAAACGATAAGATAGCGAGAAGGAATTAGATAGGAGTCAAAATTAGAAGTTTTCATAAAACATTAAAATGAATCCGACGACGGAGCCTCTTCAAGCAAGTCACATAGTACTACTTGAATACTCTTGAGGTGAGGAGAATTTTTTAAGCTGTCCCACCAGCTTAATGGAGGATGCTTAGAAATATTTTCCAATATTTAATTATTGAACTTAAGATTAACTAAGACAAATTTGAGATAACCTAAAGCTAGTTGGTACCATTTTAGGATGGGCGTTGTGAGGGTGCTAATCCTTCCTCACACGTAACCGTACTCCCGAACCCTAAATTTGAGATGTAGACCAATCCTTATCCATAGTTTGAATAGGTGACCAATCACACCTAAGTAGAATGGTTGGTGGCGACTCCATAGATTTTGTGTCTAGCTATTAGGTTTTCTTTCTAAAACCTAGTACGTTATGACAGCTTGGCGACTCCACTGGGGACTTAAGAGAGTCAGGCCAATACTTAGTTTTAGGTTATCTCAGAATTTGCTTAAGAGATCTTAATAGAAAACGAACATTAAATAAAACATTATTCCTTCATACACACACATCACTTTGCATTAGCATACATAAGCCCTCGACCCGGGCTCGATCCTTTTAGGAGGGAGTAAAGTATCTACGCTCTCGTGAGGTAATACCTCCGCAATGGCTAGCGAAATACTCCTACTCAAATTGAACCTTTCCGTTTGTAACCTGTGATGGGTGAGGATTGGGTGCCTTACTAGTCCTATGTGGACGATAGTGAGGAACAATTTGAGAACCTTTAGAAATCTTACTTATCCAAACCAAGCATATAAAGAAACCTAAGAGACCAACTTAAGTTAGGGCCATGTCAACTCACCATGTAGAGATAACCAAGGATTAGGACACATGAAGAAAAAATTTTTCTTTTCAAAAAATATAATATTAAAAAATCAAAATAAAGAAAACAAAGAGACGAAATGAGTCTGTTCATCACATGAAGCTTTCCTTTGAATTTGCGATGCTTAACATGTCTATTTGAATATTGCACTTATACATTTAGACATTTTTGGCCATACATAAATTAAGCATACATCTCATGCATAGGTTTGTATGTGCATATCATGGCATCTTGGCTTAGACTATGGTAATAGAAGTGAGAAGATAGTTTGGTCGTGAAAATTGTCAGCCACACATACGATACTTGTTTGCAAACAAGAACAATGGAGAATGAGCAATTGGCACGAATTGATGGAATTGAAAAGGTGCAACAAGAGATTGTCAGAGCCCAAGAAGAAACTAAGGAACAAATGGCCAAGATGGTGGAGATGATGATGAGCTTGGCAAAAGGGAAGGGGGTTGATGAAGACACTAACGTTAGAATGGAGCCACAAATGGGGGACCCCATCAAGCAAGAGAAGCTTAGGAGGGAAGCGATTGAACTAGGCTCTCATAAGGGGATGCATCGTATGTGTGATATGTTAGAGGAGAGACTAAGGGCTATCGAAAGGAGCACTATTTATGGAAACATTGATGTGGAGAAATTGAGTTTGGTTCATGATTTGGTGCTACCCGCAAAATTCAAAGTCCCCAACTTTGACAAATATGATGGAACTAAATGCCCGTTAGCCCATATTACATTGTTTTGTCGAAAAATGGCAGGGCATACTCACAATGAAAAGTTGCTAATTCACTGTTTTCAAGATAGCCTTATTGGGTCCGCAGCAAGGTGGTATGTCTAATTAGATAGAAGACGCATCCACTCATGGAAGGATCTTGCGAGGGCCTTTATGGTTCAATATCAACATGCAAAGGATATGGCACCAGATCGATTATTGTTACAGAATATGGAAAAGAAGGCTATTGAGAGCTTTAGAGAATATGCTCAGAGATGGTGAGACATTGCCGTTCAGGTTCAGCCTCCCCTTACAGAGAAAGAGACGACAATTCTGTTTGTCAATACACTTAGGGCTCCATATTATGAGAGAATGATTGGTAATGTCGCCAAAAACTTTGCAGATTTGGTACTCTCTGGTGAGATAATCGAATATGTTATAAAAAGTGGGAAGATCGAATGGGTAAGTACAAGGAAAGGTGCAACATTCAATAACGAGAGTCAAGATGTTCAGGCTGTGGCTAATGAAAAGCAGTATGAAAGTTATACCCCATATTACCCATACCCCATACAACAATCCCACCACCTTTGTCCATATCCTTATCAGTAAATTCCTTAAAATGGTTTTCAGCCTAACTTTTGTCCTCGATCACTCTTTGCCTTACCAAACAATCCAAGAAGGCTAAGAAACGGTGTAAAGAGATTGCCGATTCCAATTTCTAAACTGGTGCCTATGCCTTTGAAAACAACTCCAAACCCAGCATCAAAAAGTTATGACCCAAATAGCAAATGTGAATATCACATGGGGGCAATTGGGCATTCAACAGAAAAGTGTAGGCAATTGAAGGAAAAGGTTAAAGAACTCATCAGTAGTGGTGCCTTGAATCAAGAGCTTATTGAACAATGGAAGTCTGTTTCTTCATAGGCCAAGTTTTCTATTGTAATTTGTGGAAGTGAGATGTTCTCAGGATTCTTGAAATTTTCATCAAGTTGTTTTGAAAGCTTTCCATAATTTTCTTTCCAAGTAGATGAAATAAAAATAATTTTGAAAACATTGGTGATTTTTATTGAGAATAAATAGACCTAGTCATTACATTACATTTCCAGTATGCTTTCCGATTCAGTGAAAACTTGGAATCCATAGAGACAAACAAGCTCGAAATTCATTCATTTTTGCTTACCATGATGAACTTTTGAAGTCAATGATCTTCGGCGATGAGCAATGAAATGATTGATGAATTTGCAAAACTTTTTGAATTGTTTGAAGGACCAATTCATGAAGCATTCTCTTAAGGACTTTTTATTTGGAAATTTGATAGATGTTAAGGCCAAGCTAAGAGTCCCAAACACATCAACCCAAAATTCTTTCTTATAACTTGAACTTTCTAACTCAAATCATCCTTCGTTACACCTTGGGGCAAAATGACTGAAAGAGCTAAGCTTTTGATAACCTCAATATCTTTTAATGGCCATTCTTAATTTGATTGATATCCCTTTTCCGATCTTAAACCATGATGATGAAAATTGCTGCATATGGCCTTCATAAAGTTGAGTTGATACATTCTAGGCATGAGTTGTAAAAAAAAAAAAAGCAAAGAAAAAGGAAGTAAAAAAAAAAGGGAAAAGAAGAAAAAAATTGATTGTGAAACCATGCATGAGGGATATTCAAATGATTTCAAAAGCCGAATTTTCATCTTGAGAATTGGTTTTCAATAGAAGTGTCAATATTTGATATGACAAATGGCCATCTTTCATATTCTTATTACTGAAATGAAATCATCCCTTTGTTACCCCTTTTGAGCTTATTGATTTCTTTCTAAATGAACCTTGACCAAGGATCACCCTCCACATTCGAGGGGCAAATACATCAGAGGAATTTTAGAAGCATTAGTGATTGGTCTTTTGTCAAATGCAAGAAAATGATACCCTTGTTAAGGGGCAAATGTGAGAAGAAGGATATGTGGAGATGAAAATCAATATGAAAAAACAAGAAATTGGAAAAAATGAAAAAAGATAGATGTGAAAAAAAAAAAGAAGAAATGAATGAGAATAAAAGGTTAGAAAAGAAAAGAAAAATGCTTCGAAGAGTGGGAAGGACAGATGTTCACAATCGAAGAAATGATCCTTGGTTCAATAAACCTTGAAAACACTTATTTTGGGCCTATTTATCCATTCTTTGAAAACCCTAAACCTTGGCCTACGGTACGTGCTTAAAAGTCCATTTTGATCAAATAAAGATGCTTGTATTGAAAAGCTTTTCTTTGAGAAACCATCATCATTATTTAGTTTGGAGTGAATTTGAATTCTCAAATGCATGGTAGAATAATCAATAAAAAAAAGAGAGAGAAGAAGAAAAAAGAGAATGAAGCTCTAGGGTGAAAACCCATGAAAGGGCAGTCTAGAGCAAATTTGAAACAACTCAAGGCCATTGTTTGTGACTATGCTAAGGCAATAACAAGAAAGAAGAAAAACCAGAGGAGTGATGCTTTCAGTCAAGACCTCTTGAGAAATTCAGAAAACCATCACCTTGAAAATTTGATTTGAGATTTGAATCCTTGCCCAGAAATTTGAGCCATCATAGCTAGTCTTGACATTTGTTAAAATCCACATATCAACGAATTAAGAGAATGCTAAAATGGATTGTGTTATGTGAAAGTTACTTTTACAAAAGGAATAATGATTTTCAAGGAATTTGTTTCAAGATGAAGAGACATTGATCAATAGAACCTTTTCTTGATAACCAAACATCCTTGATGCACCAAATCAGTACACTTATTCAGCTAGACCAAGTTGTGACTCATTCTATTTGTTCTCAATAGTAATCACCAATTTTTAAGAGATTTAAATGTCAAATGTTTTTATCTTGGAAAGTTATTATGTGGGGCAATTTTCTATTTTCAAAAAGAAACTTAAAGAAGTGAAAAATGAGAGTTTTGTGATTTTATGGGGGCAAGTTCTTAAGACTATTCTTGGGGCAATCTTTGGTTGATTTGAGAGCATGAATTTTCTTGAAGATATGAGAAGTGGTGAAGTGTTCTTGTGAATAGTTTGGGATGATTTTGTTGTTATAATTTGGATAGATGAATTTTAATTTGGTAAGAATTGTGGGGTAAGAAGAAAACTAAATGAATGATGATGATGGGGCAAATGATTTTAGGATTGCTAAATTTAAAGAAAGGAGAATTGTGGGGCAAGAAGAAGACTGAATGAATGACGATGATGGGGCAAATGATTTTAGGATTGCTAAATTTGAAGAAAGAAGAATGATGAGGCATTGAAAGATTGAATGATAAGGTAAAGAGAAGATTGAAGGATGACAAATTTTTGAAGAAAGGAATAAGGTAGGCTGATGATGTGACTTGGTAAGGCATTGTTTATCATTGCATTGCATTCTTGACATGCATGGCATTGCATTCCATTACATGCATTCTGAGACAAAAAAAAGGAGAGTTTGTTTGTTAAGACAATAGGATAAAAAAAAAAGGGTTTTGGAAGACTAGATGACTAAAAATTTGGAAAATCTTAAAAAAGAGAGAGAGAAAAAAAATCAGAAAATGTGAGAAAGATTGGGAATAAGATGTGACAAAAAAAAAGGTATGAAGTTTTGAAACAAAAATGTTAAAATTTGGAAAGAAAGAGAAAATTAAAAAGTTATGGATATGATGGGATAATGAAAAAGGGATTGAAAGATGTGATGAGATGAAAAATGTGATATTTAGATAGAAAATAACAAAAAGAAGAAACTGGAATGATAAGATGATCTAGAAGATAGAATTGAAATGATGAGATAAGATTAAAGCCTCCGGGTACAATCTGTAAGACCTCCGGGCATGATTCACTAAGACCTCCGGGCATGATTCATTAAAACCCCTGGGTACAATCTGTAAGACCTCCGGGCATGATTCGTTAGAACTTCTAGGTACAATTTATAAGACCTCCGGGCATGATTCATCAAATCCTCTGGGTACAATCCGTAAAACCTCCGAGCATAATTGAACACATTTAGATGAGCAAATTTAAAGTTTCAGGGCCTTCCTAGTCGAAGGAGCATTCTAGAGATGAGAAAATTTAAAGTTTCAGGGCCTTCCTAGTCGAAGGAGCATTCTAGAGATGAGAAAATTTAAAGTTTCAGGGCCTTTCTAGTCGAAGGAGCATTTTACAGAGGAGAAATTTTAAAGTTTCAAGGCCTTCCTAGTCGAAGGAGCATTTTGGAGATGAGAAATTTAAAGTTTCAGGGCCTTCCTAGTCGAAGGAGCATTTTGGAGATGAGAAAATTTAAAGTTTCAGGGCCTTCCTAGTCGAAGGAGCATTTTAAGATGAGAAAATTTTTAAAGTTTCAGGGCCTTCTTAGTCGAAGGAGCATTTTAGAGATGAGAAATTTTTTAAAATTTCAGGGCCTTCCTGGTCGAAGGAGCATTTTAGAGATGAGAAAATTTTTAAAGTTTCAGGGCCTTCCTAGTCGAAGGAGCATTTTAGAGATGAGAAAATTTAAAGTTTCAGGGCCTTCCTAGTCGAAGGAGCATTTAAGAGATGAGAAAATTTAAAGTTTCAGGGCCTTCCTAGTCGAAGGAGCATTTTGGAGATGAAAAATTTAAAGTTTCAGGGCCTTCCTAGTCGAAGGAGCATTTTAAGATGAGAAAATTTTAAAGTTTCAGGGCCTTCTTAGTCGAAGGAGCATTTTTAGAGATGAGAAAATTTTTTAAAGTTTCAGGGCCTTCCTGTCGAAGGAGCATTTTAGAGATGAGAAAATTTTTAAAAGTTTCAGGGCCTTCCTAGTCGAAGGAGCATTTTGGAGATGAGAAAATTTAAAAGTTTCAGGGCCTTCCTAGTCGAAGGAGCACTTTTGAGATGAGAAATTTAAAAGTTTCAGGGCCTTCCTAGTCGAAGGAGCCTTTTTAAGATGAGAAAATTTAAAGTTTCAGGGCCTCCCTGGTCGGAGGAACATTTTCATGATGAAAACCAATTTCTTTTAAAATAAGTAAATATCAAAAAAAAAGAAAACAAAAAAAAAGAGAGGAAAAACTTTGAAAAAGGAAAAAAAATAATAAAATGGACGCGGACAAAATGGATGTCTATGTCTTTGCACAATTACTATTTCATAGCAAATGTACAAAGAGGGGCAACTGTAGACACCATTTTTGTCCGGTTCTTTTTCAAAACATTCTTAATTAATTAGTTTGTATATATTTTATTATTGATTTTTAAATTTTATTTCTTTATTTTTTTTTTTTTTTGTTTTTTTTGTATTTAGATATAATTTTCGGATTTTGATTTTGATTTTTATAGAATAAAATAAAAAAAGAAGAAGGAAATCTAAATTAATTTTGATAGGAAAGTAAAATTAAATGAAACCATTAAAAGATTGAAAATTAATTTGAATTTGGAATTGATATTAAATTTAAGATTAGATTCTTGAAATATAAAATTTCCTAAAAAAAAAAAAATTGATTCTAGGTTTCCAATTATTACCAAAAATAAAATTAAAAAAAATATAAAAAAAAAAAGGAAAAAACCTAGGTCTATAAAAGGAGAAGGAAACTAGGGTTTTAGGGGGAGGAGGAAAACACAAAGAAAAAAAGAAAACCCTAGAAGAGAAAAACCCTAGACAACACACAGGAAAACCCTAAAAAAAAAAACCTAGAATAAAGCTAGAAAAAGGCTAGGAAAAAGGGGCTGGCCACGAGGGGGAATAGACGGAGGGGAATAGAAAAGAGAACCCTAGGGAGAAAGAAACGGAGAAAAGAGGTTGAAGAGAAGAAAACCCAAACAAAAGAACCTAGAGGAGAAAACCTTGGAGGGGGTGGATCGGCCAAGAGGGAGCTACAAAGAAAGTGAAGATCGATAGATACAGGGAAAAGAAAAGAAACGTAGAACAAGGAAGAAGGAAAGGGCTTTTAATTGACAATATCCTTCCCATTTTTCGGCTGTGAAGTTCCTGTTTAATGGCTCTCATCTTAGGCCGAAATGAAGAGAGAACAACGAGGCAGAAAACGTGAGTAGTAAAGAACCAAAAATCTGATCTGAAAGTTGAAGTGGTTGGTGAAGGTCGAGAGGACAAAGGAGAGACGTGAAAGCTGTTGGCGTTCATTTCCTCGGCAAAAGAAGGGCCCTGCAACAGAAACGGTTATTGGCTCTACATTGGCTGTGGCACGATCAGAACAACCTCCACGATACTGCTGCCATGGCTGTGTTCGGTCCATGGTGAAGGTTTTCTCCATTGTACTTCACCTGCTGCGTCATCTCCTTCCCTGATTTGGCATCTGCTGCAATCCACAACATCTCCTCTTCCAGTGTGGTCATTACATTGCAACCTTGTCATCGCTGCACCACATCACCACCGTAATCACCATAGTCATCGCACCACTGCTGGTTCAACGCTGCTGCCCACTGCAACGTGTACAACCTTCATCACTATTGTTGCCGTGGCCACCATTGCTCACGCATCACTTCTCTGCTGCATTGTTTTCCTGCCGCATGAAGATCAAGGATGAGGCTCACGTACAAGGCTGTTGAAAGTTGAGAAAACAGTTCAAAACGTGGATTGCTGGGGAACAAGGTAAGCTTATTTGGCATAATATAATAATGGTAATTTGTCTTATATGCTCAATATGTTTCATTGGATTAATTAACATGTAATATGACTTGTTTTAATGGTTTGATAATGAATTAATTTGCATGATATAAAATATAATAAATTAATTTGCATAAATAGAATTTAATGAGTTAGTTTTGTAAATTGCATGATAATTTAATTTTATTAACTATAAATTGCATGATATAATAATTTAAGTTGTATGAAATAATTTAATTAGATAAATTTAATTTGATTTTATATGAAACAATTGCATGATAATATTTAACTTGATAATTTGCACGGTAATATTTAATTTGAACAATTTAATTTGTATGATCAAGCTGTATGGTGTGTTTTGCATGGATAGTTGATACGATTTGATGACTTGCATGACTTATAGAATTATTATAGTATATTAGAATTAGTGTTTATGAAATAAACTTAGGACAATAATTAATTTAAAACTTATAAGATAAAATAAAATTATATAAATAAAAATTAAATAAATAAAAGCATAAAAGATTTAAGAAAATAGAAGATGAGTTATTCCTACGACGGAACTCTTAAGGGACTGCGCTCAAGTGGTACTTTTAGAGATCTTGAGGTAAAAACTTCTATCCAAGGCCTCACCAGCTTAATGGAAGGTCTAAATAGGATTTTTGATAATAAATAATTCATATTCATTTTTAAAATATATATAATAAATTAAGTTTATTATAAAATAACAATAAAAATAATTAGTTATAAAATTAGAAAAGATGTCAATGATTAGTAATAATATAATAAAAATAGTAATAGTAAATAACAAAATAAGGGAGGAAATAAATAAAATAACTATAATCAGATATTAAAATAAAAATGATAATGAATGTGAATATGAATTACATCGATGATAAAATATCAAGAGAATTATGCTTAAGTAATTTTCTTGAAAGTTCTCTCAAGGCCTCACCAGCTTAATGGATGGTCTAAAGAGGGTTTTCGATAACTAATGGCTTATATCAGTCTAAAAATAAAATAAGACATATTATAAAATTTAAATAATTAGTAACAAAGATAAACTAATAAATATAAGGAAATAATAATAATAATAAATGATAAAATAGGATGATAATAGGTAACGATAATTATCGAGGTTGAGTATTGATTATTCCGATGATAGGATTCCAAAAGAGATTACGCTTAAGTAATACTTTTGAAATCTTTAGGCCAAGAAATTTCTTTCAAGATCTTACCAGTTTAATGGAAGATCTAAAAGGAAGTTTTGGGAAAAATAATTCATATTCATTTTCTAATAAAATAAATTAATAAAATTAAACATTCATAAAATAATAGAAAGATAATAGAAGTAGTAAAAACGATAAGATAGCGAGAAGGAATTAGATAGGAGTCAAAATTAGAAGTTTTCATAAAACATTAAAATGAATCCGACGACGGAGCCTCTTCAAGCAAGTCACATAGTACTACTTGAATACTCTTGAGGTGAGGAGAATTTTTTAAGCTGTCCCACCAGCTTAATGGAGGATGCTTAGAAATATTTTCCAATATTTAATTATTGAACTTAAGATTAACTAAGACAAATTTGAGATAACCTAAAGCTAGTTGGTACCATTTTAGGATGGGCGTTGTGAGGGTGCTAATCCTTCCTCACACGTAACCGTACTCCCGAACCCTAAATTTGAGATGTAGACCAATCCTTATCCATAGTTTGAATAGGTGACCAATCACACCTAAGTAGAATGGTTGGTGGCGACTCCATAGATTTTGTGTCTAGCTATTAGGTTTTCTTTCTAAAACCTAGTACGTTATGACAATGTTCATATAAAAAAAAATTGTTTAAATCAAGCAAATTAACAAATAGGTATATAACTGAGCAAATATAACATAAAATTAAAAATTCTAAAATCTCTTCCTTATCACTAAACAAAAGTTTTATTGGCCAATAAATTTATATATATATATATATATATATATATATATATATATATATATATATAGATTTTTTATCTTGTCAAAGCATTTTAATTCCTGTTTTATTAAAGTATTTTTTCGAATGAGAACAAAAAGTTTAGAAGTCAATGGCCTATGGAAAAGGCATAATTAATTAGCAAAAATAAAAAGACAAAACGAGGGTTGTTAACTGCAGCTGCTTGGGTCTGACAAAAGTTAAAAAGTGCTTAAACTTTCAATAAATAAATTTGAATAAATAGTCTAATTAAATATGATTAGGTTTAACAGTTGAAAAACAGAAGGAATCATTGTAATATTGGATAAAATATAAATACCAATTTGTAAGTAAAGTATAAAAAAATAAGCAAAAGGATAAATAAATAAATAAATCTCAAACATTTGAGCCCATATTTTTCAAAAATGAATATATATTTATATAATTCGATAATCAAATAAAATAATCGTAAACTTGCAACGTAAACCCTCTTTTTGTATACTCATGTTCTAACTTTTGACCTTGCAATTTTTTCCAGTCAAAAAAATATTTTTTCAAAGTCTTTCATACTTTTTTACATATAAAAATATAGACTGTTAATTATATATATAAAGCGTAATAGGATTTCAATTTAAAATTTTTATCCAAATCTCATCCCCACCCTTTTTTATTACCCAAATTTTTATAAAACCCTTATTTTTTTTTTGACTCCATTGATTCTGTGAGAAGTCAATAGCAGACAATGGACGCATGCGCATGCACATGACATGACAAAGAAAGTGTATATAATTATGAATTGAAGCAGAAAAAATGGAAGGTAATGCAAAGAATTGAAGCAGAAAAAATGGAAGGTAATGCAAAGAAACTCGTGTATGTGAGCAGTTAAAGCTATTTATGGCTATACTTATGACAAAAAGAGTTGTTTTGAAGGCGACAAGAACATGATAATCCCCAAAAAAACAAAAAAACAAAAAAAAAAACAAGTAGATTAGCTATGTAACAGCAACACATGCACGTTTCTCACGCCAAAGAGAGATATAAACAAAATCAGTGGCGGATACATAAATGGTGTTATAGGTTTTCATGAAGGCCAAGTGGCTTTGTTTGGTACATGGGCCAAGTGGTTTGCAATTATATATCGAGTTGGAATATTGCACATTTAATAATTGAAAATTTATTTCTCATATAGTCGTGGAAGCTTTTAGATTTTATTGATGGGATTAGAAAAATTATACATATCTTTTAAAGTATAGTTAAATAATAAAAATTAATTAAAAAGATATGTGATATTTAAATAAAAAATTTCTACTTTCAACAACAATTTAAAATATTAGAATTTTGAAATTTTGAAGTATTTCAAATGATCATATTTCAAAATACACAAATTTAAAATACTAATATTTATAATTATCTGGTTTGGATAAATTTTTTTAGAAAAAAATTTTGAATACTAGATTTTGATGAAATGAAAAATAATTATAAAAGAAAAATAATAATATTATATATTAGAAAAAAAGTATCAAATAAAATATGCAATATGAATATTGTTAGATTTGTAAAAATGCATAGATATTATTAATAATATAAAAAGAAAATTTATATATATTATATTTAAATAAAATAATCTCTTTTTGTTTTTAATTTTATATTCAATAGTGGGACATATCTAATAAAATAAGAGAAAATTTGAAAAACACTTCTTTAAGAGGATTATTAAGAGAGAATTTCAGCATTTCAAATTCTTTCCAAAAATTTCTCTTAAAATTTGAAAATTTTCAAATTTTGTTAACAATTAAAAATTTGGATTTTGGACTTTGAATATTCTAATTAAAATGAATTTTATTCTTAAAATCTCTTATCCAAATACACTCTTATTAACTCCTTATCTAAAATATATAATTTCATTGCAAGTGCAAAAAAAAAAATTCCTTCTACAAAATTACTTTTTTTTTTAAAAAAATTATATATAGAGTATCAAAAAAATATTATCAAAAATATGAAAATTATGATGAGGATTGAATTTAAGTAACTGATATATATATATATATATATATATATATATTTATATATATATTTATATATTGATAACTTAATTTAAAGAAATGACTTATTTGATATAATAACCTTATAAAGTATTTTTTTTTAAATTGTAAACAATTTTCAAAGTTCCCATGAGTTGGGCAGAGCCTCTTCTTCAATATCCTCTCCCTCAAACTATAGCTTGACATCATGCTTGTTTCAATGGAACCAGCGATAAGATATATATATATATATATATATATATATATATATATATATATATATATATATATATATATATATATATATATAAACAGCTCCAATATTTGATAAAAACAAATAAATTGAATAAGTATAAAAACAAATAAATTTTTAATTCAATAAATTGAACTATGAAATAATATGTTATAAATTTGAACTATTAAATTTAAAATATATATATTTTCATCATTTTTACCAAACAATGAAATAACTCAATAAGTAATTATTATTCTAAAGAGTTCTTGTTAATTCATTTGTTTTAGATATCTTAACAATGAAAATTTGACAATTAAATTTTATTTGAAATGATGATATCTTGCATGCTTTGGGCAATTCAAATCCCAATAAACTTAATTACTATATATATACTAAAAAACTTAAAATTCTTTTTCACTCTTATTTGATACTACTACAAGCCTCTTTCTTTAATCTGTCAGAATGTAACTAATTAATATTCCACAAGCTTATGCATTCAAACAAATGTTATAAGTATTGAAATTTACTTCCCCTTATTGGAAGGTTATTTACTAAATCAAACTAATTAGCCACATTAGCATCACAAAGGTCAAGGTTAAAATTTCTCACTTTCACCTTTAATTAATTACAAGGAATAATGCCAATTCTAATTTTAATGCTAATATGCTTGTTTGTATATTGTTTTTATTGCTTATTTTTTGCTATTTTGTTTTGTTTCATAATGATTTGCTACAAATTAACCCAAAGCCAATAGAAGGCAAATTCATATATTATGAAAATTGAACAAAAGCGTGCAATTAAAGTAAATAAATAAAATAAAGTTAACGAGGCTTTGGCTTAATAGTAAGGAAGAGGTCCTGAGACTTTGAGGTCTCAGATTCGAGTCTCACCAAGTGTGAATTTGAGTTAATCTAGATATTTACTAATTTGTTTAGATTATTATAGTTATTTACTAGTTTACTTAGTTTGAGTAATGTGATTTTCATAGTTACCTGTTCATGGAATGTAATATGCTGATTTTGATTATAACTTTTAATGAAAATGTGTTACTCAAAAATAAATAAATAAATAAATAAATAAACAAATAGTCCAAATTACAAACATATTAGTTTCATATAAATTAATTAAGAAGCACATTTTTTTACAAAAAAACAAAGTTTTTGTTGTATTTTTAACTCTTAAAAAAAACTTTTAGTCAAATACATTGTATCGAGGAGAGAAATCATATCTTTTAATCAAATACAAAGTATGTCAAAGACGCTTTTATTCATAAATATATGTATACGTGTGCCTATGCTTTTCATTTCACATCTCCATCAATTTCTATTCAATATACATATGTCAAAAAAATATAATTATCCCACTGAATTTCAACACGCATTTTTTATTACTTACAAAAATTAAATAAACAAAAATCCAAATATAAGAATTCATATCCGATCAGATTAGCAATAGTTAACCTTATTCAAGTACAGTTTGGAGTGTACTGTAGTTTGACCATCAAGTCTCTGGGAAACTCAAAAGAAACTCACCTACGACTGTACGACTATTGCATTAGAAAAAAAGAGCAGAAAATTCCAGTCAATCCTATTGCTGCATGACGGTCAGTCTACCCATAAATCAATGTCAATGGTGGCAGCTCCGTCATCCCAATCGGCCTGCCTATGCATTGCTGGTGGCGCGATGAGCATACCTTCTGCCATGCTATCGAGTAATCCTGGCAGGTTAAACAATGCCTCCTCATCGATGAACAATGGAACATTAGACTCACTAGGCTTGGTTTCCAAGCTCTCATGAGCATAATCCATTGAAGTAGAATGATCCAAAGCTTTCTTTTCTTGATTGTTCTCGTTGGGAATGTAATTTGTCCAGCTTGTTGAAGGTGAAGAGCTCGTGTCAAGTGACAAAGATGTCGGAGAACATGTTGTTGTTGTTGTTGGCCGAAAAGCCTTGGCAGCTGCGAGAGCAGCGATTTGAATATCCTTGGGCGAAGAAGACTTGGCCCGAGGAAGAATCGAAGCTGAGTCGGGGAAGTTAAGAGCAGCAGACTTGCCCCGAAGCGCCATGGCAGCAACATCATAAGCCCTAGCTGCCATTTCAGGACTGGTAAAAGTCCCCAACCAAATCCTCGATTTCTTGTAAGGCTCACGCACTTCGCACACCCATTTATTCCCCTTTCGCTGCCGGACTCCTCTAAACACCGGGTGGCGCGTCTCCTTAAACTTCTTTCTACCAGCTTTTCGCTTCCTGGAAACGGGCAATGCCTGATCAGACGAGGATTCTGAGTCCGGACTGCATGAAGAAGATGAAGAAGAATCAAGCTCCACGCACTCCATTTCAGGTAACAATGGCGTGTTTAGGGTTCAAAGTAACGTGAATTACCCAGCAGAAGAAAGCCGAAAAGAGCAGTGAAGTGAAGTGAAGAGAGTGATGGAAAAGTATATATAAACAAAGGGAGGAATGCTAAAAGAAGAGTGGGAATGCAATCCGCGAATTGGACATCGAGTCAGACACGGGGCGGCATGGCTTGCTTCGGACACGTGGAGAGAAAAAAAACAGGATTCGATGAAAAAACATGCGGAAATGTGGAAAGCGAGAAATTAAAGGCCAATTATTTTTTTGATGACCGGAAAGTCGGAATGTGTTGAACGAGTCTAAACTCTAATTTGAACAGTGCATGGGCTTGTATTAGGAGCTTTTTCTGGCAGTGGGGTATTTTAAAATCTTTATTCCTTAACAAGGGTTGTCTTAAACTTATTTCCTTAAGTGAGGTATTTTAAGTCATGTCATTGTCATCTCATTTATTTTGATTTTTATTTTTAATTTAAATATGTTTATCCTATTTAACTGCCTACGTTTCCCACTCTCACTCTTCACCGGCCACGCAATCCTTACACTAGAACTCGACTCACCCTCCATTTCTCAAATCCACCTATTTCTTCAATGAGATGACATTGGTTTTAAAGCAACAGGAAATCATTGCGTAAAAAAGAAACAATTAATAGCACTGTTGATCTCATTGGCTTATCCAAAGACGAGAACAATTTTCCTGTCTCAACACTTGATCAAATTTCTTTGGCCTGTCGAGAGTGGAGGTTTTTTTCAAGTCGTGAACCATGGAGTTAGCCCAAGCAAAACTTAGGAAAGTTTCGTTCATTTATCTATTGATTTTAAGTAAGCTTATGCTAACTCCCCAAGACTTATGAAGTTTATGGCAGGATATTAGAAATTGAAAAAACTTGGACTATCTTCCATTAACTCTCAAAGACTCCAACAAGTGGCCTTTCTCCATATTCTTGTAGGTAAGAATAAAGTTTCTTTTGTTAAGATCTTCAGGGAGGTAAACGGGATGGCCGACTCTTTTGCCAAAGCAGGAGTTGATCTTGTTGCTTTGTGGCAGTGCACTACATGTTTCCTGGATACTGGTTTCTGTTTTCCTCTGTTTTGCCTAAAGTTTTCTGTCATGTTTGTTTCTCCAGGTCTGATCTGTTTTTCTGCTTATTGATCCTTCTCTTTCTGATGATTTAAGATGGACTCTTTGTATTTTCTTCAAATCATAAATAAAACCTCCTTTTGACTAAGCAAAAAAAAAAAGATAAAGTTTCTTTATTTTTAGAAGTTCTACTGTAGCATTTGGATGCAATACCAATTACGCAAGGATTTGAGAGCCTTAAGTATAGCTTTGAAGAGATCCAAATCTACATTTTTAGAGCTGCAGGCGAAGGATCCAAGTTTACAGTAAAAGTTTTCATTTGCAGATATAGATTTTTGGATGCCTAATTAACTTTTTGGAAGAAAGAGTTCTCCGTGGATGCTTAGAGTTAAACAATAAGCTCCCTGCCCATTTAAAGTTTGTTTTTGTGAATGAGTAATAGTAGTTGACGTGGATCACTGTACCTTATTTATGGAAAAAAGATTGAAAGTACCCTTATTTGATAAAAAAGATTTTAAAGCACCTTATTTTGGGAAAAAACTCCTTGTATTAGTACCACTGCCCCTAAATTCTTGGATTTAATTATTAGTTAATTTACTGAAAATTATTGACCTAAAAGTATCATTTTTGACCAAAAGTTGGGTCCATTCTTTTTATGGATACAAAAGAAGCTGAAGTCTGACAATAGAAAAAAAAAATTACAAGTGTTAATATTTGAATTTTAAATTTATTAAATATTAATTTTTAAAAGTGATTATATGATCCGTTTGAGTTAAATATTTATTTTGGTAAGAGAGTTGGGTCCTTTCATGTTCCTAATAATATCTTTTAAACTTTCTAATGCAAGGTTTTTGTCTTAAAATAATATCTTTTAAGCCGTTTAGATTTTTTTTATAATTTTTAAAATAAAAAAGTGTGAAATTTGTCTTAAAAATGTGAGGTTTTCTAAGTGATTAGATTAAGATAAGGTAATAACAATGAATTATTATCTAATACACCATAAGCAAAATTTTGATTTTACTAACATGATTAAGGTGGTGACACATGTATCAATTTATTTATTTTTTATTTTTTAATATTTTTAAAGGATATATTTCACCATCTTAATTTAACTTGTGGAGTGTAAAAATTTTACTGACAATGTATTTGATAATAATTTTTTTAATAATCCAGTTATCTTAATTTAAGTTTTATTTGATAAAGCAGAAATTTTGAAGAAATATAATTGTTGAGAATTGTAATAGTCTTAAAGAAAAATCCAACCATAACAATAGACTTAGGAAAAAAGTTATCTTACTTGAGAAACAGCAGTGTAAACATAATAACTAATTAAAGAAAAACGTGACTAATCACTTTCTAATTAAATTTAACAAGCTAGGTTCTAGATGTTTTCACTTCTTTAATTCTTTTTCGCTTAGAAGTATACATGATTAATACAATAATACATTTTCCTCAAAAGGAGGAGATCTATCCTGCATTTTTCTCTTTTAAATGCTCCGAATCCATAAGGTTAATAAGTAGGGGTCATCAAATTAATTGGGAGGTTGTTAATCGTTTAAGGATTGTTTGGTGTTGTTTTTATTTTTTGTATTTTGGTTTTATTTTTAGTGTTTTGAAAAACGACTATAGAAAGATAATATGTTTGATAATGCATTTTTGATTTCATAAAAAATGACAACAAAAACAAAAAATTTTAATATTGCTGGAAATAAGAATTTCATATTTCCATTGTTTTCGGAAATATGTTTTCATTTCTATTACGATTCATTTTTTTGTGTAAACTACGACGTAGTCCAATACCAAATTGAGTATAAAACTAATATTTGCTCGCGCTGTATAGATAGCACTGGCCCAATAGAGTTTGACCCGGTGAGTATTCGAATACGAGATCTCTCGCTATGGATTGTCCTCACTCAGTCAGGAACTCAATGAGGCCTTACAGCACTGAGCCAACCCATGGGTTCATTTCTATTATGATTCATAAGTACTAAGTAAACAGTATTTATATATTAATATAATTTTAATATTTTCATAATAAAAATATAAATAAAATTAATTAATTTTTGAAAATAATAATAATAAAATTTAATATAAATTATTATTTAATTAAAAATTTTTAAAATTAATATATTTATTTTAATATAGAAAAGATGAAAAATGTAAAAGTAATTAAATATAAATAATATAAACTATAATATCATAATATTATTTAATTTAAACTTGAATAACAATTTATTGAATATAATCATTTGTTATAATTTTGATATATTAATAACTAATACTATTGCTAAGTACTATTATATAATATATTTAATTATTATTTTACTAAAAAATACTATTATCTAATATTATATTTTTTCAACTAAATTTAAAAACATATCACTACTACTGTTAAATAATTTAATATTTTTAAAAAGTGAATACTTAACATTAAATAATATTATTTATTTTAAATATAATATATTTAATAATTTAATATTATTATAAATTGATTAGTTGAATATGTAATATCTAATAATTTAATATTATTATAATTAAATTAATATAATTTATAATTTATTAATTCATATTATTATTTAATATATAAATTTAGAATTTTATTAATCTCAATCATTATCTAATAAAAATTAATATTAAAAATTTTGTTTAATATTATTTTTCAATGAATTATCTTTTAAGTAATTATTTCATTATATTAAATTTTAATATGATTAAAAGCATATATTTATTATTAGTATTAAATTATATAAAATAATATTATTTAATATTACATACATAATATTATGTAATAATTATATTATTATTTTTATTTAATTTTAAAACTTGATTTTGTGAATTATATTATTATATCTGAATCAATTTAAATATTTATTTTCAATATGAAATAATATTAATAAAACATGTTTTTTGCTTTCAAAATTTGAAAATAAAAAAAACAAAAAACAAAAAATAGTAAACGATCCAAAATGACCCCTTAATGTGATTTCATTACTAATGCTTTTACTAGGGAATTTTGAAACATAGCTAGCATGGTTTTGGTGGCTTTAAATTTTGAAGTGGAACAGATAGAGCAAATCAATTCTAACCAATTAATTTGTGCAATGTCGTACTAATTAAATTTAATCTCAAAGATTAGTCAATAGATTACGATTTTTTTTGGAAGATCTTGTTTCGTCAATTTAGTGTAGCTAAATTTAATATTATGTGTATGTCGTACCAGCGCAAATAATATTGTGATCATGTAAGAAGCGATGCTTAATTCACTCAATAAGAAGAGAGGTAACTCTGACGGAATTATTATAAAAATTGATATTGAAATTGAATGTAACCGAATTAATTTACTTTTGTTTCATTAATGAATGAAAATTTCTAATTCAAAAATTAGCCCAATTGAATTAAATTTGGTTAATTCAGTTAATTCACTGAAATATAAAATGCATTTAAGTTAAAAAAAATTAATTTATTATATTCGAAATAAACTAAATAATATCATCCAATAATATTTTAAAATACCAAAGTGCTAACTTAAAAACCCTAACAATGTTAAACTTAAAACATCACTTAAATTTCAAATATTAAATATATATTTTTAATTTATTTCAGATTTTTGTATTTTTGTTAAAATTTCAGTCAATTCCGATAACCCATCGAATTAACTAAAATCAAAATTTAAAAAAATCATTTTGTTAATCAATCAAATAATTCAATAATCAATCGATTAATCAAATTAAATTTCAATTCAATCGATTAATTCAGTTAAAATCAAAATATAAACACAATTATCCAAACGAGGCTTAGAAGGCACAAAGTTTTAAAGTCATGGTGGATTGTTTGGACTTGGACTTGTTTTGTTCCATTTGGAGAGTAATGTCTTGGCTTTAATTAGTAACAAGAAGACAATCAAACACAACCAATTAGTAACCAGGCCAGTCATTTTTTTTCTTAGTCGGTGGGCGGTTGTGACCAAAAGCAATGTTTGGCATATGTTGACTGGGAGTTTGTTTAGATCGATAGTAAGATTGAAAAAGTAAAATAATTTATTAAATAAAAATAATTTTAATAAAATGTTAAAAAAAAATAAAAATATTTTTACATGCATATATCTTTTATTATTTTTTTGTTCGAAGTGCGATGGCTTTCAAATCCCTGAACTGAAACCAAACATATCTCGTCAGATGTGGTGCACCGTGCAGATAAAACATGGTAGAAAATGACAAGAGTGGAGTACTGGAGTGCATTGTTCCACGTCGTAGGGTTCGATTGGTGGACTTTGTTTGTGGTGGAAAACTCATCTTCCAACCACAGCTACTGCTTATTAATTACATCATTGCATTAATCTCGTTGAGCCATGGGGCCAACCTGTCAATCTCTATCCATTTTTGTGAACTTTTCTAGTTTCAGGTGAAAAATGAAAATATTGAAAAAGGGCCATCGATGAATGGGAAAACTAGACGTAAATGTTGAATAATCAATCAGAGTTTGATTTTTGTGAAAAATTAAAATTATTTAAAAATAATTAAATTCTAATAAAATTTTAAAATATAACGTTCACGTTATAAGAAAATATTTTCATAAATTCATATAATTATACAAATAATATTATTGTCCCATACATTGGAAGTGAATTTTTTAAATTTTATAAAAGAGTTTAAGATAGTGATAGACTATTTAAAGATTATTAAAAATGTTAAAAATAAAGTATAACATGTATTATTATTTTAATTTTGTTCGAAAAATCTTAAAATTTTATTAACGAATATTAGATAATAATTCAGATGTATAACTCGTAAAAGAATTACGTTACATTTTATTGTTCAAACTCTTATATAAAAAAAAAAAAGTGTTGTCAAAAGATCCAACGTGAGGAATAATTCAACTATGCCTAGAAAACGTTATTCATGCATGCTGTGCAACTAAACCGGCATTAACTACGACGGCCTTTTCGTTCTACAATGATGTTGAGGATGTTAGTGATGCTGGAATAAGATGTCGGTGTCGACGGAAAAAGCCAACCGACAGGTCATGAGATGTTAACTTGGTGTGAAATCAAATGTCTTCAGATGCTTTTTTTCTTTATCTTAGCAAAGTATCAACAAAAATATCTAAATGCCTATGCAGAATTTTAGATTACTTTTTTACATTTAACATAATAGGAATATACAAAACATGTTTTTTCTTTTTTTTCTTAATATATTTATGGCATTTTTCTGTTTTTCCTTATTTTTATCATAAAAAATGTATCCCGGGACAATTTGAGAGAAATAGATCATACAAGAGAAAAGATAAATTAGAACAAGTAAGAAAAAGAAGAAGAAATAAGACTCTTATACCACTTATTTATGCCTAGTTTGGATAGGCGATGAGATTGATTCTGATGAGATTAAAAAGATAAAATGACCATTAAGTAAAAATAATTTTAATATAAAATATTTTTAAAAAGGGTAAAAAAATAATTTTAGATAGTTTTTTTTTATCTTTAGTAAGTTTTTGTTTTATTTTTAGTGAAAAATTTTAACTGATCGGTGCTAAACGCACCACACTGGTATACCAAATCAGCCCTTTCTCAATTAATCCAGCTTATGAATAACCAAATCAAGGTTAACCCAAGCATAGCTAAGGGCAGCCCAAGCAGTCTATTGGCCCAAAGGAGAAGCCTTAATGACCTAACTCATGTAACAATGACGAGGCCTCCACTTTTCCTTAGAACTAGGAGCTTGTGTTGAATGGGGACATGACCGCCCACTCATCCTTAAATCTAGTCATAACTTTCACTTCTGCTTGAATTACGCATTAAGGGAATTAGTGGCATGCATGCTTCTATAAAAGAAAAAACTTTTCAATGCCAAGGTACGGACACTCAGTCTTATTTTCTTATTCTTTGAATTCTTTACCATACTCAAAACCCTTATTGACTTAAGCATAATAGCAAGTCCCATTAAAAACAAGTTTCTTGGAAACAATCCTAGTAGATTTTTATTTTGCAGGTTGATCAAAGGAAGAAGAAACTAATTCGCCATTAACAAGCCCAATACTCTTTTGGCATCAACATTTTCGCGTCATCTATAAGAATTCGAAGAAGAAGAAATAATGTCGAGCTCCCAAACAAACTAGCAAACACCAAAACCACGCCAATACACAATCTCCCCCTGCTTCCACCATGGCCATAAGCCGTCCACTCTCTTCACTAATGCTCCACCATTTCAGCCTAAAAACCTGTTTTCCATATTTGGGATAACTATCCCTGTCTTCGACAACTCATTTGCTTATGGTGAGCTTACCCCTATGATACCACTAAATTCTCTCACCACCTCATATTTGCCAACTACCTCCTTCCCACTAATTCCATTTTCAATGGGATAGCCACCAGCCTATGTGCCACCTCAAACAATGTCAAATAGAATAATACAACCAGCTACTCACCCAAAACCAACTCCTAGCAGCCAATATGGCTCATTGCGCCCAGATTGCGAGTCCCTCATCGCCCAACACAAAGCTGAATGCTCGCCCAATCATACTAGAAGTACCTTTTGCTACATCAATGCTCATTATCCCACCAGCATCTACCCTTCAAATACCAAATTCACCACAACCTCACACTAACCCCCAACCAATCATAGCTCGCCCAATCAAACCAATCCATGTTGAACACCAATAACTATTGGTAGAACCCCAAGAGGGCTAGCATAATCGCAGAAGGAGGAGGGATAGTGAGGAAATGAGCGTTAACTCCCCAATTATTGATCTAACCAAGAGAACCAAGATTGAACACAAAAAATCTAATCTGTTTGTGCATGAAAGATTGGATGTTGTCTGTAAGGAGCTCAAAGAAAAGAGAAGAGTGAGATAGGTGTTGGTTCATTGTGTTAGGTGAACAAACAACCTGTTGTCTCCTGAAATCCAGAAAGAAATTGTCTCTCATCATTTTCGAGTACCAAAAGAGAAGTATGATGGGATAGGCGATCTGCAGGATCACATCCTGTGTTATAGGACTACGCTAGACTTGTGTGGTGCTTATGACGTTGTCAAATGAAGGACATTTTCTACTACTTTAAAAAGGTAACTTTAGATCTTGGTTTTTTTTTGGTGGAATGATCTTGGTTTTATTCTCTTACATTTTACTCTATTACGAGTTTTGACCAGCTCAGCAAACTATTTGTTGGCCATTTCTTCGCCAACAAGAAACAAAGAAGTACCTCCGCAAAATTAATGTCTGTGGTATAGAAACCAAAAAATATCCTAAAAAATTACATATGTAGGTTTACTGTGGCTTATGTTTATGTTAAGAAACCCATTGATAGTTTTGTAGTTCAAGCGTTCTGAGCCAGACTCAAAAGTGATCATGTCCACTATTCCCTATGTGATGAAAAGTTGGGGGCCTTGCATGAAGTTTTGCAGAAGTCTAATGCTTTGGCAAAAGCAGAGGAGATCGAAGAGAGGAATCTGGAGAGGGCCAGCCTGAAAGACCTACCAAAATATGGAAGAGAAAGAGATAGGCCTAGCAGCAAACCTTGAATTAGCCACAATTGTTAAAGAATGAAAGTAAAATATTCAAAATTACAATTTGATCAAACAATTTTAGACATAATACAATGCAAAAACAACATGAAAAAAAAATGACACAAGCTAAATTTTGATAAATATTGTATATAAATTTGACAAAAATTAAAAAAAATTATATTTGATGTGTAAACACAAATTTTGGCATAAAATTTTCGTATTTTCTATACTTTTCCACAACCTCTCAATCTCTAAATCTTTGCACTTGCTGAGGTTAGAAAAGAAGCGAGCTTTCTAGTGGGCTTGTTGTCTAGGAGCAGTGTCTCAAACAGCCCAATACAATGGGAACCAGAAATGGGTTTGGGTTAGCTTTACATCTAACATCAGTTTTGTTCAGTTCCAGAGCCCATTAATTCCGGGAGATGGAATGGAAAGAAAGCAAAGAAGCCCGTCACTAAGAACTAATTAATGGCTAACGTCTATGATGTTTACGCCTCCTTAAGTCGGGAACCTTTCAGGTTTGTTTAATAAATTTTTAAACATTTATTTTCTTCACCCATTCTGTAGTATCATTGTAGAAATCGCATATTAAGTTGTAATCTGCTCATAGATTTCACAGTTGCAAACATTGAATTGTAAGATGTAAAGATTTGAACTAGATACAGGGTTCATGGTGGATTTTTGTTTTAACTCTCAAGAGAAAAAAAAAACCCATAATAGGAAAAGAAAAAAAAAAGAGAACTTTTGTTTTCTCTTCATTTCTCCGTTTTATTTATTCATTTATTTCTCTTGATCTTTCGCTTTCAAGTTCAATTCATGGTAGATTTTGATGTGCTACGATCACAGATGCAGCTTCAGTTTCCAATCTTTATCACAAACAGCCATAAGAATGCAAGAGATAGAGAAACAGAAAAAAAATATTCTGTTGAATGTATATACATCCCTCACTGGACAAAAAGCTTGGTTTTTTATCTAAAACGAAAAAACCAAGCCCAAGGCCAAAGAAAACCAGCTTCAGTTCTTAATTTGTTTTCTTACAAAAGGAAACGATTCGATGGGGAAGTTCATAAAACCAAATACGCTGATGCTGCGATAGAGAACTAGTGTTTAATTTGCTAGCGTCTTGAAGATCCGGCCATTTGATCAAGAAGGATGACGAGAGCCATGGCAACGTCGGTTCTGATATTATCAGGCTGAACAACAAGACGGAAGACGTCAGTTCCGAAGGCAACTCCTCCGACAGCCTCCTTCCGCTTGATCTCTGCTACTAACCTCCTCTTGTCGTCGAACACGGCGCAGCTTCGTTGGGAATATGATCCTTCGATCTCGTACAAGATGTTGTTACTTCGATTGTTGGTGTTCGCGGGGACAACGTAAGCCAAGCACTTGTTGCTTAGGATGTTCACTGATTTCCTGACTGAAAGTCGGGGATTCACCGAGGTTTCTCCGTCGTAAACCAGCCAGTTGTCTCCCAGGCTCATTTTCTGAAACAACATTGTCAGAACTTGATGGCAAACGCAATGCAAAAACGAAACTTATTTGTAAAGATCAAAAGGTACCTTGCGGCGGATGGTGAGAAGAGGCTTGCCGGTGGCATCCATGAGAAGGATCTCACCCTTGTTGCCTTCCATGTAATTATCCACCCTGAACACCAAATCACCTTTACCGTCGAACACCGTGAAGCCGTTACAGTTGAACAGCAACGACTTTCTCCAGACGGTCAGAACCATCTCCTCCCTTCTGTCAGCCGCTGATAACAGCTTCGGCGGCGGTCTCTCGGAGACGATGGCATTACTGCCGGCAAAACTAGCGTTGGGAAAAACCTTTGTCATTCGAACAGGTCAACTAACAGTAACTCAACTCAATCCGATTAAAGCGAGAGATGTCAGAGAAGAAAAAGAAAACAAGGAAAACCAAAACTGCGAATCTGGGTTGGGGGGACGAGGCAGCAGAGGTCCTACCATATAAAGGAAGAGAAAAGAGGCGCACCAAATGTGTTTGGGTTCGAAAGTCTAACACGAGTGCCCACCATTACTACAATGACGTCAGAGCCGCACTTGATTGGACGGAGAGAATAGTTGAAGAACGTGACAAGGAAATGGAAAGCGATGGGTTGGCTGGTAAGCAGTGAGTCATCCATCGAAGCATTCGGTAAAGTAGCCATGCGCCTATACCGCCATACCCTACGTCCCTTTCTTTACTTCAAAGGCAGCGAATATTAAATGCGCTGGTGCTCTTAGAATACGGCTAAATTTTGTGGCTGAGAAGTGATCTGCGGTGGCGGGCAGTGAACACTTGTCGAGTGGCCAATGCTTTTGGCTTAGATATTTTTCTGAGGGTGCTTGTATTGACCATTTCTTCGATTTGTTTAACACAGTAGAAAACGAGTATAAAGTGTTGTTAATAGCCTTGCAAGTGTTCGATTGGGGCAGTACGGCTTGTGCGAGTGTGACTTCCTTTATCGTCCGTTATTATTTTACGCGTCTTGATAAGGCTTCCGGCACTCAGGCTTTTTTTCACCTTTTTTTTTTCTCGTGGGATATAATTTTTTAACATTTAAGAGTCACTATAATGATATGATAAAAATATAAATTTTTAATTATTTAATATTATCATAGTACTATCTAATCGAATAAAAATGTTTTAATACCAAATTTGAGTTTTATTTAATTTAAAAATTCAAAACTTAAAGTTATTTTGAATTTGTTATAACTTAAATTTTGAAATTCAACTTTGATTTAATATAATACTTAAGTCTATTGAATGTGAATTGGTAAGTTTGATTTATCATTCTCAATATCATCATTATCGTATTAAAGTTTTTATTTAAATACTAGAATAAGTTATTAGTTATATAAATTCATGTTAAATCTTAAACATAAATATTTTTTTAATTATTTTTATCTAAAACAATTTATTTTTTTAAGTTTTTTCGTACCACTATATCTATCCTTTTCAATATATATTATAAAAATAAAATAATAATAATAATCTAATATAACGAGTATATTAAAAATTCGATTAAATTTATAAATCATTCAAGCTATATATTAAAATATAAAACTTTAAAAATCAATTTATATTTGAATAATTTAAATTTAATTTAAAAATAAATAAATCAAATTTAAATAATAAGTGAACTTTTAGTAACTGATGGATAAGAGTGGTTAGTTTATATCGGACTTCGTATCCATGTTCATTATTTCAATTTGCTGTGTGACTTCCTTTATTGGCCATTATTATTTTACGCGTCTAGATAAGGTTTGTTTTTTGTTTCTGTCTAGATAAGGTTTCCGGCACTAAGGTTTCACCATTTCTTTATCGTGGGATATAAAATTTTAAGGTTAAGGAGTCAACTATGATAATCTTATAAAAATAAGAAATTTGAATTACTAAACATTATAGTGTAATCGAATTAAGTAAAAACAGTTATGAATATTAGATTTGAATTTTTTTTGGTTATATATTATATTTGCATTTGATTCAACTCAAAAGTTTAAAATTCAATGTTGATTTTAATTTGATTTGATAGATTTTATTATCATGTTCAATTATATTTTATGAGAATAATGTATAAGTTTCAAATCATTAATAGTAAAATTTATAGATTTCACAAACGAAATTAATAAGATTATAAGTACCTTTTAAAAAATAAATATTAATTAAAAAAAGTAAAACATATGTCAGTTTTGTTTTCATTTTTATAATCAAAGTATACTCGAATCAATTTACATCGCAAAACTAATCCTTTTTCAAAAGGACGCATCCCTCGTACTACCTTGATGCATTTAAAAAAATTAATTTCATTGGATGTTAGTCTAAAAACTTAAATTTTGAACCTAATTTACATATCGACACTTAATTATAAAATTAAAAAACTTCACTCTAAATGCTTTGGATGATAATCCAATTAATAATTAAATATTAAAATATACAATAAAAAATTAGTTAAACTCACAAACTTTTTGAAGAAAATATTAAAATGTTAAAGTTCAATTAGATTTATTATTTGAATAATTTAAGTTAAAATTTATTATTTAAAAAATAAAAAATTAAATTCAAATAATCAAGATAAATTCGAATAAATCATTAATGACGTGACCGGTTTATACACGTTCTTAAAGAACCAACGTTCATTATTTCAATTTGTTGTGTACGACCTTTTTCTAAGAACATATCCTGCAATCATTGAAGGCTGGAATCCAGGTGCCTTAAGATTTTAACTCTCCATGGGTGGAACTCGGGTCAAAGCCCCCAGTTCATCTCGGTTGAGAAATCGTAACCCAGGATAGTCAAACATAGAATTAAAAATTGAAGCAACTTGAAGAAGACTTGTGTTTGCATCACCATAATTTGGCATGAAGCTGGTATGCTTGTAGTTTCCTGGCACAAAGTCATCTCTGTTTCTGTAAAAAGTTTGGATCTGGAAAAACAGCGGTTGTTAGGAGGTTTAATTGCCATTGTCTATGTTAATTATTTCCCGAGGAAGCTATTTGGTTTTTTTTTTTTTCATAATGATCGTGAAAGAAATTAGATGTGTGTTTATAAGTATAATCAATTGTGGAAAAAATTAGATTTGCATTCATAAATGTTAAAAAGAAATTCTCACCATTTTAGCAAAAGTCTAATAACACCAACATTGATATTACGGTGTTAATTACTAATATCTCTATGTGTTGAGCATAAAAATGTTACCTTCAAAAATAGAATAGATTAAGTGAATTTCTTCTCATTGATGGTAGGTTTGATAGCTAAATGTATCTTTAATTTTTTACAAAATATGGAAATAAGCCTTTTAACTTTTATTTTTACTGTATAAACCTCTAACTTTTAAAATAATACAATTAAGTCCAAATCAATTATGATTTTTTATAGTAAAATAAAAAGATGAGGGCTTATAAGACTTAACCTCTTATTTATTTTACTTAATTGCATTATTTTAAAAGGTTGAGAGCTTATTTATAGTAAAAATAAAAGTTTATGAATTTTTACAATAAAATTAAAAGTTTAAGACTTATATCTATGTTGTGCAAAGGTTGAAGGAGTATTTAACTATTAAGCATTGATTGTATAAAAAACTAAGTATGTGTTTATGAATACACTTAAGAGCCAACTTCTTTAGGACTATGTTGGTAATATTTTAATTGCATTACATGAATAAAATGTTTTTGATTTTTTTTTTTCCTTTCATTTTTAGGGTCTGTTTTGGTAACAGGTCCCAATCATGTCCCTGCACTGAAATCACATTTGACACCCAAAAGCCAGGTCCAATCGAGGTTCCAGTGCGGTGAGATTGCACCTCCACCGCGTTTGGACCTGTTACCAAACGGCCTAAATGTCTGTAACAAAAGAGTGAAGAGGTGCTCGTAAATTGTAAGAATTTATCTCCTAGACTGGAGCCAGAGAGACTGATTAATTAACAACCAAGTTAGCTTAGCTGACCTAACAAGAAACAATATCACCGAATACGTGACTCATTAGTCATTACCTATATCAACTTGTCGCATGGTGTTTGGTTACAAGTTGTAATATCTTATTATCGGACATGTGATGCCATTACAGAAGTCAGCTTGGTTGTCCCGCCAATTGCCACGAAAAGAAATGTCAGAACTGGGTAAACAAGCATTTCAAATATGCCCTATTTTTAATAAATAGCCAAAACTTCATTTTCTGTCTTGGCCCGATAATCACCTTGGCAACGAATGGCAGGTCTTGGATGCGGATAGAGTGTTCATTTTGGTCGGTTTGATACAAATTTGTTTATTTTTATTTCGTTAATCGAATTGGAATTTTTAATTTTGAAATTAATTGAACCAAATTAAATCAGTTAATTTATTGGATTAATTGAAATTATAAAACATATTTAAGTTAAAATTATTAATTTTTCATATTAAAAAAAACTAAATAATATCACTTAAAAAAATTATTCAAGTACCAAAACTTTTAAATTAAAAACTCAAACAATATAATATTTGAATTGGTATATTTTTAATTTTTTTTTATGTTTCGATTAAATTTTCGATTAATTAATCAAATTAACTTATTTATAATTATTTTCATTAACCCACCGAAAAAATTCAATAATCGACTCATTAATTGAATCAAATTTTGATTTGATCAAATTAATTTCGTTAAAACCGAAATATAACCACCCTTAAACGTGGAGTGTTACTTCCATTCTAACCCACTCTTTAAATGAAATTATTTAGCAAAACAAGCCGGACATATTAGGAACTAGATGAATCTATTATGGGATTTAGTTGCATGATCTAAGTAGGACAAAATTGGAACAGAATTTTGTAAATTATTGACCAAATTCTTATGGTGACAAATCACTTTCTTTTGAGTTTGATAGGTGGCTCACTGACACACACACAAGCGCAATTCAATATGCAATGATGGCTGAGAAAGCAGAGGCATTGGTCACCATGAGCGTAGCGTATTGCAGAAACTTTAATTGGCGGTAAAGGAGTTGTAGCGTTTGGTTAAATTGTTTATTAGTTATAAGGTAATTTTACGATTATAATTATATTACCATTAAAAGTTGGATTATGATTACATTTATTTTTCTATGCAAAGTAACTTACAATGATTATGTCAGACAAATCACCTTTTTTTCCTTTCCAAAATATTCTTTAGGCTATGAGCTTAACATATCCGTTTTCTTCCTAACGAAACATTACACTATAGTTTATGATCATTTTTTCAAATTTAATAAAATTTTGTTTTAGAAATATTTTTATTTAATGTACAATTAACATATTCTTTAATGTAATATATAATATTTACAGAATTCTTTATATAACTATAATTTTAATTAAGTTTATAAATACCACGACTTTTTATTTTCTTAGATGTTAAAATTTGGGTAAATTTTACTGAGGTTTCAAGGTTTTACCATTATTCAATTTTGATCAATTAATTTTGAAAATGGACACTTTGGTTCAAAATCATAAATGATTTTGACATATATCAGTTAATTACTAAATTTGAATTAATAATATCACATTCCCATATATCAATAATTAATTTTATTACTATTTATTATTTTTAAGTAGTTTTTTAAAAATTATTTTATGTAAAATTTTATTTTTTTAATACAAAAAATGATATTATAAATATTTCATAAGTAACAAATTTTTAAGTTAATAGATTTTTTAATGGTAACTTATTAGAATAATTTTTTTAAAATTTTTTTGTACTATCAAATTTATAATTTTGGATCAAAATGTTCATTTTTCAAATTAATAAAACTAGAATTGAATTATGATAAAACCTTGACCTCAGTGGAATTTACCCAAATTTTTTTATATAATTACATTTGACATGTGAATTTGAGACTTGTGTGAATGTAATGTATATAAAAAATGAAAATATTACAATAAATATATTAATAAAAATTTATAAAAAAACTATAATTAATTAAAGAATTAGATAAATAAAAGAATGACAAAGTTAATTTGACCCAATCATTTTTAAGTTGAATTTTGCATAAAATTTAAAATATTTTAAGTTGAATCTTTTTTTTACTTAAATTATTCTTATTTAAAAATCTATAACTTATTATATAAAGTAGTCTACAAATTGATACTGTGCAATTTGTATTCCACTTTATGCCAATTGCCTTGATGTAATTGGTTGTTTTTTTTTCATTTAATATTTTTTATGCTCTTTGCGTTGTTTGGCCTTTCAAATTTTTTGTGACACATGTCAAACTGTTATTGGTCCATTTGGTTTTCCTTCTGAACTGGGGCTGTTTGATTTATCTCCCCTTTATGTTCCACGTGTCAAATGTGCTTAACCCAATCTTTTTTCCCGTTCAGTTTTTTTTCTTCTACTTTGTATTCTTTCTAATTTAGTCATCTTTTTACTCGAATTTTTTAACCTTTTTTCAGTTTTTTATTTTTAGCTCTTCAATTTTTTTGCGTTAAACTCTCTATTTTCCTTTTATATTTAATGTTTTAATCAATATTCGGTCATGTATTTTGCTAAAGAAAAAATGAGCATAATATATTTTTATAACAGTGATTCCAAGCTTAAAAAAATAGCTTTCTAAAATATATATTTCTTAATAATTTTTTAATCTATTCTCATTAGAGTATTATTAATGGAAAAGAAATTTGAATGTGACACATTCATTTAAATTTAAAAAAAATAATAATCAAATTAATTTAAAATAAACACAATCTTGATAAAATGAATGAACAAAATAAAAGTACAATCTAGGATAAAACAACAAGAACAAAATCTCTCCAAAAATACAAAAAATGCTACTAAAATCTAGAATATAAATCACAGTAAGGAAAATTTAGTTCAAAATAATCAAAATTAACAATAAATACCAAACTCTGAAAAATATAAAGTTAAAGAACAAAAAAAAAGTCATTTATATGTGAATTTTATTTTTAATCGAGAAAAAAAATAAACAACATAAAAAATTGACCTCTAAATTAAAAAGTTTAAATGTATTTTTTAATTTTTTATTAGGTTTGCCCTGGAAGATTTAGGCTTGCTTTTTCTTGCACTTTTTGCAAGAATAACAGGAAAAATTAATCGTTCAAATAATAAATTTATATATATATGTTAATATTTATAAATAATGATAATAAATTTTTAAAAATATAAAATCAATCTTCAAAAATATTGTTTAACTAAAACATAACAATTAACAAATACTCAATAATTAAATAATTCTTCAAATGCATATACAGTACATATTTTTAACGATAGATTACATTTACAAATGCATTTATCGTATATATTTTGTAGATCATTAATTTCTATTTATTTAATGTTGATAATTAATAAAATAAAAATATTTTAATATTAAATATATATGTTAAAATATTTTTAAAATTAATTAAGTTAATAATTTTTTAATATTATTCAAATTATATAAAAAAGCCCTGGCGAAGCGAGAGCATAATTTTTGTAATTAATAATAAGAAGTGAGAACCAACAATGATTTTTTTCAAACTAAACATTATTTTATGACAATTAAAAATTTAAGTAAAAAAATGAGAGAACAAAAATTTTAATATGTCATTATTAACATTTTTATATAATAATAATGTATCAAATTTTGTTTATATCCAAAAGCATATTAGAAAATTAACATTACGTTCTTAATAAAAGTTCGTTTACCAAAGAGGCAATCACTGCATTTTAAATAGCACTTTATCGTACATATCAAATAGTGTAATATCATCCTTCCAACATTTTAATTATCAACAATAACTTTTTCAACAATTAGTAAATCAAATTACATTACAACCAATCACATGGTAAGGTAAACCACCGAACCATACCTTAGTACAAGTTGGCCTGTTTGGTGACAAACCTGCTCAGCGACTACTTTCCTAAATCAAAAAACTTGCCATGGAAGAACAAGTGAAAACATGGACAGAAGCAACAAATGTACCAAACATATCAGAAAACTAGGTCAAATTACAGCACACAGAACACATCTTGTTGTTGTAGTCAGCACAATCTAGCGAAGGGTTTCGATATTTTTGCTTAGCTCCTCCAGCTTCTTCATCCTCAGTTTCTCGCTTTCACTCACCAGCTATACAGCGTTTGACAGAAAGAAAAAAGAAAAAGGAAAAAAAACATGTTACTCTGAGTAAATTGATGCTCCTATTGAATCTATAACAAGAACATATACATATATATTAACCTCCATTAATTTGCCAACTAGTTGTGCTTTTTCCTTGTTCTTTCATTGAAGGCTTCGAGGGCTTCTTTGTATTCTCTTTCCTGTGGTTATCAAAACTCTTTGAGGGGCTAGGACAACAGAAATTGTACTAGAATGTGAATTTTCAGCTTGAAGAAAAACTTAGATGTCCCGTTTGGTTGCAATAATCATCAGAATCATACTAATTTTACCCTGAATTACAACTTGATAATCAAACTGTAATATTAGCAATCAAAATAACGTTTGCTGTTTGCACCTTCTTCTGGCAGCTTTGTCCCAGTGGTTTCAGCTCCCGGTTAACTGTGTCTATCTTCTTGCGCAGAGTTCCAATGTCCTTCCTCATTGGATCTATGAGAGCATCAAGCTCCTGGAAGATTTTATCAGTTCAAAAATCATGTTCATTTTCAATTCAAAGTACCCTTTAGAGGGAGAATCTGGTTTATAGATTTTACTAGAATTCTACTTGGATTCTCAAATCTGGTTTATAGATATTCAACAGGAAGTCTCATATTCTGGTTTCTAACCTATGATCGTATACTTACTTCTCGAATGTCAGCCAAGCGCCGAGTTGCTTCTTCGACGCGTCCCATGTAAGCCTGAACCTTGCCGCGCACCTCCATCTTCTTCCTCTCAATCTCTTCTTCTTTCGCTCGAAACAATGCCAGTGCAGATTTTGCCATTTCTTCTTCCTTGTCATCTTCCATTGAACCCCCATTGCTGTTGACAATCCCTGAGTTTATCTGCTTTGGTGCCGCCATTGATGCCATCTTTACAATCCCTCTTCTTTTCTTCCTGCAATTCTCTTTTTCTTTAGAATGATGGCTCTCTTTCCCCTGCTATAGGTGACTTGTTATATGCAAGGCTGGCTTTAAAGGTATGAAACCAACTAGCTTACTTTAACACAAAACAAATGATTGTATCAATAAAAGATGGAAAATGACCAAAATCTCTCCTCACTTTGCAATCATAAAGTTGGAAAGGATTTTCACCTTTCTTGAACAAAGACTTAAATCAAATGCTCTTTCCTATCTCTACTTTTAACTTAGAAGTAAGTTCTCAGTATTTCTTTCTTGTACACCTTTCCAATTGTATGTTTACCAGTGTATCAATATTTCAATAAAAAATACACATATAAGACTTGCCAAGTGCTGTTGTATGTATGAAGAAATATACCATTGTTGGTGTAGAAATCATTTTCCAATACCAAAATGAAACCACTTATAATAATGTTGCTGTCATTTAAACTGATATAAATTGGTTGAAGGGTCCTAAACAGTATTGGTTAAAGAGAAGTGCTTGGAGCAGAAGTCTTTAATTTGTGGAGTGGAGTGGATAAGAAGTGGTCACCTACACAAGACATGGGTGGAAAGCCTTAAGAGACAAGACAGAGTAGGAGAGATTGGCAGCAGCCTAGCAATCTGCTCCTTATTACATAATATCATTGCCCTTCCAGCTTGGACTTCTAAAACAGAATCTTCACTTTTAATCTTCTGTTTTTTCCTTTCTTATTTCACTTTAGGTTAGACTTAGCAATTAGTCATGTGTTTGTGATGTGTAAAACAAAAAAATTTCGAGTCAATACATTAAACGTAACTTCTTTTTCTTTTTTTTTTTTAACTTTTATCATATTTATATATAATTTATATCAAATTTTAGAACGTGTCACCTTTATATATTTTTTTGTATCGTTATCGTATTATATCACTGTATCATGTGTAAGATTATCCAGTCTATTTAAGAGTGAGAAGATAATTGGTTAAAAATAATCTTCACCTTTAATCTTTAGCTCAGCCTGGATTTTTGGTTTATTTATTTTATTTTTGCTTAGTAAACTAAAGAATGACTAGCTTTTTGCTTGGCAAAAGATAAGCCAACTAAGGCCAGCAAGCTCTACTAATGTACTAAAATTTAGGCCCTTTTGGCCTTTACTAGTTCAGCTTTTGGGGCATGTATAAACTATATAGCCTTTTATTGTGTATTGAAGTTAATAGAAATAGAAATGCTTAGGTTGGGCATAGTTTAGCGCTGAATGACCTTTTTGATTGCCTTAATTGTGCCCTCATGGACTATAGGAAACATTTTAACAATAGTTGTATTGATAATGTAAATTTAATAGTTTTTGTATATCCGAAACACTCTAATCTCAAATCGAAATAATGTGAAAAATTGAATGCGGATATCTATCAAACATTTTAAGAGTTGCTCAAAATTCAATTAAACTTTGTCATCTCCTTTGGTAGTTTAGGTATTTGATGGCATAGGCAAAGACAAAGAAGAATACCAAGACCCAACCAACATGGCCAAGGACAATAGGTAAAAGGAAGTCTTCATCAAATCCCATGTTATCCTTGAGGAATCTATTCACTGCCATTGTTTCACCATTGGAGAGCTGGAGAGGGATGTTCTTATCACCGATTTGAGATGTGAAAATGCCATAGATTGTCCAAGCAACCGGAGAACCCCAGTAGTACCACCTCCACCACACAGGGATTAGCTACGTACCAATGAACAAACCTTTTGATCATGGTTATGGAAAATTTTCTATAATATTTAGCTACTGTTTCATTCATGGCAATGAACAACAAAGAATTGTTATGCTGATATTTTACATACCGGTCTAGGGATGAGGAAACCAGAGAATAAGTTCCAGAAGCTAAGCAAGAAGGACGAAACAATGGCGGCGATTTGCTGACCAGGAGTAAGAGCAACAACCATCATGCCATACATTGACATATAGGTGAAAGACATGAATATGAAGTAGTAGAAATAAAAGAATTTGTCTGCCTGCCATTCAAATCCGATCATCGAGTACAGAAGAAGAACATATATAATGGTTTGGAATGCAACATAAATGGTCTCTATAGCCACCTGGAAGAACAGAAAAAAGTACACACTGATCTGAGAAGGACAATATTTTTCTTCATTAAGCACACCAACATTTTTGTAGTTCATGTCTCACCTGAGCAAATGCATAAGGCAATTCTGAGTACATCCCGGCTACTCTTTCGCGATAGAAGATAGTCCTTTCAATTGACACAACAGATTGCACAGAAGTAGCATTGGTAGCTCCTAGGAAAAGAACGGCAGCATAGGTAGCTCCAAGAAGATTCATCAAGTCCTGCTGTTGTTGCCTGTCACCAACATGAAAATGGCCATGTAAGAATGATTTGAACCATTGGGTCTAGAACATTGGCTCAATATAAGTTACTCAATGACTTACAATTTGTCTCCTTTGTTCCAGAAGATGACACCAAACAAAATTCCAATGACTGTTGTCATAAACATTCGGACAGCATTATACTGTGAGTTCCGCCAATACGACCAGTATTGTTTCCAGAAACAAGCCTTGCATTGTGTTGCAAAGTTCTGCGAATATTTAGTGGGGAAGTAAAGATCCTTGGAACCAGGTTGTGGAGTGCTTTGTTCTTTGATGAGTTCTTGATTTCTCCTGGAAAAGCAACAATGTGGTGAAAAGAAAGGTCAATCTCCAAACTGAGAGGTTTCATTCGGGACTTTATAAATAGAAACAAAATTGTCTAGTGCTACTAACTGATATAGCTCAGAGTTGGCATAAATTTCAGCAAAATCAATATTGAGCTGAGTCTCAACTGCAGTGGAGCTGACTTCCAACATCCAAGTAGCAGGATTATTGCCTTCTTTGATTTTGGGAACCCCTGGCACAGCCTGCAAGTATTTTAGATGTTAATCAAACTGTAAATTTGAAAACATTAAACACAACTATCATGGTTAAGGCTCAAAGCCAATTAGAAGTCCACTACCTCAAAGTATTCAACAAGTTTGTGAGAATGGCGGCCAAGAGATCCAGCATAGATCACTTGTCCTCCTCTTTTCATCAACAAGAGCTGCAGCAGGAAAAATCATCAAAAAAGTATAGTAGATCATTGATAATAACCTACAGAAAAGCATGAGAACATTATAAATGTTTGAAATTCAATAACACCTCGTCAAATGCCTCGAAAATATCAATACTTGGCTGATGGATTGTGCAGACTACAGTTCTTCCTGTATCCACTGTGTTCCTCACAGTGCGCATGACAATTGCAGCAGCTCTAGCATCAAGGCCTGATGTTGGCTCATCCATGAAGATGATGGAAGGATTAGCAACCAACTCTACAGCTATGGTTAGCCTCTTTCTCTGCTCAGTTGAAAGACCATTCACTCCTGGCAGTCCAACTAGAGCATTCCTCAATGGGTTAAGCTCAACCAACT
Organism: Heritiera littoralis; assembly: GCA_031772115.1. NCBI lineage: Eukaryota > Viridiplantae > Streptophyta > Magnoliopsida > Malvales > Malvaceae > Heritiera > Heritiera littoralis. The sequence continues at coordinate 32,719 of JAPDPK010000109.1, read as the reverse complement.
CCATCACTTCCTCAACAAACATCTGTAGAAAAAGAATGGCAGCGTTCTAGTAACAATGATAAAATAATTAGAAGAAAATTTTTGCTTAGGAATTGCATACATTTCGTGTTTCCTTCTTCACATCTGAAGCAAGACGCAACCAAGCAGAGTATAGTAGTGATTCATAGACGGTGACATGAGGTGAATGGATGTCATTCTGTTCACAATAACCACTGACACGAGCAAATGTGGCTTGGTTCTTCGGGTAACCGGAAATGCTTATGCTCCCTTCAATATATCCACCAGTCTTTCTTCCAGCTAAGACGTCCATCAAGGTTGTCTTTCCAGCACCACTAACACCTACCAATGCAGTTAGAACGCCTGGCCTGAAAGCCCCACTCACATCTCTTAGCAACTGCAATTGGCTTTCTTTAACCCCTTGACTCTTTATATCCTGTTAAGTCAGGAAAAAATCAGTTCATTAAATGTTGTATAGGCATCTAAACAAATGTCAAATGATGTCAGAAATGTTAATCCTTCGAAAGAGCAACTCACTTCTGGCATATCAACATAGTAATTTATATGGTTAAAAGCAAGAGAAAGTGGTTGGAAAGGCAAAACCATTCCCTTTCTGGATTGACTGTTTGCATCACTAACAATTGTGCCTGTACTCGGAGCATTTCTCACTTTCATATCAATCCCTGTAATAAAGAATTAAACATTGCAGGAGCAACGTTATCACAATAGGAAACTAATAACCTTCTAAAATTGAATCATGTTGAGAAACTACTAACCTTCTACATTGGAGGCCAATTGCTTATTATGGTTACTTTCGGAGTCGTCATATGAGACTACAGGGTTAGAATCTCTTAGAGCTGAAATTGAGCCAAGAGAAAAAAAAAAACACAGGACTTAAAATCATTTCTTTGCATAAACCAGTTAGTGCAAGTAAGCTATTTGAACTTACGATTCAAAAATGAGAGTGCTGCAATGAAAAGAACATTGAAGAGAAGAGAAAACCCTGCAAGTGCTCCTACACAAATCCAAAACCAATGTTCTTCAGTGTATAGACCTCTTTCCTTGAGAAGTGTCTTTCCAACAGTGGTGTTCTGGTGAGGCTGTAGCAAGGACATTAGAATCTTTAGTTTACTATAGTTGACCCAGGATTCTAAATCTAAAGTTTATGCTTTTCTAAGGGGGTGTACCGTGCTCCATCTGTCATCAAGAAACTCGTTGATGGCAATGGCATTTTGACCATACATCATCGGAGATGCATAATAACCCCAGATCATCCATGATTCAATGTCATCTGCATGAGAAAAAGGATGCTCATCTTATAAATGAGACAAGAAAATCTGAAAATACTAATGCTCAAATCAAGTGAAGAATTTCAATTAACAATGAAACAAACTCAATTAAACAGCAAAGATTTTCTTTTGTTTTTACCTTTAGCTACAATGAAACCTCCCAGGACAAATACCAATAGCAAGGTGAAGGTCCCAAAGGTGTTGGCAACAACTTCTGTTCTACCTAACGCAGCAATGAATCGGAAGAGGGAGAGAGCCATTTGATGAACACCAAAGAATGCTAAGAACTGTTTGAAGAACCTGAACATGTAGTAAATCTATCAACTGCAGAACCACTCGTACTTATGCATTATTGCATTCTACTAAGAATCATTAGGCTGATAGAGTGAACCATGAAAGTAAAACACTCACTTACCTAGTGGCACTAGGTGCAAACCCAACAGTATAATATGTAAGTATTATCCAAATTCCAGATTCAATCAGGGAGATAGGAATTCTTGTGAGCCAAATGGGCAGGGCAAAAGCCCATGCCGGGTAGAACATGAAATCCCTCTGCTTGAAAAACACAGGCAGCCTAAAAACTGTCATTGCCAGCTCTGCCATCCCGTTGAACATGACATTAATGAGACTGAAAAACAATGCTCCCCAAAATTTTGCTGCATCCTCTATTTGACCAGATTTCATTTCCGTTCTAAAGAACACTGTCAAGGAAACTGTTGCCATAAATACCAGCTGGAAAGCCTTGAAAATGTAAACAAACGAGTTGCGCTTCATTAGAAGCCATTCCCTGGAAAGGCAAGCCGTGAAAAGGTCCCTATTAGAAATCCCATACTTTTTTGTCACTAAAGCAGCTGGGTGAGTTTTCAATTTATCGAAAGGAACTCCAAGATCTTCTGAAAGTTGCTGGCCAATGTGAAAGGAGTTGAAAAATTGCGCAAATTCAGGCACTGAGACATATCTATACGGTTGGTTTTCTCGGAACCAATATTGCTCTTGGTCCTTTTTGGAAGTTACTTCCTGCAGAAAGTCTGCAACACCTTTCCTTTCAGGGCATTTGAATCCCATGTATTCAAAGAACTCGAGAACTTTTTCACGAGGACCTTGGTAGACTATATGACCCTCAGACAGTAAGATAATGTCATCAAAAAGATCAAATGTCTCAGGCGCAGGTTGCAAGAGGGAAATCATCATGGTTATATCGATAATATGAACCATCTGCTTCATATACTTGACAATTTGGAATGTGGTGGAACTATCTAACCCTGTTGATATTTCATCCATGAAAAATGCTTTTGCCGGCCCAACCAACATTTCTCCTGCACCCAGACAAGCAGTGTAAGTTAAGATAATGTGAAAAAGTTACCAAAAGTTTGAACCTATTCTTCTTTAGAATGACAGCAGATGTAAAATTTGCACTTATATACCAGTTGTTACACGTTTCTTTTGTCCACCAGAGATGCCTCTTCTCATATCGTCTCCCACTAAGATATCAGCACAGATATCCAGTCCAAGAATCTGTTGCAAATGCATATGGTGCTTATGTTTGTTCATTGAAGAATCAAGAGAAAAGACAGAAGATCAAAATAGAGCAACAAACCATGAGAATATGGTCTGTAATCAAACTAGTTTCTTGGCCAGCCATTGCTGTAGCTTTCATGAATGCATCAATCTCCGGATCCGGCTTAATGCCTGCTCCCTTCTCTCTTCTAGAGAGTTCTGCCAACATTTCATACCTTGTTCCCACCCCCAAACAACGCCCTGAGAAATCTAATGTCTCACGAACAGTCATCTCTCCATTGTGAAGATCATGCTGGCTGATATAAGCACTTGTTCTCTGAGGTATGAATTCTGAAAATTCATGGCCACAGTAGGTGACTTTGCCAGTTATCTGTTTATATCCAAACCTATCATCAGTAAACGGAGATGTTAGAGAAAAACAAGTTCATGACATATGGAAACAAACCCTTAGATCATCCATTGGTTTCCCAGCTAGTGTTTGCAACAGTGTTGTTTTTCCTGATGCAGGAGGGCCAAGAAGTAGTGTCATCCTGGGTAAATATCGACGATTGAATCATATGAAGTCAGTTTCACACAAGATATAGCATATATCTTTTCAGATTTTGTTCTATAAGAACGAACCTTGATGGTTTTAGTATTCCACTCACGCCTTCTATGATCTTGACAACCCTTTTTTTTGATGGAGAGAGACCAACATATCCAAGAATTGCCTACATGTTTGAAAAGTAACAAAAATCAAAATTCTCAAAACTCTTATAGGGAAACCACAGAAATCACGTACTTTTGATCATATTCAATTTCAGTTTGAAACTAAATAGAAAGGCACAGTTATGCTTTGCTTTTCCCATTTCAAAGATCTAAAAGTTCATCAATGGATTTGTACCTCGATTGCATTCATGGTGGAATTGATCAATGTTGGAAGTGCTCTAATCCCAACAAAAGCATCTCCCTCAACTGATAAATTCTCAAATCTAACTTCAATCTTAGGAACCTCAATTCCCACCCTGTTTCCACCAAAACTTCGAAGTCATAAGACTCAAACTCAACATTTTTTTCATTAAAGAAAAACAAAAAAAAGTGAAGTAACCTGTCAGTTCTGTTCCTTAATCTTGTCAAGAACCTCTCATTATCATCCTCAACAACCTTAAGTATACTCTGCATTAGCTGTTTCTTGGCTTGTGGTCCAAGCTTTGTAACATCAACCTCATCGTGCACAACATTGCCATCAGTCATCACCTGCTTCAACATCCCTTTCCTCAGCCTGTCATAGGTAGGCAACCTCTCTATTGCGGCCCATTTTAACTCTTCTTCATCGTTAAAATCCTGCTGTCTACTGCTTCTTTGAAACACGTCCGGTGCATTGAACATTTCCCTGACACTCGAGGCACGCCGGCTTCTCCAGCTACTTGTACTCGTCTGCCTTGACAAGTCTTCTCCGGACAATGAAGCCGCCATGTTTAACGTTCTTGTAACAACAATTGTAGCACGAGTATGCAATGAAAAACTGGCTCAGCAAAGGGGTCTTCTTTCAGTTCTATGATTAATTCTTGGAAGAGTACAGTTAAACCAAGAAGTAATACTGAAACCAAGATTTCATGCAGTTTATAAACAGTTTGAACCCTGAAGAATACAAGACAAAAAACAGTATTGCATGTGACAAGAAATTTCTCTCTTTTTTTATGCTTTTTTGGGTTGTTGCAGCCATCGGTCAAAATTGCCTACTGGAAGTTACTTCCAATTTTCCCAGGCTAAGTTTTAACCTTTTGTTGAAAGTCCAACGTGCTATATATGCGTGCTTTGCATTTTTGGAATCATTTAAATATCAACCTCTATGATTAATGCCTAACATAATGAAACTGACGGGCCGACAGGGAAAGTGATATACAGTTGAAACTCTTCTATTTTCTGACCAAAGGATGAATGTAAATCTCAAGACAAAGATGCTTCTTTTGGAGGACAAGTTTCGAATCAGATTCGGGTAGTTATGACAGTGGTTCTTGTTTCAAACTTAAGTAGACCTGCAAAACCTACCATGGTTTCATGTCAACCAACAACAGTTTTATCATGTGAACTGAATTAGTATTTTATGATCCAATTTTTCCAAATCTGACTAGAACAAAATGCCCCAAAAAATGGTTGCATGACTTCCCTTTGAGTCATTTTCTGCTTGTATGAAAGAAAGAAAACTGAAGCATCTCCGTTTACTTTGAACCTCTTTTAGAAAGAGAGTTCCAAGAAGATCAGTAGCTCTATTAAGTTGAAAATTTGGAGAACTGCGCCAAAATATTATTCGATTTGGTTCGAAAAGTTTTGTTGCACGAAAGATAAGTGTATGAGTTTAGATCTCTATATATACGCGAATAGTATACATACATATATATTTTTTATATATACATATATATATATATATATATATAATAACATAACTAGTTTTTATAATATTTCGATGTGATATTGAGGTGTTATAGAAAATAAAAAAGTTTTTCATATGTTGAGGATCAAATTAGTGCAACTTAATTAACATTCATCTGACTTCCATACAGCTTTGCCTAAAATTCTTGACAAAATGTCATTTAATAGTGTCTAACCTTAACACAGCCAAAATTTTAAGATCAACTTAATAGTACTATCTACTCCTACTTTTAATTACCATTCATGCATAGAGTAATAAGATACAAAGAATTTTTATGATATTTAGACTGCGTCCCTGTGTAGGTGCCAAACTTGAGATCATGATCAAAGTACATATTTTAGATCTTAATCAAAGATTAAGATTATTTTTTAGTAGTATTCTTTTCATACTACATTTATGGGTAAATAACTCAGAAACAAACAATTAAAATTTGATTTAAGGGTTGTTATCTTTTTTTAATAGGAATTAGATCTAAAGTTCAGTTTTTTTTTTCTTTTTATCTTCCTATAAAAAAATACAAAACAATCTTTTTGAATGAAAAAGAAAAGACAATCTTCTTTAACGTTTATAAAGGGCCAGTTGACCCAGACTTTGCTTCAATTGCTTGTCTGATTCATCATCATTCTATCTTTGTTTTAACATTTTCTTACCTTAACCATGTGAAGCACGCAAGAAAGAAAGAAAAATCTAATGTCTATTTTCCTCTCTTTTTTTTTTCACTTTTTTCCTTTCTTTTGCTGTGTACTATTGTAAAAACTACTTTACCTTGAACATTGACTGGAAAGAAAATCAAAGCAAACGGCATCAGCCTTTCGTTGATGATCCAAAAGGTCTCCCCTGTGGACTTTTTAAAGCTCTCATTATTCTCAAAAGTCCCTTAGCTTAGAGAAGGGTTCACTTGAATTCATATTTGTTTTTGATTTCCATGGTTTTGCAAACACTACTGTTTATTTGTTTTGAGAATTCAGAGTAATTCTAAAATGGCAGCAACCGCACAAGAAATGTAGGGTTGGTTTTGTTTCACATTTCAAGATCCCATTATCAGTGTTATGTACAAGATTTATAACCCAGAAACCAATAATTTTTCTAGATTGGCTTGGCTTCGGATGGCTTATGCACCATTTTTCCTCGGTTGAAAGTCATGAAAGAGGCATAGGTGGGACAGTCTAGTTCTAAGTGTTGGCATTTCAGCGGCTTTCTAACAATTTTTTTTTGTCCAAACCACTCGGTATCCTCACATCATTTTGATATATTATTAATCCGAATTCAAGCCAGCCAGGATCAAAGGACTGCAAAACTCTCATTCAAGAATTTTAACACAGCTGTATACCCAAAGCTCGAACTTGAAATCTTTAATTAAACTAGAACAATCCCTTATCAGCTAATTTATCTGTTTTTGTGTGACTTTCCAACATTTGTAGAATGAAAATCCAACCAGTTTACTTGTGAGATATTAATGCAGGTAGGTATTAACAATTGGATGGCAGAAATCTTTTGAAATTGACAGTATGATCTGTACTGTTTCAAATTTAAACCTAAACACTTTGTCAATCGTTAGTAGTAACTGATAATGTTGTTCCCAAGGCCCAAGCCTGAAGCTGGTTGGCCTTTTTCTTATTTTATTTATATCTGTCATGGATTATGAAAAGTATGGCTGCTTTGTTTTCGCTTGGGCTTTTGTTTTTCTCTTGTTAGATTTAAACGTGTGAAATGCATGTGAGAAATGACGATTTTAATTTATAATAATATTTTAAAAAATAAATAAAATTATAAAAAAATATTTTGAAGGTATTAAAAATCTTGATTAATATATAAAATATAAAAATTAAAAAAATAACTTAAAATAATATATTAATTAAAGATTATAAAAAAATAAATATAAAAACTTTAAATATTGAATAACTTAAATAGCTACAGCAGTAAACATAATTGACAATAATTGGCAAAAAATATAAATAAACAAAATGATTGATCAAATAAATGAATTTTTCCATTAATATGTTTGAACAAATAAACAAAATGGACTCAAATATAAACAAAAAAGAGGAAACAGAATTGTTAAATAGAACAAAAATTTGCAAAAAAGTAATGGAAAAAAATTGAAAAAAAAATGAAACTTTAATTCAATGCTAAAATATTAGGGTTAAATACTCATTTTTAAATTTTTTTGAAAATAGATTTAAATACCCGACATAATAAGTGATAAAAGAGAAATTAAATTCAAAAATAAATTTTATTTAATTTAACTGAAAATAAAACTATTAAAATCTATAAATATTTTAAAATTAAATAATTAATCAAATAAGATAGTAGGATAAAAAATTAAAATATTATTCTACATGTTAAGAAATTAAGCTATTCACACAAGATACTTTCATTTGGGTGAAAAACTTTGACTTTCATACATTCAATATAAGATTTTTTGTTGCTTTTACGGTACCGGAGAGTTGCACTTGCATGCAGAAGGAATCTTGAATGTTAAGTCAAGCATTGATGGAAGGATAGGAAGGCGACATGCAAGGATTTAAACCTTGGTTACAGTGGACGAATTTCAGCACCATTAACTTACTTGGGCCCATGAAAATTTGGGAAAAGTGTAAGATTACTGTCCCAACTTGCAAGACCAAAGGGTTGTGGAAAACTGAATGAATGATACAATAAACATATTTGAGAGTGAGAAAAAGAGAAGACCATTCATGGCAGCACCAATAGTCTCTCAACCTTCCATATCAATAATGCTAGTTCTAAACCAGAACCAATCCTTCTAAAACCTAGAAGTATTGTCCATCACAGTCCATGCTGCTACTTCAAAGATCATCCCAGAATATGAAACAAGCAAGGAAAGTGGGGAGGGAGGAAATGAAGGGGAGAACTTGCATGATAAGGACCAAAATGGAGGGACTCCATTGATGATTCAAAAGGTTTAATCAAATGGGTGTTGACTTGGAAGTAAAATATTAGAGTACTATATATAATGTAGAGAATATTTGCTTTGAACGGCATAATATAGCTACTTCAATTAATGGTCCAACTTTTTGGGAAAAAAAATCTCTCCCAAGATATTTTCTTCAGAATTTTATGGGAATGTGGAGATGTTTAGAATCAAGACAGTTTTGACAGTTAGTTGATTGTTCAAATAGAATGCTGACCAGATATTTGATGCTCGATTTGAGTAATCCTCAAGTTATGGATGATTCCTACATAAATTTCAGAAATGCACAATTTCTGTCAAAAGGTAGTCTTTTTTTTTTTTTTGACTGTCAAAAGGTAGTCTTGAATGCACTCCCTGGTGGTCATAAGTTCAATTGGTTGTGACTTGCAACAAAACAAACATGCATTCTACATAAACCACATAAAAGGTTTAGGTACAAAAACTGCAAATGCTAGGCTCTCATAGGGGAGGAAATTTTATAACTGGAAAACAAAAGCTTTGCAAGAAAAAAAGAAAAAAAGAATTGATCAATCCCCACTCGCACAGCCCCTGCATCCACAATGCACACACTCCACTACTTTCTCTTCTCTTAAATGCTGTAACCCTGCAAACACAAGTTGATCCAAAGTTGTGATCCCGTGGCTGTATGCAATGAAGGCAACACAGACGTTCATATCCAGGCTGCATTAACATAAAAGGAGAAGGAAAAAGTTAATGATATTAGTAAAGACTGCATTCTTAATCTTATAGGGTTTACAAACCACAGATCAAAAGAAAAAGAAATCCTTTAGAAAACAGAAAAGCCAACTTATGCATTTTATGCAGCTCGTAAAAGATTAATATAAGATACTGATGAAAGTGAAAGTCCTCAAAAATGAATAGACATTGTAAATTTATATATGAAGATTGTCTATATACACTTAGTGCTCTTTTAACTTCAAAACTGTGAAAGAGGAAGAAGAAATCAGAAGTGTGGAGGATTTGAGAGTGATAGAGTTTGGAAGATGATGGCGTTATAGTTAATGATTTGCAAAGTTTGAGATATCAAAGAAGACTTGGCGCACATTTCAAATTATTCAACAATAAGAATTGTGGTCCCATTCAGAACTTATTTTGTAAGGAACAGTTATTTTAAACCTTTTTCCACTTGGCAATTAAGTTGCTGTCCCCATAGCCTTGTTCCAAGCAGAACTCATACAGTTCTTTAGATATTTCATTTCTTTTATAGTAAAGGTCAAAGATTTAGCAACTCCTTTGATGCGCAATTTTGAAAATAGGCCACAGTGCTTCACATTTCCTCTTGCCATCATGCGGATCATTTTCAGCTCCCAAGTGCCAAATGAAGATCAAATTCCAACAGTTCATTGTGAGAAAGCTTAACAAGAGAATGGTAGAAAACTTAATTCATTTTCGATTATACAGCATCAGAATAAAGTATCATTTATCAACCTTCTCTCATTTTGGCATCTAGCTCTTTAAGAGTAGGCTCAATCCATTCCCATCCATCAGGAAATTTGATCCGATTTGTCCTCACCTTCGGCATTTTTAAACTGCAGGTGAAAAAATTCAACTACATCAGAAAGTAAAAAGAACATGGCAGTAGATCAATTTTCTTCACCAGTAACATGCAGTGTCATGGCAGTGACATACAGATATTTATGACCAACATTTAAAATGAAACTTGGGCATCAATCTATAAATATCTACTTATTCAAACTCCCTCTGCTGCCCTAAGAATTTTGTTATATTTCAAGTTGAATAAACCATTTCCTATTTGAGGAAGATATGAACTTTTTGTGTTTTATTTATCCTATTAAAACCTGCAAGAACTCTGATAGGGCAGAAGGTCATGCTTATATTGCATGAAGTGAGACCTTTCTTTGTCATAATGCAACCTCCATTATGAACTTTAATTTTGAAGAAACAACATATTTAAGGAGCACAACTACATTAATAAATCATCATCAATAATAAATAAATGAGCAACAATTAGCATCATGACTAGAAATGGTCAATGTACTTCCAATCATTGAGCAGGTCAAGTATTTCTTTAATTATAACCCCTTGATTAAAAGAAAATAAGATTTAAAATCAATAGTGTATCATTTTATATTTTTTTATCTTATCACATGTCATTTTAAGGAAATTATTATCCTAAGGCCTCAAGTAACATTTCAAGGTCTACTCCATCATTATGATAAATGACCCAAAAGTTTGCCAACTGCATCACCATGGTGCATATACAGTGGCAGAGAGTCAATAAAAACCACAACTAGTCCTAATGCCAAGCCAATATATATGAATTCCGGAGTTAAGAACTATGCCACCTACCTTTTGTTATGAAAAGCAAGTGTGCGCTTCCAAAAATTTTCAAATGTCAGAGTAAGAAACTCATCCTAAATACGTTAATGAGCAGCAAATAAATCTTTTAAAAATCTGCTTAATTATACTTCGTCAAGCACATATCGGCACGAGTTATATGTAGGAATGTGACAATCATGTAGGGGAACAGTAAAAACATGTATAAAAAGAAAAAAGAAACTAAAGAACCACACGTGTAGCTTCACTACCCATACCCCAAAGCTTGTGTCTTTTCTTCAAATTGGTTCACACTTCACAAGTTTTGCCCTTTGAGTCTCTCCAGCATCTAGCTTTCTACTTCAACTCTCTCATTTCAGGTCAATGGTGTCAAAGGTGGAAAAGAAAAAGTTTACTATGGGTTCTTAAGAGGGATCGGTAGCAGTCTCTAACATAACAAGCCTTCAAAATGACTTGAACTAAAGTGCATTAGAAAAAAGGGTTCACTGGAAATCTCAGCTAAAAGCACAACATTTACATCATTATGTCAATAAGGTTTTACAATGGGATTGCCCTTGTTCTTACACATCCATAAAAAACTTTAAAAAGGAAAAAAAAGTAAAATTTCGTTCTGGGTTTTCTAATCTGAACTATTTTAGGTGTAACAATGCGGCAAAGTATTATTTCAGAGGAAAAAAAAAGATAATTATAAGAAATAGGAATTTAAGCTTACAGAAAGGGTTGCATACCAGTAAGTGGCCTTTGAGTCAGGACGAGTGAATGTAGAATGTAAGCAACTCTGCAATGCCACAGCAATTGAACCTCCCTAAGTACGCTTCTCAGTCTCACTCACAGCAACAAGAAGGTGAAAAAGGAAGATGCTGGGTTTTGTTTTGTCCTTTTTCCTTATATATTCAGTTTCCCCAAAGAGGAAGAAATGAAAAGTTCAAAATTACGGAACTTCCACCTTTCTCTGGCCTCTCCCAAAAGCCCAACATAGGCCCACGGTATTTTAATTAATAGTATTTTTTTAATTTACAGGGAGGAAATTTGGGATAGAAAAATGTAAAAAGAATTTTAATCAATTTAGGAAATCTGAATATAAAATAAATCTAATAATTAAAATAGGATAACTAAAAATAACACAGATTAAATTTTGACAAAAAGTTTATACGAATTTGATAAAATTAAAAAAAATATTCATATTTAACATATTGTAACACTAATTTTTATGTTCCGAATATATTTGACACAAAACCAATCATTACACATACAGACCAATCGCCCTATCTAACGTAAAACATAAAAATTTTACTTATTTGTATTATTTATTATTTTTAGTGTAAACTATAAAATATCTCCGTATCACTAATAAAAAAAAATTGACATGAAAATTTAAACATAAATATTTATATTATTTATTATTTATATACAATAATACTAATTTTAGCTGTCAAACCCTATCTAAATCAAAATATATAAATTGCTCTTCTCCATAAATTTGGATTTTTTATTTGAGAAAAAGAAATCAAATCCACGTGGGATGCATGTACGGATGCACCTTGCAAACTATACACAAATTTGAAACTAAAATTAATTAAGAAAACATATATAAAATCCCCCATTCTTGGACCTTATTAATGGGTTTGAATTTTATAATTACCCCAAACCAAGACTAAACATATAGGAGGCTAATAAAATCATGTTGGTCAATTTTAGAACATGTAATTATCTTCAAATATTATAGCCAACCCAAAGCGATAAACTCAAAGACCTCTGCTCATGACTTTAATTATCACACTGTGTTCATTCAGGTTTAACAGAGATTAAAGAACTGAAAAACCAAATTATGCATAGAAAACATCAAACAGCTTGCTGAATTCTGAGGTCTGATCATGTAGCTTTCAAAAGAATCAAAACCAAACTGAACATAACATGTCAGGCTGGCTTTAAAATCTCCATTGGCAGCAAAGTGTGCAAACCAAACAATTATTAGAGCTAACAAACAAGCAACTTCATGCTAAAAATGCCACAAAAGTCCAGGAATAAATGTCTTCATTATGCATGAGTAGCCTCATTCTTTCTTCCCAATCCCTTGAGACATGTTATAGATACCTTGTCCCTGAAAAAAAAGAAGCTCAACATGAGCAAAAGAGCAATTTCTCAATCTTTTGTTTGGCAAACGGGAGCATGTTTATAAGTAGAAGCAAACTCACAATTAAAAACAAGGAACCTGCAGCCAAAGCAGCAGGAATTGCGACAGATGTGATCTTATCATAATGTCCTTTCAGGTAAGTGTGCTTGTGGATGCTTTGAAAATATTTCTGATACTCAATAAGCTTCTCCCTAGGTCTGAATGGTGGCTCCGACATCCTGCATCACAAGTTAAAAACTCAGTTATAGATCATCTAATTGCAGAAACTTGTCAAAGCTCCCAAAATACCGAAACCTCAGTTCTTCTCTCTTCCCGAAATGGCAACACTTGTTCATTTCCAAGTTCTATCGTGTCTCTCTTCCTCCATTTTTCTTTTTTTTTTGGGTCCAATGGCTGGGTTGTGCTCCATTTTACATAAACAACCCCTCCCCCTAAAATTGGCGTAAGCATGATTTGCTCGTAGGTCTTTTGAAAACCCACTAAAACAATTTTTATGAGCTAACTTGTTCTTTTTAAACCAATAAAATAATTGAAATTTCATGCTCCATAGAACCCCCACAAGCATACCATTTCCCCATGACCCATAGCTTGGAATTTACATTAACAAGCAGACATCAGTTGCACTTGCACCGACAAGATTAAAGATTTCATGGCAGTCCCCTTTTCTATGAAAGCCACATTAAAACATGGGCAGCTAATCTTGATGCAACGTCCAAAGTGAGCAGAAAGAACAAATGATTTTCGGCAATGAAATAAGTTCACAGTCGCATGCTGCCTAGAAATGCTTTCCAACTTACATAAATAAACTTAAAAAGCCATTGATACTCCTAATACACCTCAGCACAGCAGTACTCTTTCACAAAAAGCAAATACAAAATGAAACTATCATACATTCCATCTAGACGATGATGAATTTTATGAATCTTTGGCCAGGACGTAACTTAGATGGTTTCAATTACTCAAAATTTTATAACCTTCGCCAACACTGCTATACCTAATCACATTTATTTTGCACAAAAATGCTTCATTTGTTCTCTATTAATACTGGAGATCTACTCCAATCAACCCAAACTAATTACCCAAATGAAACCGGAATCAGGGAAATGTTTCCCCTAAAAAAATTCAGCAGATTCAACCATCAGATGTAATAAGGAAATTAAAAATTAATTCTGCCATATTAAGTTAAACTCCTTTCAAGATCAGATTCAAAGGAGAAAAGATAGAAAGAGTACCTGAGAGAAAATAATAAATCCTGCTTCTTCTTGTTCCTTAGATGGGAAAACCCTAGAATTTCTAGACGACTATGAGGCAATCGGGATTGAAGGAATACTGAAAATGGTTTTTATATTGTTCGGGGAAGACAACGAAAAACCGCCCCTAAAAAAGGAATAAAGGTTTCTTGGGCCGAGACTTGCTGGCCCATTTAAGCAACTCCCGAGCTCATTTAAGAAAACGAAAATGGCCCATGAAACCCATATTCTGTAATTTATGCAAATGAAAACAATTGTACGTGTACACGTACGCCTGAGAGGAGCGCGCTCATTTCACTTGTTCTCTCTCTGCAACTCTCCTCCTGAGCTCCAAGAATGGCGGATTCTTCGTATCGTAGCCAAGGACTTCACTCTCCTTCTCTTCTCCGTAGCCTTTTCTTTCTCTTTCGGTAGCTATAATGCGTCCAAAGGACAAAATAGCCCACTTTTACGACGGTAGAGTCCTCTGTCTCTTTATTCTCGATTATTCACAATTTCATATCCCCTTTTCTTTCTTTTTGTTTTAATATTTTTAATCAATTCATACTTCTTTCTATAACTAGCTGTCTATCTCCTTAATTTCCTTAAATCTTTAAAATCCCCAACTCTTTGGTTAACACAAAAAGAATTAATGTGTTTTAATTTTGTTGGCAGGAGATGTAGGGAGTGTATATTTTGGCCCTAATCATCCAATGAAACCGCACCGCCTTTGTATGACTCACCATTTGGTCCTTGCCTGTGACCTCCATAAAAAAATGGAAATCTATGTCAGTTTCTCATTTACTCAAACTTTCTCTGATTCAATAGTATCAATTTCTCTCTCTTCTTTTCTATTGACATATTTTTAAAATTTTCCTTTGTTTACTGCAGCGTCCACACAAGGCTTACCCCGTTGAGCTTGCTCAGTTCTATTCATCTGAGTTTTTACACCGAGTTATGCCAGATACGCAGCACTTGTTCCCGAATGAATTGGCCAAATGTTTGTGTTACATTTTTCTTTATTGTTCTTTTTAAATCATTTAAAACAGATAGGTTTGCCAGTTACCCAATATTTTCTAGGAATGAAATGATTGATTTTTTAAGCAAAAGAAGTTTGTTAGAATGGGAGAAGTTGACTACTCAAGTATTTTGTATGAGTGTTTGATGCCTGGGAAGGTTTTGGAGCTTGGAATTACCTTTGCTTTTGATATGATTTTTCCGTATGTCCTGCTATCAAACTTTAGAGTTAGGAATTAATTTGCGAATCTGTTTATTCTTCTTTGTACTCTGCTTGATTGTTGCCTTTTTTCTATTTGTTAAATTCATGGATTAATGCTAGATTCAAGTTGATACGCTGTTACTAATTGTACAGTTAGTTTAATGACTTACGTTATCCAAGTGTTAAAATGTTCCATGGATTGCCTTGTACTAGATTGATGGTTCAACCGGTTTTAAGATTATAAAATATTCATTGATTTGGCTCGAGCGACAGCAATGACATTGATTATATACTATCCAGTTTCATGCGCATGCAATATCATTCTGAAAAGGATTTGGGTTCCATTAGGTTTTACTTTCATCTGATGTCTATGGGTTTTATAGCTTCATATTCACTTTTTTTTTCTTCCCAGACAATCTTGAAGAAGATTGCCCTGTCTTTGAAAACGTGTTTGAATTTTGTCAAATTTATGCTGGTGGAACAATAGGTAAACCCGAATTTGGCAGTCTGTTGCTCTTGAACTTGATTGGTGCATTTTCAGCCTTAATTGATTGACATTGCTGGCTGATGCTCCGTGAAGATTGAACAATCAACTATGTGATTTTGCTATAAATTGGGCTGCTGGTTTACATCATGCCAAGAAGTGTGAGGGTTCTGGGTTTTGTTACATCAATGACTTGGTTTTGGGAATTTTGGAGCTTTTGAAGTATCATGCCCATGTTTTGTATATTGATATAGATGTACATCATGGTGATGGTGTTGAAGAAGCCTTTTATTTCACTGACAGGTAGTTTGCTTTTGTTATTGGATTATGAATTTAGCCTAGGAACAGGGTATACATCATTTCAAAAGTCTGAATCTCATCGAAGGAACCAAAATGCTGTTTTTGGTGATTCACTCCTAGAAGAATTATACACTTGGGGAATTATGTTCGTTTAAACATTTGCAATGTTATTAACTTTCAGACTGTTATTTTATGATGCCAAGTTTAGAAAAAAAACTAAGTATTTTCATGCAACTTTGATATGCTATTTTAATTGTTAAACTTTCAATAACATGGGTTGATATATTCCTCTCTAATGAAATTGTTGAAACATTATTATTACAGGGTGATGACTGTAAGTTTTCACAAGTATGGAGATATGTTCTTTCCTGGAACTGGTGATGTGAAGGTTAATTTCAATGCTTTGCTTTTTTTTTTAGCAGTAACAGTAGGTTAATTTGTTTGTTAACATATTTTTGCTCCATCGACATTTGATAGCTGCTTTGACTAATTTCTCTCAAACCTAAGTATTTCAATTTGACCTTCTTTATTTCCTGTTTTATCGATTTCCATTTTCTAAGTCACATAATTTCAAATGGGAAATACTTTTTATACATCCCACTACTAAGAGGATACAACAGTGTGCCATTATTGTTCTTTGTAAAACAATATAGTTGATCCTTGAAGTTTTTAAATTAAACTAGATCTCGAAAATTGTTTCCCAGCATTTTTTAAAGTAAAAGGTCTCAAGAAGCAAATTACTCATTAGTTGTTACTTATTGAGGAGCCAGAGACATTCATTGTGCTAGTCTTCTTTGCTTTTGAATTGCAAATTTAGGTGAGACCATTTCCTAGTGTATTAACTTTCTAAGTTGAACTTTTTTATTGGAAAGAAAACTATTAGAGTTGCTTTATTGCTTTCTGTTACTCTCACCTATTTGCTTTTAAAATTTGTATAATCGAGGAATTTATTATCTGCTTCACTTACAAAATCCTTTCCTCTAAATAGTTTATATTTGATAAATGCTCGTATTATGCCAAGTATTGGAGTGAAATATTGATACGACTTGTATTGAAGGACATAGGAGAAGGAGAAGGAGAAGGAGAAGGAAAGTTTTATGCCATAAATGTCCCACTCAAGGATGGAATTGATGACACTAGCTTCCCTAGATTGTTTAAGACAGTAAGTTCCAAGTCAAATAATAATAATAGAAAGATAAAATGTTGTATTATTTAAACAATTCCATGCAAATATCTACTTCTTGTAGATTGTTTCCAAGGTTGTTGAAATGTATTAACCAGGTGCAATAGTTCTCCAATGTGGTGCAGATTCTCTTGCCAGGGATTGCTTGGGCTGTTTCAATCTCTCAATTGATGGTAAATAATATGACTTGTAAATTAAGGACTATTCTTCCCCTTAAAAAATTATCATTGAATATTGGAGTTGTCGATGTCATTTGCAGGACATGCTGAGTGTGTTAAAATTGTGAAGAAGTTCAATCTACCTTTACTGGCATGTTGTTTGTTCGGTTCATGTTTAAAGTACAGAGAGGAATCTTTTATCCTACAGGTTAGTGGAGGTGGAGGATATACAAAAGAAAATGTTGCATGTTGTTGGACTGTTGAAACAGGAGTTCTTTTAGATACAGAACTTCCTCCCACATTTTTTTTCTTGACATGCTATGATGGAAATTAGTATTTTTTTCCTACTCAACTTGGCATGAGAGCTGGGATAATGTAAATTGGTTTCTTAAAGCATCTGAATATATCCACTGACTTATGGACTGCCAATTTTGGTAAGCCATTTTCCCGCCATATTGGGGATGTTTTCTATTATGTGAATGTTATGTCGGTTGCTACATTTGTGAATCTGCTTGATATTGAAATAAGCTGGTCAATATATTTTCAAAGTTCTTTGGCCAGATTTTTGGACTTACGGTGTGTTTGGTGAGGGACAGTTTTTAGCATGTTTCACTGATTGGAAGATTGAGAAACAAACTTAAAAATTGATATTTTTGCAGAAATCCCGGACAATGAGTATATCAAATATTTTGCACCAGAATGCTAGTCGAATATTCCAAATGGGCACATAGTATGTTATGTTCATTCAAGAAACTGCATTTCTATTTTGGTTAATTGGTTGACAGCTGTCAACTTCAATGCAAACTAGAAGATACCCCTGCTACGCGCGGGGTACTTTTTTCCCTTAAAAAAATTATAAATATTATTTATTAAAAATAATAATAAATCAAAATAATTATTTAAAAATATTATTTTTTTAAATAAAAATGATAATATTTAATTTATCTATTAAACATTTTATTTATTTTATATTTTTTTTCAAAATATAAAATAAAATTCTAACACAAAGTTAGAAGATTAAATAAACCAAAATAAAAAAATTATAAATATTTAAATTTTTATTGAGTTTGAATCAAATTTGCCAATATCAAGAGAAATCCAAATTACGTAATCCCCCGTCACTACTCTTTCTTTTTATTTTTTTTGAAATCTTTAAATGTTTAATATTGAAATTATCTATATATTATTTTATTTTCTCTTTAATAATTTTCAATTTTCATAATTAATTAAAATATTTTGAATTTGATTCGTAAATTTATTTTTATAATTATTTTGTGTTTATCTGTGTTTAATTTTTAAAAATTAATCCTTTGAATTTATTGATTTATTTTATAATTTTATCCTTTTTTAATTTTTATATTATTTGTAATATTTTTAGATTTTCTGTTTGCTTGCCACATATTTTTTTTTTGAAAAAGGTAAAATCATAACATAAAGTTTTAATCTTTTAATTATTAAAATATTAGTTTTTAATTAACAAAATATGAATTTATTAAAATATTAGTTTTAATAACTCATAAGTTTTAATTTTTTATTAATAAAATATTAATTTCTAATTAAAAAATATTAATCTATTAATTAATTAAATATCAATAAAATATTAGTTTTAACTTTTTTTATTAATAGAATTGAGTGACAAATGTGAGAGGGTGGGTTTCTTAAAAATGATGTGAAAAACAACAATTAATTGTCTTACTTTTATATGAGAATAAATTTTGCTAGCAAATTTAACTTTTAAATAAAGTGGATTCTTTTTATTTAAAAAAAAATATGATTGCTACAAAAATGGAGTTTGTGAGACATAAAAAACATTATAAAAAAAAAAACAAATGAGTAACGTGGCTTAATGAGAAGAGAGTTTGGGAGATAATTTTATTAATATGTATAAATTAAAAACTAATATTTTGTTAATTAAAACTAATGAAGTATTAATTAAAACTAATTAAAAAATTGTTACATTTAATAATATTTAAATATTTTACATTTAATTGTCTTTTACATTTAATTGTTCTTTTCATAAAAAGTGACAAGTGGGAAGCAATAAAAAGAGACAAGTGTCAAGCAATAAAAAGGTGAGGAGACAAAAATATATATATATATGTTAGAAAGTTACCCGCACTACGTTGCGGTGAAAATATTAAAAATTAATTTTTATGTTTATAATTTTTGGTAGATTGATTAAAAAAGTAAAAATTAATTTTTGTTTACATTTTTTTGCCGAGTGATTAAAAATAGTTGTGTATTTACTTTATTTTATATCATTAATATTTATTTTACAAAATATCTATATTCTCATTTTTTTTATTAATGTTCATTTATCTAACAAACAAAAAAACTTCTTAATTTTAATAATAATTAATTATTATTTTTTAAGATAATTCAAAATTATTTTTTTATTGAAATAAATTGTATGAACTTCCTTACATTTTAGTAAAGTTGATTTTACGAGTCTTCAACCTAAAAAAATATCTTCAATTTTTTATTATAAATTCTAAAATAATTTTCACCATAAGAGATTTTTCAAATAATGATTTTCGTTATTAACTTTAAAAATCAAAATATGTATCTAAAAAGTGAATATATTTGTAAAAAAAAAAAGATAAAATTAAACTACTTATCTTTTTTATTGACTAAAACAAATTATAGAGTTTAACTAAAAAAAAGTTAAAGAGTTAAATATAATTAAAGAGTATAATTGGAAAAATTAAATAAAAACAAAATAAAAGGTTTAATAAGAAAAAGTTTTAAAATAAATAAAAAATATAATCTGGCAAAAATTAAAATATATTTGTAAAAAAAAGTTAAATAAAATTAAACTACTTATCTTTTTAATTGACTAAAACAAATTAGAGAGCTAGTTTAAAAAAAAAGTTGAAGAGTTAAATATAAATTAGAGAGTATAATTGAAAAAAATTAAATAAAAAAAATAAAAGGTTTAATAAGAAAAAGGTTTAAAATATATTAAAAAACATAACTAGGAAATAAACTAAAAATAATAGCTGATTAAAGGATTTAATTAAAAAAATTGGAGAACAAAAAAAAGATTAAAAGTGTGACAAAAAAAACAAATAAAAAAAACGCTGAAGAACCAAAAAACAGAAAAACTGAAAAAAAAAACACAACAACATGACACGTGGATAGTGAGGAGACAAAAATATATATACTAGATACAAAACCCGCACGATATTACTGGTCTATTTTTATTTTGTAATTTTTAAAGTTAGTAAAATTGATTATTAGATAAGAGTTATTGGTCATAAAATTATTTATTTCCTTCATATTATTTAGTACAAAAGAGAAATATATTTACTAAGGACAGAGCTTATATATCAAACAAATGTCCAAAAATAATTTTTCAAAAATTTGAATTAGCTTGGATTTAAAAAAAATACATAATACTGAAGTTAAATAGCATGATAAACAGATAATTTGTGCTAAAAACAAACAAATCAAGATAATGATGCAACAACAATAAAAACTAAAAGCACCAAAATATATACACAGTATAGTGGTTCAGATAATTTAACAAAGAAGTAAGAAAAATTATCTCTGTAAGTATTTTTATTTTAAGAATAACTAATTGAACTATTTATATTTACTCCAAAGTACAATATGCAAAGTAAGTATTTTTTTCTGCAAGATTTTGAGGTGAAAAAACTCTTTCATATAATAAATTTTATTCGAAAGCAAAATATATGTAAGTAGAAGAAGCAAATAAATAAAAATATAAAGCAATACCATAAAACAATAATAGAGGACTGGATTAAAAAAGTTAAAAAGCCATGTAAAAAACATATTAAAGATTTAACTAAAAAAATTATTGAAAAAGAAATAAAGGGACCTAAATAAAAAAAAATTGTTGAAGGCAAAAAAATAAATAAACGGACAAGTGTTACTCAAAAGAAGAGGAGACAAAAATATAATATAGTATAGATATAGATATAGATATGTTGTCTTGGATATGGTTAGCAGTTTGCAACAATGATCTTAAAGAAATCCAGAATCCTCGTAATTCTGTTTTCCTGTTGATTATGCAGGAGAATTTAAATAGCAAATCATATCTTAGTACAACAAAAATGCAAGCATTGGAAAATCTTCGTTGCATCCAACACGCTCCGGGTGTACAGATGCGTACATGCTCTGGGTGTACAGACGCAAGAGGTGAGTGGAACACAACTAGTTGCCAACTAAATCTGAATTTGATGAGCTGAATTACATGTCTAGGTGGTTGGTTTCTGATTTTACATGCCTTATCCAAATGGAAGAGAGGGTGCGAGACAGCCTGGGGTCTTTCGGGGTTTAACATCAGTGTTAAATGCAGTCAAATGTCAGTGGTGTAACGGCTATTATCTCTCTTGCAGGTTCCACCTGATTTCTATATTCCTGATTTTGATGAAGATGAGCAAAATCCTGATGAACGCATGGATCGTAAGTAGAATAACTAGAAACCTCGAGCTGCAGCATCATGCTGTGACTCAATTAACATTCTGGCATGCTTTCTACCACTTGGTTTGTTGTGAAACTTTGTTCTTCAGCATATAATACTTGTGTCTTCTTCTTCTCCTTACAGAGCACAGCCAAGACAACCAAATTCAGCGTGATGATGAATAGTAGGATGGAGACAATGATGATGATCATAACATGGACATGTGAAGTTACTAGATTTTAATTTGTAGGATTTGCTGCTGGCAAAACTCAGAAATATGGACAACACCTCGTCAGGTGGAAAGAACCACACACTTATTGTTCATATATTGTTTTCAAAACTGTCTTGGCTGTTGCCTTTCACTTCAAAGGCTGAAGGATTCGATCAAAAACATAGGGCTGAAAAGAAAATTGAAAAACCGAGTCGAACCAGTTATAGTTTATCAAAAAAATTTAGTTCGGATTCGAATAGATACATTATTAATTCACTGTTTAGCATTATTCGACATGGATGTTTAGAATCTCATGCTCACATCCCACCAAAACCATCGTAGTTTTGGACCCAGCAGCATTCACAGTGATTACCAACAAAATGTGTGGATCAATGGCTAAGAGCTGTTCCAACTTAACCAAAATTTTCGGTTCGAAGTTTAGGAATGTAACTGTATTTATTGGAAGTGCTTTATTCGCCCGATAAGATTCCACCTTTATCGAAGTAATTGCTCAGTTTACCACCATTTTTTCTATCAAAAAAAGCATTCACAGTGATTTCCTTGATACAATAATTTATGGAGAGCATATGTCACTTGTCACATCCCCACCAAACCCATAGTTTTGGGCCCAGCAACATTCACAGCGATGCCCTTTATACAATAATTTATGGAGAGCATATGTCACTTGTTTGTATGGGAGAATATTGCGATAATCAAGATAAAATTTAAGCATTTATTAAAATAATATATTATTCATAATTAATTGTAATTTTAAAAAAAAAGTTAATATCATTTTTTATATATTGTTTACATTATCTATATAAATAAGGTATTTTATGTATTTTTTTATATAAGTTAAATATCAACAATGTAATCTTTTAAATTTCTCTTTAGAATTTTTTTATATTTATTTTTTATTTTTAAATTATTAATTTTAGAAATTTAATAGTTTTTTTTCGGTGTTAACCATCCGGTATTCTCATACTATAGACTAATCCGGATTCGAGCCGGGCAGGACCCAAGAACGAAAGCTCTCCCTCAAAAATTTTAACATAACTGCATACTCAGTAACTCGAACTCGAGACCACCGTCTATTGCCACTGTCAGTGGCTTCGTAAAAAAAAAAAAGAAATTTAATAGTTTGTCCTTTAGACAGAGGGTTCATCAGCCTCGTCTGGGTGTGATTGTAGGGTGCGGTCATTCCAATTGTACCACACCAACGAACCCATTGAAGTTGAACAGCCAATGTCAGTAGTTTGTCCTTTAGGCGGAGGGCGGATATATTTAAAATATAATTTTAATAATTTTTAATTATTTACTATCTTCTTAATATTACAAAGTTTAATTTAATATCAGTAATGATATTTCTTTTCGTTGTGATTTTTTTTTTGCGCTTACTTTGCATTATAATTTACGTCACTGGGATTACTGCAAGATTGCTACTGTCATTGGAAAGCACACTGGCATAGCAGGCTCAAATAAATATCTGGTCAACCGTCTCCCTTGTTTCATGCCTTCACTTCTTCACAGGTAAAGCCCGCAAAATCTTCAGCTCTGTGATTTCACTCCCCATTGTTCTATTCATGTTTTCTGTTATATAAATAAAAGAATTGAGGTGAGGCCTTTGTTTTGATTTTTGAAGCTTTTTAACGAAAGGTTTGAGATAAAAGTTGGAATTTCTGGGAAAAAGGGATGCTCTTTAGGATTGGAGCTCACCAAGAATCTTGGTTTTCCTTGGGAAAGATTCTATTTTAAGTTGAACCCACTTTTGTTCTAGGAATAAACTCACGATACTGGAACTATTGTACTCTGTAGCAATGAGATTTTCCTCTGCAACGGGGGAACTCTGTTTTACCATGTTAAGGCCTATGAATCAATACCAAAATGTTATTTTTATTGTGAGACTGGGCTACAGTTTTTCGTTGATTACCGTGTCCTACCTGATACGTTTACGTTTATATTGCATGATGACTAGAATTTGGTGCTTTCCGGCCCAAACTGGTTTTATCTGTAGCACCTAATGAAATCAAAGTTATTAATGCCTGATGAAGGTAGTAATTTTTGCTTTAAAGGCAGCCTTGGTTTGATTTTTCAACGTTTCTTGGAATAACACTATGTTTTCTGTGGAATGGAATTTTGTCTTGGCAGTTTTACCCTACTTCACATCACTTTCTAGGAGGAGATCTTTGTTACAATAGGCAGTTTGACATTCACTTAAGAGAAATGCTTCTGGAAATTTTGAATGCATATAATTTAATTTAAATTGCTTTATCTTTCCTTGTTCTAGGGTATTTTGTTTTGATTTTAAGGTCCTTAAATGCAGCTATGTCTTCGACTCTGGAGAGAGATGTGGACAATGACAAACCCATCACTCGTGTTCTCTTCTGTGGATTCGATTTTCCAGCTTCACAGAACTATACTAGAGAATACTTGGAGAAGTTTCCTTTTATCCAAGTATGTTGCTCAAATTCGCATGCTTATGTAGTCATTTGCTGATAGATTCAAAGTTACATAAATATTAAAGCATTGTCATTAGCCAAACGCTCACTAATGAGCGTATGCCAAATCCCCCACCAAAATGAAAGTTGTCTGATGCAACCTAATACGTTTGCATTTTTTTTTTATATGGAGTTGAATTTTTTGTATTTCATTTTGAGCTTCTCTGGCAATTGAACTTCTTGTAGGTTGATGATCTTCCCCTGAAGGAAGTTCCTGATCATATTGGGAACTACCATATCTGTGTTGCAAAAACCATGCGGTTAGATTCAAATGTTATATCTCGTGCAAGACAGATGAAGCTTATAATGCAGTTTGGTGTTGGCCTAGATGGTGTTCACTCTTTTATTTTCTATATGTTAATATTTCATAACTTAAAGGTTTAGCCACATTGCATGTGCTGGAGTAAATTGTTCATTTTTCGTTCTTTTGAATGAAGGCGTTGATATTGATGCTGCTACAAAGCATGGGATTAAAGTTGCCAGAATTCCTAGCGTTGCAACTGGAAATGCAGCATCTTGTGCTGAAATGGCTATATATCTAATGTTGGGCCTTCTCCGGAAACAGGTTTATTTATTTAAGTTAATAACTGAGTTTGCAGTACATCTCTAATATGTTAATACAATTATAGTTAAACATGAAAAGTAGTTGACCATATGCTAATTGTGAGGTTAGTTCACCAACATCTTATTTGTCTTAGTTATGGCATGCACTTGAAAGCCATATCCAGGTTTGCAGAAACAAAAGAGACTTTGCATGGAACTAGTTTATCGGTTCAACAAACCAATGATCAAAATGTGGTAGATTAAGCAATTTGTGGACGGGAGGAATAACCTTTAAAGTTGTTCTGAGATCTAAGGCCATTCACGGCTAGACTATTCTACAAATCTAACTGGAATGGATAAGAATGTTAGCCAATAAAACTAAGTGCAAAGATTATCAAGGAGATGCTCCCCCTTGTCCAACCGAGCAATACCCAAGCCATGATGTTATAAGTGGTCCTGAAGCACGAGTGCTCTGTCTTCATTTCTGTTAGCAGAAAATTTTCATCAAGGCTTGAAATTAGTGTTGTGTGTGTAATGTATTAATATGAATCATTCAATAATGCACTTGTATAGTGGTTACCACAAATTGTAGGTGAGCTCAATGACACATTTTCTTTTTCCCAATTTGAATTGGTAAGAGAAAGTATTGCTGTCATACTTGCATTTCGGCTAGATTGCAACTCATTTTGGTTACTATACTGTTTGATTAAGTAGTTCTGTATGTGATGCATCGGATGGCCATCACATTACACCCACATTTTCAGTAGGTTTGTTATCCCTTTCAATCAATCATATATTCAAAGCTTCACCAAATTTATTCCATATCCATCATGACTGCCAGCTTTTATCATCTCTTCTCTTCAGTATCTTGTTGTCATTTTTTGGACTCACTGTAGCTTGGTGTTTCTGCACATTGCACAATTTCTCTTCTATCTACCTGCATTTTGAAATATTTGGTGCATGTATTCGCCTTACACCTTAACTTTAACATTCATCATCTGTTTTTTCGTGATATTTGGCATGTTCATGACCAGAGTGATTGTGGTACTCTTGCAGAATGAGATGCAAATTTCTGTAAAGCAGAAAAAGCTTGGAGAGCCTGTTGGCGAAACACTTCTTGGGAAAACAGTGGGTTTATACTTTACTCTTTTCTCTCTGCTTTGACACTTCTTTGATACTTTTGTAATGAAAATTGAATCTGCGCTTTCTTTTTTCATGGTGACTTTTGCTAATAATAGGCTCAATTAGTGATGCTTGAACGTTATAATTTTAACACTATTAGACAAGTTGAATTGAAAATAAAAGCTTCATCTCATTTTGGCATAACAAATGATGCAAACGAGGTTGCCTAGGTTTGTTTTCAAGGAAGACAGGCAGACAGTCAATGACTTGACCTGGATTCAGGCATGAAATTGAATATTTTCTATGATCAGACATTCAACATTGAGTACAGAGAAAAATCAGTATCCTCTTGCTGTGCCCAATTTTGCATGCTTTTCCTTTACTTAGAAATTGCAATGTGTTAATGGGATATTATTTATCATGTTTGTGCATGTGTTACCTTGGTAAATTGAGATTTTGCATACAAAAGGAAAGCAGAAAACAGTTAAGGGTGGATATGGGAATTGTAACATTTCAACTTGTTTGTTCAAACATTTCTGTTTAAGAGCCTAAGCCTCATTTAGACTTTTGGTTGTGGAAATAAAATGTTAGTTCGATGATCTTGTTTTCAATGAATTCCAGGCAAGGCAATATTATTATCTTCTTTCAAAAAAATCACTGCATTAACAACTACTCATTCACCATTAAGCTGGATGATCTTATGTTTCAAATCATAGTCTCCATGATTCATATCTTATTTAATTTTTCACATATTATACCCTGATTGTGCAGGTCTTTATAATGGGATTTGGAAATATTGGAATCAATTTGGCAAAGCGCTTGAAACCGTTTGGTGCTAAAATTATTGCCACAAAAAGGAGCTGGGCCTCAAATTTGCAAGTTCCTGTCCCAAATGGTATAGAGGATTCATTAAGGAAATAGTGAAGATCACTTGTTAAGTCATTTTCATTCAGCATGTCTTGAATTTTCAGGATTGCCAATTCAAGACGTGGTCATTGATGATTTGGTGGACAAGAAAGGAAGTCATGGAGATATTTACGAGTTTGCAAGCAATGCTGATATAGTTGTCTGTTGTTTGAGTTTGAATAAAGAAACAGTAAGGCTATTCTTTTCTTTCTTTACTTGAAATATCCGCTTTCACCAGTTATGGTATTGCCTGGCCATGTTTTTATCTATATCTGCTACAAACTTTGTTCTCTGATCACATTTCTTACAATTGGGATATTTATGTATGGTGAACATATCTCTTGCATCTGCTGCAAAATTTACTCTCCAATCACTTAAAGATCTACATTTTTAATTTTCAGGTTGGCATTGTAAACAAGTCCTTCATATCTTCGATGAAACAGGTTTGTTTCGAATGCACTTCATATTTTTGAACCCTCCTAAATTTCAGTTGCAGACATAGCTATGAAAACAGAAAATTAAACTATGAAAACTTTTTCACAATGCAAATGTTTTCATAGCTTTTCTGCTACATGATGTTGCATCTCTTCAGTAAACTTTCCATCGTTAACTTTCTATTGAAATGGCTGCAGTTGTAGCGGGTTATATTGTTGGATTTTTATGTTAATGATAAGTGTATAATTTCAGGGAGCCCTTGTGGTAAATATTGCTAGAGGAAATCTTCTAGACTATGAGGCTGTGCTCCATAATCTTGAGTCTGGACACTTGGGAGGCTTAGGAATTGATGTTGCATGGACAGAACCATTTGACCCTGATGATCCAATTTTGAAATTCAAGAATGTTATAATTACACCTCATCTTGCTGGGGTTACTGAACATTCTTATAAATTAATGGCTAAGGTATGCATCTTAGCAAATTTTTTAGGTTGTTGAAAGTAAAATGAATTTCATTTTTCATTGTAAAAGCGCTCTCATGTTCAGTCTATCATAAGCCTATATTTGCTCCTTCTGTTTAAGTTTGTGTCTGCTATGAGCTGAAATATTGTCGGTGAAAGCTGGAATTCTTGTTTGTTATAATTACTAACAAAAACTACTCAACAGTTCCTGTAAAAACAATTCTACTATTTTTCTTTATAAAAAGATTTCCCAAACTGTATGCATGCAAAGTATCTTTGGGCTCTTTAAGGTTTGTGGAAAATACGAGGAAAGTGGAAACGTTAGAAAAGTTGAGGCAATTTCTTATCTTGTTTGAATGCCTGAAAATGAAACTTTATGAAGGCTACTATAATTTATCCAACTGAAAGAAAAGGTTTGATTTTTTTATCTACTCCATTTTCTTCACATTTTTCATGATCCAAACTCTGCCTGGGGTTTGGACCCTCAGTGAATCATAGGGCTTTGTCCAAATCAAAGTATTATTGTTATTATTATGTTGTGTAATTTGAATTTCTAAGTCTGATTGTACCTCTTATTTTGCTAATTGCAGGTTGTTGGCGATGTTGCCTTGCAACTTCATGCTGGAAATCCTTGCACGGGGATTGAGTTTGTCAATTAGTTGGCCAGAATCAAACCTCTTAATAAGGCTACCAAATTTACTTGTCCATTTAAGGTTTGGTGGATTGATGCTGGGGCTGCCTGTTGCTGAATCTGGGTTTACTCCCTTAAAGGATTGCGTAGCAATAGGAAGGAAAAACTAGGTTCAGTAGAGTGCTTCGAGGATCCTCCTGAGCACATAAAGGTTCAATAGATTTCTCGAAACTTGATATTTCCATGATTAAGTTTTGGATATCCTCAATATCCAAATATAAGTTAGGAGACTTATTGACATTTGATCTTAAGATGGATGTCTATCATAAAATTTGACAGGGTATTAGAGCAAACTTGATTTCCTGTATCTTGGCTGTACAGCCGTAGTCTTGTTATGGTTACTTTAGACCAAACTCAATTTCCTGTATATCGGCTGTACAGCCGTTGTCTTTTATGGCTACTTGTGAGGTTTTATGCTACATAATGAGCTCTGTGAAGCATATGCTACGTGGAGGAGGATGTCAGATGGTAACAATGGAAATACTTATAAAGTTAAGATTACTTTGAATCCTTACATGTTAAATTTGGTAAGAGTAGAAATACAGTCTAGCTGTTATCTGTATTCATACATACGAGTTCTTTCAAGGCATTTAGATGTTGAGTTAGACGCAGAGTAAATGGTAGAAACATGTTTTCCATCTTTGCTGAAAAAGCAGGTCAATTTCATTCATGATTTATATATGAATGCATTTCAATATCAGTTTATCAACGTTTTCCATGATGCATTTTGTTTCTCCTGATTGATCATCAAACAACAGTTATCAGACATTTTATATAAAGCCCAAGGTCAAAGAATCATGGGGAATTCATGAAAAAACAAGAGTGGTTTGATTCCTTTTTGTCATTGTTTTCCTCCTCAAACACCTATGTCCGCCCCAAACTGCAAATTCCAAGGTGCAAAACAAGGGCAGCAGATCAGTGCTAACTCCATAGATTCTGATCTTGATCATCTCCATGATTCATTCCTTCAACAAGGGTATGAAGAGGAGGAAGATGACGACAACGAAGAAGAGCTTATCAGGGCTGTTCTGAGGGGAAAGTACCCTTGTGGTTTATCAGTACTGAAGTATGAACTGGATGGCAAGGTGAGGAAAACGTTCTCCATGAGAGCTGAACCGGATGAGAAACAAAGATCATGGAGAGCCTTCTCAATGAGAGCCTCATCAGCTTCAGGTAACGAAGCTTACCGCCGGATAGGTCATCAATATGATCCAGTTGCAGTTGGAGTTGAAGACAAGAGCACAGATAAGAAGAGAAACAACAGGATCCTTGAAGCTTGCAGACGCTTCTTGCGCTTTTAAATACTTACTTACCACTACGTACTACGCCATGCTGCCATGCATGGTAGCTTCTCCTTCAAAACTAATCTAAACTAACATGTTTGAGCTTCAAGAATCAAGATTATGGAATTTCAAAACTCCTCGGATTTGTCAGGCTTTTTGCTATAAGCTCTGATCAGAGAACAGGAAAATCTGGGGGTAAAACGGGAGAGGTAACATAAGTGAGCACTAATATAATAATCCAAATGTTTCTTCTTCTTTTCCTTAGTTCTTTCTTTTTTTTGTTAATGAAATGCGAAAATCTGTTACTTAAATCATGTTGTTGCAAATGTAGCCTTTGAGATCTAAGTAACTTTACTTGTTTAAGATCTACACAACCGGTAGATTAAAATAGTCGATTTTGTTTAAATTGATTATTTTATGTCGGTATATATTTATTTGTTTATTTATTTTGTTCAAATCATATGATGTATGATATTAAAAAAATTATTTATTACAAAAATTATTAATGAATTGATTAAAACAAATATTTATTATTTAATTATTGCATGTAATATAAATAAATAATTTTTAATTTTAAAATAAAATGACCTGACAAGAAAGAATATATGCTGAATTGTTTTTTTCCTACATTTAGAAAAAATCAACTGAAGTAACTAACTTTAGTTCGATCATGAAAAGGTTTATTGTAGTTATAATTCGTGTCTCGTCTTAATTTTTAAAACAACATGTTTATTTATTTACTTTTTGTTATTTATTTATTTATTTTTGAATCTTGTATTTGGTAAAACTATAATTAGAAATACTATTTCGTCTATAAATAATATTTAACGATATTCTGATAGCACCAAAGTAAATATGAGTGTAACGTTGATTTATTCACTGTCTTAAATATTCTCGAGCAATCCAAAGAACAAGCTGAAAACGTCGTCTAACTGCTTGTATTGTATTCTTCGAATCCATCTCAAAAATTCTCGAGGATTCCAACTCATAATTATTTATTGTTTTTTTCTGGGAAAGAAAAATATTTTTATCCAATTCTACCATTTTTTATTTATTTTCTCGATCGATCTCTCAGATTCTCACCCACTTGAAATTGTCCGGACCCCCCACGCCCCTTTCTCTGTCCAATCAAATTTGGAACTGAAATTAGACCAACGGTTGCGTTTTAATTGTCTTCGGCCTTTGCTATTCTGTCCGTCCGAGCAAGCGACAAGTCTACAAAAACCATTGTTTGGCTGCCTAGAAAATTCTGGTAAACCTTATGCAAAAACCCTGCATTTTCCCGAGACAAAGCAGGAGATTGTGCCTTCTTTTGCTTCAAATGAAGTAATAAAAGTCTTCTGATGACACAGTGGTGAGTTCAGTTCATCACTTTCTTTAGCTTCACGAGGAATTGAAAATTCTGCTTTTTTTTTTTTTATTTTCGATATTCACTCTCCTAGAAAGGAAAAATATTGATTCTTTTCTTCAACTTCAACTTCAACTTCAACTTCAAAATAAAAAAAAAAGAAAAGAAAGGAAAGTTCTCTTACTAAAAAAAATATATTATGCTTTAACTTTTTTTTCCATCAAGTTTTAGTATTGTTATTCATTAATCCATATTTTATTTCTTTGTGTTAAATAGGTAGTTGGCTGAAGAAATTAGTTGACTTCAGTTTACAATTTAGCACAGATGGCTTTATCAGAAGCATTCCTATGTTTAGATCCTATGTTTTTATCTAAATCTGGTGCAAATTTTGGAAAACAAAGAAATTTAGGGTTAGTAGAATTCCATTATAGTTTAAGAACATCGCGAAATGGAATAAAAAGCAATAGATTTCGGAGTGCTGGTTGTTGTAGTACTGATGTAAAGAACATAATTAAAAGATCGGATCATTTTTTGAGATGCAAATGCCAAAAGGCTGATCGTGTTAGTGGACTAACCGCGGATAATGGAAGATCTGCGTCCTTTCTGTAAGGCTAATGTGAATAGTTTTCAAGAGTTTGAGTTGAACGAACTTTTGGAATCTGATAAGGAAGGGTTGGCAATGGTAACATAAATGGGACTGGAACAATCATAGATAGTAGGAAATCTGTCGAGGAAGAAGCATGGGATCTTCTGAAGGAGTCTGTTGTTTACTATTGTGGTAATCCGATTGGAACAATTGCAGCAAGTGACACAAGCAGCTCTAGCATTCTAAATTATGATCAAGTCTTTATCCGTGACTTTATACCTTCGGGGATTGCTTTTCTTTTGAAGGGAGAGTATGATATTGTTCGGAATTTCATTCTGTACACACTTCAGTTGCAGGTAATATAATGTTTCTCTTTTTTTTTTTGTCTGATTAAGCATTACAATTGGATTACTTGTTTGAAGCATGAATGTCACTTATCCACTAATTTACGTTTTTAATTGACAGAGCTGGGAGAAAACAATGGATTGTCATAGTCCTGGTCAGGGCCTGATGCCTGCCAGTTTTAAAGTGCGTACTGTTCCACTTGATGCTGATGATTCTGTGACCAAAGAAGTATTAGACCCTGACTTTGGTGAAGCAGCAATTGGCCGTGTTGCTCCAGTTGATTCTGGTAAGAGAATGTTGTGGTAAATTCTCTCTAAGTTACATCTTGGTGTACAATAATTCATATTTTACCTAAGAGATTAATGGTTCGACTCTTTATTTAACTTTCAGGATTATGGTGGATTATACTGTTACGAGCATATGGAAAATGCACCGGAGATCTTTCAGTGCAAGAGAGGGTTGATGTGCAAACTGGGATTAAAATGATCTTAAAGCTCTGTCTTGCTGATGGCTTTGACATGTTTCCAACTTTATTAGTGACAGATGGTTCTTGCATGATAGATCGTCGCATGGGAATTCATGGCCATCCTTTGGAAATTCAGGTTTACTAATTTTCTTCAAATGTTTGATTCGAGTTGCTCTTTTGAGCTATCAATTATGATATCTGTAGCTTCAAAACTGTTAAGGAG